>JAGQAX010000006.1:26037835-26668640 GCA_019142605.1 Cephalopholis sonnerati
AGGTTATGTGGAAATGCAGCTGAATCTCCTGTGCAGACAGATGACCGCAGGGTGACAAATGAGATGGTCCCTAAATGTCCTCAACTAATTACTGATAATGACGGTTTTACCTTTACACAATATCTCTGCTGAACAAGGTGCGGGACGGCTAGCCGAGAAGCCTGTCTGTCCCACACTTTAGCAGTGACTTCTGTTTGCCCTCTGGCAGGAGCTGTAGGTCTCTGTATTGTCCCAGGATGGGACACAGAGACAAACTTTCTCCCACCATGTCCCCAGCAGGGGGAGCCTCACAGTTACAGTTTAGGTAAATTAAGCTCATCCAGTAGAATTGAATTTTGAGACACTATTTGAGAACTTTCTAATATCAAGTATCTCCATTGACTGTCACACTAATTGCAAACAAGCTGTTTAACGTACAGTTACAACAGAAAGATCTTTTTTTTTCTTAAATTCCTTACAGCTCACTTTCAAAGAGTGATGTGCTGCTCAGCTCTTACAAAACAAAACAAAACAAAGACTTAATAAATAAAAAAAAAAAAAATTAGCCAAACTAAAGAAATAACTAACAAAAGAAACTACTAAATGTATCCTAAAAATAGGCAAATATCTATAATTATCAAATACTCAAAACAAATAAAAACACAGACTAATAAATAACTCCTACACCTTAACAATATAATAAAGTAAAAAATCTCTTCTGCTTATGTGCTCATGTCCTCTGATACTGAGTCCATGACAGACCCTGTAATCGACTGTGTTTGTTTAGAGAGTACAAATGCGAAATTACGAAAGCTCTGAATACAACACAACACATACAGCTGCAATTAGGTAGCATACAATTTGACCTCTATAGTGACACAAAGTACTTGTTTGTTTGTTTTGTTTTGTTTATTTTCCCTTCTCACTAGTGTTTTTGAATTTGTGATCGCAGATGCTGTCTTAATCTTGGACTGAAGAAATCCATATTTTCATTTTCAAAACATTTTGTTGTTCAAGAAAGTGTTACAATTCAAAACAGGAGTAAGTGTGTGAGGCTTTAGTTTAGAGCTTAAGTAATTATAATGAATTTTTCAGCATGTGGCATACTGTAACTTGCTGTGTCATGGTTATCACTGTGTCACAAACATCACTTGGCAGTTCTAAGTGTTGACTTTCCATCAAACATACATTGATGTTTTATTATATGTAGACAAATATGTATATTCACAGATGGTACGGGCAATTATAGTTACCATTTAAAATTAACGCACTAAACTACACATTTAAAATACATTTCAATATATTTCAAATAAGCACACACTCATAACAAATCTGAAGGATACACAGTTTTACCATGTGCATCCCAGACAGCAAAAGCCATGAGTTTTACCTTAGTGGTGCCGGCAGTAGTGCTGGGAGCGGGGTGGTCCTGCTGGTGGCTGGGCTCTCTCCTCCAGTAGAGGTGGTCGTAGAGGTGGGGTGGCACATCGCACATCTGTAATGATTAAAATACATTTCAGGAATGGACTCTACTTAACTCAGCACAACTATATTTGACTGAACATTTAATGAATGTGTAATGATGTTTCCCTTAACCTCCTGAGACCCTGTGTCCTCATATGAGGACATCACATTTTGGGTTTACTTGACTTTATACTTAAATCAACTTGACTTAGATCTGTTTTCCTAATTTGGTGACACCTTTTGTGCCATCTAGTGGTAGTAAGACCACAATACACTAATCCATGTAAAAACAAGATGGCAGCCATCTCTGCCAGGTCAATCTGCAGCCAAAATGGACAAGTTCCAAAACCTGATCACATTTGATGGCTGAAACTTGTTTATTTATGATTAATAATGTTTGTAGTTTGATATGAAAACGAATTTGACCAATTTTAGCAACAGTAATGAGCTACAATACTGTTAATTAGGAAGGACTCATTTGAGGACGCTGGGACTTTATTATCATCTCGTTTGAGGACTTTGGGACTTTATTATAATTGACAATGTTTAATTTATTATACTAACCAGGTCCTACTGATATGGGGGGTTGTCTTTACTTTTATGTCACATGAGGAGAACTTACTTACTTAAATATGGATAACTTAAAAATCATCAAATACAGCATGAATATGCACCACATCCTGTCAGGTTTAAAGTAGAACCTCTATGGGGTTTTTTTAAAAATAAACAATTTGTTGTGTAAAATGCAAGATTATATCTTCCTTAAAGTGTGTAAAAAAGTAAAGTTAAACATTGTCACAATTTGCTTGAAAAGCAGCAGTCAGTTCAGGATTTGTTATATCTGTTCTCACATTTAATTTTACACACCGACATCAACTGTAATATTGTTTATTTAATAGCTTATTTTTACTGAACCAACTCTCCACAGCATAAAAAGTCAGCTTTTGACGTCTCAGTCCTCAAATTTGGTTAGGGCGTCGAATAAAATTACTTCAAACAAGAAAAATAGTATTTTCTTTAAGGCCTCGACTGAATTAGGGCATCAAAGTCAGTTTCTGGGGCTCTCAAACTTTCTGAAGGGCTAAATTCAGTTGAGGCGTCGAACAAAATGACTTGCAAAAAGTATTTTATTTGAGGCCTCAACTGTATTTAAGCCATGACAGTCTGTGGGGCTGTCAAGCTTTCGACTCCTAGAAGCTTAAACTTAATAAAGTCGTCGAATAAAATGACTTTAAAAAAGGATAAAGTATTTTAATCCACGCTTCAACTGAATTAGGCAGTGAAAGTCAGTTTTGGGGGCTCTTGAACTTTCTCAAGGCTTAAATTCAGTTGAGGCGTCGAAAAATTACTTTAAAGAAGTATTTTTTTTTTTAAATGTTATATTCTTACAGTCTCCATGATGAACCAGTAAGGTACCTTGGTCAGTTTTGTAGAAGTCGTCGACAGTGTCTCCGTATTCACAGTTTAATGTTTCTCCTCCGATGTCTCAGGGTGAAAATGATGATTTTCGAAAATTCTCGAATATTTAAGGTTCAGTTTGGACTCCATGGAAACCAGCTTCATACGTCAGCACGAAAAGAACACTGCTACATCTGAGCTGCAGTTTTAAGTATTGACATTTTTAAATATATTTATTGAAAATAATATTTGTTGCAATTATTCCCTCAGTAACACTATTACTGTATGGGCTAACTGTGTTTAGCATTAAAACGTAGTAGCTAAGTTAGTTGGCAAAGTTGTTAGCTGTAGCTGGCTCGGTTGTTTTGTGGTTAGCCATATTTCTATTAGACCTATTGTAAATATGTTTAGTGAGACAGTAGCCCCCTGGCCTGACTGACAGGCATTTTGCTGGACCTATGTTACCTATGATTAGTGAACACATTTATCTTACACTTTGTGTACATAACTGTCAGCTAGCATACTTTATATCACTACCTGTAATGACACCTGGTCAAACTGAGTCAAAGGAGGTCAAACCTCATATTTGTAAATAAAGCAGGTTTACCTGGTAGCTGCTTCAGTGCAGCACATCCGCCACCTTCATCTTTACTTTGGTGTTGAATAGTGTAGCTCAGAAAACACAAGATAACCAGCTGTTGCTCCATGAAACATCTGGATAGAGTCGTAAAGCGACTGGATGCGCTCGAGCTCTCATCATCACGTGACAGGTGCTGTGATGCTGTTCAAATTGGCCTCAACAGTAAATACCTGTTTTGTGAATACATAAATAAATAAATAATAAATGTTTAAACAATAAATAAACATAGTAAATTAACGTTGTGAAGATAACATTAGACACAGATCAGTGACTGATAAGTTGGCTAGAGCATAGTTGAGATGTTATAATGGTAACTTTCATGGCTGAACTGCCAGCCGGACAAAAGTCCCAGGTTTACTGCAACAAATGCATTTTGTCTCAAGTTTAGATAAAATTCTGCCTTTTTTTTAACTATTTAATAAGTATCTTGTGAAGTTATGAGGGACAGTGGACCCTGCATTATGTTGATATTTTTGTTTGCTCTGTAATATTTCATAACAAGAGGACAGGTACACAAAGTGGAGCAAATAGGGGTCAGTAGGGGGCAACAGCTCATTTTTTGCCTCATCATGCCATGCTTACTTTTCTCTGATCTTCTCTGCACAATGATAAACTTCTATGGATCATCACAGCCTCAGTGGAGGTGGAGTATTTTTTTCATGGTACTGTCATTGCACTTGATATTGCTCTTACTGTGCCTTTGTGTTGTTAATTCAGAGTAATGTCAGAGTTGTATCCTCCACAATCGGTTGTGAAGCGAAGAAGAGATAACCAGGAAATACAATCCCTTGTTTTCTTTACGCAAAGGTTCACATGAGACTTTTTCTTTCCCTTTCAGTGCAAATGAGGTAATTTTGCTCCTCAGAAAATGTGTTTATCCTTAAAGATGTATTGTCATTCTCATTAAATATTGCATTAATATCATACTGTATTAATTTTATTTATGGTTATGTCTTAATTATCCACTGTGTATAGTGTACATGACATTTGTGTTTTCACTGAGGTACCTGTACTTGAGTATTTCCATTTTATGCAGCTTTATACCTCTACTATACCAATCTCATAGACAAATATTTTATTTGTACTCCACTACAGCTTTAGTAAAGAGTTAGTTTTTAGATTGCAGCTTTTCATAACTTTCCTGCCCAGTGAAAACCATGTATCTCCAATTTTGGTTATGTTTTGTTTTTTTTTTTTTCAATGATTTTTTTTTTTTCTGATAAAGTGAAGGATTATGTGTTCATTTGTGGGTTGAGAAAATTCTCCTACTTCATAATGAACTATTCATTAGTGGCCTAAAACACCTCACAGTGACCGTTTACTGCAGAATGACTCCTTTTATGTTTAATAGGCTACTGTAACTTAGATTTTCTGATAATACTCACATACTTAGTGTATTTTGCCTTTTGAAAACTCTCTTTGTGTTAGTGGTTACAGGGGTTTTGAATGCAAAACCACTTTCCACCACTGGATTGTATCCCTTTCTAGTAGGAATTATTTTACCTGTCAGGAAAAAGTTACTTGGATATTTACACAAGAAAAGCATTATTTGTTCGAAAAACGTGTTTAGTATAAGACAGTTGTTTTGTCAGTGAACCTTGTGAGTTGTAACGAAGTATAATTATGTAACGTTACCTTTGTTAAATGTTGCTGTCGTCCCTGGTTTTATATGAGAGGAGGAAAAGATCGCTAGCTGCTAGGCTAATTCATACAATGTAAAATGCCATATGCTTGTGATAATAATATTAGCATGTTATATTTGTGAGGGAAATGTGTCCAGATAAAGACAAGCGTTTGTCTTTATATATAGTGAAGCTGATTTGTGTACTTGTGTTCGAAATCGTCTCTATTAAGCCATGTTTACTGCGTGTTTTGGGCGTGTTTTAAATCAACTAAACTAAACAGCACCCCACAGACACCTCAGACGCTGACTAGTGTTTTGGATGTGTAACTGCAAAGTGAAACTGACACACCACTGCACAAGTATAAATGCTGTGTAGGTGACGTGCGTAGGGTCTGCGGCATGACTTAATTCCTGCTTAAGCGGACATCACATTTTGGATTACGTGCACTTAATACTTCATTCTGCTTAATTTAGACCTGCTGTCCTTGTTCATGGGCACCTTTTCGTGCCATCTAGTGGTAGTAAGACCACAATACACTAATCCATGTAAAAACAAGATGGCAGCCATCTCTGTCAAGTCAGTCTGCAGCTGATCCCTAGCCTATACAAAAGTGGACAAGGTACAAAACCTGATCTCATTTTCACCATTGAAACTTGTTCATTTGAGATTAATAAAGTTTGTAGTTTGATATGCCAACAAATTTACCAATGTGAGTAACAGTAACAAGCTAAGACACTGTTAATTAGGAAGTACTTGTCTGAAGACACTGGGACTTTATTGTCAGCTCATTTGAGGACATTGGGACAATGTTTAGGTTGTTTCATACTTATCAGGTCCTACTAATCCCAAATACCTGGGAGAAATTAAAAGTACATACCAAACAAACATTTTGGGTCTCAGGAGGGTAGTGCAGTACAAAGTCCTGTTTCTAATAAGCCTTCTTACTTTAAACTCTTTCCTTTTGTGTCAATAACTAACATTTTGTTTAGCATATTTACTGGTATTTCTACCAACATCTTAACCTTTTTATGTATTTTAAATAAATGAGATTTGGGGGGGAATCTGTCTGTAAAACGAGGTTTCTGTGTTGATCTAGATGGCGATCCTTCCCTCCTCATCCCTGCAACGTGACTCCCGTCTCACGTGAGAGCTGGAGCTTTCTGAAGCACCGCCCAATGAGGGTGTCCGCGGAGGTGAACCTATCGCACCCCGGCAGATTTAAACACACTGAACGATTCGAGAGGACACTGCTGTGAGCGGGGCGGAGCCACACAGACCCTCCGCCAGCACACCGAGGGTAAAAAGAAGAGCAAAGCATCGGACGCACAGAGGAGTTTTTGTGTGGATGTTAACAAGTAACATTTGAAGAAGAAAAATGAGACTTAGGTCTCAAAGAAACGTTGCATATTCCCCGGAGACGCCGGGGAGCAACCGCCGGAGGACCAACAAAGCCACGCCGAGACCTAGGCGCGTGCCTGGGACCGAAAGCCCTCTTCAAACCAAGGTAACACATTACCTTTTGCCACGATTGTTTTTGTTAGTAACGTGTAATAGCCTCACAGATGTTAGTGACATTAATAAACATCGTGTGTGTTAACGTTAAGATACCGGATACAGCTATGTAAGTGATGGTTTCGGTGTTCTGATGCTAGGTAGTTAGCCAGCTATGCTAGCCAGTGTTCTCATAACAAAACCATAGACGGCGATGCTAACGTTAGCTAGCCGTTGATGTGTTGAAACAGAATCCGGACGATAGGTGGCTTTTCGTTCCTGTTTAACGTTACTTACGTTAACTACCCTCTCGTACTATGTTTTTGGCTATTTCTATAAATGAATGGTTTACGGGTACCCGACACTGCTAACGTTACCCGATGTAGCGTTACGTTAGCTAGCGTTAATGCTAAATTTCGTGAGAAAGGGTGATATACACGGTTGACCGTGTTTTGGGCACAAAAGCTAAAAGCTAGCGCAGCTCAACAACAGCACTGCGATAAATCCTTCCGCTGTGAAGGTTACAGTTTTTTGTTTTTGTAAGTTTAGAGCTATTGAAGCAATGTAATTTGGGGTGTTGTAGTTTGTGGTGCTTTTGCATGGTGTTGCGTTAGAGGAGTTTTAATGTAAAAGCTAACTACGTAAACGTACCAAACTATGATGGATAGAGTCTTAGCACCACTTTATCTCGTGTTGCCTTTCTATTACTCAAATTGAACACATCGTGAACATTGAGACAAGGGTCCTATTTGTAGTCACAAACAAGTGCTCTTAGGATGCTTGAAGTGCACTGTGTTTATCCCATCTTGTGAAGGGCTCACTGCAAGAGTGAGGCATACTCTCAATTTAAAAATCCCAAAACAATCCGAGGCACCCTGTAGGGTTTGTGCAATGGTTGAGTTGAATTTGAATTTTTGAAGGAGACTTGCATTGTTTGTTTTTTGATTGAGAGTATACTTCGTTGCAATAAACCCCTGGCAACATGGAATAAACATTGTGTTCCGTCAATGTTCACTGTGTGCACAGTATCTGCTGGTTTAAATGCCACTTCAATTTGAGTGTCTTTTCATTTGCATAAAACAAACATTGCACACAAACTCTCCTAATGTTATAGATGCAGAATGCAGTGGACAAAGCAATCCATTTGTTTTCTACACTAGGCTGCAAGTCCCTCAATGGCTGCTTTAAGACTACAAAAGCATACATTAAGGGATGTCCATTGAGACATCCATTGTTGTAGACACTACAACATATAGACATCACCAGACCGTAGTGTCCTCCCTTGTGATGCTTTTACATATAGCTCAGATGCGCAGCTCTATGAGGTGGTGTCTGACAGAGGACTGATGCTGCTGCTGCAGAGGATTAAACAGTCTAGTTGCGTGAGAGAGGGTCTCAGTAAAAGTAGGTCACCAGGACACATGCATGCAGTATGTTTACACACAGGACTCCAGAAATGTATGCTTGCTGTCTTGAGTCATTTCGTTTATGGCTCACATGTGTGCATTTATTTTGTAGTGACTGTGGGGGGAATTGATGAAAAAGCAAGCCAAATATAATATACACCATGTAGTGCAGGACAGTGTCTTATACTTCATAAAGCAAATAGAGGGTTTCTGTTACTGATGTGGTCATGGGCAAAAACAAGAAATGGTTGTGCATAATCTTGCAGTTTGTAGGTGCTTTCATTATTATTGTTGTTTTTCTCTGCATCTGTGATACACAAGCAGTTTTTTTTTTTACTGCAGACATTTTAACTCTGGAAAGGTCCTCCTTTGGTGTAGTTAAGCTTTTTATCTTTTTCTGTCTGTTCTGCATTTGAATAATAGTGTGCTCCGGTTGTGTTTAGGCTGGTGTTTGTCTGTTTCAAAAGCTAAGGTTTTATGCACAATGTTGCACAAAGCCCATGTAACTTACTCTTATCGAGATAGCGAGTAACTGTAGCATTTCTTCAGTTACACAGATAGTTGGATGTTTCTTAAACGATCATATTTGAATTTACGCATTGCATTATGGAGAACTGTGAGTTACCTTCATTATTCCCACAGCTGTAGGGAAACAGATCGATGTAGTGGGGCATTGCGGTGCTTGATAAAGACCTCGTAGGGCAACATTTGTGGTGTTTTGGTCTGAGGACAACTAGACAATCACACTTTACAGTTTTTAATCAATGACTTTTTTTATATTTGCTGTATAGGTTGAAGAGACTGTGGATAATGACCTCCACCACTCAGATGACGAAATTCCCACAATGAAGAGGCGACCACTGCCTCGAGGACGGGCAAGGAAGAGAGCCATTGCTGTTGATGACAGAGAAACAGGTATGTTTAGAATAGATTAGAATATATCTTTATTGTCCACCATGGGTGGAAATTTATTTTTGGCTCACCAAACACAAAAGACAATGTTGTAAAAAGCAGACAAATAGTCAGTAAGACAAGCATAGAAAGTCACTGCAAAAAACTGAAACACATTAGATCAGCTCATTGTCTGTCTGTGGTTTAAAACTCATCAGTCACTTTGTTGAGTAAAGGATACTGTTGGCACTTGGGATGAAGGACTCATTAAATACATTTTTGGTTGCCAGAGGGACTCTAGCGCCTCCTGGAGCTCAAGAGCTCAAACTGGCTGAAGAGAGGATGGAACTGTCTGCCAAGATATGCCTCGCTTTCTTCCTCGTCCTTTTTGAAAAAGTCAGGGGTTTTTGTGGCTTGCCAACTGTGTTACTTGCCATTGTCACAGTCCTAGAGAGTTTATTCTTGGATGTACAGTTACCAGACAGGAAAATGAAAAGTGAAAACACTCCTAACCATAGTTTGGCACACTAATTCTAATATCTGCTGACTAACACCAAGGCCACTGAGTCCCTGTGAGCATTTCTTGAAAATATAGTCAGAATTTCCAGAGAAGCTCATGTGGGAGTCCAGAACTAATCCAAGGTGTTTAAAGTTTTCCACAGTTTCAACACGTTGGCCATCGAGTGAAACTGGCTCTGTCTTCAGATCTTGTTTTGTGCAAATAATCAATTCTTTAGTCATGGCCACATTCATTTCTAACTTGCTGATGTGACACCATGTTTGAAGGGCCTTAGTGTGTCAAGTTATTCTTAAGGATGCTTTTTATATAAATTAACACTTTGTTTTCCCAAATGTGAATTCCCCACACTGTTCCCTGCTCTTGTGTATGTGTTTTCTAACTGATCCTCTTCTTTTGGTCTAGATTTGGCCTTCAAGACTCCAATTAGGCCCATCATGCGCCACCATGAGCGCGTCCTGTCAGAAATCGACCCAGTGTCTCCTCGCAATACAACAGCCAGGAACATCTACTCGCCCATCGTGCGTTTCCTCACACCCACCAAAGAAAGTGAGTACAGCTACTGTCAGGACATTTCTCTGTTTTATACAGACTGGTCTTAATAGACTGTACTCATACAAATGCAGGACCTCAAATGTCATCAACAGCCCCTCCAGATATTTTATTTAATTAAGTGTTGTGGGACAATTAAAATGTAATCCAGGCTTTAACTTTGGGAGATATCATGTCATTCTTTTGAAGATTGTTTTCTTTTTGTATGACGAAAGTGCCTGGTTGGATAAACTGGTGTACCAGCTTCTTTCTGGTGGCTTGTGGTAAATTCCCATCCTGGGTGAATCAAATAGAAAAAACATTTTGAGCCCATTGAATTGCTCAGCAGCCATTAATGTGGTGAGCTGACAGTTGGTATTTATTTTACTGGTAGAGAACTCAGTGTCCTGTTATAATTCAGATCAAGTATGAGTCAATGCTTTTCCTCTCTGAAAACGTCAGAGATGATTCACTCTGTAAACAGCTTTGGAGAACGAGTCACACTGTTGTGGTATGTGCAATATGTGAGAGACTAAAATTGCATTTATGTTGGGGTCAGGTGCAGCTAAAAAGTTACAAGAAAAAGAAACTGTATTTATACTTATGAGTGATTTTTTTTCTTTTCTGCTTTATTTTTATGTTTTAAAGCAAACGATTAAGTGTTTGTTGACATTGACAGTAGACAGGAAACAAAGTACTTCAGATGGAATTAATACATGTAGTTTAAAAAAGTTAGCTGTAAGTATTGAGTTTCCCAGGTTGCTAACAGCTTGTACTTGTTTTTCCTGTCCAGATGTAAAGCGTGCAGGCACTGGAAACAGCGTGTTGATGAGCCCAGAACAAGGTGTGTTTGGTTTTGGCTCCATCGACCTTCTGGCTGGAGAAGAGGATGATGACATCTTCAATCCGTACGTATAAATCCTCTTTCAGACATACTTTCCTTTGCGTTAATTTGAAGACAATTTTAAAAACCTACACATCTACCAGATACCTTTTTTACACATTAGCATATCCTGGAGGTTGACAGAGATTAGTACTTAAATGTTACAGTATTCCTTCATGACTGTTGC
Source organism: Cephalopholis sonnerati (assembly GCA_019142605.1). NCBI lineage: Eukaryota > Metazoa > Chordata > Actinopteri > Perciformes > Serranidae > Cephalopholis > Cephalopholis sonnerati. The sequence goes on from JAGQAX010000006.1 coordinate 26,048,848, forward strand.
TTTTTGAATTGATTTCCACAGTGCCAGAGCTTATCGCCATGTTCCTGTTTCATGTCCATGTGTACATAACTCTCCTGTTGTTAGTGATAACAGCATTATTATCTTTCCCCAGGTCCACGTTCATCAAGAACATACCGTCCCAGTCTCAGCATTCCCGACCCCAAATCAGAGACATTCCCCCCAAGACCAGGAGCACTCCAGAGGCCACGCTGGTGGTCGACCTGGTGAGTTAAATCCTCTGGAGCTTCCTGCTCGTACACATGGGGACAACAGTTCAGACACACCAAGAGCCAACATGGAACTTGGACTTTTACAAACTAATCTAAACTCAAATCCACAAATGTGCTCTCTGAGCCTCTCCTCTCAAAACAGAGATAATTATTATGAGTGGTTTCCTAGGTAGAATTTAGTTTTATATTACAGCAGTTGAAATGCTAGTATGAAAGATAAAGAGCCCACTGTGACATTTTTATTTTACAGACACGTTGGTGTCTTTGCTCAGCAGTAGGTTCTCGTCTGTAGTTGTGTTCTTGTGAAACATCAGTCACAGCCAACAAGTCAACATTAAGCCAGATACGGCCCAAATGACCAGGAAGTGTCCTTGCTGTGCCTGGTTTATTGAGGATATTTTTGGAGCTGACTTGTGCAGCTGCTATTATGTTGCTTATTAAATTAGATTAAGTTTTGATTATGTGGCAGATGTTTCCAAATAATGCCTATTTGGAAATATTGGCAGCTAGCAGCCCAGCTGTAAATTAAAGTGAACAGAGGCGGTGACATTTATATTAAATTATGTTTTGATGTTTTGATTTCCATTACAGACTGGATAACAGCTGTGCCTTTGACTGCATCTCGCTGTCCATTAGGTCTTTGTTTCTTTCGTAAAAGTCTGTTAGCGGACTGTTCAGTTGAGTTTATTTTGTCACAGTACAGAAAGATAGTTTTGCTGAAGTGTAATTACCAGAGCCAAACTGGAGGTGTCAGCAAAAACGCTGCTGTCCTGATTTCAAATTGACTGTGCTGTGCCTCAGGAGTCTGGATGTAATATGACATAAACTTGTTGCCTCACAAAAGCTGGATGTTGTTTTCTTGAGTTAGACTCAGACACAGTGGTTGTTTTTTTTCACATCTGTCTTAAATCTTGCCTTTTTGGTTCAGATGTGCTTATTTGCTGTTGCTTCACTCAGATATATCTGTTATGGAGAACATATTAACTCTGTCACATTGACTGAAGAGTGTGAGTTCATAAAGAGCTTTTGTTTTAGTCTAAAATGATGCCAGAGTTCAATTGACGAAAATGTTGCACACCTGGTTTTGTTTGGTGAGATAATTTGTGCTGGATGTAAAAATGAGTTGATTATGGCGGGTCAATCTTGCAGTTTATTTTGTCATGAGGTGAGGTAAAACAGATACTGTACCGTCACCACTGCATCCGTAATCAGAACAGTCTTGGTTTTTAATCAGTGCTGATTGTGATTAATTGCTAAATTTCAGTAGTTAAAAGCAATTAATTACAATTTTAATCGCATGTTTACAATTCCTTTACTTTGCACTTCAAAACAGTTCTGACGCACATATTAACAAGATAAAGCAGTTCTTATTAAAGTGTCTTGATTGGGAACCAAATTAATGCAAAGAAATTCACTTTATGATCTTAACTTAAAAATGTATTTCTTTTTAATCAGTGCTGCACTGCTGCAACAGTGTGGTCATGAAACCATGACTTAGAGTTAGGAGACAACTTTCAAGTTCAGTTGAAAACTTAAAGAACGGGTGGTTAACAAAAGAAAACTGATGAATCCGTGATCTTTGTACTGTGGCTTACGCTAAGAAACTAAAAAAAATCCCTCTCCTGAAATCCCTTAGACCCGAGTCTTCCCTGGTGTTGACTGGTCTGTAGTCAGTTGCCAGCTGTTTAGCAAGCATTGTAGTGAACTTCTTTGATTTAGTTTCATCCACAGGTCTGTGGTGATTACCACTATCCAAAATTGTGCTTTGCAGGCTTTGACGATGCTGTTGCCGGCTGACATCGGTCTGATTAGCTGTACCTGTATACTTAGTTTGTAGGTTTATAGGTAGCTCAGATTTGAAGGATTTGGGTGATATTTGAATTCTGTTTTACACTATGTGTTTATTACCTCTAACTTGTCCACTGAGCTGCCGGAGGAGCAGTGGTGTCATTATTTTCCATCACTGTGGCAGTAGGAAGCCTGCTGCAGTGGCTTGACTAGGGTGTGTGGAAGAGGCAAAAATTTCAACACGTCTTATGTGCGCACCTTAAATGCATTGCCAGTAACGCTGCAGCCCTTGTTTTAACAAACAAACAAAGTCACATTGATCTCTGTCCTTATAGGAGGAGACACTGATGTTCAGCTCTCTGAATGTGATTGAGGAAGCAGAGTACACCTTCAGCACAGCCTTCCAGGACCATCAGTACAAGGTAATCACTCAACCACTCACTGCGTGTTTTAGAGTCTGAGGCAGATGAGCCCAGATGGTGAAAAGAGTGAAAGCATCATGGATGAGTCACTTGAGAGTGTTTGTTCTCTTCAGTGAGGGATGACAGGAAGCAGGAGATATGAGGAAGTCTAGTCTTAAAGTGGAGAAATACCAGACCTAACAATAACACACTGGTAAATGGTAAATGGACCTACATTTATATTGCACCTTTCTAGTCATCTGACCACTCAAAGCACTTTTTACACTACGAGTCACATTCACCCATTCACACACCCATTCATACACTAGTGGCTGAGGCTACCATACAAGGTGCCACCTGCTACTCAGTTTTTAACACACTCACACACCGATGGAAGCATCATCGGGAGCAATTGGGGGTTCAGTATCTTGCTCAAGGATACTTCGTCATGCGGACTGGAGGAGCCGGGGATCAAACCGCTGATCTTCTGATTGGTGGACGACCTGCTCTACCTACCTCTGACCACTGGTGGCACATTGTGGCTAGCGATAATCCCCACCATCTCTCTTATTTCATTCAGTATCAGTGATTCAAATCTCTGATGAAAGCTGGTTTAGCCAGATAACGTCAACCTGTTAATGTTTCAGTGCTGCAGTAACGTGCAAGAAAATCCTGTTATCTAAATTGAGATTAAATAAACTACCTGTTTGACAGTTTTAGTAAATATAAACTGAATATGTATAATTTTGTTAATTTATTCTGTCACCCTGTCTGCTCCACTTTAATCAACAGGTGTACATGATCCTACGACCACATGTGAAAGAGTTTCTGCAGTCCATGTCAAAAATCTATGAGGTATGTGTTTATCAATGCGTTAACCTGATACAGAATGAGACTGTCTGGTTGTTTATTGGTGCAGTTGGCTCTAGACGAGTGCCGTCTACAGTCTCAGTTTGTTTTTAGTGAATCAGGTAATGTTTTATTCTGCAAAGTTATACTTTAAATATTTTAAGCTTCTCTGATGAGCTGATTCGCCCCACATTTTCAGAGCGTATACACTCTCCATCTCTGAACAGATACTTCTGTATTTTAATTGAATTCATCTGAGCCACTTTATTTCCATCTTTTATCATATTTTTCTTTGTACATGAAAATAAATTAAAAGTGAATGTAGTTTTCATAATGTCCTGATGCCTGCTCAGTCCTGGTTTCTGTGGAATCGGTCCCAGCTGCTGTTTGTACTCTGTTCCAGCTGTTTGTTTACACATGTGCAAAGAGGGAATACGCTGAGAAGATACTGGACATCCTGGACCCGCAGAGAAAACTGTTTCGGTATGTCTCCTTAAGATCTGCTTACACTTGTGTTTTATAAACTCTTTGCATGACCGCAGAGACGTGCACTCTGTCAGGTTTATTAGACTCAGCCAGCGAGTGTTAGCCCGCAGCTGACCTGTCTGTGACCATCACGCTGACCTCTGGATGCTGCTTGGAAATGTTGCGTGGTCTGTTTGTGGTCAGACCATTTGTTTGTCACTCTGGGATTTTCTCATTTAACGGTGTAAAGGATTTAGCTGACTGATAAACAGATTGAAGTACTTTGAGTGCAGATGTGTTTGTGTCGTATGGGGAGGACAGTAGAGATTAGTTTTTCCTTTTGACTTCAAGTGGTTAATGTCAATAGAAGATATGTTAAGATTAACAGATAATCAATAACTAGAATAAGAGTCTGATCGGTAAAGAACCACAGGTGTGACTTCAATTCTACGTGAAATTCAGAAAAGGTGTGTCAGTGCATGCAACGTCTCCACACTGAAAGATGTCGGACTGCTGTGTACACAGCTGCCTGTATCACAAGACACTCATCAAACCTCTCTACTTATTTAAAGTAGCTATACTCCATATTTTTTGTACTAACAATGTATAAAATAATGTTAAAACAATGTGAAAGAGGTCACTTGTAGATAAACCTACAGATTATTATCAGTGAGTGAGTCTTAGCTCATTGTTTATCTCTCTGACTCACAACTTTCATAACGGAGCGCTGTTTTGGCTGCAGTAGGCAGCTGTTTTCACTGAAAAAGCCAGCTAGTCACTAACTGTCTGCTGTCTCTGCTGTTTGGTGCAGAGCAGGACATGTACGGTGGGTTTTTAGAGCCATTTGACTGAAAACAGCTGTCTGCGGCAGCCAAAAACAAAGCTGTATGAGCGGTGAGAGTGAACGAAAGCAGTAAAATTGTGGACCTGACAGCTAAACAATGCACTCAAGTTCACTATAAAGCCACCACAGGAAGCTGTTTTCAGAGAGAAAGCCCCAAAAAGTGTACACTCAGTGTACACTACCTGCTTGGCACCAAACAACAGACACTGTTTAAGACTAGCTGGTGAACATTGTGGTGCATTTAGCAGCAAAAAGAGACAGTTATTTCTCTCAGGAGAGAACTTACAACTTGTTGCCCCTAAGTAGCCCAAAATTCAGTTAATGCAGGTTGAAGAAGGCGGCATGTACGCTGACGGAAAAGTGACAGAGGAGTTGTCAGTGCAAAGAGAGTAACACAAGTCTTTGACTCCAGCTCTAGCTGGTTGGTGAAGCCATGTGCAGCTTTATTTACAGGAACATGTGCCCGTATGTTGTTAATGAAAATAGTAAATTCAGGGGGATGATGGTGACTCACTGATATAAACAAAACCCAGTCAGCAAAATGTAAAAATGTGAGCCTGTGTTTGACTGTCCATGTTTACTGCTTGTGTGGCAGAATATTGTCATTATTAAGGAAATAATTTCTTTATTTTAGTCACACTTTATTTAATCAACATATCAACAGCTTGCACATAATGTACTGACACATTTACAGAAAGAGGTGTAACTGTTTTCAACATGTTGATATTTTCTCTTGTAGACACCGTCTTTATCAGGACGACTGCGCCTGCGTTCTCGGCCACTACATCAAAGATCTCAGCCTTCTCGGGAGGGATCTCGCCAAGACGGTTGTTCTGGACAACGCACCCCACACATACCCATACCATGTGAGAACTGTGCTTTTAAATGCAACTTAAAAGTCTAACACCGTGTCATTTTCATTGCTTTAATGGTCAGGGCTGGTGGTTAGTTTTAGTATCTGGGACTAGCACCCAGCTCACCCCTGTATAGGCTGAGTATGCGTCAGTGGCCAAGTTTGATTCCCACCTGCTGCGTGTCAGCCCCATTCCCTCTCACCCCTCTTTCCTGTCACTTTACAGCTGTTCTATAATAAAGGCAAAAGTCCTTAAAATGTGTGTTGTTTTTGCAGCTGATGAACACTATTCCCATCAAGAGCTGGTCTGGGGAGCCGGACGACCGAGAGCTCCAGAAACTCATCCCCTACATGGAGAAAATGTCTGCAGCGGTACGTCTGTCATGTTATCAGCTTCTATTGTTAGGTGTTTGTTTTGTGACATCAATTAGTAGCAGTGTCCCCCAATAATTAATGCACGGACAGACTAAAATGTCCAGTGATCAGTCAATTGAATGATTAGTTGACCAAAAGAAAATTAATCACCAGCTCTTTTGTTAAATAATAAATAGTGATAGTCAGTTTTTAGGCAAAGATGTCACCTTGTGATGGTTCCTGCTTCTAAAATGTGAGAATCTGCTGCTTTTCTTGGTCTCACTTTACAGTAAACTGAACATTTTGGACTGTTAGTCATAAAACAAGACATTTACTGATGTGATCATGTGCTGGAGGGTATTGTGATGGACATTTTTTGATGGATGAATGGAGACAGTTGGTGATTCATTTTCTGTCTATCAGTTTTATTATGCCTCCGTGCTGGCGATGCCTGTGACCAGAGGCATTATGTTTTCTGCGTTGTCCATTCATCTCATTCTCATGAACGTGATATCTCAAGAACGCCTTGAGGGAATTTCTTCAAATGGCAAAAATGTCCTCTTGGACTAAAAGACTAAGTGAAGAGTTTATGGTGATCATAGATCAAAGGTCAAGGTCACTGTGACCTCATCTGCCTCATTCTCACCAACGCAATATCTCAAAAGTACCTTGAGAAATATTTTTCAGATTTGGCATAAACATCCACTTGGACTCAAGGATGAACAGATTCAATTTTGGTGGTCAAAGGTCAATACATGTTTTTGGCCACATCTCAAGAATTAATTAGCTAATTATGATGAAATTTCACACAAATGTCTGATCAAATAAAATGATGCTGTGGGAACATTTTATATCCAAAAGATCAAAGGTCAACTTCACTGTGACATCATAATGTTCTGCCAACACTTTTCTGGTGATTACTCAGCGTCATAACTGACATTTGGTCAGCTACTGAATATTTGACACTAATCTTAGGTGTCCACCTCCAAACTTTGCTGCTTGTATAGATCTTCTGTGCTGCTCAGTGTGTGAAGCGTCCATGTTTTCACAGACATGAATGTAAACTGTAAGAGGAATTGATTGGTGCGCAGAGGCGTACAAGTGCGGAGTGATAATTGGAGCTCTTCCAGCGTTGTTCAGTGCAGCCAGTAAATGTTTGAGTCAGTGGTGAATAAAACAGCTGGTTATCTGCAGCAGCAGCAGATCCGCTGTTCTTCCTCCCCTGGTTTCATCATTCAGTCTAAATATCTCCTGTTGTGTTTTTTCAGGAGGATTTTCGGGAGGTGCTGAAGAAGAGGAAGGATCACTTCCACAGGCTGCTGTCAGAGGACTAACAGGACTCTCCAACCCTCCCCCTCCCACACTTTAACTACTTTATGTGACTTTCACAGCTCATGTTTGCTTTCTTTATGCTTTGGCTAAAAGCAGAATCCAGTTGGAACTAGCTAACCTTTGTGGCGGACCTGCTCTCTCTCCTCTCTCCCCCCCTGATGACTTTAAAGGACGGCAGATTGGTATTTCAAACATGCTGCTGGTCGTTTGTCACCAGAACCACATTTCTCAAAGACTCATTCCACAGGGCAATAAACTGCTGCCCGATGTTTGTGTAAATATACAAGACAAAACTTGAAATATGATGTTTATAGTGGTGATTTTTTTATTTTATTTATTGATTATATTGCTAATCAACGGCTGTTATCTCTGTATATTTTAGATATGCTTTTTTTTATGCATTAAAATGGCCCTGATAATAAATGGAAAAATAAAGCACTTCAGTCAGTCATATTGGCCTTACTTTCAGCAGGGTGTGTGTAATCTGTGTCAGATCTAAGAAATATTTGATTCAGATGCACGTCTCTCATCGTGAGGTGAGGTGAGCGGTGTGCGATGGAAGCAGCTTCAGAATGATGCAAAGGAGGAAGAGGACAGCTGTGAAGATTGTCAGTGAGGTAACAGTGAAGGAGCAGAATGAAATCTCATTTTCGTCTCATCCTTTCACTAAAATGTCAAATGACAAAATAATATTTTTCACAGGCCTGCAGCCTGACCCTGGTCAGCGAACTCCGCTGGTGTGTTTCATCAAAGTCAGAAACTGCAGGCAGGTATTTCTTATGGTTTTATCTTTTAGACATCTTCTCTGGCTTTTCAGCTGAGTTTCTTTGATGTCACAGCAGTATAGTAATAGGTATTGTTTTAAAAAAAAAAGTGTTCCTGCTGTTGAACAAATAAAACTCATCACTTCCTGTGCAGCAGGAAAGAGCCACTGGGGTTTAGACGAGCAAGTGGAAAAGATGTGTGATGAATAGGTGGGATCACTTTCAGAGGTAGAATACAGCCTAACAGTATTAAAATAAGAATCACATTAAACAGCTCCATTTTGGATGTGTTTTTATAGCATACTGGGATCTAACATTGTCTGTGGCATCTTGGACAGATTTCTGGCAAACAGCCTGATCAGAAAAACATTTCATTTGTTGCTGAGTAAAAAATCTTAATGTTTGATTATGAAATTAAATCACTCAAATTTTATAAAACAGAAATGCCAAAACAAAACTGCTCCGCTATATTTCATGTTTGAATGTTTTATTAATTTTGTAGTAATACCAAAGATTATTAGATGCAATGAACAGACAAGGGCTGAAACTGACAACATTTTTCAGTGTAGATTGATCTGTTTCTTTAGTTAACAAATTATTAATATCATAAAGCTTTAATAGATTTGTTAAAAAAAAAAGACCTAACATTACCTATAAAATTTGTATTCTTTGTAGTCCAATGAATAATGACTGAATGATTTTTATTTCTATTATATACATCTGGAACAACAAGGATTATTTCACACAAATTTTCTATTAGTCCGTAAACGAAAAAGGAACAGGCGGAAGCCACAGGCTTATTTTTGCCTATCCTACATTAATCAAAGTTAAAACCCAGAATGTCAATTACACCAAAGACAGGAAATAAATAAATCAATAATTAAATACATTATGCTCTAAACTATAATCCACAATAATTTAACTTTTTGATCATTTTACATTTTAAGGCTGTATTTTACTCAAAAAAGTATTTTCTGTGTTTTTAAAAGACATTGTGTAGAAATTTTAAGGTGTAGGATGCTATAAACAATTGATTAGTAGATTCCCGATAACCTGCTTTATGTATTTGCAGTAAACAAATATAATCAATCTTCAGTAAAATAAGAAGACACGCAGCAAATCTTCACATTTAAGAAGCTTAAACAAGTCAATGTTTTTGGCATTTATGCTTTGTAAATTATTTTTATTATGAAAATAGTTGGGCAGTAATACTTTGTTGCTCATTTTAAACCTCAAACAAGACACAAAATAATTGTAGGGACATTACAGAAAAGAAGCAAAGCCCAATACAATCAATATAAACTCTGTTTTAACACACTATTAATAATTATAGGAATATACTGAAGGGCTGGGCAACATATCAATATTTTATTGATATGAGACGAGATATCATCTGAGATTTTGGATATCCTACGTGTTGTCTTTTCCTGGTTTTAAAGGCTGTGTCACAGTAAAGTTAGTTAGAAGCAGTTTATTTCAAACATGCAAATAGCGAATAAACAAAACAGTCATGCAGTGGTAGACAATCATAAAGAAAGCAACAGGATATTGACAGAAACATGAAAACTGAAAACATACAATGATTTGATTTACATGTCCAAAAATGAGCTGGAGGAAGTACAAAGGTATTTATTCCCACCCTTTATTCATATAGTAATAATAGTCAACCATACAGCTCCCCATCAGTATAAAGCTGCACGATACTTCTCCTAGATCTATTATAATATATCAAATTAATTACCAATAACGCTTGTCTTACAGCACCATATAAATAATTTCAAAAATACTTTGAAAATAGAAATTCATGTATATATCTTATTCAAAAAATAATCTCATCTTTATGTCTATATCCAGTCATGACAGATATGTTTGCTTTGTCAAACTGTGTATATATTTATACACAAACTATGCACATACACCGATCAGCCAAAAAATTAGAACCACTGTCGGGTGAAGTGAGTAACATTGATCATCTTGTTACAATGCAATGTTCTGCTGGGGAACTTTTGGTCCAGAAATTCATGAGGATGCCACTTGATGTGCTCCACCAACCTGAACACCTCTGCTGATTGAGTATCTCTCCTCATGGCAGCAGCACTCCCTGATAGCAGTAGCCCCCCAGCAGAAAAAAGTACCATGCCACACAGCAAACATTGCTCAGGAATGGCCCAAGGAATGTGACAAAGACCTCAAAGTGTCAACCTGGCCTCCAAATTCCCCAGATCCCAATCTGAATGAGCATCTGTGGCATGTGCCATGAACCCATCTCACAACCCACTGGACTCACTGGATCTGCCACCAATGCACTGGTGCCAGACACTGCAGGACACTCCCAGAGATCCTGTGTCTGTGCCTCGACAGGTCAGAGCCAAGTCCGATCCAAGGAGGCCCCACCTTGGTTAGGGGTACATCTGGGGTACTGGCACATCACAAGAATCCTTGAGCAGATTGGGACCTGGGAAATTTAGAAGCCAAGCCGACAGGCCATTTCTAAACAGTTTTTGTAGTGTGGCATGCTGCTTTTTTCTGCTGGGGGGCCACTGCCATTGGGAGTACTGTTACCACGAGGGGGGGGGGTACTTGGTCTGCAACGTTGTTTGAGTGGGTGGAACATGTCAGGTGGCATCCACATGAATGCCAGAACCAAAGGTTTCTTAGCAGAACATTGAATTGGAACAAAATAATCAAAGTTTTTCACCTGAACTGTTTGGCTGATCAGTGTATACATTAGCTATGTATAGCTTGAAGTGATGTAGGTTTCTGAACTCACCACTACCTTTAACCATTGAGTCATTATATCTTAAATCTCTGTGTAAATATTTTGTGAAAGCACCAACAGTCAATCCTATAAAATCACTGCAATATTGATATGGTAGTATTTGGTCCAAAATATTCTCCATATGGCCCAGCCCTCATTTTGCTTCTAATAATCTGACTATCTATGAATTAATTATACTAAATCATACTAAAGAAAACAAAGGGATCACGTGATAATGTTTTTACAGTAAATAAAAATGCAGTAAGTATGCTGTAGTTCATCATAATGATATAAGAGTATTAACACGCTGCAGTGAAGTCATCACACAGTAGGACACACTGTCATCCTGTGTATGAATATTAGAGTGCTGAGATTTAGTCTGAGTGTAAATGTTTACCCTCCTGTTTAGTTAAACTCCTGTGTGTGATGGATGTGATTGTTAATGTTGAATTTGGAGGTAAACTGGGAGAAAGTGCCTCCTCTTCCTCCTCCTCTCCCTCCTCCTCCTCGGGCTTTATTTGCTCCATATGGTGTTGGACATGGTACCCAGGAAAGAAAAAACGCTTTTGTGGGCGGAGGAAAATCCTAGTATTTGTCCGTCCTGAAATTTGATTCAGAAGTTCGGGATCCTGGAAGACAAAAAGCAAACGTAGGGGGAGGGAAGAAAGGCAGAGAAGGACGGAGAGAGGTTTTTTTTTAACTGCGAGAAGAGTAAACTCACCAAATACTCTGCAACCTCCGACTAAAGTAAGTGCATTTCTACGCGGCATGCTTCACACTGAATAAAGCGCTTAGAGAGGCATTCATGGAGCTACATTAATGCACATTTGTGTGTGAGATCTGACTGTTAACTGCTCTAATTGCTGCTGAATGGCCACATAATATAAGGTTTCAGCGCTGCTATTTGAGAATGACTTGTGTGTCCTTTACGCGCACATTCATGCGGGCGCGTTTGATTAATTTATCACCAAATGGGGCATTTCCTGCAGCCCTGCTACTAAACCACACAGCACCACACTTTACTTGCTTTGTATTAAAGAAGTTGTGGCTCAGCAGCGGGAGCAAAGTCATTTTTCAGCGGGCAGTAAAAGCACATTGCCCCCCTACGCGCGTTTCCACATCCACGCCAGCTCTGATAAGCAGCGAGATTTACTCCCCTCCGACCCGAAAGCAATGAGTCCCTAATTTGCGCTCTATACATGGTAAAGTCCTCATTTGTTTGGAGAAAGATCCCCACCGCAGGTTTTGCGTGCCGATTCTGCGCCACGGTTGGATGTGCGCCAGAAACATCCAGAAGAAAATGCTCCAAATTCAATCTGCAGATGGTAATGAAGACCTCCAAAATTCACCATGCAGTGGAAATAACGGCAGAGCAACAAAGGCGCGTGATGGGTGTTATTTTACAGTCATTTGTCTCATGCTTTTGTCCAATCGCCGTGGGCTGCTATAAGTAGCCTGGACTTTGCGCTCTTTAATATAGAAGTGACCAAAAAAGTAACCGACGGTGGTAAAAGAAGTATTCAGATCATTTCCATATGTACATGTACTATAAAAATACTCCATTACATCTACCCTAACAGTCCTGCTTTAAAGTTTGTAACAAAATAAATAAAAAAGTAGGCTCTCATTATGCAAAATTTCAATTACAGTCATTATATTAATAGATCAATATTACTTAGTCATCCACACAAGCTGTACTTTAATGTTTAATCTTTAACAATGCCTCATATTTTATAAAGTGGTCACATGTTTTATATGTAATATCTTAATCTGATGCATAAGCTGTTAAATACATTAAGTGGAGTTTAGAAATACAACATGTAGTGCAGTAGAAGTACAAGTAGCGTAAAATTGAAACACTCAAGTAATGGAAGTGCCTCAATACTGTTCTTAAGTACAGTATTAGAGTGAATGTACTCAGTTACTTTTCACTACAGTTTACCAATTGATTCAGTCCTGCGGTATTGTCTTGATTTAATCTAGTTTAAGGTATTTTCTCCATAAGAAAAAGGGATGTAATTTTTATTGTACGTTAACTCTCAGTCCTGCCTTATGTTATTTCTGATTGTCTTATCCACAATGTGCAGTTACAGTCAGGTTCAGGACCCCCCACAGGGTCCCAGGATGAATCTGAGGGGTCACCAGACGATCAAAAGGATCCAGAAAAAAATACACGTTATAGAAAGTTATTTATTTTTGCTATTTTCTCGTGAAACACTACATACTGTCACTTCCTTGGGTTCATAAACATTCATGAAATTAGTTAAATATTAGTTATATTCACCTCTAATGCCTCTAGAAATATTAAAAATAATTAATACACTGGATACTTTGACTCGTTTAGGGCCTTAGAAATCCTAGAAGACAACGATCACAGCTCACAACCCACGACTACGCTGAGGTCATAACCCGGGAGAACCACTGTGCTAGAATAACACTCCATCATCTACTGTCGCTGCATGCAGGTTCACAGCCAAGATTTTAGAAATACAGAGGTCATCTATTTTAGGAATTAAATTCTGGTGGGGAAATATTACTTTTAAAGATCTGGGTACTGAACCTCGACAGGAATCAACCAAAATGTGCCAGCAGTACCTAAAACTTAGTTAGAGTCTTAGCTTTAAAGCAGGAATTATTTCTACCTTTAGCCTACATTGTCATGAGGCAAAGCTCATATTTAACGTTGATTCATGTGCTTATAATCACCTTTGGAATCAGGTTAGCTGCCCCCCCTAGCTAATCACTGCCGCTCTGCACTTTGCTCATATGAAGGTTACCTCTGATAACACCATCATGAGCCATGGTGGCGGGAGGTCGATGATGCGGAAGCATAGCACCCGCCCTCTGGTTTCTCCCCCGGTTAACACTTGAGGCTCTGTTAGCACTTTTGCCGTTGTTAGAGCTGTTGGTGCTGTTAGCAACATTAGCAGGGTGTCTACAGGTCCTTAAAAGTCTTAAAATGTCTTACATTAAGTTTTCTTCATATAAGCCAAAAAAGTCTTAATTGTCTTCAATTCAGATTCAATGAGTCTTAAATATTTTTGGTCACATTACTGCGAAAATTTCCCCAGCCTGACAGACCCAATGACTGTTTACAATCCTTGGACAGACTGAAGAACTTGCAATAATAAATAGCATTTATGACAGCGCTGAGATTTTGTTTTCTTTTTACATTTAACACATTAACCTTAAACTCACCCAACTGTTGTCATTTTTACTTAATGTGCATTGTGAACTGGCATCAGTGTGTTTAACGGAAAGGGTACTTACACATGTGTCCCACTCACACACACACACACACACTCACTCACATATATATAATGTTTATTTCCATTGCAGGTTTGGTTTTAAATTTCATATAAGGTGGTATTAAGGAGGTCTCAAAAAGTCTTAAGTATAACTTAGTTATATCTGTAGACACCCTGATTAGCCACCATGTTGAGAGCCATGTGCAGGCGATACTGGCTCAGACCCTGAATCATAGATATGCACTGACCTTCCTATACAGCTCTGGACAGTATTTTACAGACACTCATATTAATATCTCACATTTGTTCTTCCAATATTGAAGTCAAACATCAGTATATTGAGTCTAACCACACTGTAATAAGCCTCAAAAATACCTACCCTTAATTCGTTTTTAATTGTTGAATATAAATTCTTCCCATGTGGCTGAAACAGATTCTTAGACAGAGATACAGAGGACATGACCTCAGTGTCACTGCTGCATGATCAAATGATGCAGTCTTAAATGTTCAGTATCTGTTGGACAGAGAAGTAGAAATATGTATTCAGTGTAGTTTGTGGCAGTCTGTTCTCATATGGATCTGTCGTAATCAGTGTCATCTAAATTACATCAGATTTTTGTTTTTTGGCATGTGTTGATTTTTGCGAGAAAAGCTAGAAAAAACAAAAACTTAAATGATAACAATTCAAACCTGCACAGGCCACGTTACCTTGTAGAGGAAGATAAACTCTGACTTCCTGTCAGTGCTGATTATTGTACAACAACAGACACATTAACACTGATTTCCTTTAATCCGCCCTAAAAAAAGCCCCTTTCCTCACATAACATGACAACTTTGACATCAGTCCAAATGAAATCCCTGTGAAGCGTAGATTTAAGGTTTATACCTGTCAGATTTGGGGGGTAAATGCCGCCTTTGTGAATAACAAGTGGTAAACTAAATGTAAGCAGGTAACATAAGGGGGATAAAGGAGATACAGGAAACACACAGGACAATATATACAAACAAGGAAATTAAGCACAGTTCTTCTTAACCTGTCAGTCTGGTTTGAAACATTTTCCAAAACTTTTTTAGTGACCTTAAATATTTAGTCTGACGTGGCCTCATTCTGCACAAATGCCACCAGATGCTCGAAGAAAGAAAACAGTCGACTTTCTTTGAAAAAAAGTTAAGATGAAATGTGCACTGATTTGGCTGCTCTAACACTTGGAGGAGAAAGGAGGTGGTTTTACTGCCCTGTGTGTCCCTGCTTTGGTGTTTATAACTGGTTTTCGGTCTGTTTTTTGTCTGGACCTCTTCCTGCTCCTTCAGGCTGTGTGACTATGAGCACCTCGGGGCTTCAGGCCACTAACCGGCAGAATGTGAAGGAGCTCGACAGCATGAAGGAGTCCATCAGCGACATCATCAACCAGCTCCAGGACATAGACCCCACCAGGCTCTCCTTCTCCCCCTTCCTGGACCTGGACACTCAGATCTCCTTGGCGCCGGTGTCAGACAGTCCCGAGTCATCGGTGGAGGAGCTGCACTCGTCCTCCCACTCCGTCTCGGGCTCCCAGCGCTCCCTTGAACCGCCACCAGCAACCAATCAGCCGAGGAGTGAGTTATTACTGCTGCTTTTTACTGTCTGCAGGATTTGAGTGAAGGCCAGAGCAAATTAGTAAAGGCTGAAGTCAAGTCTGAGACCAGACTGGATCCAAAGAGGGTTGAGACAGAGTCAGGGCTGATTAAAGCGGAGCGACAGTTAATGAGCAGTGTATAATAAAAGGAGGGTTTTTATTAGGTTTAGGAGACATGCAGATCTACCTGCAGGAGCTCTGGACTAAATCAACATCCATGCCTTGGATTAAGGTTTTGTAATACAAGTTGAAAGTTGTTTGTTGTGCAAGTGAGGACATACAGTAACAAATTACTGTGAGGAGGGAAAAAACATTGAAATACAGACACATTCAGGTACATCTTAACCGTTAGCTCCAGATACAGGCAGGTTTCATTGTCTCCCTGAAGAGAAAGGGCTTTCATTTGTCATGCAAATTAGGTGAGATTCAAAACTTCATGTTTTATTGCACATTATATGATGATTTAAGGACTGGACTTTGTAGTAAAATGTCCTGCGTGAGTTCTTCTGGATGGAAATTTATAATAACTTTGAGCTGGAGCCCTTTGTTTGTGGCAGATTTTATTTGTTGAGCTCTGGAGAGAGGAAAAAGTTTTTTGTAATGTTATATGTAAAAAGTTATGTTCTTGTCTGACAAACATTTCACCACTGCAAAAGCAGTTGTGGTGTCTTATGAAGTCCATGTGGATCGGGCACGTGCACATGCATGACACAATAAATAACATGAAGAACTAACTGACCTAGAAAAAAAGTTTTGTTTTTTTTTTTCTTGGTCTTAAGTCGAAACAGACACGAGAAAAACTTATTTAAAGTCTGAAGTGCTGCAGTCCTGCAGGAGGGAGACCTCATATATATACCTAATATGAAGTGGGTGAACGTATGCAAAACCTTCAACCAGGAAATCATGTAGATGTTTCATGGATGCTGATGCGACTGCCTGCAGCGACGGTGAAAACACAGACTGTATGTAAAAGCTGAGAGAACGTCTGCAGATAACTACAAATCCTCTTCCTGCACATTGCCTCAAGATGCCCGCTATAAAATGAATAATTGATTCTATATAATGTGATTCTATATATTTGAAAGTAAAGATGACACTGTATCAGTTTAATAAGATACTCAAAGCTGCATCATTAACCAAGATTCAGTCACCTTCAGCTGTTTTGGGTCATTTCAGTAATTGCAAATTTCGTCCACCAAGTTGGGTTCTGCATCATGAACTTATTTTGTGGTCCTGTGTTTTACAGGGTTTAGTTTCAGAACTGTAGTGTGTCCACGTGATGCATATTTCTAAATTGCTTTGTATTTAATCGAATTATTGCAAACAAATCGACACGAAGAAAACGTACAAATGTACACACTGCAATGATGGGATTGTGGAGGAGCTGACAGGGTACAAACACACAGAGAGTTGGAGGTGGGGTCAGCAGGGGCCAAACAGCAGCCTTCGGCCCCAGGGCTTCCTAATAAGTTAATCCAGCCATGTGCCCACCCTTTCATAATGTTACATGAGACCCAGGCCTGACTTGCAGTGAAGGAATGATTTATTTGTGTGAGTCCGCAGCTGATTGCTTTCAGTATCTGGTTTTGGATTGTGTATTGAAATGTGCTCTGGTTTGAACAGGCTCTGCTCCCTGCCACCAGCAGCCCAGCGACGACCTCCCAGAGGAGCCACGAGCAGATCAGACAGAGGAGGGGGAGCTGGATCAAACTCTTTCCAGTCCGATCATCACAGCACACAATTTGGACGCTGCAACGGAAAACCGCATCAGCTTTCCAACCCCAGCCTCTCAGGGAGACATTCCCAATGGCACAGACACACCGAGATGGAGTCCAGAATCCACCAATCTGGACTGCACTGTGGACGAGGGTCGGCCTCTGATAGGCCCGCCGCCAGAGAGCGTGGAGCTGACTGTGTGGAGCTCAGAGGGGCGGGGAGAGACTTGCGAGGCCGCAGTGGAGGCTTCAGATCGGGGACGATGCTGCTGCCGCTGCTGCCAGTGTAAATGCTGTCAGAGCGGCCGAGTTCCTGCTTTCTTCTCAGTCCTGGCCTCTCTTCTGTGTGCAGCCGGAATCCTCTATGCACTCTATTTCTATGTCCCCATTAAACCCCCCGACTGCCCTGACACGGCCAGCCGCATCGTTTTCACCCTCTGCTGCTGCGTGGTGGCAGCCGTCCCCATCCTGCTCGGTACACTTCAAACACCTGCACACTGACATTAAAAAACAGCCGTGTGAGCGCCACAAATGAAAGATAAAGATTAAGAGAGGATTTGGTTTGTCTGGCCGCCTCGTCTTGGAATGTTTCAGTGTCTCCTGTCCCCTTTAATTTCATGCGCTTTCAACCTCAGTGCAGCAGACGTCTCCCCGGGCCTCTGGAGAGAAGCATAATTTCCTTCTCCTGCACATAGCTTTAAATGGAAACTACAATAAGAGGTTGGCTGCGTCTCTCATCTCCCAGGCTGTGGCCTAATTGTTTCAGAATATTTTAATCACTTTCCAACCTGGGCGACCAAAAACGAGAGGGCAGGTGGCAAAAACATCCAAACCAAAGCCTGTCCAGACCATTTTCCTCTCACCTATTTGTCAAGCTGATGACAGTGAGGAGTATTTGCATGTGGGCCATTCTGCCGGCAGTTGCTATATTCAAATGAAGATATTATAATGACAAAGTATGCTGTCAGACGAGATCAAGTGCAGCTAGGAGTTGTTTGTGGAAAGATGGCGAAGATTCAAGATGCTAACTGACTTATTGCTCTTTTGTCCCTTGCAGCGATGCTCATGGGCGCAGCGTGCCAGTTCTGCACAGGCTCCTTCAGTCTGCAGGAGTCGTTTCCCAGAAGACGGGCGGTTCAGCAGCTGTTTGTCACAGCGTCCTTGGAGCAGTTACTCCTCTACGTCCTCAACCTCGTCGTAATGGCTGCTTTACTGCCTCAAGACCAGCTGAAGTTGGTGCCTATACTGGTCGTCGTGTTCATTTTTGGAAGGTGAGGCTTTAATGTGGACCAGAGGGGTGTTTGATGAAGGAAACTGGTCCTAGATTCAACTGGTTTACTCTGGTTTTGTGACTTTGATGCAAAGACAAGAGACATTAAACACATCATCAATTAACAATAAAGACAAAACTGGGCACAGATCAGCAAATAGACCATTAAACTAGGAGGAACAAAATCATACAGCAACAAGAAAGTCATTATAAAATCCTCACAGTGACAGTGCTAACATACGTTTGGCAGGTAATATTCACCATTTAGCTTTAGATTTATTGTCCAAGAGAGATATTTCTTGTCACAGCCCATGTGCAGACAGTACACAAAATCTCCATGAACACATTCATTAACCCAGCTCACAACAGTGTCAACAAGTCCCGTGTCTCTAACCAGATGTGAGCAATGTGAAGTGTCGATTGAGGGGATGATTAGTGTCATTCGCTAGTCTAAGTGCTAGGCGTGTGATGGCTCTGAGGTTTATATCTGAGGGCCTGGGTGTGGGAAGGCAGATGATTTTAGAGGCAGTGTGTTTGATGATGGTAAGTTTGTTTTTGCAGGAGATGGTACATCAAGATTATGTGTTTGTAAAGCAACAGGAGGTGGGGCCAACAGACTGTACTCTGTAGTAATGGATGCCTTTACTGGGATTGTTAATGAATGTCTTTGATGTGTTGATCGAAATCGAGTTTATTGTCTATGATGAGTCTGAGATATTTAAAGATGTTGGCCTGTTGTATTGCTGTGGATGGAGGTGGGGTGTGTTTAAATGTAACCATGGTCAGTGTTGGGAAGGTTACTGCTGAAATGTTACAGATTAGTAGTTACTCTGTTAAAAATGAGTAATATAACTATTTTAATTACTTCATAATATGAATGTAACTTATTACATTTGATTACTTTTTGATTATTTTGTAACAGATGTTTTAGACTGGGCAATAAAGTTGAAATGGACTGGGACAAAAGAAGTTATTCCTGCACGGCAAAAAGATGCAGAGCAACAAAATGAATGTTTTATTCTATATATAAACCTCTTACCAAAAAGAAAACATTCAGATGTTACCTTATCACCAGTAACTGTAACTAATTACAGTTACATATAATTTGTAATTTAATTACTGTAACTAATCCCCCCCAACACTGACCGTGGTCACCATCAGTGTTGGAGAGTAACTAGTAATTAAAGTACAATTTTGATTAGATTAATTAACGTAATCACATTAAAATTAGTCAAGTGTAATTAAAATACAAAATAAATGTTATTGTAAACAGTTGCTGAGAAAAAATATGTAATTAAATTGTGGTTACTAATCATTACAAAGCATTATGAAGGGTTTACATCCAAATGTATTCTTTTCGGTGCAAAAGTTTATATGTAGAATAAAACATTTATTCTTTTGCCTTGCATCTTTACGCTGTGAAGGACTGCTCGATGTAACACCGAATTCTGTGACCCAAGACCAGACTTAAAGAAACATTGAGTTTTGTGAATTGTTGAGTGGTTAAGGTTAGGGTTAATGATCCTATCTGTCCTGACAGACATCTGACATTTTTCAATCTAATTGCCCAATTCAAAACATTTGCTTGGACGGTAATCAAAGAGTAATTACATATAATAAGTTACATTACTTTGATGAAGTAATTGAAATAGCTACATTACATATTGCATTTTTTTTACAGGCTAACTAGTAATCTGTAACCTATTACATTTTAACAGTGACCTTCCCGGCACTGGTCACGAGCATAGTTTAGCGTGTTATCATGCTAACATTCGCTAATTACCGCTAAAAACAAAGTACAGCTGAGGCTGATTATTGTTTTTAAACCAGCGATAAGAAAAGTCACAGGATCAATAAAATTATTTTACTCCTGAGAGTGACACGAATGTCTGAACCAACTAATTACCAATAAAAGGCCTTAAAAGGTATAAATTAAATTAAAATTGTTTTGGATTGGTCTTAAATGTTTTTAAGTCACGTCACCATGAGAATTTCAGGTGTTGGCATTATGGGAAGCTTCATTTTAACAGGAGGGAAACATTATTTGACAGAGAAACAGACTGTAACACATCACCTGTATGCTTGCAATGGGCTTATTTTTGCTCCCTATTTGCATTTAGATCAAGCAATGAGTCGTTAAACTAAGATCTTACTAGTCAGCCTGCTCGTTAGTTCATTTTTTCTGTGCAGTAAACACAGTGTATCAGTGTATTTTACCTTACTGTTCATTTTGAGCTGACATCAATGTGTTTACTTGAAAAGAATATATTTTCGATTTTGTTGTGTATTTCCATTGCAAGTTTGTTTTTAAGTTTCAATCAAAGTGGTCTTAAAAAAGTCTTCGATTTAACTTGTGTATACCTGCAGACACTCTGTTACAGTGCCACTGTCAGCACTGCTGAAGAAGTTTAACTGGTGGTCTTGCTCTATAAAACACTGTCTGGTGTGTTTATCAGTGAAGTTTGAACTCAATCTGATTTCCTGTTTAATCCTCTCCAGGCTTGTTTACTGGGTCAGCCTGAACGTGTGCAGCTCCTGGCGAGGCTTCGGCTCCGGCCTGACCGTCTTCCCGCTCCTGGCCATGGTGGCTTTCAATCTGTTCCTCATGTACACCCTGAATCTCAAGGACCCACTTTTTGGCTCTCAGGACATCCTCTATAATCAGGTCACCCCCTCTTCCTGGTCAGGGGAGACATCACAGAGCCCGAGTGGCAAACCAGACATCCTACCCACAGACATCCTGGACGCTCAGTGAGGAGGCGAGCTGCGCTTTCTTCTTTCAGAGGAGGAGATCTTTTCCTAAAATAGGCCATTCCTGTGGTCTGCAGTTCAGCACAGCAACACATGCTGCCACTATAACCTCCAAGTCTGTGACGGCTTAACTTGTATTTTTGCTCCTCCTATACAGGACTGTTTTTTTTTTTAATGTGGATTCATGCTTATTATCTGAAATGCAAGAGCTCTTTCCCTGCTAGTGGCGGAGGACGCCTTTGGACAATGCTGTAGTCTTAAAACATTTGTCCTTTTAAGCTATTCCAGTGCCTATATTTAATGTTTTGAACTCTAACTACTTTAAAGCTCTGCTATATATGGCTGAATTTGGTTTGACCTAAAATACCACGAGCAAAGTAACTGCAGTTGTCAGACTTTATTATTGTTTTAACTTGTCCAGAAAGTTTGTACATGATGAAGACAGAATAAAAGACATTTGTAAAAGCATCTTTTCATATTTCCCAGTTTTCACTTCCCTCTCTGACTCTGAGAAGTTTGACTGAGCAGCTATTCCTGGAGGAACTGCAGTGTGTGTTTTCAGTGCTGGGACTGTCATTATGTGATAACATGCTCTCGATGTTCTCTGGTTGCTCTCCATCTCCACCCTGCTGGCGTCCTCGCTGCTGCTGCTCATGCTGCTGCTGCTCTGCTGGGTTTGTGGCACAAAATGAGGCCAAAACAAAAACAGGATGCTGAAGACTGCTGCACTGACTTTATTTTGGCCACTTAGTCAACAGGAGATTAAAGAGCTTTCTAAATTACTTTAATTAAAGGCAATTCATTTGACATGTCAGCCTCGTAAAGATTTACTCACTTTTACCAGTTTAATGAAAGAAAAGGTTTAAGTCCTGCCCGCCCAACGATGCTCAACAACCTGTCTCTGATAAACTCAGTGCTGACGGTGTCTTTCTCTCACATGGGAGTGTTTTATTTCCCAGCACACCAAGTTTTACCAATTTAACACCAATATAAATAAAACAATGTTTGACTGCAGGTCAGACTAAGTAATGAAGTTTGACGTCTGGGCTTATCACTTTGGGCAAAGCATCATATTTGAGCGGTATCAAACTGCCCGCCTGAGTACCAGATGCCCATTCTGATTTTTTTCTCCTTTTCCAAATATTTAATTTTTTAGCAAAAGCATATAAAGTGTTTATTTCAAATTCAGCATTTAGAAAGCTGTGCCAAAATGTGCAAGTTGTCTCAGTGTTACAGTGACATTTCAGCCAGTGATATTCAACTTACAGCCCGTGGGCCAAATCTGGCCCTTGATAGCAAGAGGGTTCCCGGTTCGAACCCAGGGTGGGGGAGCCCTTCTGTGCGGAGTTTGCATGTTCTCCCCGTGACAGCGTGGGTTTTCTCCAGGTACTCCAGCTTCCTCCCACAGTCCAAAGATATGCAGGTTAATTAGTGACTCTAAATTGTCCATAAGTGTGAATGTGAGTGTGAATGGTTGTCTGTCTCTATGTGTCAGCCCTGCGACAGTCCGGCGACCTGTCCAGGGTGTACCCTGTCTCTCACCCAGTGTCAGTTGGGATAGGCTCCAGCACCTCTGTGACCCCTAACAGGATAAGCGATTACAGAAAATGAATGAATGAATCTTTCTTTTTCTTACTTTGACTGTAAATAAGGTGCCACAGTGCATAAAAGGCACCAAAATACATATTGTTCATCAAAAAAGTGTCAGGGAAGGATCCCTGGAGCCCCAACAGCAGTCCTAACTAATTACTTAAATATTAGTAATAAATATTTGTTTATCAACTGGCCCCTGGCCTCCTGTCATTTTGCAGAAGTGGCCCCTAAAGCAAGTTGAGTGTCCCTGACTTAAGCTATCATCAGCAGCACTGAAATCAAACTAAATCAGATTTAATAATGTTATCCAAAAAACAAAATTCATTTGGTCAGAGGGACACCACAGTGTGAAAAAAAGTACAAAAACCCAAGCTGACATGCAAACTCCGCACAGGAGGGCTTCCCCATACAGGGTGGGGGATTTAAACTAGGAACCCTCTTGCTGTGAGGTAACAATGCTAACCACTGCACCACTGTGCCACTCGATTTTGAACATTAAACACTTAATTTCCTGTACTCTGTTTAATTTCTATGCACTTATTTGGGCCTTTTTGCATCAGTTTATCTTTTAAATATCTTCAATTTTGTAAAAAAAAAAAAAAAAGTCCTCTGCTACTTTAATTGATTTATTGGTGGGGACGTGTCCCCTGCACTTCACCCAAAATCTGCACCTATGCATAGCCTTACGTACTGCAGAGCTTGACAAGTATGATGAAGAGGTTTGTGTACTTGATCCTGTTACTCACTCTTCCTTAAGATGAGTTGACCTTAAAACGCTCAGAAAAACACGTGTGATTGTTTTGTCAACTTCTCTTTCCAGCGTTAAGCATGAACTTTCTGTCTCTGGAGTTTTATTTTTTTTCCAGCAAGTGTTCAGTCTGGCCAGTGGCCCCTTAGGTAACTTGATCTTGAGACTCCTGTTATAGACTAAATGATTCATCAAAAAATAATGGACTGATTAATTGGTGCTCCAGTGCCAGGCCGCTCTGCTCTGTGCCTGTGATGCTGTTTTGCCACAGCCTTGTGGGATTCAGGATATATTCTTTAAAATCCATGGAAAAACAGCTGAACTTCACTTCACATTCATCAGCTCTCTCTGCTGGAAGCTGCCCAGTAAAACCACAGTCTGCTGCTGTCAGCCGCTGAACAGCTCCAGTCAGTGCCTTGCTCAAGAGCTCCACAACACAGTCGCAACAGGTAGAGGGTTTATAAATCTTACTCAGGTATATTGTGACACTGATAAGTGTAATTAAATAAAAGTGTTCGTTATGACAGCACACGTCTTGAATGCAGCTCAACCAGTAGAGCCGGACTGCTGCTCCAAATTTAATTATCTGGGTCAGACAAGTCCTAACCTCTAACGTGAAAGTACAAAACCAGTTCTTCAACACTACAGTGAGTAACTTATGCAGATTGTGCTCCAAAGCTGTGATCATGTTTGAATGCTTTCTCACAGATTACCCTGCCAGGGAATAAAACAGCTCTTACTTATAAACAAGTCCAGTTTAGTTAGAATCTATCCTGATGCTAGATTTTGTGGAAGTGATTGTTAACTTTGTGTTTTCTAAGTTAGTCATGTGTTGCGTGCTTTAAAGAAGTGACACGGACTCTAAAATAAATCATGCGAAATGAAAACAGGCTGTTTTATTTTCCAAAGTCATTAATCCCGATAACCAGCTGCAGCTACTGCACCTCTGCACAGACACTTATGAACATTAGGTCCATAAAAATGATTCAGAATGTGTCAGTGAGAGAAGCGCCTGGCTGTGTACACCCCTAAGTTCAGTTTGGTTTAGTTTAAATTTGAATATTATCATTAAAGAGGGGTTTTCTTCCACATCTATTTGAAAAACTGGATTCAGAAATACACTGTAGAAAGTCTGTCACATTACACCAAGTCACCCCACCGGAGGGAGCTATACAGCTATAATAAAGAATGTATAATAAAAAATATCCAGACTACCAGACTATATATTCACCAATTTATATGCCAGTGTTATCAAACTCAGGGCTGTAGCTGCCACTGAAGACAGTGAGGACATGTCCTCAGTCTTGTTTCTGGGAACTTGGGAGTTTAAACAACCAGGAAAAAATGTTTACCGTCTACAATGACATACATATCACACTTGGTGATTCTGAAAGATTATTATTCTGAGTCAGTATTCTTTAATTTGACTAGATATGACCTCCTGATTCCCCTCCAAATACAGAATTAAGTGCTTTTCCATCATGATAATATTCCTGGCATTGTTGTGACATTTTTGAAAGAGCATTTAAACCTTTGTGTACACAATAGAGTTTACAGAAAATATATTTTAACAGGTAACATGTAAAAAAAAGTTAAAAAAAATCAAGGTCATAAATAATATACTAAATAAATAAGATAAATATGAATAATCTATCATCAGATCAATTAATTTGACCAAGTATTTGTGGTGTGTGGTAGAATCTGAAGAGATACATCAAATAGGACATTCTTACATTCATTTTTACTTTATCTGAACTTTGGTTTTAGGACTTCCCTCTCATTGAATCTCCTAGATATCACCTAAATTTCAGTGCTTCAGCTCCCGTGAGTTTTAATGCCCCATTAAAGTCTAAAAACTAATTTAGAAGATATTCCAGACTATATTATCCAAATGTTCTGGGCGATACATGGTGCAAATCAGTCATCATAAATGATAATATAAGCCTCTATATTATCAGAAAATAATAATAATAATATACAGTTTGACCGCTTTACATAAACCGTCTGTCATCTTCACAGCAGCGCCCTCGGCAGCTCGAGCTCATACACGCACCGGAAGCAGTGTGACGTAACCTGAATCCCAAAGATGGCGGCGTTAACTGGTAAGTGATGTTTTGATGAAACCAACACGCTTTTAATAAACTTTATAGTCTTTTTAGACTTAGTTTATTCTGAACATTTAAAAGATTAAACAGGTAGAAGTGCATTGTTCAGCGGCGTGAGTCTGTCGGTGGTCAGATTTGTAACTTAAAGTGAATGCGCACACTGACCTTGCTCTGTCTGCGTTAGCATGGCGGCTAACCAGGTTAGCGCTTACATGAGCCCCAGCTGCAGACAAGCTAACATTGGCTAACATACGTAACGACTTATGTCACTTTTAAACTAACAGGGTATCTGTTATCGAAGTACATTTTCAAATACATTATGTGTGGACTACCATACCGGCTATGTCGTTAGCCCCAGTGCTTGACATACGCTTGTCAAACCAAACTCCTTATAAGAACTCTGAAAGTTTGGGGTTCCCAGGTGTATTTGAGAAGATAATGCTGCCTTATGTATCCCCTCAGTGTTTTTACAAATCGACAGGGACTGGTCTCCAATTCGGCATGCATTACACAGACCAAGCGGCACTAATTACAGCTAAAAATAGTCCGTAATCATTTGACTGTACTGTGTAAACCATGTAAATGTGGCATCTTGTAGCATTCTGTTTTATATATTGGCTTAGTTTTTAAATGAGCGGCACAGTTGGCTGCAGGTGAGGCTACAATGTCCGTACAGTACAGAAGTATTTGGTTTCAGATGATCTCACAGGGTTGAAGCTTTTGTGTACATAACTATATCTGTGATGTTTGCCAGTAAAGTAACAATTCATGTCACAACTGAATGCACTGTTTAAAGAGGCTCACTCCTTGGTCAGTGACTGGACAGTGCTGCTGTTAAAATATCTGCAATACCTACAATATATCACCATTAGTTTAAAATCTCCTCACTTTGTGTAATACGTTTATTTTGCAGCGCCTCGCCTGGCCATGTTTGGCTGCTTTTCAACAAGGTAAGAACCCTCTAATCCTGATCCTAGTTTCAAAACTTTTTTTTAATTTGCCCCGTCCTGCTGGTCCCACAGCTGCCCGAGTGTTACACCCTGTACAGGATTGATTTGATCCTCTTATACCCACATAACATATTTATTACTCGGCTGTTGTTAAGGGCGAACTACTTTGATTCAGTCTCAGTAGGCAGTAAATGCAAGGTGGAATATCCACAAAAGTATAATTATTTACTACATCACACAGTAGGTCATGTAACACTGATGAGTACAGTCTTTATTGATTCATTGATGCTTTATTGTCAGAACAGGTCTGAAATTTGTCTTGCATCTCAGTAGCTCCATTTGCAACATCATAAAAACAAACACATATCAGGACAAAAAAAAAATCACTCTATCTATCACTCTACTGTATCTAACAAGTCACTTCAAATCTACCCAGTTTTCTTTTTGAAGACAAAGGAGTAGATGCGCTGCTGGGTCTTAGTAGTAGTTACATACAGGTGCTCTTTGGATACCTCAGGAGCACTGTGTTTAATTTTTGCACAAACCCCACAGTGTGCCTTGGATCAATTTTGAAGGAGACTTGCATTTTATATTTTTTGATTGAGCTTATATTTCACTCATACAACGATCCATTCACAAGGTGGAATATACCACTTTCTTTATTTTGTTAATTTTTGTCAGTTTTGGAGAAAAGACGATCTCCTTTTTGAATATTATAGCAAGCTGAATCAGTCCTCACTGAAAAGAAAACGCTGAAACATTTGCTGTGCTCGACAGGTTGTGTGTTGTGCAGAGGGACAGTCAAGTTAATCCTTTAAAGCATCATCAAGTTTAGGAAGCTCAGACAAAACCATCGTCACACAATAAGATCTGCCCATCTGTCCCTCACACACACGGTGTATTGAAATGATTACATTTCACACTGTTGTATTGCTGCCCTCCTGTGGAACTGACTGTTAATGAGCTTTCAATTTTTTTATTCATTGACTGATTTGACATATGCAAACGACATGTTAAGAATATTTATACATAAACTTTTCACCTTTACCTCTTAGTTAATTAACTAACTAAAAGTTAATTTTGTCACAGGCCCATTTCAGTGTTTGCTGTTCATCAGAGAAGTCTGCACAACAGTGCAAAAAGCGAGAATACCACCACGAGGTGAGTTTACCAGAAATACTCTGGTGTAAATATCAGAATGAAGAACAGACACTCAGTAAACACTCTGCACATGGTAAAGATCTCCCCCGTCCTTCTGTTGCAGTGTGGTTCCAGTCAGAGAGAAGAGCACAGTAGCGGCTGCAGCCAAACCAGCAGCTGTAGCCAGCAGCAAGGGGGAGTATGTTGTCGCCAAGCTGGACGACTTGGTTAACTGGGCCCGCAGGGTGAGTTGATGAGAGGATGTTGGCTGGGTTAAAACACACATGTGGAATGGATTGATCAAAATCTACTGTGTCTTTCTGTCCCGAGGTGTGCAATGTGACTCTTTGCAGTGTGTGACTGTTTGGTTTGTAGTGTCACATGTTTGGTGCTGCTGCCGTTTGTAAATAGATTTCTTTGTCTTTTACGTAAATTTCCACTCTTCCATCTGTTAGTCATCTAAACTTATGAAGTATTTGAGCCTTCTAATCTGTCAGTTGCCCTGATTTTGCACTGCGTTCACAACCAATTGTAGAAAAAGTTTTTGTTATACAAGTTGCTCGCTGGTTTCATTCATTATTTAAGTATACACAAGCAATTAAGGCAATAATTAAAAAGGCAGCTACACATGACAGTCATATTGAGTTGAATACAGTATGTGTCAGCTACATCAGAGGTCTGACAGTCACAGTTTTGAAGTTTTCAAGGCATCAAAATGGTCCTACCAAACCAGAGAGTTGTTGCCTACAAACATGGCACAACTATACAAAGTAGCAGCAAAGAAAATCTTAAAAATCTTGGCAACATGCCAGAAGCAGGTTTCTAAGTCGAGCCTCCCAAACATGGACTGACAGGCAGTTATGGGGTATTAGTTAAACAAAAACACAAATCATGAACTTCGTCAACATTTTAATCATAATGTTTTTGTAATTTTTGTTGCATTTTCAGGTGTTGTTTTGTTCATGTCCTGTATTTGTCGGAAACAAACCAAGAAAAAAAAAAATCATTTCACAATCTGCCAGATATCAGCACAGAGACTATTGTTACATATATATTGTCACTGTCTCTTAAAGCTGATATATAGATGCATCTCTGCATGCTCTCTCTGCTGGTCTTGAACTGGCTGAACAATGATTTGAAGAAAGTAATTTGTTCGTGCATGTGCTGTGCCAATGTGAGTCGAGAAATTAGAAAATATTCACATTTTAAAAGCTGGAATTTTTCTTAAAAAATGACTCAAACGGATTAACCACAAATCAAATTAGTTTGCAATTAATTTAAAAGTTAACAACTTTTTTCATTCAGTTAATTGTTCCAGCTCTTTTTGTGTGTCTGCTTTGTAAGTGTTTTATTGGCTCATCATTGCTGTGCGACCCCCTCAGAGCTCTCTCTGGCCTATGACCTTTGGTCTGGCGTGCTGCGCGGTGGAGATGATGCACATGGCGGCGCCTCGTTACGACATGGACCGCTTCGGAGTGGTGTTCAGAGCAAGTCCCCGACAGGCTGACGTCATGATCGTGGCAGGAACATTGACCAATAAGATGGCTCCGGCTCTCCGTAAGGTAAGGGAGGGAAAAGGTGGGATGTAACAGCCACAGTGCTATCAGCAGTGTACATTAAAGTGTAATTCAGCTAGTGACGCTCTGATCACACACCCCAGCCAGTGTGTGAAATGAGAAAAACATAGACATCGTCAGCCGCCTTTTCTGTCTGCAGGATGGGAGCGCTGAGAACAGTACAGCTGTCTAAATGCTGGCTGGATTACGACCAGCCTGTTGCTGGATTGGTAGACTGGCATGAAGCTTTCCTCCAGCTGAAAGGACAGATTAGTTCTTAGTCAGACGTTATATAACCGTGACTGAACTGCGGCTTCTTTCCAACAGGTGTACGACCAGATGCCTGAGCCCAGATACGTCATTTCCATGGGGAGGTAAGTTAACAGCAGTGTGCCCTCCTCTTCTTCAGCAAATCATTGGTATTATTATCTCATGCACTTTTATAGCTGCCTAAGTCCTGCTGTATGGGTTTATGTTTAGGGTCTAAACCTTTTTAACTTTTTAAGTAACAGTGTTTTCATAATTTCCCTCATCAAGCTGTGCTAATGGAGGAGGCTACTACCACTACTCCTACGCTGTCGTCAGAGGTTGTGACCGAATCGTACCGGTGGACATTTATGTTCCAGGTAAACTTAACTGCACAATGTGGAAATGATAAAATCCACCTTTTTTTTGTTTTTTTTTTTTTAAATAAATGGCAATGAAAAATAATGTCCATCAGAATTAGGACATTTAAAATATACACTTTATGGCCAAAAGTATGTGGACAACCAAGGGTTTTAAGGTCAACATGAGAATGCCCCTGCACACAAAGCAACATCTATAAAGAAGTAGTTTGAAGTGAAAGAACTTAACAGAGCTGTGACTTCAACCCTATCTGACATTTTTGGGATGGAACGAAATGCTGATTGCAAGTCGACCTCATTGCCTGTGGCTTAACTGGGGCGAGGAAGGCACTGCAGCCAGGTTCCAAAATCTTGTGAATAGCACTCACAGAGCAGTGGAGACTCTTCTAGTAACAGATTTAAGCCAGTGAAGAAAGTTGTTTTACAATTGACCTTTCGCTAAGCCCCGCCTCTTTGTAATGGTCCAACAAATTGCCGACATACAAATGCAGTCCACACTGTGACTAACTGCACTCCCTGAAGAAACATTATCATATTTTTGGACAAATGAAACAGTAATTCCAGAGAGAAGCAGACAGAGGGGTCTACAGTCTGTGTTTGAAGGATATATCCAGGATGTCAAACTGACTCAGCAGCAACAACAGGTTAAAAAGACAAAGATAGTTAGAAGCTAAAGCCCAACTATAGGCTACAGATCACAGTGTAAAAGTGAACCACCACATCACTGCTGATCGCCACAGAAGACAATGAATATAAAGGGAAAGTCTGCTGATTTTGGACCAGCTGTGTGGCTTGGCCCCTGTGCCACTGCCAGCACCTGTACCTCTGCCAGCAGACAGGCAGAGATCTCCAGGGGAAGTCAAACAACATTCATCTGCACACACTGCGATGACACACAGCTGGTTGAATATCAGCAAAGTTTCCCTGCTTCCCTTCACTGGTTCCTGTACAGCAGGGTCGGTCTTTGTTTCACTGTTATAATCATTACAAAGCAAAAGCAGCATGTGTATACATTCAGTAGGCTATATCTTCAGTAGCTAGCTAGCTAACCCTACACTTTTCAGGGTTTGATTTTGGTTTTGGAACAGGGAAGAAACGTATATCTTTTTCCAACCTCTCCAGGTAACGAGTATCATTAATACACGACGTGCCCCAGGCACAACATTTAACTCCAAATCCACAAACCCAGCCTGAAAATGAAGGAAATCTGAAACAATTTAGAGTCAGTGGAGCACAGCTGTGTTGTTGTCAGAAGCTGGTCTGAGCTAGCCCGATGCTACATTATGATTGGCCAGTCTGCGTCCGGGGGTGGGGCTTAGCGACGGGTCAACTAGATAGAAGTGTAATTTGTAGGTGTCCACATACTTTTGGGCATGTAGGTTGAGTCCAGATAAGTTACTGCTCCAGATTACATTTAGGAAAAGAAGTAGAAGTTGTAGAATTAACAGTAGCAGTTTGTAACTATCAGTACCATAAACAGTTGTATTGGTAGCAGCTGTACTGTAGCAGTAGTAGATTTATCACCAAATAACTGGATTATTACTGAATCTTTGTGATAGCAGGGCTGCTACTGCTTGTTTTACTGTAGTAAATAGTGGAAGTTCATAACGACTGTATGATATTGTCTTGCTGTGAGTATGACGCAGTGGCCTTTACACTGTTTGGCACCACTAAGTCCTGTCTTCATTTAGAGTTGTCTTGCAGGATCAATATGCAACATGAGTAGCCAATCTGATTTACCATATAACTAATTACCAGATCAGTCAAACTGAACACCTGTGGCTCTGTGACATGAGATTTCCAACACTAAGAGTTGCTCTGTTTCTGTCCCTCTTGTCCTCAGGTTGTCCCCCCACTGCAGAGGCGCTCCTCTACGGGACTTTACAGCTGCAGAAGAAAATCAAACGTGAGAAGAAGGTTAAGATCTGGTATCGAAAGTGATTGCGTTATATGTGTGTTTGTATGGTATGTAAATGTTGTATTTCTGGCTTCATTTGGAGCGCTGCTCCTCCTCCATGTAGAGCTGCAGGAACCTCAATAAAGTCATTACTGTAATTTACCCACAGTGCACTGCCGCTTATTTTCAACCCAACACAGCAGCGGTCACTCAGTTCAGTTTGTCTGCTTCTTTAGTTCAGTATTAATACCCGGGGACTCTCTGTAAAGGTTTGCGCTTGTGTCAGAATTTAAATTATAAATCATCTTTATTCAGGTAGTCATGTGTGTTAGTTGTCTCATGTTACTCTCAGTCATGACCATAAGATGATACAAGTCAACCTGTTTTATCTTCAACATTATTTTGAATAAACTGGGCTCACATGAAACTACAGTACTCTAACATCTGGTGTGTCATTATTTCCAGAGTGTTTAAACCACTAGGTGGCTCCTGTGATCACCAGCTCTGACCTTCACTGCTTTGTGTCCACGCTCTGTAGTGGTTGGAGGCTAAATGCATTTTTATTGTGTGTTAACTGTGATTTAACTGAGAAGTCACCGCCTGCTCAAACACTTTACAAACCCACAGAGTGAAACACCAGAGCACCAAATAAAGAGGTTTACTGTTAAAAGCTGCAATATTTTATACATCCAGCTCAGCTGTAACCAGCTGCTTTAATCATGTATGCAGAGACAGAAAGCAGAGTTGCTTCTAAGCATCTTCAGTGTGAATAAACAGACTCGTATGTTCAGTTCTTTGTGTCGCTGAAGGGTTCTTGAGCGAGACACCTAATTCCCTCCCGCCTGTTTGTTTAAGTTGCTCTGGATAACAGTGTGCTTTTGTGCTGTGATGGCTGTGCAGCAGACTGAAACAATGTCATGTTGACCATTACCACATGCTGGTTAAAGGTTTTGTTTTCTACATAATGTGCACCAAGTTTCTGTGAATCTTCTAGACATTAAACATATTACAGAGGCGTCAGGAGGCAGCAGTCACGTACTGTATTTACTGTTTAGAGGAAGTGTCAGTCTCATTGACTGATGCTGGATGTTTGAAGCCATTCTTGATTTTTTTTTGAGATTATGAATGAAGTTTATCTTAAATATCAAAAGTGTTAGATAAATAAATATTTAAAAAAAAAAAAAAATGAATAAGGATCCTTAAAATGGAAAAGGAATTGTGACTAAAATATGAAGGCATTTCATTATTAAAATGTTCCGTGTTTGTCCAAGACATTTGCAGATACAGATAAGATAGTGGTACAGTTGTGTCGTCTTTGTTCTATATTATCCAAAGTATCTGTGATAAGCACACAGCTGTTGTGCAGTCTTAAACACAAAACACAAATTCCCCCAAACATCTGCACTAAAGACCAGGGGCAGAGCCAGATGTTGTAAACTTCTGAGGCTCAGACAAGACCCTGTGGAGATTATTTTCCCATGTATGGCAGCTATATGCACTATTGTTCAGTCATCGAGTGCCCAAAAATCTGTACATCGTTTGGGAGCGGCCTGACAGTTCTCAAGGGGGAAAAAAATCATTTTGTATCTCATTGTTCTCTTGCTGTCTTCATCATTCTGAAACCATAACACAACAGATGTTGGGGATGACTCATTTTCACTCCTGTCTGATGTTTCAATTTCAAATTACATAACATAGGTGGGGTAGTAATTTGGCGTAAAAAGAGTGACACACACACATATCACCTTAGCCACAACTAGACTTGGCTGTGGGGGAGTTCACAGAATGAATGTTTAGCTGACATATCTGCTACATTTAAATCAATGCCAAAATAATGTGGGCTGCTCTAATAGCAAAATAAGGATTCCAAACATTCATTCATTTTCCATAACCACTTATCCTCTTGGGGGTCACAGGGGGCTTGAAGCCTATCCCAGCTGACATTGGGCGAAGTACACCCTGGATAGGTGGCAAATCCATTGCAGGGCTGACACATAGAGACAGACAACCATTCACACTCACACTCACATTCACCAATGACCCTAATAGGTGCAAAGGTGTGTAAATGTCTTCAATAATCAAATAAAAGAAGAACAACTGCAGGATGTCAGCCTACATTAATAGATGTCAGTGCTATCTAGGCCAGCAACTATTATTTTCATGATCAATTAATTGTTTTGCCTGTTATAATTTCCCAATTCCTCGAAGGCATCTTCACATCCCTCTTTTTATCCAAACAACAGTATAAAACCTCAAATATATTTAGTTTACTCTCATACAGGACGAAGAGAGGAAGCAAACCTTCACATCTGAGAAGCTGAAACCAAACAATATTTCTATATTTTGCTTGAAAAATGATCGACTAGTTGTTCAAGTTTCGACTTCTTACTCTCATAGCTGTAACATCAGTTTTGCCTCCTCGTATTTCTCTGTGTGCGACTGTTTACTGAACTTCTTAAAATATAAGAGTCATGTGCTCCTGATTCAGATCTGAGATCTGCCAGCTGCTGTAGTTTCCCACCTGACTGCAGCCTGGTGTTGCATCATCCATCCATCTAATGATTAATGCGTCCTGGCCAGGTGGCAACTCAGTCCCACGTGTTCAGATAACATACAGCGTTATCTGCGACCATAGATTAAAGCATAGTGTGTGCTGGATCCTGGGTCCATCTAAGTGGAATATTTAACAGCTAACTTATTGATGCAATAAAGGCTTTTCATCATGTAGAACATTAGACACTTGCTAAAGGTGCATGACAACAGTATGTTATGAAATAATGCAGATTGTCAGTCGTCTAAAAATTAAAGATTTCTGTTTGTTAACCTGCTCACTCTAAATGTTTTCCCTTTTCATGCTTACAAGCTCACTTATGGTCAGCAGTGGTATGTGATGCGTACAATTACTGTACTTATTAGTGCAGTTTTGACACACTTGCACTTAAGTCTTTCTATTTTATGCTACTTACAGCTCGACTCCACTTTATTTCAGATGGAAATAATGTGATACACCTGACCGATATAGTTACTAGTTACATTTTACATTTAAGAAAATGCTTGTACTATATGATATGATGTGGTATCACCAGAAGTGTGGACTCACGTCTAGCTTGAGTCCCAAATTTGACGAATTCAGACTCAACTTGACAAAATAAAATAAAAAAAATTGCAGCTCAACTTGGATTTTAACACCAATGACTTGTGACTTCACTTGAACCTGAGCCTATTGACTTGAAAATACTTGATACCTTCCTCCGAGCCCAAAGATTAAAAGTATGCTGTTAAAAACGTGTGCCACAAATTAATTTACCTCCCTTCATTTCCTGAATCAACTAACATTAATGCCATTCATTTTCAGCAAGTCAGCACTCACTTCCCTAGATGATCTTGTTTAGTTACTGAGCGTTAGAAAAAATATATCAAAGATATCATTATTCACGCACAAAAACGAATTGCACTGCGCATTTTTTATGCAACATTATAGACAGAGACAACAACTTCCAACAAACTTGTTTTAACAAATAAAAACTAAATTTAAAAAGCATTAATTATTATCTAATTTAATATAACTACTTTGAAATGGCATTACAGCTGGTGGAGCATGCATTAGGACTTGTGCAGGACTTGAAACTCAAAGTTCAGGACTTGAGACTTGCCTGTCTTGACTTTGGACTTGAGTGGAAAGACTTTAGACTTACCTGTGACTTAGAAGACAATAACTTGGTCCCAGCTCTCAGTATTACACCTCTACTCTGCCAAGTCATATACAAAGAATCTAAAATGATCTCCATATTTTTTATTATCATATATTCATTACTTATGAACATATGCATCTTACATACATTCATAAGTGATAAAAACTAATTAATTGTATAGCGACGCCCACATTTCCCAGCATGCTGGACTGAGTAGTTTGTAGTTGCTGCTAAGTTTGCTGTTTTCTGTTCCATAACGCAAATGTCTTCTTTTTGTTGTTGTCTATGGTTTGTCTGCTCAGAACATGATGGTTTATACTAGCTATTGTCACCTGTGTGTTAATATGTAGTTTGCACCATTAGTGAGTTGGCTATCCCTTTTTTAGCTGTATTTTCCCACAGACTGAAGTCTGTTCATCTGCTACATATCAATAAAGATTGTTCCAACTTGCAGTATGTCATCTGTGAAGAAAGACTTGTCATGATATATAACATTATAAATGGAACTTTTCTGCATAGTAAATACTTTTAATTATATATTGCTGATGATACTTTTGTACAGTAACATTTTCAATTGAACTTTTCCTTGTAAAAGAAAAAGTATTTTTAGACTACAGTATTTCTACTTTTACATAAGTAAATCTGAGTACTTCTTCCACCACTGCCTCTGACACACATGCTGCTGAGCAATTATGCACTGCTTTGGCATTTCATAGACAAATTCCCAGAGGAGTAACAGGACTCTGCTGTGGAGGAGAGAAGACTTTGTGAAGTTCATGACAAACTAAGCATTTAAGCATGCAGTGATATATTTACTGCTCTGTCTAAAATTGGGACATGCGTGGCGAGAAAAGATACTGGGTGGTTTAAGACCTAAAACAGATGAGGCTCAGTGGGGTGTAAATGCATTTTTGGAGGTTTCATGTGGTTTCAGTCTGCTGCTGTCTCACATATTTGCTGCTGTGAAGAATAAAATGTATCAGTGGACTGATAAAGCACAGACCGCTGGGAGAAAGTAGCTCCACCGCCGTGACGAACAAAACTTCAACTCAATCAGGTAGTCTGAAAACAGCCTGAAATGCTGAGAGTGAAACCCAACAGGTAAAAAAAATAATGCTATAATAAATGCATAATAAATATGAGCACTTGTAATTTGAGTCGGGATGTAAACTTTGGTTTATTGAAATATGTGACAGTGAAACAAACAGTGAGGAGGTCAGGAGGTTCAGGTGTGAAGGCACATAACGGTAAAAAAACAAAGGCTGCAGCAGCGTCTTCGGACTTTACTCCTTGACGATGGTGGGTGTGATCATCTTATTGAAGGAATAGTATTTGCATTCGGTGGGTGGTGCAATGTCCATGGTGGTGGTGCTGATCTTCTCCTTCTTGAAGCCGGCTTGGACCAGATGTGGCACCTGGGTCTCCTGAAAATCATTAACAGACAGAGCTGGTCAGTGTAACCGGCCTTATCGGTCCCCTTAGCCTGATTATGTTTATCATAAACCTTGGAATTATCGCGGCGTGTAATTCAGGTTGCACTCAGTTCAACCCTGACGGAGATGTTCACTCAGCACTGTGCTACAAGAGTAAACATCAAAGAAGCCTAAACAATCCTGTAGAAACACATGTTCACACTCTCTTAACTCACATGTGCTGATATGTATTATGACTGTCAGTCCTCAGTAACTCCAACCCTTTCCCAAAATAACCTGCAAAACACTATATACTGCAACACGTCAAAAAGACTCTCCACTGAAGTCAAACTTAAGACATTTTCAGGGTTTGTATATTAGCGTGCTGTACATCCAGCTCACAGTCTTGACAAAGAATAGTGTTTGAACAAACTTTAATGACAATAAGAATGTCCTAATTTTACACTACATACTAATTTTAAGCACACTTTCAGTATGTTATGCATTTATAGTAAAAAGTGAGAATGCATTTTGTGTGTTTGCTGTTGACAGACTTTATTTTCCCACAATGCACTGCAAAAAGGAAATGTGGGAGCTACTCACAGCTGCATGACGATACAATAAATTGCAATTAATGGAGAAACAGCTCCAAAAGTTGTTAGAAAAAAGTATGAAATCTTTGAAAAGGACATTTCAATAGCAGTGATCTTCTAAAGCTGCAGTTTAATTGATGTCTTACAGTGCACGTATCGTATCATTTCCTGTTAGTGAGGTTAAATATGCTGATTTCTTTTATGCCTAGTGCAAAAAAAACAGTTTACTATAATGAATAGTATTAGGTTCATATTGTATATAATGAGTATGTAGAGTGGAATAGAGACAGAGTTGCAGTTTAGTCCCACCCACAGCGGAGGGTGAAACAATTCCTAGCTCTCCCTTGACATGTGTTATGTGAAGGTGCCTCCTTGTCTTTTCTGTCTGCTAGCAAACAACATAAAAATGCCTAAAAGCTGCTGTGTGTTGGGACGCACTACCAACAGGGTAAAAAACCCAGAACTATGTTTTTATAATCTGCTGAACCAAAAAACGTAGTTTTTAGGAGAGGAGAACAAGAAGAGAATGTCACTGCATACTATTTATTTACAAAGCAATTATTAAAAACTATTAATTCACACTGTACCAGGTCCCACGACTGTCTGGTTCTAGAAAATCATCACGTTATTACCGAGACTGGGAAACTGGCTCTTAAATACTGCGCACCACACAAGGGGAAAATCTGCAGAAGCTAATTTAAATCCATTTTGACTGACTTAGAGCAGTGTCAATGTGTGTTTTCTCTGAACTGATGTACCTGATGGTGATGTCCATGTTTCTCTTTGAACCTTTGGGTTCCTCTATTGTTTTATAATTTGGGGATGTAACTTGTAACTTTTGTGTGCTCCTATCGTTTTATATGTTCTGTAATCAGGGCGTCCTTGTAAAAGAGAACTTGTTCTAAATGTCTCTGATTAAATAAAGGTTGTAATAATAATAACAAAGCAGACAAAAGTGGATATTACGTTGAGGATATAACTTTTGAAAGCTGAGGCTATGTGCCTTAATCATTACTAAATAAGGTACAGTTGCTGATTTTGCCAGACAAACTGTAGAGGGTGAAGCTAACTAAGCTATGGAGGGCCTAGTTTTGTCGTTGTAGGTTTAAGGATGATTTTAGCGGCTGATTTAATCAAATAGTTGTAAATGTCAAAGTAGCTCTCTTCTGGTCGCTCAGTGGGATCATTTCTCCAAGATAATAAAGATAAGGAGAGGGAACATTAAGATAGACTGACTGAATATTGGGTGTTTCAATAAAACTTTTCCTCTCTGGGAGACATTGGGTGCTAAAATAATCCTTTGACATGCTGAAATCTAATGTTTTAGTCAGCTACAGGCATTTTGTTAGTGCCCTAGCCCTTGTTTGCATATTGTGGCGCCGACTATTTTCCCCTCCAGTGGGCGTGGTTTTCAGAGTGTACAAATGTTTTGGCAGCATCGTACATTCATACATCCTACACCACTTCTCTCCTATTAATTTACTACCATATGTGTATGGGCAAAGTATGGATGGTAACTAAAGAAGACAGAGCACAGTGCGGTAAAGCTGGAATAATACAATGTAAGAGGAGTTAAATGAAGTTGAATTTCTTGTCTTTGAGGGATGCTGAAAGTGACCAACCTCAAACATCTTCTCAATGTTGTTGTATTTGGTCTTGAGCAGCTCGCCCCAGGAGGTCAGGTTGCAGTAGGTGAGGACGCCGCCGGGCTTCAGCAGCCTGTGAGCGTGACCCTGCAGAAACACACGGATCAAATCACTCGATCCTTTAGCCATGTCAGGATGAGACCCAAAGACAGCTCCAGTATGTGCACCACACACTATCTTAAGTCAGTAACACTGCTTACTGATACATGTTTGTACTATTACTCAGTGTTTTTAATCCACTCTTAATGCAAATAATTCCATGTATGCAGCAATTATCAGAGTTTTGTAATCTTTTCCAGACTTTGGGCGTTTTATGTGGATTTTAACTACCCACCTTAATGAAGTCAAACTGGTGAGTGTGCCATGTGTCCTCTGACAGAGGGTATGTGTCATACAGGATACCTGTGGGAGGAGGGACACAGTGTTAGCAGAGTGCATACAACAAGTAAATCATTCATTTTTTTGTGTGCTTTTTATCGCTTTCCATCCGTCAAGTTGTTCATAAAGCGTGAGGCCCAGTGACACCAGTGGCCCTGAGGACCCTTACATGGATTATGTATCTTCACACAGATATTTAGTAATCAATAACTGAGAGGACAAACCGGGGTGCAGCAATGTGTTGATGTGATCACTGATGAAACGTAAAGGGACGGCACGGTGTGAAAGTGTTGTGGTGTTTAAAAAAGGCTACAGATACAGATTTTCTGACTGTCTGCTCCAGTTTTCTTCAAAAACACAATAAATTGTAAACTCAGGATTGTGCGTCAAGCGTGTGCTGAAGATCTCCACGTATGATCAAAGTTCTCATACGTCTGGTTTGATTTCTTACCATCAAAGTGGTTATCTGGCAGGGTGGGCACAACTTCCTCCCACAGGCCCTTCAGAGGGACGATCTGCAGCAACATAAACACCAATTTCACTCAGCTTTAAGGACTGTAACATTGAATCACATGTGCACCAACTGTATCAGCAATAAAACAATACAGGCAGATAAAATTGGCCGTTGGGTTTATTGACCTTATGCGGCTGGGACTTGGCCCAATTCTCCAGTCTGGCGAAGACACCGTCGTTGCACTCGATGATCCAGTGCTCCTCGATGGGGAAGGACTCAATCTTGGTGGCGGCGATGGCCATGCCGAAACCGATCTCCAGAACCCGACCGCCTACCAGACAGAGCACAAGAAAAAGACACAGTCAGGAAAAAGTAAATCTGATGAAGCTTTCCAACGGCTCAGAGCAAAGATGTTTACTCAAAATGTTGTTGGGTAGCTTTGGCACTGTGAGATGATATGGAAAAAAAATGTGGCAACGATACTGTAGGGGTGAGAATTGGTGCTTTTAAAAAATATTTACATAATGAGATTTTTTAATAAATAACCATCTGCAATGTGAATGTAATGACTGAGTAGGTAACGACAGATAAAAGAACAGAACAGCTACAACAGTCTGATGAACCCAGAAAATAACATCGCTTTACTGTAATGCAGCTTTTAAAACCAGAAAAAAACACTGACAATATAAAGATAACTAAAATCTGAGATGATATCTAGTCTTATATCACAATATTGATATAATATCAAAATATTGCCTAGCCCTAATATTCCCCCAACTTTGTGACAAATTTGTACAACCACAAAATAATAATATTTTCATGATACCGGGATTTTAAACTTCAATACAACGCCAGCATAAAAAAAAAATACTAGACACCTTCTGGGGGCCTGGAAGTGTGATTTTTGTTTTGTATTGCCCCTATTTTTTTTTATTTATTGCTTTTTAATTTTTTTTTTATCACTATTAATTTTAATGTGTTTATTTATTCAAATTTAATTTTGTTATTTTGATTGGTTTCTGACAGACTGGGACTGGTGCTGTAACCCCCTCTTGTATGGATCTCTGTTACCCTGTTTGTATTGTATTTTTATTTTTGTTCATCAAGACTGAGTGTCTCATTTGACGTGTAGAGCCAAAATCAATAAAAATTTGAATTATAAAATTAAAAAAAATATACTAGACACATCTTATGAGACTAGGACAACAATTTAAATAAAGTTCTCTGCACACAATCTAGGATATTTTTTCATATTTTTTGGGTTGAAAATATGATTGTAGATCTGTTTTTTATTGCTATGGTACTTTTGATGCTATCGAATGTATAATTAACAGAAACTGTAACATCTGAACACACGATATCAAGACAAGCATCGATACTTTGATACTTTTCACAGCCTTACAGCTGAATGTCTATAAAGATATTGTGACATTAATTTTCAATTGAACATTGTCTAATGTGCATGCAACGTATATACAGCATTGTGGGTTCAGCTCCAGCCAAACACGTACCTATCTCTCTACAATGTTTCATAACTAATAAAACACCAAAATGCTCATGAACAAAACCAAAATCTTTTGGTTTACACTTGTAAAACCCACCTATAA
Organism: Cephalopholis sonnerati; assembly: GCA_019142605.1. NCBI lineage: Eukaryota > Metazoa > Chordata > Actinopteri > Perciformes > Serranidae > Cephalopholis > Cephalopholis sonnerati. The sequence goes on from JAGQAX010000006.1 coordinate 26,090,483, forward strand.
CAACACAGGTTGAGAGGGCTCAGTGACATACCACTGATAGCATTATTCAGCCACACCATACTCTCTGATTTTCTGTAGTTTAAGGCGAAGTTTCCCCCTCTGTTGGGTCAGGACAGGAGGGACAGCCAGTTGGTTGTAACGTGTGGCTGGACAGAAAGGCCAAAGGGTTTCATTTCCCCTCAGAGAAGCTTATAAATAGACAGGGGGTAAAGGCTATTTGTTGTTGCTTGACCCATTCAGTGTGATTTACTGGGCCATTAATCAGCCGCTCAGTGTACTATTCACACTTTAATTCATTGTGTTTGTGCACACTTAAAGAAAAGTGACAGCAAACTGCATGGAGCTGAAGTTAGTTCCAATGGGACATGAAAAGACACCTTTACACATCCTGTACATGCAAAACAAAATGCTTACACATAAAGGTGTTGCATGTAATGGCTGGTGCAAACACAAAGCCGTTTTTATATCCGATCTAAACATGTGCTTTAAATGCATGTGTCTCTTCATGAGTGTACTCTGCATGTTAGGTTTGTCTAAGTGATATCACTAAATATTGAACCAATCTTGCAATAAAGAATGAATCCAAACATATTGTGACAGGCCTGAATGTATAGCACAAATAATAAGGACGGCATCATGGTGAGAACATGCACGTGTTTTAAAACAAACCTGTCAACTGTGTGAGCAGTTAAGTGCAAGAGAAATGTGTGTTTGGACAGTGTTGTGCAGACAGTTTCAGTGCACATGCTAGTCCCTTCCCACATGTCTTGCGAGGGTGTGTGGATCAGTCTATTTTCACATAAAGCAGATGAGCTGTTCCCCTCCCCTGCAGACTTCTTGGCCAGTTCCCCTGAGTGGAGAAACAGCTGCTGTAGTACTCACAGAGCGCTGAGCACCATGCTGCTCACACTCTCACACGTGTCCTCAAAAAGTGAAGAAACAGGCTGAAATGTGTGCACTCCCAAAATGACTCTGGTACAAAATACACGATGGCACATTTTTAAATAGTAGTGACACCCCTGTGCAAACTCTTATAAATATATGTATTTTTTGTTTTGTTTTAAATGATTGTGCAATTTTTTTTTGTTATTTATTTTTCACAAATAATTACATAAAAATAGTCAAAATGTATGATTCTATTTTTTAAAATTTTAAATACTATTTCCACTTCACTTCATATTTTAGTGCAACCTGTGCACTCTTGCAACAGTTTGGGGTTAAAATATGCTGATTTAGGACTTTAATTGGATATCTACTGACTTTCTGTGACCTGACAGCAAATATGTAGTAACAAATTAATGGCATTTACCTGTTAACAAAACTAACATCAGTAATTTTTGGCATTAATTTGTTGTCATATGTGTACACGTCACTCATTCAACTGCAATCTTTGGGGCAGGATTCCATTATCGGACGCAGCGCATCAGAACACTACAGTGTCCGATAGTGGACAAACCGCTCTGCTAAATCTACGACTTTTACCTTTTGAGGCTGCAACAGTGGACAGAGAGTGCATGTACGGGGTCTCCCAGCGCTCCATCACGGGTTTGCCCATGATCTCCAGGTGTGTGTCGGTGTCATCGTAGCCGGCGCTAGCGTCGTGCCAGGAGGCCTTGCAGTCCTCTCCCTTGGAGAAAATGGGCTGAGCGGCGGTGCTCATGTTGTTTAGGTGATGGAGGAGGCAGTGGTGGTTCTGGTGAACGTTTTGACAGACTGTGTCTCCACACAGAAGAGGGTGAAAGGCAGGAGGCGGCGGTTTATATCGGGCTCAGAAGTGCTGACACGGCGGGAGTTTCACTACAGGTCAAAGGCTCACACACACACATTCCCGGAGAGGGGACGGAGGCGTCCAAGATCCTCTGTAGGGAGGATGATTCACTCCAGTGGTAAATAACTGACTCACTTTCCCTCTGCAGTATTTATGCCTGTGACAGAATCAGGATCAGCTTTGTGAGCACAAGCGTAGGCCTGAATATAAACAATGCAATGAAGTTTGTTAACAGTCAAACAAAGGTGCAAAGTTCAGAGTACAAATGGTGCTAGAATAAATATAGAACGATTGATTAATGACATGTGAGTCGTGCAGGTGATTAATACACAGGGAAATGTCCTTTCTTTGGATTTTGATGATGTAGTCCTTCCTTATACAGTGGAAATGTCAAACTAATAAGCAGCATGAACACGCCATCATGGTTCCCAAATATGTCCAGTGAAGCCTGACATGAAGGTTGTCTTTGCTCTTTCCTTTTCTGCTGTGTTTTGGAGTTGCACCTTACAGTGAACGTGTTCATGTGACTCTTTTACATGTGTATATTTGGAGCCTGCGCCTCAGGTCCAGTGTGTAGGATTCAGTGGCAATAGGGTTACGGAAAAAAAAACCCGAATGGCCCTGTGTAGAGCCAGTGTTTGGTTTGTCTCTTCTGGGCTACCGTATAACAACATGGCAGACTCGTTGGAAGAGGACCTGCTCTGTATGAAGATATTAACTCAACTCAACTTTATGTATACAGCACCTTTCATACAAACATGCAGCCCAAAGTGCTTCACATGGCAAAATTGACATGACTCAGACACAAAACAACAAAATATTAAAAAGGCGAACCAACCAAAACAGAACAAGCTCACAAAAAAGATGATTAAAATTCAGTAGAATAAAAAGAAATTAAATAAATACATAAAATAGAATAAAAATGAACAGCCTGTTTATGTTTTGTTTATTTAAACTCTATATATTGCACTTTCGTACTTGTGTACTGCAGCTGCTGGATAATTTTCCTGGAGATAGATAAAGCTTCAACTTATCTTTAAGATGCAGTTCGAATGCAGTTCAGAAATTCATTTACATAGCACCACATGCATCACTGATTTGTGTATTTGTAATACTTTTTGGTCGACAGCGGAGCTCTGTGGCATCGAGGCGTAACGTATACCAGGCTGGCATTATAGTTTAAAGCTGAGATAAGTAATTTAAACCACTAGAGGGCGTGTGGCTCAAGTCACCCTGAGGTTGCCTGTTCTTGTTTATGCTAAGCTAACGTGTTATTTAGTTACAACTTCATATTGGACAGGTAAAAGACTAGTATTGATGTTGTCGTCTCTCTCTGCAAGAAAGCCAGTAAGATTAGAAAGACAAATTATTGCTCTAAAAGATTTGAGTAATAGTTCACAAATCAAATGCTCCAGGTTTGTTTGCTAATTGAATTGAATCACACGACATATACTGTCTTGTAGCTGTTTGTAGTACGCTGTATTGGCAGTAGAGTGAGAGCTCTTTATCTTTTTTCTCTCTCTGAGCATGGACAGCTGAAGCCAACCGTTACACTGGATCTGATTCACACATGTACATTTGCTCCTATTGCATAACATCATTTTGCAGCTTGATGAACAAGATATATGTCATAAGAAGAGCCTTCATTATGTTTAATAGAAGCTGCTATGTGAAAAATAGTCTACACTGGCTGTCTGCTCTGAATGTTCTAGACAAACTGTCCTGTAAATACACCTGTTTCAAGTCCACAGCTGTTTGGACTGCCACTCCTCCTCCTGTGCAAAAATATTTGATCCTCTTTTTACAAACACAGCTGATGGACTATTTATCCTGTAATTGTACTTGGGTGATCACGTGCACACATAAGGTCCTGATGGCTTTATATAAAATTTGCTATATTTTACTGTAAATTTACAAATGATTACCACAGACACAACAGATCCCTCTGAGTGTGTTACAGGAGTATAAAGGAGTGTGAGCTGAGACATTAGGTCTATGTGGGAGTATTTAAAAAATGCTGACAATAGCAGTTAATGCTGAAACTGTTATGTGATTGGTCGATGTAATCAGCAGCTGTTTTGATAATTGTTTGATCCTTTGATTACTTTCTTAAGCATAAATGGAAAAAACTCAGCTTCAACTGTTGATGATGACAGTGATTTTTATAATTTTGGATTTTGGACTGTTTGTCAAACAAGAGACAAATATTTGAAGAAGTCACCATGGGCTCTGGGACACTGTGTTGGATATGTTTTGCTATTTGCTGATATTTTAGCAGAACTATAACAATTGGACCATAGAAGGAATTTTTTATGGAGCTAGCAGTGACGGTAAATTTTGGCACCCCCACCAGTAATGGCATTGTAAAAGGAAACGCTGGCACTGAAAAATAAAACTCAGGCATTAAAAATAATTTCATTTTGATATATTTTGCATTCTTATGTGTTCCCCGACGACAGGTTTTTTTCCCGCTTTATGTTTCTGTTCTTCGGTGTCAGTCTTATTATGCAGACAGTTCTTTCACCAATCTCTTGTTTTCAGTTTCAACTTAAGGTCAGTGTTTTGGTTTGGAGGGGAGGAGTTTGAGTGGAGGGGCAAGGAGACTGTGATTTACACAGAGTCAGCACACTGAAGAGAAAACGCTCTGAAGACTCTGACTTGACCACACATCTATCTTACGGTCCACATTAAAGGACATTTGGACAATTACCTCATATTTGAACTTCCATAAAACATTATGACTCTCCACATCTTCAGTAGATTAAAACAGTGCCACGAACTGTATGCTAGACATGTGGTCATGTTGGAGTCTTCAGAGCAGACTGTGCATGTATATGAGTGATAGTCTCGCCTTAGTGTGCAGGTTGTAACGTGCCAAAATTGAGACAAAGATGAATTTGAAAAAGAATAAAAAAGAAAATCTGTCAGATTAAAAAGAACACTGATACTGAAAGAAGAGTGACATGAAAAGAGAGGAAGGATTGTCACTTAAAAACACATCAGAATCCAAAAAATATCAAAATAAAATGAAATAATCTTTAAAGCTTGTGTCATAGTTTTCAGTGTAACTTATTGCAGTGCCAGTGCTTCATTTTTTAAATGCCAAATTTTATTGTTCTAGCTCCATAGAACTGATTTTGGTACCTGGCTGCTAGAATACAAATAAAGTAAGAGAAAAGAAAAAAAAAACAAGGATGAGAAAAGTCAAAAACCATAAATGTAAAATAGTAAAATGTACCATAAAAAAATAAGAAAAATATATCAAAGCATATGCAAATATAGCTATTTTTAAACTGAAAACAAAGAGGATAGAGTGTGCAAAATATTGACCAAGGCATGTGTAAATATTCACAGTGTAAAGTTCATATGTTAAGTATGTTAAGTTAATATGTGCAGTGTGCAGAGATAATAACCCAAAAATATGTGTGTTAATGTAGCACATTGATTCAGATGTGTAATGTTTTCATTAATGTAACATGTCCCTCATGGGGCGGGATAAGAGTCTAAACAATTAGTCAGTTAATTTAGAAAATAATTGATAGATTAATCAGAGCCATAATAGCATTGGGTTTTAGGTTCTCATAGATTCCCTGAGGAAAACAGACACTGTAACTGTCTGTGTGAATTTTATTAGGATCATATTTCATCTCATTTTTCATTCAGGGTGTCAAACATTTTATTTAAAAATTATAATAGAGCTAAAAACTGTGCCCCCAAACTCCTAATAAATCATAATTTCACTCTCTTTCAATGTCACTTAGCCTTCTCCTGTGTGTTGTATGACTCACGGCACGATGAGACACAACGGCAGTCAAAAATGGATCATCTGATCATCTTCACAGCCCCTCTGCCCTGGTTACCCATCATCCACTTCAGCCCCATTAGGTGAAGCTGAGTGGGACCAGCTCCTCAGTGAGAGTCCTCATCAGATCGCAGGTTTTCATCCACCTACCGCTCTTACACGAGCCTCTTCATCCGCACTGCCTTTGAATAATGCTTATTTCCACAGTAGCTCACATTCATGCTGCAACCACAGCACTCTGAAACGGGAAACAATAAACCTGTTCCTCTTTTTTTTCTGCAGTTCTCAAATGTTGTCATGTCACAGACTCCGAACAGCCCATCAGAAACCTTTTGATGAGATTTAGCTCTAGAAAATGTCCCACTTTGGTAAATGTTGGTATTGAATTGCAGGACCACTTGAGAGTGAAACCTGACTGGAATCGTTCAGGTGATTTCAGGGTATCAGTTGTATCAATGCCTAATGTGAGTTATAAAACATCACACAGTTGCTAACCCTTCACACCACTGTAAAGACCCTCAGCGGGGATTGTTCACTGGCTAAAGGTCAACATGCCTTTCCTTTTCTACTTTGGATTAGCATTTCTCAAAGCCACATGACGTTTAAATCACTGCCAAGTATTTAAAAAATCCCCACAGATGTTCATTGTTGTGCACGTATCTTTCACAAGCAAGGACCACGCCACAACAATGCGTCGTTTAAATGTAATAAATAAATGTAATTCAGGAGGTGTTAGTTGCTGAGGAATGGTGAATGGATGTGGGGGGTGAAGGTGGAAGAGGGATGTCTTGTGCTCGGCTGGTCTGGGAGGATGAACTTGAAATTTGGCGGAGGGAGACTCAGCTGTTTTTCCACCCAAACTGATTACAGGCCCCCCAGACGTACCTAGAATGAGACATGAGAGAGGTATTCACTAGATTAAAGAAGAGAAGATGAGGGGAGAAAGGAAGAGAGGATGTAGGAATATTGGTAGGGATGAGGTGGGGAGGATGATGGATGAAGGGAAGAGAAAGGGAGGCCGGGTCTGGAAATCTGAGACAAACAGGTAGGTATAAGTAGGCTTGACAGGTAATTAGAGGTGTGGTTGAGGTGTGGCCCTGGTCCTGAACCTAAGTGTAAAAATTAACTATATTTTTTGTAGAAATATTATCTGTCATTTGAAGGTTTAATGTTCAGTTTATTCATTCACAGTGGTGGAAGAAAGATATATGTTAAAGTAGCAGCACTACAGTGTAAAATGCTCCGTTACAAGTAAAAGTCCTGCATTCAAAATCGTACTTAAATACAGGTACAAAAGTAAAAGCATCAAAATATACTTCAAGTACAAAAGGTAAAAGTACTCATGTAGAATGGCCCTATTCAGAATTATAATTAGTGATGTTGTGATATTAGTTAATGTCTTTAATCCATGATAATACGTCATAATATTTTAGCTGAGTTATATTCTGTACTAATAATCTGAATCTAAAACATAACTAATGTCAGATGCATGTGGTGAAGTTAAAAGTATAATATTGGCTTCCAAAATGAAGTGGTGTATTAGATATGATACCTGAGGAAAGGTACTTGAAGAATTGTTAGTGCAGCCATAACAGCTTTGGATTTTCAGTTCTCATAAATTCCCTGAGGATTACAGACACCATAATTCTCTGTGGGAATACTAGGATCATATTTCATTTCATTTTTCATTCAGGGCGGGAGAAAGTAACCTGTGGCTCGCAGCTACATGCAGCTCTTTCCCCCAGTGGCTCCTTGTGGCTCTGACAAATATTATATGTAATGAATAATGGTTATTTTTAAATATTTAAAATTTCAGTCACCATTGATGTAGGCCTGGTGTGATTCTGACATTCTCTAACTGTGAAAATGTGTAGCCCATACACTGTTTAAAAAATGTTTCAACATTTCTTCAACTAAAATGTGAGTCATACATCTTCGGTCTGGGGTTTTTACATAAGTGGATATTTTGATAGACAGGTTGCTAACCTCTCAGGGTATCAAACATGACTCACTGCATCATGAGACACAGTTAGAAACGGAACATTTCAATGTAGTGATGTAAAATGTATAATACTGGCTCCCAAAATGTAATGAAGTAGAAGTATACAGTAAAGTAGCATAAAATGGAAATACTCTAATAAATACAAGTACCTCAAAAGTGTACTTAAATATTTGGTACTTGAGTTAAGATACATTCCACCACTGTTCATTCATACAAACATGGAAGTTATCCTACGTTTGTTCCCCGAAACATAAAAAATAATTAAATATAACATAAAACCATTGATTAAACACGACACAAAACTACATTTTAGATGTTAGATGTTTAAAACTGTTGAAAACAGTGAAAAACAACATTCAAACAACATCGCAAAAGCAACTAGGCTTAAAACTTACACGATGTTAATCTCTTCTGCTATCCAAGTATTACTTTAATTTCTGTGTAGTGACATTATACACTGAAAAAAATGTAAATGCAACACTTTTGTTTTTGCTCTCATTTTTTACAGGTGTAAAAGATTTAAGATTTTTTTTCATACACTGAATAGATTTATTTCTCTCCAATTTTTGGTCCCAACTTTGTTAAAATCCCTGTTAGTGAGCTCTTCTCCTTTTCCAAGATAATCCATCCACCTGACAGGTGTGGCAGATCAAGATGCTGATTAAACAGCACCATTACTACACAGGTGCACCTTGGGACGGTCACAATTAAAGGCCACTCTCAAATTTGCAGATTGATCACACAGCACAATGACACAGATGTTTTAAGTTTTCAGGGAGTGTACGATTGGTCTGCTGACTGCAGGAGCGTCCACCAGAGCTGCTGCCCAAAACATGTTCATTTTGCTATTGTAACACATCTTCAGTGTTGTTTCTGTTAATTTGGCTTAGATTCACAACCGCACAAGTTGGTTACAGTGAGGAACTGCTATCAGGTCAGGACCCTGGTGAGGACAGTGAGCATGTAGATGAGCTGCCCTGAGATGGCTTCTGACAGTTTGTGTAGAGATTCTTTATATGAGCTAATTGTTTGTTTTATCAGCTGTCCGGGTGGCTGCTCTCAGATGATCTTGGAGGTGAAGATGCTGGATGTGAGGGTACTGAGCCTGTGTGGCTACACATGGTCTGCAGTTGTGAGACTGGTTGGATATACTGCCAACATCAGAGAAACAGTGCCCTGGGAGGAGAGGATAGAGGAGGCACAGGAGAGGAAAAGGGCAAAATACCAGGAGCTGGTGGAGGACTGTTGCAGGAATGGGTGGAGGACCAGGTGCATGCCGGTGGAGGTGGGCTGTCGGGGGTTTGCAGGCCATTCCCTCAGCAAAGCCTACGGAATCCTGGGTATCGTGGGTGAGAAGAGGAGAAGGGCCATCAGCAACAACGTGGAGGCAGCTGAGAAGGCATCCAGATGGCTCTGGCTGAAGAGGGGGGACAAGTGGGGGGCGTAGTAGGCCACTTGGACACAGGCCAGGGCGTGATCAACCCTGGTCGGGTCACCTGGCAGAGGGTGTCTGTTGTAAGACCCGAAACACCCGATGAAGCCAGGATACAACACTGATGATGTGTCCATGTTAGCGCATCGCAAGATGTATTTAGAACCAACATCAGAGAAACAGCATTCGAGATGGCTTATGGTAGCGAAACGAACATTCAGTTCACAGGCAGCAGCTCTGGTAGACAGTCCTGCAGTCAGCATGCCAATGGCACACTATTTGGGTCATTGTGTTGTGTGATCAAACTGCACATTTTAGAGTGGCCTTTTATTGTGACCATCCCAAGGTACACCTGTGTAGTGAAGATGCTGTTTAGTCAGCATCTTGATATGCCACACCTGTCAGGTGGATGGATTATCTCGTGCTCACTGACGCAGATTTAAAAAAAAAAGTGTGACCAAAATTGAGAGAAACATATTTATTAAATGCATAAGAATGTCTCAGATCTTCAACTTAACTGTGAAAACTGGGAGCAAAAACAAAAGTGTTGTTTACATTTTTGTTCAGTATAATATTTCAGTAATATTTATCACATATTCTCGTGGACCAGATTCACTTATGTTCGAGTGTCCCTCTAATCTTCTTCACAAGGGCACAAACAACATGCACTTTATTGTACAGACTCTTTCACTTATTTATCTCAGTGTTAGACCGGTTACTTTATTATCACGTGACCTGTTTCACCACAGATGCTCTTTCACTGTTTCCCCCTTCCCCATCTAAAATACTGCTGCCCTCAGCATTTGTCCACCAGGCTCAGACTAAAGGTAACGTCCAGCTATAGAGTCAAAGGGCAGAGGAAGTTTGTTTGTCTAAATAAGACCCCATTAGCTTCTGCATTGCAGCAGCTATTCTTCCTGGTGTCTACACAGTCACATGGTGACTGTACACAAAATAGACATGCACACAGCACAATACACTAAAATAACACACCATAATACTGTAAATAAAACAACTGTTGACACAATTTATGTATCATAAAGAAAATAGACCCGTCCTCCACGGGTCAACCAGATAAAAATCCCTCATTTCATTATCAGGCAGTTCAGAGTTCCTCTGTGTTTATCAGCTCACATGCCGACACCTTTTATCGACAGAAGTCTTCCAGAACGTGATATGACTTTGGTTATCATTTGAAAATATATCATTAGGTCAAAGTTACAGAATGTTGTGATGTATAATTACATTGTGTACATCTTTTATGAAGAAAATCGCATCATATGTGGATTACGTTTAATTGTCCATCGAGTTGATGACACATTGTTTTATTTTAAAAACACATCACACCTTCATGTCACATCATATTTTACGAAAAAATATTTTTCCAAGTGGTACAAACCATGGAAAACCTGCCCCCTTGTGGTTACTAATAAGATTACAGCTAATTAACAGGCACAAGTGATTGCTGCAAGTCTTACCAAAATAAAAATGATCTGTTGTATGAAATGCTTTGGTCTATTTATGCTTGATTCTAAACATGAAAATACAAATAATCATGGCCGTACATGTTTGATGTTAAACATTGTGGTAAGTTGTGCCAATGATAGGTCACACCAATGTTCTTGTTGTAATATGACGTGAGCTATCGTACACAAATCCTCCTTTTAACTGCAGTTATTTGCCTAATAATTAAAGGTACTACAGCATTTGAATCAGTCAGCTAGTATCTTGTCATGAGGTCACGAGGTTTACTGTAAGGAACAATCCAAACAAGTTGTCAGTCACAGGTCCGCAGTTTAAACTTTCTATCTTCTTTACTCGGAGGTAGACTCCACCCAACTCCAAACAGATTAAAACAAACACTCAGAATATCATTTACAAATCCAATTTGAACACCAGATACGTCATACTACTTCTCCTGGACCACAGGACGTTACACTGCATGCTGCTGCAGTGGAAAAGGAGAAAGTCAATACATCAGTAGTTGGTCAGATTTCAGTTTGTGTCTAAGCCATGATTATTGTTCACTGCTGTGTAGGTCACATGCACGGTAAAATTTATCACTTTAAATACATTTGATAGTGAAGACGTTATTAAGCTCTCTCAAATCGTTATGCTGAGGTAGTAGGATAGGGGTAGTTTTTTTCCCAAATTGCACTGTTGTAAAAACCTATCAAACACTGAGTGTTTACAGCAGAATAAGTCAGAGTGAAATTGGCATTTTATTCACACATCAAAACAAACATCACTTTGGCACCCATTTTATAGTTTATCAATGTATTTATTTTATATTTTAATATCTATAACATAAAATGTAAAAGTGCATTTAATTTTTTTAAATTGCACTTTAATCTGTAGATCATTTTGTCACAATAGAATAGTTTCACGATTTTTTTTTTTGCCAGGGAGCTATTAAATGTGTTAATGAACTATAAGAATAACCAGAATACTGTTTTTTGTTCTCTAATAATGTTTCTGTTGAATTTTTTAACCACAAATAAAATGTTATGTACCTCTACTGCACTCAGATAGTGGCGTAAATCTCAGAGATGGCTAGACAATACCGCCAGTGTTTGAGTGTGTGTGTGTTTGGGTAAATGGACCCTTTAAAGGAGAAGTCCAGTATTTTGCACTTTGAGCCCCATTCCTGGGTTGTTTATTATAAAATAGAGTGGTTAAGACCAAAATCTTGACGATTGCTCCCTCTCTAAGAATTTGAGAGAATTTGGCTTTCCCCTGCCTGGCTTAACAATGCTGTCTATGGCCATGTGTAAATCTGTCCTAAAACCACCTTAAACGTTGGTTTTCAAAGACATGAAACTCATCGAGCGGTCAGTGGTGTTCGCTAATGTTCTGACATAAAAATCGTAGCAAACTGTGGCTTCCTTGATGATTTATTTGACATTTTGTCCATGCATTAATTTTCTATAGGAAGCCTCATTGTCCGTTGGTAGTAATCCGCCACCGGAAACGGAAAGGGGGTTGTTTACGACAAGGTTATAGTCATTGCAGTCTTTCAGCTTAGCCAAAGTGCCAGCTCGACAGTGCTGTGTGCGCTCCTCCTCTTCGGTAGAATTCTCCTGCAGTCGCCGACCACACAAAACTTGCCCATTATTACTCACTTGTAAACAGCCTTCGCAGTATGATGCCTTTGAACGCAACGCCAACCTTCTTCTTCTGCTTCTTTGTGTGTCCCATTACATTGCAATGGTTTCCTGCCGGTTGGCGACACTCACGTAAAGGAGCATTATCGCCATCAAGTGTTCTGGAGTGTATAACGCTTCAGGGTCAAGCGAACGATCAGGCGGAAGTTTACACACGGGTGTGAGGCAGCTGAAAAAATAGTTCCTCAATCGAGATGAATAGCGAAAACACGGATGGAAACCACAGTTTGCTACGATTTTTATGTGGGAACATCAACGAACACCACTGACCACTCAGTGAGTTTCATGACTTTGAAAACAAATGTTTAAGGTGGTTTTAGGACAGATTTACACATGGCCATAGACAGCATTGTTAAGCCAGGCGGGGGAAAGCCAAGTTCTCTCAAATTCTCAGAGAAGGAGCAATCGTCAAGATTTTGGTCTTAACCACTCTGTTTCATCATAAACAACCCAGGAATGAGGCTCAAAGTGCACAATACCGGACTTCTCCTTTAAGTCCAAGATATTTGTGCTCACATCTTTAATAGTAGCACTTTAGTTACAGAGGTACTTGGTAAACATGTGGTGACTCAATAGATAGACTGGTAATCTACATGTTCACCCTGTCATACCAAAGTAAAGCAGACCTGTGACAAAGTGCTGTTGTTGGTGGACACAGTTTGTTTAACACATGTTGATCCATTAACATGTAGCCTACATATATTGTACAGGTCCTCATGTTGGTGTTTACTCCAGTGGATTTGGTACCATCGGTGTAAATTTGGAGGGATATTGCTGTGCAGCCACAACAGGAAGAGGGTGCTGTTTTTGTTGGGGTTTTTTTGTTGAAGCTAATGGAGTTAAAGCTTAAGATATAATATCTGATGATGGCTGTCTGTGGCTTTATACTTTGGTGGAATATAACTAAGTACATTCACTTAAGTACTGTAATTAAACAGAAACTTTAGATTCTTGTACTTTACTTGAGTATTTACATTTTATACTTCACTACATCTTAGAAGGAAATATTGTACTTCTTACTTCACTACATTTATTTGACAGATAAAGGTACAAGTTATAACATGATGCAGTGTTGTTCCACTAATATACCCAGAAGTATACAAATGATCTGAGACTGGCTCCACACTGACAAACGTTATTCAAGTGCCACATGCGTTTGTAAGTGATTAAAAAAAAAAGTATAATAACTTTTAAAGATGCCTTTCAGCATCATGAGCACTTTTACTTTAAATTTATTTTGCGGATATTACTTTTATACTTAAACATTTTAACTTCAGGACTGTTACTTGTGATGGAATATGTTTTAGACAAAGGTATTTCATATTTAAGTAAAAGACCGAGCACATCTTCCACCACTGGCTCTATGACGTTTGTCTCAGATGGATTATTCAAGAATAAATGTCATGGTAGTGTCTCCATGCAGACGGACGTGTTAAGAAGTTGCCTGTTGGTCAGATGCCTTCGATTTGAACTGCAGTAGGTTATAGATAAAAAATACTGTATGACCCACTGATTAGAGAAAATTGTGTATGTGTTACATGTTTCCCTGTGTCACTGCCAGGTGATATAAGTTGCAGCTCTATCAGCGGCTTGAAATCCAAATAGCCGACTAGGAGCTACTCAACTTATAACCACATTTTATTTGTTTTGCTTTGTATGCAAATATCTTAATTTGTCTAACACACGCCTGCTGCTGACGTGTGTAATGCACTGCTGTGTGTAATCGTTTATTATGTGTCCTGTCCTGTTAGTCCAGTTTGATTAGTGATTGTTCTGTCATTGCCACACACATATTTTGTTTGTGGCCTCTCAAGAGACTGCAGATTAAAACTAGCTGTAAGCTATCTTTGGAAGAATATCTGAAATGTTCACATTTGTGTTTAATATTGTACATGGTTCATTACAAATACAATTACTAACATAAACAGAGTTTAAAAACCACTAAAACAGTAAATAGTTGCAAACAGACCCAGAGGACGTCATGCCTTCTCCTCCTCCTGCTCTATTTTGACTCTTTATTAACAATAAAGGACCCATTTTTAGGCGAGCCGATCTCTGAGGGACATGATCAAGCTTTTTTTCACGCACATATTATAATTTGAAAAACCTTGGTTTTATGGACTCCAGTCCCAGTGGAGAGTTTGTTATAAATCTTGACACACTGATGTGTGACCTCATTTTGTCCTCCAAAAATGAAATTAAAGAGATAAAGAGAAACAGGAACACTGAATGAGAGGGTGAATCTCATTGTGACATTTAGAGTACCCACTGGGAGCTGCGTTTAAGCCTGGGGAATACTCCAAAATGGATACCTGTGTACTTCTATTTTTATTTTTTAATTAGTTCTACAATTATTGCATGAAGTAAGCTACATATTTGACTTTGCATATGCCTTAAATGACACACTAAGTGTGGACAGGTAGGCGGCATGAATGTGATGGTCTGGTTTTCAGGTATATGAAGATACCTCCTTAAGACCTTGCAAGTAAAAGAACCAACTTGAGTAGATTTGCTGCCGTAACTGCTGATCTATGAGTCTGTGAGAAATGTCCCTCTTCTTAACACCAGAAGAGGCTGATGTGAATGGTTTTTCCCATCTGGCCAAACACTTCCTCACTAAACCTGACATGAACTGAATGCAGGTATTGTTGAACCTTCAGGAAGTGTTGCAGCGTTGATTCAATAAAACATCTATAATAGGATGCTAAACTATTCAAAATCTGAAAAATGCTTCTCTCTAAAACACAATGTGAGTTTTCCTCTAAAATAAAACAAAGTTTAACTCTGAAAATGAAAGCCTTCCTGTTCATGTGCATATTTAAGAAACTTAAATGTTACAAGATAGTTCAATCCTGTGTTTTTGTGCTCCTTTGTTGACTGGTGATTAAACTCTAATGATCCTCATGGAAAAACTGCGTCATTGCAGAAGCAAATAATAACTGCAACTCGAAAGAAAAAAGTATATATTAAAGTAAAAGTAAGTAGCAGTATCACACTATAAAAGTCCTCTATTACAAGTCAAAAACAATTTAAGTAAAAGTACAAAAATACTGGCAAAAAAGTATTAAAAGTAAAGGTTATTATGTTGAGTGGTTCCCTATCAGTGATGTTGTATTGCTGGATTGTTATTACTGATGCATTAACATATAAGCAGAACCTTGATGGTTTAGTTGATCAAGGTGAAGTTAATATGAAGTTGTATGTAGTTTAATCTGTGGCAATGGATCATATTTTATGTACTGGACTCGTGTTTTGTTTGTAAAATCTTAATCCCTAGGAACTATTGCTGTGAAATAAATGTACTGGAATATAAAGTACAATATTTTCCTATAGAATTTTTAATGGAGTGTAAAACAATATAAAAATTAAAAGTATAAGTACCTCAAAATTGTACTTAAAGGTCCAGGGTGTAGGATTGAAGGGCATTTATTGGCAGATATGGTAGATAATATCCGTTTTGTGTAGTGTATAATCACCACATCACCACATGTGAAGTGCACCAGACTTTGGAGGCAGTTTGACATAATGGCTAAACTGTGTAAATACAAATTTCTGTCAGGTGATGCTACTGGGCCCAAGAGACTTTTCCCCAAAGACTTACATTGAGATGTCTATGAATCAGTGGGTATATTTTTTTGAGCGTCACACCCCACTCAAGGTGACTTGTTTTACTATTGATATTTGAATTCAGTTGGTCAAACATCATTTTTAGAGTCCAGAAGAGCTGCATGATTTATTAATTTTATCCCCATTCAAGTTAGTGGAAGTCCAAACCGGAAGTGACCAGCTCGGACAGCAGAAATAAGATGCTTGGCTGGCAAAGTCTCAATGGCCACAGTGACATGGATTGAGCAGCTTTCATAGGAATGACCGGGGCCCCGCCTCCAACGTTGTATCCAGTTCTCTTTATACATCCATGATCTACATAAGGAGTGCAGAACGGACAAATCAAACACTGGCTCTAGATGGGCCATTCGCCTTTTGGCATTGTCCTGTCGGCCATTGTAGTTTTCCCTACATGCTTGGCACATGGGCAAAGATACAGTTATGTAACTTTACCACTAGATGCCACCAAGTCATACACACTGGACCTTTAAGTAAAGTAGCCTTTAGTAAATGTACTTAGTTACTTCACTAGACTGTTATTGTCCTGTTTTTTAATCAGTAAATACCCATTAATAGAGTTAATTGGGTGTTACTGGTAACGTACAAATGTGACAGTGAGTGAAAATGTGATTGTGAAGATATTTCATGTAGTGTTTAAACATAGCCACTGTTTCTTTATTGACTGTAGTTCTTCAGATCTCTGTCTGAAAATACAGTATAGTATGTGAACGCTACTGTGCATCTGTGGCTTGTTAACATGCGCACAATTTACACACTTTGTATTGTGCAGAAGTCTCAGACTTGAGCCGCTCAAGTCCTCACAGGCTATTTTTAAAAGGAAATGAACAGGCATTGTGCCTGAAAGGTGTTATTTAATCACACCACATTATGTGTCACCTCTGTCACTTAAATTTGCATTTCATGATTTAAATGTTACTGTTTAATGGCTGTCACTTCACTTGTGTGGTGTTTTATTAACTCAGAGTGGAAGTCATGTGGTCATCTCGACAGAAATGTAATGGGTGGACGTGCAGGAATTTGTTGTACATATTTCTACCATTTTTTTCCCCTGTTAAAGGTTTTGTTTGGGAGTTTTTCCTTATCTGCTGTGAGGGTCCAAAGGCAGAGGGATGTCATATGCTGTACAGCCCTCTGAGATGAATTGTGATTTGTGATATTGAGTTTTATAAATAAAACTGAATTGAATTAATGCAAATAGGACATCCTTTGATTTTAGATGCTGGGATGCTCACATTTGTTCTAGCGCACTGGCCAAACTTTCAATTTTTGAGGTAAAAAAAAAATAGCGATTTGCTAAATCTTATCTGGGCAATTTAGTAATGGGTGTAACTTTTTTTGTGTTTACATTAGTCATACCTTGTGTTCAAACTGAGCTTGGAAAAATATAACATACATAGAACTAACTTGTCTGTGGCTATAATGTGTGATATTTGTTTGTGCTTTCATACTATATGTTTTTTATGTGTTTTTTGTCTCTCTTGAAAGAAATCTAGTATTCTAGTAGACTAATTGTTTAAATAAAGGAAGAACATAGCATTATATAACATCACATCTCCTAACCCATAGACCTATAGGCATCAAACATACGGCCCGTGGGCCAGAACCGGCCCGCCAAAGGGTCCAATCTGGATCACTGGCCAGGTTTCAGGAGCACGTTAAACAATGCTGACTTCATGTGAAATTGTGCTTCAGGGGCTTTTCCACCCAGACCAGAATACAGTTCTCTGATATAACAATGAATCCTTATTGTGATCATGTCTAAAGATATTGAACATTGTGCAAAATCTTGTCACTCAGCAGCTTTGGTTCCAAAGAATCTGTATCAGGAAATGTATGGATAAATGCACATGTGCATTTACTGGTGCTGTCTCCACCTGAACACAGCCAAACCAAGGAGATGGTGGTGGATATCAGAAGAAAGAGGTCACCCCATCAACCAGTCTCCATACAGGGGGAGGACACTGAGGTGGTGCACACCTACAGATATCTGCGGGTCCTCCTGGATGATAAGCTGGACTGGTCCTCTAACACTGACGCCCTCTACAGGAGGGGCAGAGCCTCCTGTTCTTCCTGCGGACACTGAGGTCCTTTGATGTGTGTGTGGAGATGTTGACCATGTTCTGTCACACAGTGGTGGCCAGTGCACTTCTCTACACTGCAGTGTGTTGGGGAAGCAGCTTGATGGACAAAAACACCAAACGCTTGGACAGGCTGGTTAAAAAAGCTGGCTCAGTGCTTGGCAGGAGACTGGACCCACTAACAACTGTGGTGGAGAGGGGCACACTGAACAAACTGAAAGCTATAATGGACAATAGCAGACACCCTCTCCACAGCCTCATGGAGCGACAGAGGAGCAGCTGCAGCAGTCGGCTCATCTCACTGTGTTGCAGAACAGAGCGTTTCAGGAGATAATTCGTCCCCACGGCAATAAGGCTGTTAAACACCTCCTGAATCTAGTCACACACACACTTACACACATCACATTAGCCACAGCTGGTCTGGACTGTGAAATGGACAATTTTAATTTAATTTTAATTTAGTCTTTCATTTCTATTTACGCACTTATTTTAACTTTTATGCCTGTGTTAATACCGCTGTGTTGTTGCTGATGAGGGGAAGTGAGGTTTTTGTTTTTTTATGAGCTACTGGACAGTTGAATTTCCCTTCTGGGATGAATAAAGTTCTTTCTTTCTTTTTATCCTCTGTGTAATGACAGTCAGGAGGTAGACTGACTGAATGTGGAAAAAGAGACATGCTGTTGAAATTGCACTATTTTTTCTTAAGATAACTCAGGCTGTTTATCTGTGTTGTAAAAGAATTAACATCTACAGAGTCTACTTGTAATTCTTTACACAAAAAAGGGAAAATATTGGAGCTGATGGTACTTATAAGTTATTGTGCGATAGTTTAATTGGTCTGGCTCATCTGAGATCAAACTGGGCTGTATGAGGCCCATGAACTAAAATGAGTTTGACACCCCCTGTGCTTCCAAAATTTTGGTTAACACACATTTGGTTAACACATTACACTTTGAAACCTGGAGCAATATCACATTTCTTGGGCTGCTGTCAGACCCCTTTTGCAAGTATTCAAACCTTTGAACCCTGAGCAAATTGGTGCAATTTTTTCAGAAACATGGGGAGAAAGGGCAATAAGCTTGGTATGAAATGTTCCACAAATTGCAAAAAAAAATATAGATTTTTTTTTTATTTAAATTTAAAAAATAGGGAAAAAGAAAAAAGCTAGGGGAAATACTATATAATTATCATTATTATATATTTACAATTATGTTACGGAATTATTATAATTTTTAAACTCTTTTTCCAGTTCATTTCCATTCCCTTTGTTTTTATCTTTCTTTCCTTTTTCCTTTCTTTTTTTAAATTACTACTTTTCAAAGGGTTAACTTATATCTCTTAATTCCACCATGAGCCCAATAATCATGAGCCTGATCATCTTTATATTCTGTCATCAAACCCATTATTTCTTAAGAGGGCTTTCTGCTTTTTATTGTTCCCCTCATTATTTATTGTTATTAGGGCTGTTTCATTACCAGGTTTTCATTGTGGCAGCAGTTTCCTGATAGGAATACTTAATGAACCAATAAAAAGACCCCCGGGTGTAAAGCATTTAGCTACCCGTGGGGAATGGTTAAAAATAGTAAAGACAGTGACTGCGGATTATAAAAAAAATAGTAAAGAGAGTGAGTCCACGCCGTGAGTGCAGTAATAATACACGTATAACACATGCATGGTGCGGACTGGTTGGGTGTAATGTTCCTTTAAAGGCCGCTGCCCCCTGCAGCGTCGTCATTGCGCAGAACAGTTTGAACCAAAAAGCGGAGTGACCTTCCTCCGCTCTCAGTCTGAGAGGGGCAGCACTGAAGCAATAAGCCGGTCACAGCTCCTACAGTCCCCCGCTCTAGCCTCAGAAATGAACAACAACTTAGTCGGAGATGAAGTCGGGTAAGAGCCATTTAACGAAGCCTTCCGCTGCGGACGCGTCAAACTGTAAACTGCATTGTAACTTATAATTAGCGTGCTCTCTTGTCAAGCTGTCATCTGTCAGCTAACGTTAGCTAGCAAGCTAAGCTAGCAGTAGTAACTTAGCGAGATCGCTAGCCCGAGGAAAGACGGCCAAAAAGTGAAAGTAGTCGTCAAAGTAGCGCAGTTGTTGGTGTTATCGCTTACAGGGAAATACACTTTGTTTATCTGGAGTGCTGCCACTCGGCATGTCAAGGGAATATGGTGAAGTGTAGTTACTTATTTCAGTGTTGTTTTCAGTTAGCTCGAAGCACCTGAGCTAGCCTAGCTAACGCTTGCCAGCGAAGCGAAAGTCTCCTCTTCTTGACTTCGCCAATGCGAGGACATTTAGCGGACACTGCTGGAGGATGGAGCATCCTCGTCCGCAGTAACCCTCCACTTTTATCACAGTCGCCACATTCACCATTAACGTGTTTCAGCGGTGATCTTAATCATTAATGAAGTCGCTAACTTGGCTAGTTTGATGTTAGTGCCGCTTAAACAGCCGTTGAACTTCCAGTCCTGCAGCCAGCAGCGGAGTTCACCGGTCCGCACGCAGGCAGCCGAGCAGCCGCTGTCCCGTCCTCCGCTCCGCTCCGGCTGGAGCACACTCGTGGTTTCAGCGGTGGAGGCTGCAGCCGGAGGTAGACAGTGCCTGCTGGAGCTCCTGGAGTCAGTTTGTCAGCTGAGTGCTGTGTTAGCTTGCTAAACGCTATGGCTCTGTCCCGGGGTAACTTACGTGGCAGGAGGTTCATAAAAAGACCGTTATTGTCGAGGCCATTGCAGTCAGTGTTGGAGGACCACAGTGACATCTACGACTAGGACTGGACCTCAACATGAGTCACACTGAATACATTTTAACTGAACCTGTGTGTGTGTGTATCTCCCTCCGCTGCACCAGCTTTGGTGGCAGCGTTGCCTCATGTTGTGTAATATCTGTGTACTTAGCTGTTCGGTCGGCTGTAGCGTTGTTATGGCTCTGAAACTGTGCTGTCAATCTTCTCTGTCTGTGTTTTCAGTCTTGTAAAGGCCTCTAGACAAGCAGACATATCTTCATGCTTTTTGTCATGCCTTTTGTATGTAACTTGTGGAAGAGTTTTTAATTTACTCTGTCTCAAAGTGATCATCAGAGACTGACTTAATGACCATTTATCTGCTCTCTGCAGGAAACTTTTTGTGGGTGGATTGGACTGGAGTACCACACAAGGTAAGACATGCTGTTTAACCTGTGAGGGCTCACTCGCTTCATGCAAACAGAGCTGTTAATGAACTGACAGGAATTTGTCAAGGTGACACTGATGTAGCTGCGTGGATTTGTTGTCAGGCTGGAGGATCTGGTTGGTGGCTTATTGAGACTCTTAGAGTTTGAATGGAAGTTGAATAAACTCTTTATAGATTATTAGGTCATATTTAGCTATGACATACAGAGTAGAGCTTGGCGATACTGTTAAAACGTCTTGATGTAAGATTTGTTGTCAGTATATGATACTCTGCATACGACAGTTGGTGTTTTCATATATGAACTAAAACAAGGGAGTATGATATGGTCTCTGACAAAATCATTACTAAGATGCTGTGACAGTGTAGCAGGTAGAGATAGTCTTGCATATTTGTTCTTTGATCAGACGTTGCCTATTTAAATTATTATTTTGCTCACCTTATATTTATGCTAATGCCACACTGTTACAGCAGCTATAATTCTAGGTAGTATTAAGGTGTTGCATGATGATATTGGTGTGCTTATATGACATGGATTGAGCACTATAACACCACTGACTGATGCATATTAATATGTATAAAATATCATGTCACAGTATTAATATTATATTAACCTCTTCCACTACCCTGCTCCCTCCCAAAGACCTCTTTTTTTAGGGGGGCAGGTGATCTTTAAGGAGATATAGCAGGTCAACAATATAATCCACATAGAAGTGGTATACATCATCTATAAGCAGGAAAGCTGAAGAATAACTTAAATGCAGCTCAGCACTGTGTGTCAAGTTTTTCTAGTCATACATATGTAATAAACATGTTTTGGTAAGGCACCCATTCAAACTTTTAGGTGTACAGAGGCTTGGAACATTATGATGAAAGTATCTGATGGCCATTCCCATGCTTATTATTTCTCATATGTTGTTCCAGCAATTTGATACCATGTGTTACACAGATTTAGCTTTAAAACTTCAAAATTACAGCCTCTGAAAGACGGTAATGCTGGCCAAGGACGCTGCTGTCCCCGCAGAGTGGAAGAGGTTAATGTCTTGATATTAAGTAGAAACATGTTGCAATGCAGTACTGTAGCCCTGCAGAAAACACCACATTGGTGCAGCTGTACGGTTTATTTTTGTGTCTGTAGATTGCAGTGTATTCATGCAAATATTCCAAGAAGTGTCCTCCACACACTTTTGGTGAAGTCTACTTGTGGCCGCTGCTGCTCTTTATACAGTTTTCCCGTGTTTGGATTGTCATTGGGATTTTTGATATTTTCTCTCTTTTTATATTGCATAATTACTGATGATGAGCTTACAAACACTGGTAGTGGAGTTGACCCCCCCTCTACATTCCCCTCCCCAGACCTACCCAGAGATGGTCTAGATTGTCCAAAGCCCTTTACTGGCTCATGCTTGGCTGGCCATTGTATAACTTTGAACAAGGGCTTGCCTGTGTTAACAGCACTGTTAACATTAGGATCTGAACTACAGCGCTCTGAGCTTGTTTCCCTCGCTGATGCCCCAGGGCTTCGCAGCAATGAGAGAAGCTATTACGATAACTCTCCAAAGTGGCTCCTCATTTGTTCAAACTTGCACGCCTTGCTCCTGTGGGTGTGTGCGGGCGTCACAGTGGTTGAGTTTACGTTTGGTGCTCTTTAACATGACAGTGGGTCAGTGCTTTGTCTGGTCTGAGTGTCAGTGTGTGACTTGAATCTCACTGTGCTATGTTTTTGTGTATTTACATAAAAAACAAAGGTGAAATTCCCAGTATTCTACCATAAGAAAAAATCAAGGTCATTGAATGACTTGTAGTGTTCCCTGTTTAATTTCACGGAGAGGTGCTTGTGTTTTCCCCCCACATCTGTTTTGGTTAGTGCAGGTTGAAGTGCTGAAGATGTTTTCATAGCGTCATGTATCATAATGAAAGCATGAGTTCTATAACTCATGACTACCCATATTTGTGCTCAGGAGGCAAACAGAGCTGAGTTGTATCTTCTATTATAATTCCACATTTGCAGTATTGTATGTTTCTGTGCTTGTTTTAATGAAGCACCACTGTTATGTAATTACTTTCTTTCTTTTCTCAGAGACACTTAGAAACTACTTCTCACAGTATGGGGAAGTAGTAGATTGTGTCATCATGAAGGACAAAACTACAAATCAGTCGCGAGGCTTCGGCTTTGTCAAATTCAAAGACCCCAATTGTGTACGGACAGTGCTGGAGACAAAGCCGCATAATCTTGATGGGAGAAATGTGAGTATTTTAAATCAAAGGAGCAGATAGTCAAATCATCCCCAGTAATCTGCCTGCGCTTTGTGTGAGCAGTGTGGGGAAAAAAAAAAACTCATACTGTATTTCACCATTCAGAATAGTTAGAAGTTATTCAAGGAGAAGCACAGTTTTGCTCTGGGTTGTACTTGCCTGCAGACATTAGTACAGACGATGCACTTTGCAAAATTGTGACATTTGTTTGCCCAACAAGACTTACCTGTTTAAAGTCAAATTAGCAAAACTGGCAGTTGAACCTGGATTTCTGTGAGACAGCTGAAAGAAGCAGCAGTTGTTAATCTTCCTTCTGCTTTAATGCTTCCATACAGCTCATAATGGATTACATTTTACAACCTTTGTTCTGTTGAAGGAGGCGGAGAAGGGCATAAAATTTTATTGGCCACATATTTAAATTAATGTCAGTAATTGTATTTCACAGTTATGTTAGGCGAGTCAATACACTGTAATGGTTTCAGTGGAAAAGAACATTTGAAGGTGCCTTTATATTTGGGGCTAATGTCAAACGTTTTCTCTCTCTCTGCTGTCAGATTGACCCGAAGCCATGCACTCCCAGAGGAATGCAACCTGAAAAGTCTCGAACCAAGGAGGGCTGGGTAAGAGGAATCTGATTTCTACTGGGAAGGCTAGGCTAGGTGTTTCTGCTGGAATAAGACTCAGGCCGTCAGTCTCTTCATCCCCTCCTCCTGAGGTTGGACTCTTTTCATGGGCCTTGAGGAGACCTCGAGCTTCATTTATAAAAGCTGTCTGACTTTGACCTACATTTTGTTTCTTCAAAGAGTGCAATAAAAACAATCACTGTGCACATCCTTTATAACTTTGAGAGTGCTAGAAATTAGTTTTGGGCTTTGATAAATCAAAGAAGCATTAAAAAATCTATAACTTGTAACAACCTCATAATGACCTCTATGTGTGATGAAGGGCCTGCAACAATATCAGTAGATATTTGGTACAGCTTACACTGGCCCGGAATGGACATATGATGAGGTCACATTTTCCCAGATTTCACAAGGGTGACTCATGAAGAGGTCATAGGCCTGTGTCACCATGCTAAATAATGGAGTTAAAATAACTCTTTCACATTTTATTTTTTGAATGTAGAACATCATTTTGTAAAATTTAATTGCCTTGTCTTCTTAAGCTGAAACATGTTCTTGTAACTGCTCTCCTCATTAAATTAAACACAAGTAGAGCTAGAGTCCAGCAGGCTGGTGTGGTGCAGAAAACAGAGTGCTGCAGGGATGACGAAATAAGCATCGCCCTCGGGTTCCCTTGACAAAAAGCCAATGGGATTTCTTCCCTTAGATTTTGGATTATTGCAGAAAGTAAGGTCTTTGGCAAATAAGTTTGATACTCACACATTTAGTTCAGCAAGACAGTCTTTACAAATGAACACCACTTTTATGATTCTGAAGTGTAAATGTAATCGCCAAAAGTAAAAAACTAATGTTAGGCTATAAACCAACTACACCATGGTCACTTGACTTCAGTGTTGCCACAACTGAGCTTCCAACTTGTAAATTTGATTTTGCACGCTTACCTCTTTTACAAAAGCCTTTCCAAAAGCCTTTAGTGCAGGGATAGGCAGCCTGCAGCTCCAGAGACACATGTGGCCCCTCTGAAGTGGCTCCATGTGACTTGATGAATTGATATGAAAGAATTACATAGAAATAAATATTTATATTTAGTAATCAGTTTTGTAAGCCTTAAGAAATGTTTAAGTTTTCCAGTTGAAAAAATATGTAGCCTATACACTGAAATTAGAAAAACAGCTTTAACATTTCGTCAAACTTCAAAAGCGTTGGCCAGGCTTGAGTCTAGTTATGGAAATTCAAATTGAAAAAAATAAAGAAAAGTCTCTGAGGAAAACAGAAGTAATTGTGCATGGACAGATTTAATTGCTCTCACCACCAAAAATGCAGAGTTAAAGTACCAAATAATCAGAAATAGCCCCCTGTAGAGTCGCCCCTTTATGGTGTAGAACATATTAATGAATGCTCATGTAAACCTATTATTAATGTCATTAGGCTGTGTTATCTTCATCATAAGGCTCAGATATGTTATGTGACTTAACACAGATAATTATTTTTTTATTAATTTTTGGTTAAAAAATGGGTGTTTTGATAGTAAAGCCGGCCCCTGCTGTAGTGTGACCTATAAAGGTGGACTAGTGAGTAGATAAGTTTCATGTTTGGTTTGATGACGTTTAATGTCCCAGACAGCCTCTGTAGTCTGTTAGCAGCCGCCTTTTTTTTAGAGACATTAAAGCTTAACATTCATCAGTGGGGTATTTACTGACATATTTTATGTCATACAACAAAAGGGAAAATCTCTTAAACATGTTCACCACAGACCTTATTTCAGCCATCGAACTAAAAACCCATAAACTTTGAGACGAGGTAACTGGAAGTGCAAACATGTTAACTCGTTCCTGGGTGTCAGGACTCATTTCTGCAGCACTCTATTGCTCTCAGCAGTGAAATGTTTGAAAGGCAAAAATCTCTGCAGCGACTTGAGTAATTTGTGGGTCGATTAACAACCCACTGCAGATCTATTATGGTCATTTTGTCCCTTTGGGCAGTGAAGGTTGTAGTTATTGCACCTTTGCAGTCAATACAAGATTTTTACATGTCAAATAATTGGCTGTAAGCATAAATTGTGAGTCAGAAGCTTTTATAAATGAGGCCTGCTACTGGAACTCTTGCACTGACTTTAAGTAGCTGCTGCTGAATGTTTTCCTAACAAAGCAGAAGATTTAATTGTTAAAAATCTTTGTTGTAAGCAGCCTCTAGCCTTTGCAGCATGAGTGCAGTGCACAGCAATGGTGAAATGCTTAGTGGTTGAGAGTAAGTGGAGGAAGCCGTGCTCTCTGATCTGTGGAGACTAGTGTTTGCATTGACATGACATGTTAAGAATTATACCCCAGGGCAAGAGGAGAACCTAATTTCTTCTGCACTGTCTGAATAGATGATGGTTAACTGGCCCCTTCCCAGAGTGATCCTTTAACAGATATTGAAATCCATACACTCCCTGTTTTCTTTCAGAAGGGCAGCAAAGCTGATAGCAATAAATCAAAGAAGATATTTGTAGGTGGAATCCCCCATAACTGCGGCGAGCCTGAACTCAGGGACTATTTCAATAGATTCGGAGTGGTGAGTATTGCCAAGTGCATGATGCCGTTCATATCGTCATTAAGACTGCTTGAATGGATGTGACATTGAACAGGGTCGATACTACACTATTAAAAAATAGGAAATTTAGTGGGATGGGATTGGACAATTAATTTTTCATTCAATTTAAGGCAGCATATTTAATTTGTTTAAGAACAGACCCTGTCTGGTTTTCTAAATGGAGCCACTGTTTCCCTTTGTCCCATTCAAGGTCACAGAGGTGGTAATGATCTATGATGCGGAGAAGCAGAGGCCCCGAGGTAAAAGCTGATCCCGTTTTTTCTCTCCCCTCTCCATACCTTACCATCTTAAATCTCATGACAAACTATTCTGGCCCAAAGAGAAAAAGCCCATTCAGCCCCAGATATTCAATTCAATTTAAACACTGTAACCCATAACAGGAGCTTTATGTTTGGAGAAGACACATAATAAAACACAAAGGCATGTTGGATAAAACCCCGTACAAAGTCACCACAGCGTACAATCAAACGGAAAATCTGACTTGACATTTCAAGAGGTGGAATGAAAAGCTCAGTGTAATACCAAATACACCGCTCTTCTGTGAAATACATGAAATTCATAACCAGTGATTAAGTCGATACCTTCAGTTCATGTAATGATTATACATTTTGCATGTTACATGTATGTAATATGCCCACATAACATGAAAGTAAAAGGCACCTTAAAAACCCCGTCTCAGCCTCTGTCACATGCTCAAATCTGAAAAGTGTTTTCAGAGATTACAGGCTGTTTTATTTGGACTGATGCAGTGTCCTTCATGACCTTGTGGGACAACATGATTCTGTTCCATGGACACATTTCTACTCTGTTAAATAGACAGCACGTGGAAACACAGATCGGTTTTGACCTCACAGGGTCTTCATCTGAGCTGAGATAGTGAAAATGGTCATCCTCAAGAGCACCTCAAGGTTCCCTGCACTCACTACACGAATAGTATCTTTGTGTGATGATTATAATCACTACATCAAACACTACATTCATAAGCACAGCTAATTGTGCACAGAGGGCTCTCATACATGTTATGAAACCTCTGAGGAAGATTTTTCTGATTCAAACAGCTCAGTGACACATTCAGATTTTATATGAGGATGTATGAAGAATTTCTAGGTTTAAGTCCACTAGCGTCTTATGTGTTAAAGGATAGGTTGTCTTAAAAGGGGGCCATATGAACATTTAAAGAGCATTTACTTTGTGTAAAAATGCCTGTTCACACTGGCTGTTACAGGACACCTTCCTAACATGTTTTCAGTGTAACTGATGGGGAAACAGTCCACACTCCACATTCAGAAATGTAATCAAGTGTTTATTTGAAGCTGATAAACGCTGCCTCAGCAGTGTAACTCTGGCAAAGTAAAGGTCCTTTCAGACTAACTCATCTCTTACACCGCAACCATATTAGGAATGGATCTTGTAAAGGCCAGTATGAACAGGAAGAATCATTACATCAAGCAAAACCTGTTTTAATGTTCAAATGGGTACCTGACTATTGTTGCAGTACAGACTTGAAAAAACATGAACATAACCTTTAAAGGACAAATCCACCCTAAAATAAATAGTGGCATTAACTGGTGATGGACTCAACACTTTTCCTGCTTTTCTGCAGTTTCTTCCCACTACTGTGGATTACAGGCCAAATATAAATGTGATGTCTTCATTTGTTTATGCTTTATTTAGCCAGGAAGTAGTAGTCCTGGTCAAGATGGCAACACAGTTAGCATAATGAGTTTCACCTACATGTTAAACCACATCCAAATAGCTAGTGCAGTTAAAAGTTTTCTGTTAATTGACTGTTTGATTTTTAAAATCTAACTAAAGTGGAAGGAGTCTTTGTCTGTATGTCTGTCCTTAAAGGTTCTCGACAACTGTTCATCCAGTCGGCTTCACGCTTGGTGGGTGTATCGCTGATGACCCAAGAAAGTGCAATGTCGAGTGAGAGCTCTTGAGATCTATGGGACATATCAACTAGTAGTGTGTTATGTACACACTGTGTAGTGTATTGAGAGGGGACTACTATTAACTGTCACACCACCAAACAGCATGCTGGGCACAGCTCGTTCTCCTGTGGCTACCTAC
Organism: Cephalopholis sonnerati; assembly: GCA_019142605.1. NCBI lineage: Eukaryota > Metazoa > Chordata > Actinopteri > Perciformes > Serranidae > Cephalopholis > Cephalopholis sonnerati. The sequence goes on from JAGQAX010000006.1 coordinate 26,119,062, forward strand.
TGTACAATCAAGAACAGATGAAGAAACAGAGACCAGAGATGTTACATTATAGCAAACTCAAACATTTCAAGCATCAGTGACGTAACTTTAAGAATAAACGCTTTTGTTCCCAGACTCAAGGAAGAGCAGTGTTGAGTGTGAAGTTGTTTGGATGAGCGGTTCTCAAGAAAGCTACAAGCAGCAAAATCGGACACCAAGCAATCAGTCCACTCTGAACATGCACATTTTAAGCTGGCATTGCTAGATTTAAAAAAATGTCAGAAGATAGCAAAAAGAAAAGTGTGTCACAGTTTTCCTAAACACTTAAAGTGCTTGTGTTGTCAAACCAAAAGTCCATCTTCAGTGAATGTTTTGCGTAATGCTTTAAAAAAATGATGATTAATTGATATGCAAGATTTGATTGATCACTCTCTAAAATTAAGTTTGACTAAAATAAATTCTTAAGCTTTTTAAACATCAAAGATAAAAAGAAGAAAAGTCAGTTTCAGAGGTTTTACCTTGTTAAAGCCAAATGCAATACAGCTACCAGATGTGTCATATTTTAAGGAGTGCAATTCCTGAAATAGGGCTGGGTGATATGGAGAAAATCAAATATTGTGATATTTTTGACTACATATCTCAAAATCAAATTTTCAGCAATATTGCAGGGTTGAGGACTGTGGCCTTCACAAAGTATTTACACAGTAAGATTTTCTATAACCATCAGTGATGTGGATGTAATGTAATGTCCAAGGTTATTTTTTGTCAAATGAACAAAAGCAGTTGTTGCCATTGAAAAACTTGGGTCATGGACTCCCTTCAACAAAACAATTTAAGTATGTATAAAATAATAATAATAACAAAGTCACACAACACAAAGAAATACTAAATATAAAGATATAAAGTACAGCAAGTTACAATAAAGGATAAAATACAACATAAATAAAATAAGAAGTAAGTTTCATGAATACACAGAATGTCACAGGAATATGCTATGGTAAAATGTATATGCTTAGCAAGACTAAAAAACATACGTATACACAGAGGTACAAACAGTTTAGTTTAAAGAAAGCCAAATAATAGAACAGCTAAAACAATCTGGCAAGTTCAGAAAATTGCTTCACTTTACTGTAATGTAGCTTTTAAAACCAGGAAAGGACAACACTTATGATATAACGATATCCAAAATCTAAGATGATATCTAATCAATATCACAATTTTGATAAAATATCAATACGTTGCCCTGCCCTACCTGAAATATGAGAAAGTATCTCCACTAAATGGTATAAAATGCAAGGCGTTCATGCATCAAATTGAAAGTTTTTTTTTTTAAATAGTGGAAATCACTCACTAAAGAGAAGAAGGCAAGTTGCTTGAAAGTAGGTGCTCCAAAAAATACAGTACTTTATCACAACATGCAACTGGCATATTGAGAACAGTTTGAGTATCTGAAGGGGGGATTTGTCCTTCAAAGAGGCTGGTTTCAGCCCAAACACTGAAGGTGAATATTACATTGTTATCACCAGAACAATGGAACCAATTTAAAAGGTTTTACTTTGCTACTCCAAAAGTCTCTTTAACCTATTTCCTGACAGTAGAGCTGACAGACCTTTAAAGTCTCAGAAGAGTTTGTCCATTCAATCATAAATGTATCATGAGTTTATGACATGTGCCGACACTTTTAGCATGGATGGCCTCACTGGGAATCAGACCCTGTGCCACTGGCAGTGTTGGTGTCAGACTCTGCCCGCTGAGTTACAGTCACAGCTGTTTCATCTGCATTTGTCCTACATAGCAATGATGCAGCGGCCACTGACCCACAACATGTATTACTGCTCTCCCTTCAAAACCCCCATTCATTCTCTATTGGGAGAAACCCAGAATAGTTTGTCATTGGAATTTAACATGATGTATTGCACCAGTAACAACCATTACATAATCTTTAATAGTATAAACAGTTTCTTTTACTAAAACCATTAGACTTTCAACATTGGAATAAGTTTTCTTTGCCTTGATTTAGACGTAATTGATACATGTATCTTAAATGGCATAGTATGTGTTTTCCCATATGTAGAAAGTTAAGTATTTTTGTAAGTAAGCCCTTTCTATTTTTCTTTCTTCTGTCCCCCTTCTCCTTGTGAATGGTTTGAATGTGATTAACGGTGTCTCTTAAGATTTGTCTTTTCTCCTTTAGGTTACTGTGCATTGACTGGTAGCACAGAGGTACAGGCCAAATGTAAAAGCAACCAAATTTATTACTTGGTCAAAATGGGGTGTGTACAAAGGTGCATCAAATTGTTAAACTGGCTGTAGGCTTACCTGTTCTCTGTGATCAGAGAGAAATAGTTTTTTGAGGATTTGTCTCCATAGTTTAACAGGAAGTGAGGTAGTTGTTAAATTAGTTTGTCTGATGGAAAATAGGCACCAGTGTTTACTTGCATACTCTGAATGATTTTTTTTTTTAATTTAAGATGATTAATTGAAGGGTGAGATTGACATTATCAAGAATTAAAAGATCTAATCCCTTTTCGTCAAATGCAAAGTCAGTGCCATGAGAGCATAAGATACTTTAATCAGTTAATGTTGCAATAACAGTTATAGAGAGAATAAATTATTAGGGCTGTAACTATTGCTCCTGTTCAGTAATTAATCAACCAATTATTTACAATATTAATAAATAAATTGAAGCAATTAATTGAATAAGAATAAAAAACAATGACTGTCCAGCTTACTATATGTAGAAGTCCATGGTACTGTGTAGGCTGGCAGTCTGAAAAGCATCCAAGGCTCTCTGACTATAAGTACAATCCTTTATTACTACATCTAAGACCACCATATTTCAGCTTAAACAATCTTAATCAGGTTAATAGATTAATTGTTTGGTGCATAAAATGTCAGCTAATGTTTACAAATGTTTATTAAAATTTCCCAGAGAGCCCATGGTAATGTTTTTAAATGTCTGGTTTTGTCTGATCAGCAGTCCAAAACCCAAAGATATTTAGTTTACAATCATCACCCTTAAACAATTCGAGTCGATTATCAAAATTGTTGTTGCGGCTCTATAAATGATCGTATTTAATCATTTTCCAGTTCTCCGTCTAGTCTGATGACAGGAAGATTAAAGTTGTCGTGAACGGACTATGGGTCAAACATTTTTTAAGGACACATCGGTTTCATCAGTAGTTGAAATCTGATTTAGTAGCAAGTCTTTAAAATTTCAACTTGAGGGTAACCTAGACATGTTGCAGCAACTGAGATATGTCAGACTCTTTAATGTGTCAACTTGGTATAAATTTAGATTAAGGACGGGTCATTGACAGATGTTATTAATAGCAATAGATCATGAGGCTTGGGAACGCTTGGCATGGTAGTAGAGGTCTCTAAAATCTCGGTTGTCTCGTAGGACGTTTAATTGGATTCAGGTTAGGTCCCCAAGTAGAGACGTGCACACAACCCAATTCTGCCATAGAGGAAAGTTAATCAAGTTGAAAGTAGATCACTGCAGCACGCCGCGGCCTGATAACGCTCTGAAAAGTCCTGTTTTAGATAAGCTAACTGAGCCGAATTGTTGGGCCAAGAAGTTCGCACTCTAGTTGATGAACTTTGTATATTCCCCATGAAAACTCCTGATCAGAATCAACAACTCGTCGCTTTTGGAAACCAGTTGTGGCCTATATCTTTGTGTTACTGTTGTGAGCAATATTTTAATTGTCCATTGTAGGCTTATCCTGGCTGACTCAAAAGTAAAATACTGAATTTGGGAAAGCTTGGAGAAAGCTTTAGGCATTCTACAGTTTGTGTTTCTCCATGTTTTTGTGATGCATTAACAATGGCTGCTGCGAGTGTGTGCTCCACAGCAATATACCAAGGGACAGATCAAGGTGGGGTTTGGATGAAACGGCATGAAGTAACAAAACTTAGTATTGGTTCAATTGGCATTTCTTATAATGTGGAAGGGTGAAAGATCATTGACTTTTTTATGTGACATTTCACATTAAATCAAATGCTGCACTCATCATTCTTCATGTTTAGCAGTTAAGCAGTCCTGTATTGTTATCTTCACAAAACATTTCCCTGCACAGTAAAGAGAAAAGTTTCCTTCAATCCCCCAGGCTTTAGTCTTGGATTTGTGTTGCTCTACAAGTCTGCGACATCATCCGAACCCCAGGAGCCTCTTGCTCAGTCTTGACGGATCCTCACTCTGCTGAAGCCCAATACTGTTCTTCATCTTGTGTTGTCACAACCCCCCCTGCTACCTTGATTCACTCTTGGTCGTTGGCTAGGTTTTGGATTTATTACTTTCGAGGCCGAACAATCAGTGGACCAGGCTGTCAACATGCATTTTCACGACATCATGGGCAAAAAAGTGTGTAGTTGTAGTTTTATTTTACCCTTAAGATCAAACAGAGGCTTGGGCGACAGAGTGAGAATGATACCATGATGCTGTTTTATTTGTGCTTTTTCCAGTGGCTTCTTCATTGGTGACAGCATCATACACCACAAAGTTAGCCTTAAACATATCAAAATTATCAGGCCACTAATTCATTTACTCATTTTATTATCATTATTATTATACTTTGCTCTGAACACATACTACCTTCACATTTAGTGCTACGACTTAAAGCCTCCAGAAGCACAGTGGTCTTTTACTCATGCTGTCATATTACAGTTTCAATCGTCGCCTAAGGCTTTGTTTAAATTGACCACTCCTTTAGGATGTCTTAAGTACATTAGATTGTACTTAAAATATTAAAGTGATTTAATTTTTTTGTTTTTGATATTTGAAATGTAATATAAAAAAAAAAAGATGAAGCTTCAAAGCTGAATTTCAGTAAATATAAAACACCTAAAGGATTGGTCCAATCAGTTCTGTTTCTTTTGTTTTCTGATATTTTGTTGGCAGGTCACTTACACGTCAACATGTTTTTCTTTCTGTTTCTTTTTGTTTTTCCTTTTGAAAAATTAAAGAAAAAGCTCAACTCAGTGACCTCAGTTGAAGAATCTCCACACTGTGTCCTTTAGTTCTCGAAATAACAAATGACAGTTCTCCCTGATATGCTGCTTAGGATGAGACACGAGTCGCACAATAATATTTGCATGTCACTTCTTAGTGTTTGTTTTAACTCAGTGGGTGTACCAGATGGATGGGGTTTACTGCACAAAGGCAATTCAGATAGTGTCAGGTAAGCTGTCCATCAGGGAGAAAGCTATAAATGCATTACAGTGTTATATTTAAGACACACCTCCTAACCTTCTGGCATTTCATCTATTGTTCTTTTGCATGTGGCAAACACCACCCACCTGGCACCTCAGCTGAGTAAAACAAACCATTACAATAATAAAGTACAACATGGTACATATTTGGCTACAATTGGTCCTGACACTTGGGTTTTAAAGACACTTTTAAAGCTCTCATTCATTAGTAGCCCCCCCCCTTTTCCCCTATAGAGACATTTTGTAATTAGCAGCTTTTAAACCACTCTACAGAGATACCAGAGGAGAGACACAGTCTCCTCTCTGCCCTCAGCAATGATTTGTGGGCATAAGAAAATGATCAAAGTCAAACACAGTGTAGTCAGTCATATCATATCCATCACATGTATCTTGTTTCTGTCCTTGGTCTTTACATGGCTGCATTAGTGTTTTAAATATTTGAAGGACAGTCCGCGACACTTGACACTCAGAAGACCTCTGTGCATGTTTGGCATTTGAGATCTTTAACTCGTATTGACAGCGTTAAAGCAGAGTTGATTTTTGCTGAAAAGTGCTAATCGTGGTGGTATTTCTGTGTTGAACAGTGGGGCTTTTTATTTGAAAGTGGACAGTAGCTAGATGACAGGGAATAAGGGGAGAGAGAGATGGGGAATGATATGCAACCAAGCTCCCTGGCTGGAGGACGTTGCGTTTTTTTTGTCAGCACCTCAAACCACCTGACCCCCCAGGGTGCCCCTCCTGCGTTTATTCTAAACAAACTACAAAATTAAATTGTTTTTTCTTGTCTGCCAATTCATTTTTTCCCCAGAAGAGAGCTACCAGACAGGTTGCTTTGTTCAGACAAGGGAATGTAATGGCTTTCCTGAGCTTGATTTAAGATGTTTTTAGTATATTAATCAATGATATTGAGACAACACAAGACATTTTTATTGAAATGTCACTGATTATTACATTAAAAAGATGAACTGGATCCCATTTCCTTGGTAAATGATTCAACCTGTATACTCTCCAGTGGTACCCGCCCCCCTTGACTTTGTCCTGGTTTCCAGCAGGAATCAAGGCTCGACTTAATCCATTGTTCTTGACTTGACATTACCTTACGCTGGGACTTGAGGGAGGTAGGGAGATATGAGTTACAAAATTAGAAATTGGAGCACATCAAACTGTGGAACAAATCCCAGTTCTGCTGTTGGGGACTGTACAGAAGTCATGGTATCCATCACTCGTAGCTGTGATGCCCACGGGAGAAAGTGCTCAGGTAGCTGCCGGCGGCGGCGAGGCCACTGCCGGAAACATGTGCATGTAATTAGGTCGACAGAGAAGGAAGAGGGGAGGCTGGGGAAGGTGGCAACACCTTAAAGCGGGGAGGAATTTGTGATTCGTTTTCCTCCTGCAAGGTGACCCCAATAACTCAACCCCTCAGTCTATTTCTGGTTGGCCCCCCCTAATCTCAGCCTGTTTCTTTGCTCTGGTTAACTGCTGGTAGCTTTGCCTAGTTACAGGAAGGACTTTTTCATGTTTTTGGGGCAATAAATTTATATGTGACCCATGGCGTTTAACTACTACGACAAAGGATGGCATTTAAAAGTAAGATTTAAGTAGTGTAATGGATGGATGATGTTAGTTTGCAGAGTGTTAACAAATTGTCTGTGTTAAGGCAGTGATTACTAAGTAGTGTTCTTAACTGTTTTAACTGAATTATCAAAAAGAAATTTAAGGTCACCATTATTACGTTTCAGGTTTTGGTTGTGCGAAGACAGGTGTCCTCCAGCAGCAATTTGACATTATGTTGAGGTCAAAGTGTTTTGTCACTTGTACTCAATTAAAAAAATAATACTTTTGACACAGTATGAAGATTCAATTTTAGATTGACTGAAAAGAATGTTTATTTGTATTATCTGCATGTTTACCTTATATATTCTGTTAGACCTGAGATACAAATTTCTCTCTACATCCATTTCCCCCCCTAAAACTTATTCCAAATAAAAATAAAAATGAGATTCTTTATAAGCGTTAGCTGGAGAAAGGTAAGTCATGACCTTCCATTAGATGTCTTTATCATTATATAGGGAAATTCATATGAAGAAAACAATAGATCTATGTTTCTCAGGTACATCTTAATAGGCTGTGACCTGGAGATGATGGATTCAAAAAGAAAATGTATTATTTTTTGCCTTTGCATTATGATTTTGGCCACTATGAAAATCCCACTTGATAATTAGTACCTGAGACACATAGCTGCACATGGCTACACACATGGCTACACAGTAATATTAACTAACATAGCTGGCCCACATTATTCCAATAAACATAAAGTGAAAGATCCCAAACTGGCCCAAAATGTTGACATTAAATAATCAGTGGTAGGACAGGTCTGTCTAGGTGAGGGACTTTATGGACCTCATACTGGTGTTGCCAATTGTGCCCTCCTTGTCCTTTGTCCAGGTGGAAGTGAAGAAGGCTGAACCTCGTGACAGCAAAGCTCCTGGCCAGCTTGGCCCGGGCCAGTGGGCACCCAGGGGCATCTTGAGTGCAGCTAATGGTTGGACAGCACAGCCTGCCCAGGGCTGGCAGCAGCCTTACGGGCCACAGGGTGAGTGGGAGCAGAGCGAGTGAGGAAAGCATTGTAGTAGCTGTTTAAATGTGTTAAACCTGCTGCTCTAACATTAACTTTGTTGCACTGTCAGTGTGAATGTTAAACTGGATTCTGTGAACATTTTACATCTCAGTTATTGTCCCCAGTCTAAAATTATTTTTTCTCTTCCTGAAGGAGTGTGGGTGTCGACTACCGGCCAACCCATAGGTAGGTGTTTGATCTGCACTTGACAACACAGAAAATATCTTTCCTTACCGTTTTAGAGAATTAGTTGTTTTTCTGTATGTTGCATAACTGTGAATTGATCTGCAAATAGATTTTGTGTATTTGCCATGTGATCATGTGCTTATCTTGAAACGCTTGTGTCACAGAACTGGGCTTGCACTCTGTGTGGCCAATAAGCTGATGACAGTTAACAGCACGTGTTATCACTGATTCATAATGGCTGAGGCTGCTGATAATTTGCTGCTTGAGACAGATGGCAGCCTTGAATAGATTCCAGCCTCCCTCTGCTATTGGTCAGGCTCGGTTTCATATCACCACCTCCGGGTCAACCTGCAACGCTCACTGCAGCGTCAGCCCTGCGCTCTCTCAGAAGATACTTCAGTTTATTATTATTATTGCTGTTATTAGTATTTATCAACATTATGTCTGTTTTTTCAGCTCTTCACTAAGACAAATTCAAAATGATCTGTGCTGGCAGGTTCTCCTTTTCATAATTACTGTTATTACCTGTGTACTTTATTTAGGTCCTATTATTTATACAAAACATATATTCACGTGAAAAAATCTCTATATAATAGATCTGTTCTGTGTTGGAGCAGGCGGGTATGGACCCCCGTTGACAGCAAGCCGTGGAACCCCCACACAACCTCCGTCACCTTTCAACGCATTCCTGGTCACGACCCCGGCGGGCAGCTTCGCTGCACCTCAGGGCTACCCTCAGCAGGGCTACAGCACAGCACCTCAGTTTGGTCAGTGATACTGACACACTCACTCGTTACACTTTAACGTCAACACAAAGTACTTACAGGTAATATGACATATGGAAAGTAACACTGTGAATTAGAGAATGAGTTCAAGAGTTTCTGAAAACTGATTTTGTTTTTTTACAAGGGTCCCAGATAGTCGACTGTCCCCTGTGTTTAAATTGTTTTATCTCTAGAACTTTCCTTCTTCAAAGTGACAGAGCCTCACAAACACTGAAATGGGTGTGTAAGATTAGTCACTTGAATCTATGTCAGGTTTTCAGGACAGCTTTGCTGCTGCTGTGGTCAGGGAGGAACCTCCACCTTATCAGAGATGGGCAGTTGGGCTGCACAATATATTGTTTTTGTTTTTTGTATTTTTTTATTGTGACGGCAATGCCAACTTGCATGATAAACACATTGCAAAAGAGTGCAGTATTGTACTTTGAATAATGTAACAATGTATTAAATTACATTTACATTACACCGTTCTTTCTGATAGGTGGTATGCTGTTAACTCTTGCCAATAAGACGGAGCTTGCCTGTTAGGCAGGGTTGAACTATAATGATTGTCTGATGGCTGTAGGCCAGGAAAGCATTAGGTCAGACCAGTGCTTGAAATAGTGAGCGAGCAAGTGAGTGACATTTTTACATCTGTTTGTTGTTAAAAGAAACATCCTTTGGGCGAATTTATCCCTAATCCTAAGTAGTTGATGTCAGTTTGTGTTTTTTTTCTTACATTTTTGCCATTGTAAAATTGGTCTTGGTCTCTCAGTCTGAGTGGCATTAAAAATGTCTTTTAAAAGTCTTAAATCTAATCTGCATTGAGCTGTAGTAGCAGAGTGGTCACAATTTCAACCAATGTCAGATACTTATAAAAAGCGTGGATGTAAAACTTACCAGCTAAAATGTGGAAAAACTGGTGGATTGATTATTCGTTGACTAGCAGTGGTTTTTGTGCGATGATGCGATGTGGTCAACTAGGTTGTTTAGATTTCTTGTGGAAGAGATTTTATGTTTTACTCACCAACACTGGGGCTGGTCATCTGGTCTATGGCTTTCGTACTCATACGTAATAAAGCATCTGTCATAAAGTAACAGTCATAGAAATTATCTTATTACTCTCTTACAGGTTACAGTTTTGGCACACCACAAGCAGACCAGTATGCTCCACAGGTTCCCCCTCCACCCACAACTCCAGGAACTGCACCTCTGGGCTTTGCCCCCGCCACCACACCAACTCAGGACTTGAGCAAAGCTCCCACTGGGCAGCCTGACTTCCCTTATAGCCAGTATGGTAAGAAAAGCATTGTGCATTAAGCAGTTTGCTGCCCCCTTTTCTCTCCCATTTGATTTTTATTCACCCCTCGGCCCTGCCCATCTCCCTGGATATTTTATTGGGTGCAACTACAGCTCATTTAAGTGCGTATCTACAACCCTTAGACAAGCAGGAGCTCGCTCTTGGTACCATTTAGCTTGAACTGCTCCACATGCATACATGCTTCTTGCATACATGAACCCCTCTGGCCCTGCCATGAAGATGCTGCTGAAGTTTAACCATATCCAGGAGTCTTCAGCAATCATTTCTGTCGAGTTTTTCCAGCTGGGCTGTGGATTGGTAAAAAGATTGGTAGGTCTTGGTAGGTTTGAATTAGATCATCCTGCCTTGCAATGTTTTTTTTTTGTTTTGCATTTTTATTTTATTTTATTTCTTTCAAGGGAGTGCAACCTTCTCCTGACCTACTGTACTAAACATTTGACTTGGTTCAAATATTCCTACCCTTTAATTACTCCCACCTACATCTCCTCCTCTTTCTCCCTGTTGATGACTTTGCTGGCTTCTTTTCCTGGTCTTGACACGATAGCCATAGAAGAGCACCAGCATGACAATATTATGCCCGTGAAACCTTATTTCTCGAATTAGGCATGTCCAACCTGCCAAGCTACCTATCAAAAATGTTCAACATGTTCATCAAGTTATCACACCGGAGCTTTGCATGCTTGTCTGCAGAATGTTAACTTTGACCCTCTGCCTTGTGGATACATGCAGATATCAGTCAGAGTCCTGGGCAGATCAGTGTTTGACTAATGTGCCTGTAGGTTTCGTTTTCTGGTGGGTGTCTTTGTGGTCTTTGAGCTGGACTGCGTTCAGCCAGGATAATTATTCCTCCTGGATCTCTACTGAGCTGGTAAATTCTTGGCCAAATTTCAGTCAGCGTGTAGAAAATAAGACATTTCATAAAGCCACTTGAGGAAAATGATGTGCCTTTTTAATTTCTGTGAGGAGGTAGCTTCTCCAGTGACACTCTCTATACCCATGAAGACAGAGATACAGTGAAAGCTAACCAGCATCCATGGAAAAGGAATAAGCTTCATTCAACATCCACCCATTCAGTCACATAAGCACACAGATAAGAGTCAGATGTTCATTCGAAAGCTACATTCAGTTTTTTGGCTGGCTGGTATTTTTCTTCTGACTTGGCTTACAGCTGCTTCACACTGCTGGATCTACATTTAAAGCAGCCATGTGATCGCTGTCAGTCAGGGCAGGCGCCCATCTTGTTCAGTGTTTCCTGCTTGTGCTTATCTTCCATCCAGCTTTTTGCATTTAGTGTGCGCTGCCCCGTTCAGGCACTTTAGTCCAGTAGTCAAAGTCAGCAGTAGCAACACAGTCTCACAAAGTTTTTGTGAAATGAGCAGAAAATCAGAAACGCTGATGATGTTGTGGACACAAGTTACACACCTCCACCACGAACGTTTATGTGACGATATCAGGAACTGGATACGACACGTTCGCCTGTGTGTGATTAGTAAATGGTTGAGGTTAGACAAGTAAATCAAGTTTGGTTTCAGTTAAGTTTGGCTTATGTGGAGTGAGGGAGTTAATCTGGATCGTGTTAAGATTAAACCAGTGGTTCTGCATGTAATTATTCATTGACATTTTCTAATGCACACCATATATTTCAGTGATTCCCACCTTGTAGGCAGGCGCTGGCTTCACATTTGTTAAAGTGTGCCGTGTCACAATAAACATTTTGTTGACTTCTTAATCAAAACCCCTTGTTGGTGCATTCAAGAACACTGTGACATCTGAAATCTGACTACTGAAGAGCAACTTATTTTACGTAACATCAGTTTCAGAGCTCATTGTCTCATCAGTCTGACAACAATAAGACTCTGGGGGCAACAGCCTTATTTCCAGGGATCCAGTATAGTCAGCAGATATCCGTGGGTAGACTTTCTCCTCAATGTGCTGATCATTTCAGCTAAACTTTTTAAACAAATGTCTGCGTATGAATGCAGATAGATTTTTTAAAAAGCTGATAAAAAGCTAAATGGCTGTCAGCAGAAAGCTGATGAGTTTCCAGATTGCATTTTGGCCACTGTGTTTCTGCTCTCCACACAAACCGTTTACCTGCTGCTTAAACGTGATTGGTCAACCCTACTCTGACTACAAACAGAAACCAGGACACGCCCAATACCAAAATCTTGTGCTGTTGAGACAATAGAGATTAACTTAACATTGCCCCTTCAGTTATGCCCATGTTGGCTTTACGGACAATATTTTTTCAACAGTAGGATATAGCTTAAGTTTGGGGTGTTGAAATGCCCTTGAATGAGACAGGAAGTCCTTTGATTGCACACTACTCAGAACAGGGGTTTCACAAATAACCTAAAGTTCTGAAAATGATCAGTGCTTGCAGCTGAGGTACACAGAACAATACTGTACTGTGACACGAAGGTAAATCAAGTCAATTTGAAGTCGATTGTCTCAGCATGCTAAGAGTAGGGAAGATAGGAAATCAATCTAGAAACGAATAGCATTTGTTGTGATGTATAAACAAATTGTATTCAATGGACTACAACATGCAAAACCACTGGTATGATTGATCTAGTTCCAGTTTCCAGTTGCTTCCCTCTCGTAGTATTTTCTTGGCGGATACATTTTTTTTTTTTTTTTTTTTTTTTACGTTCCTTGCATCTTAGCACATCATGCACATTTCACAAAATTTAATGAGACCAGGCTGGCATGATTTAAAAAGTCAGGCGTGCTGGCAGATAGCTCACACACTCACACTCCATTCTGTTTTGACTTCCAGATGAAGCTGAGCAGTGATGCCTCTCCAAGCATAGTGCAGACGCAGTAACTGAGTATAAATGTGCAGCTCTGTTAGCTCAGTAAGGGGGGAACTATGATAAGTAGTCGGCCAGCAGTATCTGGGTTCAGTCAACCTGGTCTCCTCATCTCCCTGATAGGCTTGGGTAACTACCCTCAGGACCCCTCTGCCTACGGACCAACGCGTCCTTCTCACAGTTATGGTCAGGATGAGCAGGGAGGATATAGTGCAGGTAGGTGCCAGCATCATCTTCTCCAACCACAAAGGTAGCATTTGTTCAGTACTGTAGTGTTTATAGAGCTGCAACCTGGTTCTTTTTCTCTTTTCTTTTGCTCAGTGTTTCGTATTTTGCATGTACATTTTGCATGTACATACAAATTACTGTGAATACTCTTGTATAGTAAGCCACAGCCATCAACTGTCAGCTGAGTGGATTTGAAAGACATTTACATTGAAATTTGGCATTCGGAGCTCTAAGCAGTGATCTCCCTCAGTGGCTGTAGCTTTACTATACCAAGACTAACCATGTCCTCCTTTTTTGTCCACTCTCTCTGTCCGCATTGCTTTGCTGATTATAGAAGGATGATCTAATTGTCAGAAAATTTGTTCATGGTTCAGTTGTCTCTATGCATCAGCAGTCCATTCACCCGTTGTTTTTTTCCCCATGTACTGTCTCCACATTATAGCTAAAGGGATGAGAAAGGAAAGAAGATTTAAAGGAGGACACAATGGCAGTAAATTTCCAATTTCTCTCAGATTCGTCTGTCAGGCGGTCCTGTTGGCCCTGTTCTTCAGATTTCTTATATTTGTTCCGTTCATGGAGCACGTTGAACACCCTAAAAGATATGTGTTGTATTTTCTTACTTTTCCTGCCTTTATTCTTTCTTTCTGTCTTTCTATCTCGTCTTTTCATATTAGTTATTTAAAACGTTCCCCCTCTCCAGTATTTAGTAGTGATATTTCAAAATCAGTGCTGACCTGGTTGTTACCAGGGCCATTTGATATAATCCACTCAGTTTTTACAACCCTGAAGTCCCTTTGGCTCGGACAGTGGCTGGTTAATTTTGGGTTGCCCCAGCCTTTTGTTCAGGCAGATTAGCTTCCTTCCCTGGGTGTCACTTTGTTTCCCTTGCCTGTTTGCAGGGACATGGTGCCATCCAGTGTCTGAGTAGAAGAACATTGTGCGTGTTGCACTGATAAGAAAGATAATCTCGAGATTGTTTTCCCCAATGAAGCCCGGTTCAATTGATTATTAAATTCCCCTGAAATTGTCATGCTTGTCTTTAAACATTTTAACACGGTTACAGAATCATTTTCAATGTTAAAGGGCTCATTGAAGGAATACAGTATTTACAGCGTATAGAGGAAAAATCCATCATGAACCCTAAAGTTTTGCTATACAGAAACATGCTATTAGCATATTCCAGTCTTGGTCCATTTAGCTGTTTGGTGTGTCACGGGTCATTTATGTATAGAGCCCTTTATAACAGACACATCTCAGAGCCCTTTGTAGTCGAACAATAAAAAGAAGTACATCTTGTAGATCCCAATATATATATATATATATATATATATATATATATATATATAAATTGTAGATCTATTCGAAATTTAATTACTGCAGAAAGTTAAACAAGCTATTAAATTGATCTAATCTACCAGTTATCAGGAACAAAAAAAATCACGAGTATTAAACGCTGATTATAAAGTCGTATGATGGGACTAGGCTTGGGTGGTATCACTGTATTGTGTCATACCAGGGTATTTAAAAATCCTGACGGTATGATTTTCAATACTGTTAAGAATACAGATGCTCCATTTTAACACTCAGATGGAGATGCTGTATGGAGCAGGCAGCTGAGCTGGGAAACATGGCGACTGCGAGAGATGGGGATAACATTACAGGTAGGGTCGGACTGGGAACAAATTCAGCCCAGGTTTTCGTCTGGACCGGCCCGTTGCTACCCGCTAAAACAGAATTGAATTGAACACTTGAGAAAGAAACTTAAAATCAGAAGTTGTATTGTCATATTTCTGTGTTTAATAAGGAAAATATGTGTAAGAATATTACCTTTCATTTTAGGGGCAGGTTGGTGAATAGATAAATAGATACCCCCAAACTTTGGTGCAACAAAAGTGGGAGAAGGAAAGCAGCATAAAAATGATAACTTTTTTTACATAGTGCCTTTTAAAAACAGAGTTTACAAAGTGCTTTGACAGACAAAGTAAAAGCAGGATACTCGGAGGACAATATAACAACAGAAATCCAAACAGCGAGGCCAATAAAAAAAGGCAGGATAAAATGAATTACAAATAGATACAAATAAAAGGGTTAAATGACGATAATAGCAAGAAAAAGGCGACATCACATAAAAGCAAGTCTATAAAACTTGGTTTTGAGAAGCGATTTAAACAAAGTCACTTATTCTGCGAGCCTTATCTCCTCAGGCAGTTTGTTCCAAAGCCGAGAAGCCCTGATGGCAAAAGCACAGTCACCTTTAGATGAAAGCCTAGACTTAGGAACAGCCAGAAAGGCCCTACCTAAGAATCTGAGGCTGCAAACTGGCTCATATGGGGTCAGTATTTCTGCTTTATAGCTTGGGGCCCGACCCAGACATGTTTTAAAACATCAATAAAATTTTAAAATCAATTCTATAGCAAACAGGAAGCCAATGCAGTGAGGCAAGGATTTGGGTGATGTGATGTCATTTGTTAAAACCAGCAAGTAATGATAGTAATAAACTTTTTTTGTGACTTACCAATACTTCCAATAGTTTGTTGTTCTGCAAAAATGAAAATATTTAACCAATAACAATTGGAATACACTGTATAGCGAAAGGGTAACAGGGTGGATTTTTCCTCAACAATTAAAATAGTTTTTGAGTAGGCGATGCTTTTAAAGGAGTAAGGTTTCTCCCTAAACACCCTCTGGTGACCCGGATACTGACATCCTCTTCTCTCCCCCCTGCTATCTCCTCTCTCATCCTCCACAGGGTACGGGCAAGACCTGACAGCCTTCAGCCACAGCTTCGCAGACCCCAGCCAGCCGACGGCTTCGTACGGGGCCCCGACAGCACAGCCCGCCGCCGCCCCCCAGCCTGCCGCCACCGCGTTCGGCAGAGGGCAGAACCACAACGTACAGGGCTTCCACCCGTATCGACGCTGACCACCACCTCTGGGCAGTGGCGCTGTGTAAAGTTCAAAAACAAAAACAAACAAAAAAAAGAAGTCAGGGAAATGTGTGTTTTCGCTAAAAAGCAAAACTGGAGTTCTGGATTGTTCTGTGGGAATGTTGAATGCACACAGTTTGTGAAACAGAAACCTTTGTGAAAGCAGGGATTCCAGTAAATTCAAAATGGGGTCTAAAGAAACCCAGGTTGTTTTTTTGTTTTCTTTTTTTTTTTTTTTGCATAACTTAATGAACGTTCAGCAGAAAGAAGCTTTTATCCCCCACCCCCATCCCCATGTTTTATAGTAGAACTAAACTACTTTGCAATAATTTTGATTGTCTGGTCAAACACTAGCACAGAGACTTTATGTAAAGAGACTTGCATATAAATATGTATATTTATGGTGGACACAAATGAAAACAGGGTCTCAAGTTTCCTCAGCTTTAAATTCTAGGGAAAAATGTTTTTATTTTTCATTTGGTGTATTTTGTTTACTTTCTGAGCCTTTAAAGTTTGTTTAAAATTGAGATTATGAATATATATATATTATACACAAACTGTGCAATTTTTTAAAAAGAGAATTTTGTACTATAAATGTACACTTTGCTTGTTTTTTTATTTAAAGATGTAGACTTCCCTCAGGTGGCTCTTTTGGGTGCATTTTTTGCACTTACGCAAAAAGAAAAAAAGGACAAATTATTACAAAAATAAATGTTTTAAGGAAACAGTGGTTGTCCCAGGTGTTTGTATTTGGTTGTGGATGTATTTGCTTCTGATGTTTCGTTGGAAGATCTGCAAAGCAGGGATGAAACAATCAGTTAATTCAGTAATAGACTGATTGGAAATTAATTGCCATTTCTTGATGAATGTTTAATTGATTTTTTTGTAGCAAAAATGGCAATACCAATGTGAATATTTACTGTTTTTCTTCCTTGATACTGTAAATTAAATAGGAGTTTTGGTCTGTCTACAAGACAAAACACTTCTGTCAATGTCATATTGGGCTCTCAAAAACGTTGATGAACATTTTTTTCACGTTATCAGAAAAATATTGAATACACGAAATATTTAATTGATTAATGATTAAAATAATCATCAGTTGTAAGCTTCAAGTGAAGAGATGAGTCATTGACACAATTTAATGGGATTAAATTAAAAGTTTAAGCAAACTGAATTCCACTAGTATTCAGATAATTTTAAGAACTATAAAGAAATATATTCCCACAGAGAAGCATGAGGGTTATTCTTGCTCTAGACTAAAGAAGATTTAAAAAAAAAAAAAAAACCTTTGTATGCAAATAAATTATCGGAATACGCAGATACAAATGTGACGGATTACATCCGGGTCACAGGTCGTAATCCTGTGATGTTTGATTTCAGAAGCTACTTCCGCGTTGTTAGCATATTAGCATTAAGCTACCTGCTCTCTGAAAAGTAGTTGACTCCTGTCATTTGTTCAGACCCTGACCGGTGTTTCCGCCTGGGACGTTTCTTCGACAACAGGAGAGAAGCTTTCAAGGTTTTTGGGCAGAAAGTGTAAGCCACAAATGAATGAATGTTTACTGTTTTGACTAGTTTCCGTTTTGGTGTGTTAGCTAACGAGTCCCTGTCTAACGTTAATGGGCGGCTAACTGGTTAGCTCCAAGCAACGCAGAGTACACAGAGGGTTTTAATTAACGTATAATTAGGATTTACTAGGCTCGATGAGGAGGAGACACTCAGCCAGATGTTGTCTGTGTGGTGTAAAGCTGTTGGTTACGCTGTGGACTTTAGCGTCATTAGCTGATATGCCGAAAACGAAACTATTTGTTGTCTGTAACATGAGCTCGATCATTTTTCTGTGCACTAGCAAAACATTCATATTGTGGTAACAGACTGAGGGGATGATGCCAGAGGTACTGTGTTGAAAATAGTGTCGAAAATACCTCAATGGCGTTTGTATAGTCGTAGTTGATGAGTTCATGATAAAACATGTCAGAGTAATCTTGTCAATAAAGTTATTGAAGTCACATATCAACAAAAACCAAACGCCGGTAACTGGTTATAAAAGTTAGACCCAAAACAGAAAGTAGACACGTACAGCACCGGGGGGCTTTCTCAGGTTTTGTCTAGATCACGGGAGTTTATATTTGCTTTCGATTTAAACACAAAAAGTCTTCACAGGACTGTAATCTACACAGAGCTCCAATTTTCCATAAAGATAATGTTTGAGAATACTTACTGCTGCATCTCACAACTTTATTTATTCGTGGATTCATGTAGTGTAAAATTAGTAATATGGTATTTTAATTTGGCCCATTTCTGTCCTCCTTTAACGGGGATGGGGATGTTCATGGGGAAATAACAGGTCAAAATATATGCCACATAACAGTGGTATACTCAGTTTGAAAAGTGGGAATGAGAAGATTAGTTTGAGATGCAGCTCAGCACTGTGTGTCAAGTTTTTCTAGTCACAAATCTGTAATAAATACTGTGTTTTGGTTAGATTCCTGTTCAAGTTTTGAAAGTTTAGAGTGTATGAGGGCTTAGAACATTATGATGGAAGTATATGATGGGCATTCCTATGCTCTGTTGTATCTATATAAGTTGTTGCAGCAATTTATGGGTTGATACCAGTTGTTACACGGATTTGGTGTGAAATTTTACCATTTTTTTATCATTTGTATTGCACTTTATACAGCTGTGACTGTGTGCGGCTAGCGATACACTATTATGCACTTTAACATGCTGCTTGGTTTTTGAGCTATGTGTTGTATTATAGGCTTGTAGGTTATTTAATGATTTATTATAGGTCTATCTTAAATGTTATTTATTCTGTATGCTGCTTGACCTGGGTAACAAATTTTGTTCCCTCATATTTTTAACATGTGTGACAATAAACTGAACCCTGAATCTTGAACCTTGATCAAAACGGCCAAAAAACCCTCCAAAATACCACATTAAGACACCAAGACCTTAAAGAACACCATAGACAAATTAATGATGTGATTTAGTATCAAGAACTTTTGACATTTGCTGATTCCTATATAAATTGCATTTTTCGGTGATTGGATGGTGAGCGCTTCTGCTCTGAAAACTGCTGAGAAACCCCCTTATTGTCAATATATCTGTGAATGCTTGAGGTCACTATAGGTCATTTTATACTGTGATGTGATACTATGAAATGCTGCTGTGGGGGCTAACATCATCACACGTGAATAATATTGGGCTCATTGAATCCACAAGAGTCTCAGCTTTCCAGTCAAACCTAGTTTATACAGTTCCAAGACTGTTTAGGGGCCCCAGTATGGAGAAATATTAAAATACAATAGGCAAAATAGCACATTTATACTGCATGCAAAAAACTGTAGAGTTTTTGCCCCAAACTACACGAGACTAACATTAAGTGGGCATAACTGTAAAGAGGGGACTTGTGGGTACCCACAGAACCCATATTCATGAATATATCTTGAGGTGAGAGGTCAAGGAACCACTGTGAATTGGACACTCGCAAGCACAGTGACAACCAAAAGTGCTTTTCATACAACATTTAAATACATTCAAACACAAGATATAAAGCTGAGTATATCTTAAAGAATGCAAATCAGACTACAGTGAAGAAGGATAAGATAAAGCAAAAACAGATTTTTTTAGTCAGCTAATCCACTCAAGCTTTAACCTTATCTCACTGCCTTTATCAGCTGATGGAGTTTGAGCAGTCATTGTCACCTGACCTGCAACTTAAGTCATGTGAAAACAGGTTGTATCTAGGGGAGAATGAATGAATGAATCAAACAAAATGAACCTTCAGCCTTGCATCCTTGTTTTCCTGCACCATAATTCACTCTAAACAGCCAATGTCAAATTTCAGGGTATATTGGTTCTTCTGACAGACACATGAATTGGCCGAAGGGAACTCATTGTAGTGTTTTCTGGAAATGAACTTATGTAGAATTAGCACTTCATTTTGGCCCCAGGCAACAGAACAGCCTCCAGTATACAGCCGACAGTAAAATGTGGAGTGACAGTGTAACATTTGCCACAGTTATGACACAGATATTGAAGTGTCAGAGTCATGCAGCTGAGTCACTCAGTGAGACTCCATATCAGGGACACAGCTGGAAGTGTGGCGGAGGTTGGCTGAAGAGCAGAAACACCTCGATGAAGCAGCACAGAGACGTCTGCCCTCAGCGGGGCCGTTACTTCAGTAACAGTTTTACTGTTGATTGCATGTGAGCTTAGCTCAGGGCACAGTCTAGGTTTTTCATAGATTACCTTCTGCTTAAATGATTTGATTGTCAGTTAGACCAGGTGTTGAAACCATCTGTAATTAATTTTATCTTGAAACAAACCTCTGTGTTTGGCATCTTCACAGTTCTCATGTGTTTACCTGGTTTCTCACAGGGTGTCAGGTCTGGTCAAGGGTCGTTGAACGGTTAATGCACAGAGTAAAGAGGCTGAAAATTGAAGACAAAACAGAAGACGGCCAGGAAAGGTATGGGGCATTTTTACAAATCACAGCTGATTTGTTTTTCATTTTCATTCATTTTGATTATGGAACAGTTTTAGTCAAAGCAAGGTTTTTTTTATTAGTGTTTGATACCCAGAAAGTTAAAAAGATATAAGTATAAGTATATTTTGTATTTTAGAAAAAGACCTGGAGGGCAAAGTCTGTCACCTGACATTTTGATCCCACTGGGAAAACTGATTAATGAAAGTATGTATGCTGACTAAGATCTTGAGCTTGCAGAACCAGTATTACATCTAAGTCACTTCTGACAACATGTAAAGCCTTTTATTGATCTGGTGTACTGTATGTTTTTTAAATCTTATTTAATCTTATTTTTAAAGTTGTTTTTTCATTTTTTGTGCTTTTAGTGGCCTAATAATATTTAGTTTTCATACAGCCATGTTGTGAGGCTGTACTTTGGTACAGCATTGTCCTGAGCTAAATGCTAAAGTTAGCATGCTAACATGCTCATGAGTAGGTCATTATTAGCATCTTTACCATCTCAATTTAGCATGTTTGCATGCTGACAATTGGTAATTAGCATGAAGCACAGCTGAGGTTGATGGGAATGTGATTAGTTGTTCATCTTCATTTTAAAACTGCTAATATTATATTATTCATCATTAGTTGTACACAAATCTGATCATAAACCGAAGTTTTGCAAGTTTAAGTTTTGACCTGCTGGTGGCACTAAATGTGAAATGAAAGGATCACAAAAATCATTAGAATTCCCTCCGAGAGGGGCATGAATGTCAGTACCAAAATATATGGTAATCCATCCAGTAGTTGTTGAGATATTTCATTCTGGATCAAAGTGACGGACAGATCAACAATCGCCACTGCTATCCATATTGCTACGCTGCTCCCTTGGCTTCATCCAGGACTTAGATCAGTGTTTCTCAAATGGTGGGACACATCCTTAGGGGTACTTTGAGATTTTTATAAAATGTTAATTTGAAAAATATCAGTCAGTCATGATTCCTCAGCTAATTATATCACAAATTGTAAGTGCAAACCATCAAAAATACGCAGTACTATGCAACTACAATGCCGTCTTGGTGTTATTGCAAGATAACAAAAAATTTATCTGCCATGAATTTAGTGATGGATTGTAAAAAAAACAAACCCTGAAATGTGGCATTTCATTGTATTTCAGTTTCAAGGTTGTTCTTGTCTTATATAGGCTTTTTTTCCTACTAAAAATGTTTTGCTGTGGTCAGGGGCTACTTGGCTGAGAAAAAAAACTTCACTTCACATGGGATACAATATTGACAAAAGCTTGAGAATCACTGACCTAAATTATATGATTACAGGAGTAATACATAGTTTGGTTTCGGTCAGACTGTAGGTAATCAAAGATAGACCCACATTTGCCAGTTTGCTAGTTACCTTCCCATTATGATTAAGTGTGGATGTATCTGACCAGTCTGAGTGTCTCTCCACAGCGTCAAACAGGCACTGGCAGGTATGACGGGGGTAGACGAGCTCTCAGACAGCACAGAAGTAGTTGAGATGGAGGACGTGAATCCCACCCAGTTCCACGTGGAGAAGCATACATGGGATGGCCTGCGGAAGATCATCCACAACGGCCGCAAGAACACAGGAGTGGTCATCAACAAGGCTCCACACGACTTCCAGTTCATCCAGAAAGATGAGACCAGTCCGCAGTCCCACCGCATCTACTACCTTGGTGAGCATGGGGGCCTGAAAGCTGGGGGCTGTCGCAGTTATTGAAATATCTTTTCATTTTCAGGCAGAGTCTGAAATTAATACATGCTAAGTGCCAAATAATGTAATTTTCTACAATAAATGTCAAAAAATGTCACAGCTGAGATAGGGTGCTTTTAGTGGGCGCTGACTTCTTGGCCTGTGGATTCAGTTGCTTCCTCGCAGTCTGTTAGAAAAACAGCATGCTTCTGTGAATAATCTGTGGATACAGCTGGTGAGTCAGAGCTGCCAGCCTGCAACTGTTTTCAGACTCATTTGATATCCACAGAGCTGCAGTAGATCAAGTCGGTGTGTGCTGGAGAAAACCTGAAACTCAACTAGGAACACCATTTTGCTTTATGGCCATCTTTCTGCTTTTTACTGTTGCAGCTGCAGTGCACAGAATGTCTGTAAAATGGTTGCTGCTCTTTGCCGCCATGTCTCAAGCAGTTCGTTGTAGTGTGTGATATCATTTCCAGAGCTGTGTCAAATGTCGTGATGTGCACTACATAGAGCCTGGAAGACCTGTACCCATGGTAGCCAGGTTATTGACTATACAAGTGTTTCTCCTCTCACAGGAATGCCTTACGCCAGCAGGGAAAATGCTTTACTCTACTCAGACATTCCCAGGAAGGTCCGCAAAGATGCTCTGTTGGTTTTGAATTGGAAACAAATGTTGGATCGCTTTCAGGTGAGAAGGATTTTTAGTGCATTTTCATGTGATTTTCAGAAGAGTATTCTTGTTCAGAGGACGATTATGAACCACTCCTTTCATAATGGCGACTTTCTTCAAGGAGTTTAAAGCCATTGTTGTAAATTTCCCCCCAAAGACAAAATAAGCTAGTCCACTCCATGTCATAAACAATTGTTCCTGTTGAAGAGAGCAGATAAGAGGTTCTGTTTATTAATACATAGTGATTCTCTCTTTATTTTAGCATGGTAGTGTTTTCTTACCGTTTGTTTTTCATGCCCTGAACAAACTCTCTTTGACTTTGACCTTGCTCGGCCAGCATTGTCACATTGTGTGTCCCTTCTGTCACCCCTGACCTCAGGCCAGCCCTCTCCACGGGGGCTTCTCGCGGGAGGAGGAGCTGCTGCGGGAGAGGAAACGTTTGGGGGTGTCTGGCATCACCTCCTATGATTATCACCGACCCAGTGGCCTCTTCCTGTTCCAGGCCAACAGCAGTCTGTACTACTGCCGTGACGGTGGAAACAACAGCTTCATTGTGAGTTGAAGGACAGTTCAGTAAGACTTTCATTGCCACACAACACAGAATCACTGTCACAGACCTGCAGGGGTTAATAAGGTTTCTGAACAATAGGTCAATATTAAAACAATCTGTAGGGCAAGTGCTACTTGACAGAGGAAACAACTTAAGTCTTAGCTTCTGTAATAATCAATTAAGTAACGCTGCTCCTCGTGCATAAATGTGCACAGCGGCTCTCTTAATGGACAGTCTGCTGTGGAGCAGCAGCGGACAGAAGCTCTGCAGCTCTACTCTCTGCTATGTTCATATTTGAGAGGATGTAATTAATGTTTTCCTAATTAATTATGTATTATTTCACCCACCTGCAACCCATCCACGCATCCCAGTGTGTGTAACAAGCAGACTGTAAGTGTCTTGTGCACCCGCCTTTGTAGATGCATCTTACTATCTGAATAATGTGCTCTTTAAATAGCAGGAAGGTACTGCACCATTAACTTTAGATCAAGTTTTTGTTGGTCAACGGCACAGTTGCTTTCTGCTACCTCAGTAAAGTAATACACCAACAATGCGCTGATCACACCATATTTTAAGACCCACACACCCATGTGCGCACAGATGGGCTCAAGTACATTTGCTACTTATACAAAGTGGGTGCTGGCTGTCAAAATGACAACTGCATCGGTCTGAAACTTGCAATGACAGTTGCGCTGTGTGACAATTTGTGTCGGTTGTTAATAGGGCCCTTGCTTCTCTATTGACACGTTGGCATGGCTGATATTATCAGCCAATATTAGCTTATCACAGAGATATCAATATTAATGTACATATTTACTAATAAGTAGCAAGTAGTTGCACCACAGAAATGCCAAAGATTACTTATACTACTTGAGGTAATTTGTACAGAACATATCTTGTTTGCAATTAGGAATGCAAACAACTATCCTTTTCATGGTTCAAATAATTGTTTCTTTTCATGAGATGTAAGAAAACAGTTCAGAGATACATGTTTTTACTGCACAGCGCCATTATATTAAAAATTAAACCATTCTGATATATTTGTTAACTGTGAAAAATCCATATTGGTCTTAAAAAATCTCCTTTCAGTCAGACTTAAGAGCAGAAAATCAGTCGAAGTTTTTTCACATTTTACTTTTTTTTATGAGAAAGTGTGGAACTACATGAGGCGTTAACCTCTCTGTGTGTTTGTGCAGACGTCTCCCATGAAGCCTGTCGAGATTAAGAGCCAGAGTTCAGGCACACGCATGGACCCCAAGATCTGCCCAGGGGACTCCAACTTTATCGGCTTCATCCACAACAACGACATATGGGTGACGAGCATTGAGACGGGTGAAGAGCAGAGGCTCACCTTCTGCCATAAAGGTCGGGACTGAGACAGGTCAGATGTTCTTAAAAAGTCTTACCTCGTACTTGTGAAGGTTTTCACACAGTGGTTGTATGTTTCTGTCTTTTTTTTCATCTTAGGTATTGATAACCCAAAAGAGGACCCCAAATCTGCCGGTGTAGCCACTTTCGTCACGCAGGAAGAGTTTGACCGCTTCACTGGATACTGGTGGTCACCAGCTGCTCGTGAAGGTGAGAAATAGAGACACAGTAGGAGGCAATCATAAGAGTCATAATATCAGCAGTTTTAAAATGAAGATTGAGTATTATTAGATGCATAATTACAAGAATGTGCTCATACAAGACAAAATGCTTAAAAACATGGGTCAGGTTTGTCCTGTAAGCAAAACTGTCTTTGACTGGTTTTACTGGTCTCTCTCTGGTTCAGAATCAGATGGTGGTAAGACTCTGCAGATTCTGTATGAGGAGGTGGACGAGTCTGAGGTTGAGATCATTCATGTTCCATCTCCGGCTTTGGAGGAGCGACAGACGGACGTCTACAGATACCCACGTGCAGGTACACATGCACACACACACACTTTTGATTTACACTATAAGATATGTGACGTATTTGTTGCTTCCTGGTAAAAGGAATATGATAAAAATAAATCTGCAGCAGGCGAGTTTATTTAAAGGTGGCCTGTGGAGTTTTCTCGCAGTCAAATAAAAGTTCTGTTTACATTCTGTGTTACTCTCCAAAATACATTGTGTATGTTCTTGACGTTTGACAAATGTGAGCTGAATGCATTTCCTTCCTCATAAAACATTTGCAAAGCCAAGTTTGAAACCTGCATGGTTTATGTCCATGTTTACTTGCTGGCAGTGGTGTCATTGATGATGCAGTGCCGCTGTTCTGGCATGTTGAGAATGATAAGTTACAAAAACTGCTCCAGAGAGCTAATGTAGGTCCAAAACTCCACAGGGTACCTTTTTAAAACTCTGTGCATGTGCGTTGTGTAGCTCGGTCAGTACAGCACGACACTCCAGACTTCTGTTAATACCAGAGAGGTTACATGTGTGTTTATATGTTGGTATGTAACTTGGTTTTGTTTTCTATCCAGGCAGCAAGAATCCCGACATTACTCTCAAAATAGCAGAAATCAGGACAGACAATCTTGGCAAAGTGAGTGCTTGTGCAGTGCCATGTTAGTTTACCAGAAAGTTCTTCAGAGAGATGCTCAGATGCCAGCTTCTTGTTGTTTCTCCCTCAGATTGTCAGCACACAGGAGAAGGTGCTGCCTGCTCCCTTCACCAGCCTGTTCCCTAATGCCGAGTATATCACCAGAGCCGGGTGGACAAAAGACGGCCGATAGTAAGTTTTTTCCTTTAAAATGTAAAAAAAGCACCAACATCTACAGACATCTTTAACACAGTGTCAAAACTGTTACTTCACTTTCCGTTGATAATGTGAGTTTATGTTTTCAATGTGTAAAAATAAAATTCTGGCCATATCTTACACATTGAACCTTTCAACCTGAGCTCCAAAACTCAGCACCAAGGGGCATGGAGTCAGTATACTGCACATGCTCACACCTGTCACAGCTCTTCTTCTCTCTGTGTGTCAGTGCGTGGGCGGTCATGATGGACCGACGACAGCAGTATCTCCAGCTGGTCCTGCTGCCTCCAGCGCTCTTCATCCCCGCACAGCAGGACGAGGCCAGCAGGCAGAAGAGCCTTGAGGCCCTTGGAGACAACGTCCAGCCCTTCATCATTTATCAGGAAACCAGTGACATCTGGATCAATGTGAGGCCCGACACCACACCTTTCTAAGGCCAGGGTTTAGTGTTAATGTTTTTTCACTTGCTTGTTCCAGCCAGTGGTTCAGAAATCTACTTGCTCGAAGTCAATTTTTTCCCTCCCTCTATACAAATTGGTTTATTTGCTATTATCAAATAACAACAAAGACTTAAGTTAACTGTCATGAAAACAACCCTGTTTTAAAAGCCTTGTTCTAAAACTTGCAGCAAACTGCGCAATACACTCTAGTTTTGCCCTAAACGCTTCCCAACTAAACTCCTGTTTTCAGGATAATATAAAGAACTGCTTGCGCACATAAACTTTTGCTATCTCAAAACATGAGAAGTACAGCATATTGCAGCACACTATGAGCACCCATTGGTGCTCTCATAATGGTCAAAAGTTGAGCGTGGATAGCTGGACACTTCTCACCCTCAGTGGTCACCATTTTGCCTACGTAACGGAGATGGCAGGACCACAAACACATTTCATATGTGTAAAATGTTGCGCGACTACCGCAATGAACACCAAAGCATTGTACAAATATACATGTGTGTTTTTCACTTCCACCATGCTGTTGTTTGATAGAAGCCATTAGTT
This sequence comes from Cephalopholis sonnerati, assembly GCA_019142605.1. Lineage (NCBI taxonomy): Eukaryota > Metazoa > Chordata > Actinopteri > Perciformes > Serranidae > Cephalopholis > Cephalopholis sonnerati. Next base: position 26,146,249 of record JAGQAX010000006.1, read on the forward strand.
TCTTTATCAGATTAATTCTGTAGTAATTTGGTAGCACAAATGCTAACAACGCATTTATTATTAGGCATTGACGTCACGTGTGTTGTCATGTAAGCGATATAATCTGGGATCTAGGTAAGTTACATTTGGTGTTTACATATTAAATTGTTGTCTTTCCTGTAGAAGATTTTGGTATTACCGTGAAAGCATGTTCATTTTAATACAGTAAATAAATAAATACAGAAGAAGAAAAGTGAGAAAAGAAGCAGCTATAGCAAGAATATATTTTGGCAAGTGACAGTCATTTGCTAGAACGCTCCACCTGGTTGCTGCTCACCAAGCAGACAAATGTTGTGACCGTCATGTCCAGTATGCACGCAACAGCTGTGTTTGATTTGAGAACACTACCCTGTCAAAATTTGCGCACTACACAAGTAAGTACATAGTGTACACAGTGTACTATATGTAAGTGTACTGATTACAACTTGTGTGATCAGGCAGGTGAGTTGCTAGATTTACTAGCCCGTTGTGGTATTTTACTTGCCCTGGACAATCGGGCAATCCCTATTGTTGAGCCCTGTGAGGCTCTGTTGATACTGAAAACAAAAGATGTCTTATTTCATGTTGTAATGGTTTCTGTCACCGTGAGCAGCATGTAGTCAGTTATTTGTTATGGATTCTTTAGCCCCACTTAATGATTTATGCTGATAAGATGGGTTAATGTTTAAAATAGTGCTTTTATCTACAAAAAAAAAAACATCATGGCTGTCTGTTTGTCTTTCAGGTCCATGACATCTTCCATCCATTCATCCAAACCAGTGATGATGAGATCACCTTTATCACCGTAAATGAATCAAAAACAGGTTTCTGCCACCTGTATAAGATCACCTCGGTGTTACAGCGGGGCAGCTACAACTGGGCCAAAGGCTACACACACTCTGAAGGTAACACCATCAACAAGCACAAAAAGACACAGTTTGTTTCTTTATTTACACACATAATTTTTTTTTAAAGATACAATACATAATTTGAAAAAGGACTTGAAGCATTCTGCAGGCAGGATATTACAGCAAAATAAATTTCAGCTATGTAATAAACAGTTTGTATGTATCTGTGGATAATTTTAGACATAGTAAAAAAAACAAAAAAACTGAGACAAAGTTGAGCATAGACCTTGACAAAAATGCATCCTAAAAACACCCATCTGTTACACAGATAAAATTATTCAGTCAAAGTCATAAGATACACACACTCTTACTATACAGTACCGAACCATCTTGTCCAAAAAGTCCAGTTCATTCAATCAGTTTAAGTCTTTTTTCTGTAAAGAAATCTTTAACTACTGCTGTGTTTCCATGAGGCACCATGTTGAAACATATTCTTAAATTATTTCTGCCATGCAGGGTGAAGTCATTTAATGTCCCCTGTGTTGTCAAACAAGTCATATGATTAATCACTGCATCCACCTCTCTTCTCTCCACCCTCGCCAGATGATTTCAAATGTCCAGTTAAAGAGGAGGTGACAATAACCAGCGGGGAGTGGGAGGTGCTGGCCAATCACGGAGCGAAGGTAAAGCCCTGCCCACGTATCTGTTGAAGGTTGCTGACATTTAACTGTATCCAGAGCAGCACTAATGAACCAACACCACCAACTCATCAGCACACTGAGTTGTAAATAACATTTGAGATGCACTGCGTGATGTACAGTATATCTCAGTGAGTTAACAGGTTCAAGAGGTCCTGAAACAAGAAGTTAAATAACTGAGATTGTTATGATGTCTTAATCATTTGGAAAGTGTGATAATTGAACTGAGCCGGTGTACATATAACTGCATATTTTCTGTAGACTTAAGCCCCTACTTATATCACATTCTCATAACTGTCAGTGTAAAGAATATGACAAAAGAAATACCAGTGTAAAATAACTCAACAATAACTCTTGAAATGAAAAGCATGACAGGTATGTACGGTAAATGAAGCAAATTAATCACAACCAACATTGAAACAAGGTGATTTTTTTGTCTTGTGTGATCTTTAAAAAGAAAAAAAAAAACCATACAAACAATGTTTGTTGTCCTGTGGTGTTTGTGCAGCGTTCGTCCAGTCCTCAGATTTGGGTGGACGAGAAAGCAAAGCTGGTTTACTTCCAGGGAACCAAAGACTCTCCTCTCGAGCATCACCTTTATGTTGTGAGCTACGACTCACCGGGGGAAATCGTCCGACTCACCAAACCCGGCTTCTCCCACAGCTGCTCAGTGAGCCAGGTATCTCAACACACACACACACACACACACACACACACACACACACACACACACACACACTCCAACTCCAACTCCAACTCCAACTTAAAATAATCAAGTGCTTTTCAGTGTAGTATTAGTGTGAGTGGGAAGTTTTCCTCAACCTTTCTCTCCATGTTCCCACAACAAACTGCTCAGAGACTATTTGTATCATTTGATTTTTTTTTTTTTGTTCTACAAGGTTTTTCTAACATGTCAGATAACAGTAACCTTGTTTACATTTTCCTCTGTATAAAGTCAGCTGAGGCAGAAATTTCTGTGGTAGTGGTACATTTTTTGCTTAATTCCAACTTGTTTGGTGCTACATTTACTAGTCATACATCTTGAATTTGTGATTTAAATTAGGATCTAACAGATTTAACAGATTATCTGGACAACACTTGTCTTTTATTTAAATCAGTCAGCGTCATTCACCTCTGTTATGATGGAGGCGTCTGTCTGAAATAGACATAAAACTGTTCTTGTATTTGTTTATTTCACAAGTGTCATATGTGTTCCCACGCTGTTTCACTCTGTTTTCTGACACTATTATGTGATAAAATTAGATATAACATTTGCACAAAATATCATAAATTAGCACCCCCACCCTTGTCTTCCTACATGATGGCATCAAGTGTTTTTTTTTTTGTCATTTGTTTCTCTGTGGGCAGAAATATACATTTAAGTGGATGCTGTTTAACAATGTTTTGTGTTTGTTTTTTTTTCTCCCATGCAGACCTTTGACTTGTTTGTCAGTCATTACAGCAGCTTGACCACATCACCTTGTGTGCACGTCTACAAGCTGCAGGGCTCCGACGACGACCCACTACACAAAGAGCCTGAGTTCTGGGCGAGCATGATGGAGTCCACCGGTACTGAAAACAAACAGTTTGTTGAGATGAGATAAAATGTTTTCTTGTGAAAGTGTCTCTCTCACTTTGTATCACTTGTTTAAGATGACACTCACATCTAGTGATTTAAACTGGGCTAAGTTTCTTGAGACATGTGTACATTGTGTTTAAAAGTATATTCTCACTACATTTTATCACATCAACATATATTTTTTTCTTATTTCATTTATGGCTGTTTTTTTTTCCAGGTTTCCCGTACGAAACCACTCCTCCAGAGATCTTTAGCTTCACAGGGAAGTCAGGCTTCGAGCTGTACGGCATGCTGTACAAACCAGACAACCTGGTTCCTGGCAGGAAGCATCCCACCGTTGTTTTTGTCTACGGCGGTCCGCAGGTTTGATCTTTTCCGCTGTCTCATTAGATTCACGTCGTGTAAGCCTTAGGAGCAATAAAACAATGACCGACTTGTCCTTTTGTGATTATTTTTAAATGTGGTTAAACTGAATGCATCGCAGCAGGATGTGATAAGCAGGACTTGATATGAAGAAGGTTTCCTTTAGTGTTTGATCTGTGTTTATCACGAGTGCACCATGCTATGACAGCACAATAGTTAATCTGACACTTAATGAACCACCACTCGGTCTAGCAGCTGTTTATTTTACCACTGACAGGCTTAGATTGTTATTTTAAGTGTCTGACAACATTTTAGAAAGGATCCCTACAGAGACAGATGATTTGTTACAAAGAAAGGTCTTTTTTGTTTAAACAGGAGCAGCCCCAAAATCACCATCACCAAACCCACCAGACTCCATTTAAACAGTGTTTTTTAGCATGTAGCCATCATATCTTCACATCTAACTAGGTGAATTACAGGTACGTTGTAACCAAACCACAGTTGGTGATTGCTGGAACAGTAGAAAGATGTCTTTTATAAGTTTTATTTTGTTTTCTGTCAAGTCCAGATGAAGTATGTTTTACAATAATGAAATTACAGGTTATTTAAATGGAGTCTGGTGGGTTTAGTGATAGCAATATCTGTACAGTTTCTGGTTAAACAAGAAGAATCTGAAAATATACCTCTGTAGGGAGCTTTTAGTCTACGTACATTAAGGGTTCACAAAATACACTGCAGCCTGTTTGGCTCTTACTCGATACTGGACCAGTTTCAAAAAATGTTCCCATTAGTCTCTTAGATACAGAAACATGGGAAAACAGCGTTCAGGTTGAAAAACATGAAGTTACCTTTTAAGGCATGTTGCAGATTTTTTTTAATCATTGCTTGATCAGCAAGAGAGCAGAAAGAGTCTTGCTTTTGGACACTTCAGCCAGACATAAGATAAGATCAGATAAGATAAACTTTATAGTCCCAAACGGGAAATTTGTTTTGGGCACATAGTGCGACATAGCTGCATAGCAGATACAACCATCATATACAAACAAGACACACAGCAGACAACCATGTAGTGCGCAAGAAGCAGATTTGAATAACATGACTGTACAATCAGGACTACTGGATAAATAGATACATCAACTTGTAATTTAAGTGCAACAGGGACTGTTTTTTGACCAAGTGACATTGCTGTGATCATGTTTTTTTTCTCCAGGTCCAGTTAGTGAATAACTCTTATAAAGGAGTGAAGTACCTGCGGCTGAGCACGCTGGCGTCTTTGGGCTATGTTGTGCTGGTCATAGATGGACGAGGGTCCTGTCAGCGGGGTCTCAAGTTTGAAGGAGCTGTGAAGGACAAAATGGTAGTTATCACATTAATCATCTGTCTGCTTCAGGACAGACTCGTGTAGAGGAATGAACTGTGTTTTATTTAAATGTTTCACTCATATGTCTTTAGAGAAGAAATTCATTTACCGATAATAACAGTTGGTGTTTTATGACCTCATTGCTATATAGTAGAATATGCAGCTTGCAATGAGACATACTAAACAGCCACTGTACTACTACTACTACACAGTCATTATAATGTGATATCAAGTCGCATATAATTGTTTGTAATTAGAAGATATAGTCACTTTTTCCCCTGCGTCTGTTTTTTTAGCACTTTTTAAACTCAGGTAATTAAATTCGTACATGTGTTTTCATTGGATGCAGAGTGAGTGAGTTACCTTTCTGTTCTCCTCCAATCAGGGCCAGGTGGAGATTGAAGACCAGGTGGAGGGTTTGCACTACGTAGCTGAGAAGTACAAATTTGTGGACTTGAGTCGTGTTGCTATCCACGGCTGGTCGTATGGAGGCTTCCTCTCCCTCATGGGCCTCATCCACAAACCTGACGTCTTCAAGGTCAAAACCACTAACATTACTTTACAGATGCTTCAGAACAGAGAGATTAATTGTGTGCAGTTGCGGAAACTAAGACTGTTAGCCACTAAAAGTTATTTTATTTACCTTTTCAACTGCTTTTTTATATGTTGCTATCCATTAAAGTGGTCAGATTATTTTGTGTATCTCTTATTTATTATTTAAGTCTCAAATGGCTTCATAAATCTGGTAATGCAGAACTCAATCTGCACTTGAGCCGCATTTCCAAATAGACTTTTTAGTGAGAGGAATTTAAAAAAAAATGCTTTTGTCTGACTTCCTGTTTATGTTTTTATCAGGTTGCCATTGCAGGAGCTCCGGTCACGTTATGGATGGCCTACGACACCGGCTACACAGAGCGATATTTGGACACACCTGAAAAAAACCAGAAGGGATACGAGGCTTGTTCTGTCGCCCTGCATGTTGACAAACTCCCCACTGAGTGAGAACTGTCATTAAATATACAGACTTTAGTACTAATGCTCTGAATTTATTGCCAATGAGTTACTATGTCCACAAATCAACTGTGTTAGATGCCCACTATACAAGGCAGTATTTTACTGTAGCTTATCATCCACCTCACAGCCAGGCTAGTTTCTACAGTCAATGTCACAAAATTACAGATTCTAGTTCATTTGTAGGTTGAAGTTAGAGGTGTGTAGAGGTCAGAGTGTACAATTTGATTTCCTTTAAGCTGTCATATCAGTGATGTTAAGTCCTACATGTTTATATGTGAACATGAAAAGAGAAACTAAGATCTTCATCTCTGTGTTTAACTCAGGCCCAACAGGTTGTTGATCCTTCACGGGTTTCTAGATGAGAATGTGCACTTTTTCCACACAAACTTCTTGGTGTCTCAACTCATCCGGGCAGGGAAGCCATACAGCCTGCAGGTAGGAGGACTTACTCATTTATACTGACTTTAATGAAAACTCTGGCCACATCCACACTAATGCATTTCTGATCTCCATCTAATGAGTGTTATTGCAAAAATAATTTCTGTCCATACTGACCCGTATATCACATTACCATTCACATACACTGGGCATGCACATACCAGTGTAAACAGGAAGCAGACTGTGTACTCTGCAGTTGGCTACTTAGTTACAGAAAATAGTAAGGAGGTGGCGAAAAGACCAGAGATTTCTTTACTTAGACCGACAATGAGGTGAAACTTCTACTGAAAATAATGAGTATAAGGCAGTCAAGGAGGTGGAAAACAGATTGGAAGTCGTTGCAAAGCAAATACAGCAACATATTAGAGTGGTCCCAGCCTGGAGCATTATCCGTCTCCGGAGGAAGCCATGGTGAAGGGAAAAGAGTACCCACACAAGAATGATGAAATCACAAAAGGTATTTAGGGATAGGTATAATTTTCTGACTGCCATGAATGATAAGACCCCAGTCAAAAAGTGAATGTGGATATCTGCTTCATCAATTCCAAAAGTCTCAATTTCCACCTGTCCAGACTAAAAGGCAACCCTGGAGTTTTCTAAGGAAAACAGGGTCGGCAGTGTTTTCAAATGCCTCAGTTGTCGGGGTTCCAAAACACCAGAGTAGTGTGGATGCTATCCCTAAATGTAGTGATAGTGAAGTGTTTTAAAACAAAAACACATTAGTGTGGATGTAGCCTCAGTGATGGAGATGGGAAACTGAATCTGGATGTGTTTTTTCTGTCAGTGTGAGGAGGTCAAAACTCAAGTAACACTTGTATAAAGAATAAAAAAAACAACTTTATTGTGAGACAGACGTGTTCCATCCAACACACAACTGAGGACATTAAAATAGGATGAGTGCAAAGCAAAAATATATTAAAGATAAACAGTCATGATGGGTCTTGTTCTTCTGCTGGTCTCCTTTTTAAATACATTCAATTGAGATATCAGCCAGGAGGAAGGTGCAGTGCTTCCACAGTTTTTCCCAGTATTTCAATCCAAGACAGGCTTTGGAAAAATTCAGAAATGATACATGATAATTTCCCGCTAATCCAGAAAAGTAAATTTACAAACCTGAACCCAACCATTAACATCATGCATCATATTGTTAGATCAAATATATAATAGTCATAATAAAGAGTGATGAATTATTGATGAAGTGAAATAATCAGTTATATGTACTGTATATACATATGTGATTTAACACAGATGTTGAAAAGCATTATTACTTTGTTTTGATTTGGACAATATTCTGTACAGATGTTACTGAGGCTAATTGACTATGCTCTCTAAGATTATTGTTCTCTTATTTTACACATTTTAAGCTAAGATTTTATGGAAATTGAAGTCGTTTAGAAACATGAAACTGTGTTGTGTTTTCCTGTATTGTGTCACCCTGTAGAACTCTGTCATAACGTTTTGGTTGTTTATAGCATCTGATTTCATGTGATGAAATTAAAAAAATCAGTATACTGTAAATACCTGTATTTAGCTGCTTTAAGGTGTTGGAAAAATGCTTGAATTTGACTTTAGAAAAGGTGTAGAAAGCCTGATGTAAGAATCCAGCTGATCCTGAGATGCTCAGACATGTTCTTCTTTTTTGTTTTTCCAGGTGTATCCCAACGAGCGACACAGCATCCGATGTCCGGAGTCTGGAGAGCATTACGAGATCACGCTGCTGCACTTCCTCCAGCAGAACCTCTGATAAGCCTTTCAACACACTGACCCTCCCTTTCTCGCTTCCTAACCTCCTCTCCTTGTCTCCTCTTTTCCCTTTTCTCCATTTATTTAAACCTGCACCTCCTTTCACTCAATTTTATGATGCGCTGAATGCAAGCTATGCCAAACCACATCACACCTCAAGAGTTGTTTCGTCAGTCTTAAAGGTGCTGAAGCATTTTAGCATCAATTAATGAGTACAATATTAATATTCAGATTTTAGTGAAATCACCCTGAATGAGACCATCACTGAGAGAAAAAAGTCGTCACACTGTATTGGACAGTGAAGTGGAATCTGCTGAGTTGCTTTAAGCCTAAAACAAGCAGAGGGCGCCATTCGCCCAGAACAAACAGGGCTGAGGCTTTTTAATGACGACGGATGGTGGAACAAAAACAAAAAATCACAGTGATGATGTTGATGTTAAAAATGCTGGTTGTTGCACCATTAGCAGAATTTTTTCAGCAATGCAAAAAGTTCAGAAGTCGATCTGCCGTGTGCAGTTTTCTCTTTTTTTGTGCCTATTCCTTTTTTTTCATTGAGCTGTCACTTTGTTTTTCTGGGACCCAACTGATAAAGTTATTGTTTTCCTGTGTCTGTGAATAAACACTGGAGTGAAGATAGTAAACATGAAACTCTATAAGAGCACACAAGCAAGCTCTTAACTCCCTTTGTCGTATACTCTGTGCCCTCATGTGCGCTCATAGATGACTTTTTATGTACTGTGCCACCCTTTGGCAGATTTACAAGGAAAAAAAAAGTTACATGCCACATTTTTATTGTGTATTGTTAAAAAAATATTTTTATGGATTCTTATGCATTCATAGAAAGTGGAAATATGTAGCGACTTGTTGCTGTTTCACTCACTCGCTTGCTTTAAGTTCACAGAGAGCTTCTCTTTCTTCTTCTGCTGCTGAGGACTTTTGCACATATTACATATATTTGCCTTGGTGCCAACAAACTGACTTATAAGATGATGTATGACTCAACAGTTGGCAGTCTGAGGTGCCTTGCAAGAGTTAAAGAGCGCCTGCTCGTATAGTATATATCAGGGAATCTGTCTGAGGACCTACGACAATAAAATGCCTTGTTACGTGTGCGTTTGATGACCATCTGTTTGAACTACCGTGACCTGTTCATGGTTAAATGTACTCTCAGATATTGAAGAAATAAACAGAAGTGAACAATCTTTTCCAAAGTCTTGTCACCAAATGAAATATATTGTTTTTAAGTATTTCAGATGTATTTTTTCCCCTGTAAAATAACACAGAAGTTATTCTTCTGAAAGTTCAGACATATGGTAGACTAAATATTCATTTTCTGTAACCGCTTATCCTGTTAGGGGTCACGGAGGGGCTTGAGCCTATCCCAGCTGACACTGGGTGAGAGGCAGGGTACACCCTGGACAGGTCGCCAGGACTATCACAGGCACATAGATACACATAGAGACAGACAACCATTCACACTCACATTCACACCTACGGGCAATTTAGAGTCACCAATTAACCTGCATGTCTTTGGACTGTGGGAGGAAGCTGGAGTACCCGGAGAAAACCCACGCTGAAATCATGGAGCTTCCTCACCTCGGGTTCGATCCAGTAACCCTCTTGCTGTGAGGCAACAGTGCTAACCACTGCATCACAGCACCGCAGTAGATAAACTGTTTAGGGCCTTTTGATGTGTTTGACTTTTGAGGAAAGAAGATGAAACAAAAGTGATTTAAAAAAATACAACATAAACCAGCATCATAAGCCTCACTGAGAAAGATTCAGGGGGCTTATGAGCACAACTCTTCAACAAAGACATAAAAAAAGTCACCAACCCAAAATCATACATTTACCCCAAGAGACTTCATCATGCCAAAAAACAAAACAGCTAACACTCAACAAACATGAATGACCTCAAGACAGTTGTTATTTTGGTATCTGGAGTTATTTATAACAAAGTTTTACAACATTTTACCTTAGAGCACAACAGAGAGACTTTTCATTTATCTAACCCTGACACATCTGCATTTTTATCATTTCCACAGCAGGGAGCAGTAGCTTCAAACAAATCCTGATCAACCCTCTCAAACTCACCAGAAGTCTAACAAAAATTAGACGATGTTCCAAATAATGCATTGGATGCCCCTGAGAACCATTAAATCAAGATCAGGCAGATTATAAAGCTCCCTATGTAGACCACATAACCACATTAAAACATGCACCCTTTAACTCGGATGCAAGAAACACCTAAATTACATTTGTGTTTATTCACTTCACACCAGACATGTAGGATTCTCCAGTTAGAGATATTACGAGCAATAACATAAGTAGAGGAATATATTGATTCAGACAAGCATATAAAGCTCAGCTCTTCTCTCAACTTGCTTTGCCTGGGGGCACTTTTGCAAATGACTGGAGGCTCAGGAGCAGTAAATACATAAACATTAATAATTAATATATGTAAATATTTAGCCCAGACCTCTGTCTGGGAGTCCTGGGGGATCCTCCCGTGGTGCTGTCTTTTGATAAACAAGTTTCATTTTGATGCTTTTTTTTATACACTGTGCCACCTTATTTACATTGAAAGTACAAAAAAAGTCCCACTGAGGATCAGTTTATTTTCACTGTGAATTAAAAATGGTCGTCAGGCCACTCTGCACCCTGTCTGACCCGCAGGCTGTGAGCTGAGGTCAGTGGTTAATAGGATTGCCTTATATCTCACAGTTCAGTCAGTCAATCAAAGTTTGTATCATTATTCTGAATTGTATAGAGATTCATTATGAAAAGCTTTACTTACTGCAAGCTGCTATACATGAATGATCATTTTCAGAACTTGAAGTGTTTCTCATCATGGTTTCATTCATCAGAAGCAGCTCATGCTGCTGGGTGGTCGTCGTGTTTACGTGCAGTCGCTTTCAATGATGACCAAACAGGCAGGATTAATTAAACATTTAAAAAACTTTTATTTTCATTCACTTCATATAAATGAAATATAAAATATTTAAAGTGTATAAATGTTGAAAACAATACACTGTGCATTATTAAAGCAGAAGTTTTTAAAACACATACAGTAAGAACAACAAAATAAGATTAAGGGGCCCTTATGAAGGGAATAAAGTTACTGTCAATATGACTGAATATGTCCACTGAGACAATGAGTTGATCGTATGGCACAGCATAGAAATATCTGATGATCCAGTGCGTGACAGCAGAGATCATTAATTAAAGGTAAATACAGTCGTGTTTTCTTTAGTCCTGTGCTGTCTGAGACAGACTGATGTGCTTATTGCTTTGTTGTGACGGGGGCGATCTTCAGAAGAGTGGTCTTCACAGAGTTGTTTTGTCCCTTCGTGGACATCCAAAACATCCTTCGTCTTCTGGGATGCTGCTGTCTGAGCACGCTCAGCCTTCTGGGATATTTGCCGTTGAGGTTTGACTCGCCACAGCTACTGAACCACCAACCACCTGCAACAAAAAGAGGAGTTTTATAAATAACTTCATTTTCCCTGTCATTAAGCAGCTGAGACAGTTAATGTGAATTCAGGCTTTTGGGGTCAGTGAAGCCGTCGTACCTGAGAGCAGTTCAGCACAGTTGACGTCTGCAGCGAGGTCGTTGTCTCTGTCGGCTGTTGAAAAAGGAAGACCAGATTCTCCAGTTGTCATTACTCTCTCCTGGACCCCAGATGAAGACTCCTGCTCCAGGTGGAGAGCGAAATTCTTCTCCTCTCCGTCAAGTTGGAGTCGGTAACGAGCCTCCTGCAACTGCTCTCCCGCCCAATCAGAGAGCTCCACCTGCAGGACGTACTGGCCTTGTTTGGAGATGGTGTGGATGTTCTCCAAGCCCAACCAAAATTCACCTGAAGGGACAGAATGTTGAGATTAATTTTTGCCACTGAGGTGTAGTGATGCAGATATTTAAAGAGTGTTTCAGAGCTGAGGTTGTGCTCACCATTCAGGTTGCCGAAGCCTTTCTTGTAGCTTTCCCACAGCTGGTTGAAGTTCTGGGATCCATCGTAACGTTTCTGGATGACTGTCCATCCACCATCTGCAGAGAGAAAGAGAGTGGAGGTTGAGCTAAAGAGGCTTATAACAAAGAAATACTTATAGTTTGATTTTATTGACTCTTTGTTGGCCAAAATGTGAGAGTGCTTTAAATCTCTAAGGGACTGTCAACCCTTTGAACTAAAACGTCTCTGCATAGGTCCCTCTTGTTAGTGATTTTTACTGCTGATTTAAACTGTTGTAGTTTTGGATAAAAACCTTGCTCAACCTTTAGCAGTGTAACACTGTTGTTGCATAAATTAGAACCAGACGGCCTTGAGGGAAAGTTCCCGTTTGACTCACCTGAAGTCATTTCACAGAAGACGTTGAAGGGCACAGAGTTCTCTGGTTGGATTGTGTAGACGCCGCTGGCTCGCTGCCCTCGTGCAAACAGATCTTGACAGTCTCTGGCCAAACCTGAGGAAATCAGAACAAAGAAAACTGTGATCAGTCGAGCTCAGGTTTGATTTCATAAACTAACTTCAGTACATATGGATATTGATTGGTGACACATGCTTGCTCCTTGTCCTGACAACATGCAGTAAAGTTGTTGTCCTCATTTTCTCCTGATCTTTGGACAGCATCTGAGCTGCTCTGCCAGCGAGTCATGTATTATAAATTCAGGTGCAAAGGTTTTTCGTCCTTACATCACTTGAGGATACATGAATAGCTCCTGTATTGATACACTCGCTGCTATTAATCCTGTAAATTCCCTCTTGCCGCAAGTTTTTGCAAACTAGATGACATTGGCTCGGATTTCAGAACTATTTTATGCAATGTGATCTGGCATCTGTGTTTCACCTCAAAATTTGTGTTCGTATATCTTTAGTGCTTAAGGAGGAATGACCAGAAAACATTATTATTTCTAAGGCGGCTCAAGTTTCCCCTCAACCTCTCGCAACAGCTACAGGTCAAAGCAACATCATTTAGTTTTTTCCTTCCCCTCAGGGTGACTTTGTCTCATCTTTGTTAACCTTTTTTAACTCTGTTTTCTTACCTGATGCGTCTTTGCTCTGCTCTGCCGGCTCTCCCCTCAGTGCCGTCTCTCATCTCTCCGTCGGTGTGATTTCACTCTCTTGTGTGCGACCTGGTGGATCACAGAACAAGGTCAAAAAACTCTTCACATTAAGGTAATCTTTTAGTTAGAGGGATCATCCTGTTACTGTAAGGTTTGTTCTCTATCCTTGGCTAAATCATATGAGGCGTGCCTGTGTATTTGATAGTGGTGTAGCTCACCTTGCTCTGCAGTGTTTGCAGGTGCAGACTCTGCTTCTCCAGTTTGTCTTGTTGCTGCTTGATTTTGTCCACCAGCTGGTCAATGCGTCTGTTCTGAGCCGCCAACAGCCTCTGGAAAAATAAAAGGTCTCGTCAGCTTCACAGCATCATCATGTTTTCAATTAAACATCCCTTTCTTTACGATGGAGGTATTTAGGTATGAAACAATTTTACAAAGATCTATCAAGGATGTGGGCTCCAAATGTGGCTGACCATCCTTTACAATAGTTACTGGTCTGTGTGTTTTTATCCCTTAAGCTGAATTAACATGAATCAACATGAGAACAGTGTTTTTCTCTCACCTGAATGAATGGGACTCCTGTGTGCTCGCTGTTGTTGCTGTCCAGTGTCGGCTCTTTAAGCATCTCATCCACCTTCTCCTCTAGTCTGTCCATCCTGGTGTGGATGTCCTCGCTTTGTGTCTGCCCCTCCTGCACCTTCGCCCTCACCTCCTCCACCAGCTCTGCCACCACCCTCTCCTTCTCCTCCTCTCCCTCATTGCCTCTTGCCTTCAGAGCTTCATCTTGCTCCCGCTGCTTCCTCTCCAGTTCGGCCACCGTGCCGTTGAAGGCCTTCAGTTTGGCGTTGATGTCTCTCATCTGGACTTTGGTCTTGTCCACATGCTCCTTCAGACCCTGGCCCAGCTGCAGGAGGCCGTGAGCCACCACGTTCACGTCGTCCCAGGAGGCATGTTTGTCCCGGCCACCTCTGTCTGAGGGGAAAGCGGCTGCTGCGTGCACCAGGATGGTCAGCAGGAGAATGACAAGCTGTGGCATCTTCATCTTTGTCTGCTGAGAGTCTCTTTCAGTCTGAAAGCTGCTTCTGGTTTCTCTGTCTGTCTCTGTTGTGTGCTGATGGACAGCATTGTGAGGTTTTTATAGCCCAGTGCTGCAGCAGAGGGCTCCTCTGATTGGCTGCTGGAGCCTGGAGGAGGGAATGGAGGGAGGTTGGAGGCGTGGAGAGTCTTTCATAGTGGTTGCCCTTTATGAGGACTTGGATCATGATGCAATGAAAGGTCTAAATTACTGATTAAACTTTTGCTGATACAGGAAAGTGATATGGATCATTTTATAAGCTCAGCTCCTCTCTGTATAAACACTTTGAAGACTTTTACAAGCCTGTATCTGATTTGTGGGGTTTTTTTTTTTTAGGAGAAATAATTAAAGTACACATTTTATATAAATTTAATACATGTAATCGATGCTTTTTCCAGCTGCATTTCTCGTAGTTGCTCTTCTGATACTCAAATATTCAACATAGGCCTGCACCTAAGGATTATTGTCATTATTGAATAGTATGCTGACGATTTTCTTGATAAACTGATAAACTGTCAACAAAATAACAGAAAACACTGAAAAATGAAAAATCGCAATATCCTAGAGCCCAAGATGACATCATTACATGGCATGTTTTGGCCGAGGCAGAAACCCCAAAATATTTAAATAGTATTTCAGACCAGTCATTTAATTTTCACATTTAAGACCCTTTAAATATTTGTGATTTTTGGCTTGAAAAATGACTTAAAACAGTTAATGGATTTTCAAAATTGTAGCTAATAAATTTTCTTTTGATCAACTAATCAATTAATGTTTAATTGTTGTGATTTAATGTAACAAGCTGAATTTGGTCATATTCTGTTTGCATTAATACTTAAAAAAGCTTAAATTACTTAATGACATGTTCATCTAACTTCAGTGTTTTTCATCCCTAAAAAAGAAAAAGAAAATTCCAGTGTGACGTCGCCAACAGATAACCAGATAAATGATTTAATACAGTGGTTAACAAGATGACCACATTTTGTATCGTCCACAAATTAAACACTGATAACTGAATATTATTTATCTCAGTAAGTGAAGCGGGGAGTTGCTGTGTGTCTTCAGGATGAAACAGGAATGCTGGAAAATGTTCAAAGATGGAGGAGGCAGTGTGAGAAGTAGGGGAAAGTTCACCCCTCAGGCCTCTTTACGCACTCGGGCCTGACAACACAATCCAACAATCACACGCGCACCACGTATACACCCAGACACAAGGCACGTGGTGTACTGATGAGGTACAGATGACATGACACACACATGCAGTACATTTTGGGAAACCACAGCTCTGTGATATTAGTTTAGAAAAGCATTTTTAAGAAACACACATTGTGTTGGTCAGATTAAAAGGGAACTTTCCTGTAAAGTTAAAGTTATGTTGTAATGAAAGGATCAGTTGATAAATCTGATTTAAATAGTCTGCGTCTACATAAATAATCGATCAATCAAAAATGACAAACATTTTACATTTTCAGCTCCTATATTGTGAGGATTTTCTACTTTTCTTTGTCTCACATGACGATAAACTAAATGTCTTTAAGTTTTGGACTGGTGGTCGGACAAACACAAAATGTGAAGACGGTTTTCGGCCTTTAGGGAAGTTATGATGCGCATTTTTGTAATATTTTCCCCACATGTTTCAAAACAAACTGATTAATCAGGAAAGTATTTGTCAATGAAAAAAAAAATCAATAATCCCTAGTAACGGCTCTAATCTTATAATCAACTTAAAGAACTCTTTAACATCTGGAAATGGAAAAATCAGCTTTACACATGTTTTCTTATAAACCACAGTATTGTAGAAATTCAGATTTTGGCCTGATGGTGGCACAATAGGAACAGTCAGGGGATTAATAATGTTCTTACAGTTCACTGTGACGTATATGGGACGTTATTGATTCCATAATAATTTATTCTAAGTGTAGACATTTCAATCAAAACCACAAATATGAACGTCACGGCGGCGCTTGATGAAAAGTCGGGATCACCAGTCAGTAGGATTGATCCTCTGTGGACCATGAATGTGGCGGACTGACTGTCAATCCAACATTTCTCTCCGCAGAGCCACACAGCTAGCGAAGCTGAAAAACAATTAATGTCTACAAATGCTAAGAAAAGAAAAGGGTCAGTGTGGTTGAAGGTAATGTATGCAGTAATTGATAGTTAGTATTACTAAATGTAATCGCCAATGAAAATGAAAGTCATCCCCAACTCTGTCTGCTTGGTGTTTCACCTTGCTATATTTGCATTTTTTTCCAGTGCTGTGTCCGTGATTTTCGTAGCTTCCTCTTGGATGCATGCAGCTTACAGTCTGGCACCTGGTTGCTACCTTATTGCAAAGACCCAATCTTACCTGCACACTGTGCCCAAGAAGGTCCCAACCACAGCAAAATGAGAAGAAAATGAGAGAGTACAGGCACAGGGAAGAACCTCTGCAGACAAATACACCGCTACACACTTCTAGTGGGCTATAAGTGATGACTGAGAGGGATTACTTACATGTGAGCGAGTCTAAAGCATAGACTGTATAATAATGATGGACATGATGGCTCCCAAAGGTGAAGCCAGTGCATCTCAATCACCCTCTGGTAGCTGCCTGCATTACAGGTTATAAACCCCTCTACTTCTATGTTAGAGGATGGGACATGAGTCAAATAAATTTTCCCCAAAGATGGTGTCTGTCACTTTAAGTAGTTGTTATCACGCTGATGTTTGTTCAAGTGTTCGTTTCCCTGAAAAGCTTGGTTTTAATTAGTTATTTGATGCTATAAAAAGGGGTTCGATGTCTTAATTGACAGCTATGTGCTAGTCGGTGTGATCATCATCAGTGGCGCTGCTCTGGATTGGTTGTTCGAGTGTATGTGCGAGAACTTGATACCCCGGAAGTCGCTACTGCAGAGACTCTGGCTCCAAATACAGTGTGAGATGGCAGTGGTCATATTCGGGATGTTTTAGCTTCATTTTGTGCAGTGGGAGACAGTGGAGACATGTTGTTCATCTTTACACACAGCCAGTGATTTATACATTGTGTTTTTAGGAAAGGATCTCTTTAATGTTTGACTGTCGTCACCAAGTAACAAACTGTTGCAGTGTCAAACTAAATAATAATGGAAACTCAATTATTCTCACCCTCTGACTCAGCACACACACCAAGAAATAGCCTGTCAAGAGCAGGTGGTTTGGAGGCTTTAAATCTGCTGAGACATTTGTTTAATTTTAAGGTCGTGACTCAAAATGAAACCAGACAGTCAAAGAGGAACTATATTTGCACGGCGTGTTGCACAGTTACAAAGTACAGTGAGATAAAACTTAAACAAACGCTGATGCTCGTCTCACACATGAACCAGGAGCCCTGATTTCAGTTGTTTGTATTCCTAATATAGCTTCGGGACATTTAGCTGCCTTTACATCATTATTGTTTGCACAGTCATGGTGTGATCCAGTGCACGTATAGTCTGTGCTGCAGACTGTCTGCACGTATCCTCCAACCTCCCAGCTCATGTGCGTCTGAAGCTCTATCCTGAATCAGCTGGAAGCAGGAAGTTTTACATCCTTACTCAGCTGAACTGAGACACAATGTTCGACTTGTAGATGGAGTTGTGTTTGGACGAGGAAGCCTGCATGTTCATGGCCTCCAGTACAATAACAGCTGTTTCCTGTAAGTTGGAATAAAAATGTTCAGGAGGTTTGTAATAAAATTACCCTCATTTAAATTTGTGGTGGTGGTCAGAAAATGTTGAAACTAAACCCTCAGAGTTAGAGGATGTTGAACAGCAAACTGAGAGCATTTAACGTTTTTTTTAAAGTCTCTGTTTAGTTTTATTTTTTAAGGACACTGTCAGCAAATGATTGTTTCTGCCCAAAATAACCAAGAGTCCCTTTTGCATTGCATGTCATTCAAGGAATCCTTTACAGGTATTAATGATCTCATGAGTGTTGACAGTTATTTGTCCAGTATTTACATGTACTTTTACTTTTGTTTTGGTCTTCACCAACTCAGAAATATCTGGCTCTTTAACTACTAACTACTCCACTATGTTAACCAGGTAGTCGCTAACTGTTTCTGTAGTTTGGTGCTAAGTAGGTAATAGTGTAATGGTACACAAAAGTCATGGTTTGGTGTGTGCTCGGTGCTGCAGAAAACAACCCCAAATCCATTAGAATATCCCTTAGACCCTGTGTCCCCATATGAGGACATCATATTTTGGGTTCACTTGACCTTGTACTTCATTGTACTCAACTTTGATCTGTTGTCCTCGTTTGTGGACACTTTTCTGTGCCATCTAGTGGTAGTAAGAGTACAATACACTAATCCTTGTAAAAACAGAGCCCAGTCTCACTCCGAAGTCGTCGAAATCCAACACTTGGTCAGTGTCTTGCGGCGTCAAAAACCAATGAAAAAAGGCATCTTTTAATGTCGACATGATGCGCAGCCGATTGCCGTTATAGTTTTAATGGCACCCAGCCGCATCAGGGGGAAACACGGTGGGACAAGGATGAAAGTTAAGGTGGTGAAAGTCCGAGTGGGGTTTTCCTAAACCTAACCATGTGCTTTTGTTGCCTCAACACAAAGACTGTATGTAAATGTTCAATTTCCTGTGAAAACTGAAGTGTATCTTGAAAGAAGAGAACTTGACACGGTGTCCCAGAACATCAACAACCAACGTACCCAGGGTACCTTGCATGTTGTATGTGGACATTGAAAGTCCATGACCAAAAGAATCACTATGTGACGAGGTATGAGTGAGTGTGTTGAAAAACAAGATGGTAGCCATCTCTGCCAAGTTAGTCTGCAGTCGATCCTGTTGAAACTTGTTTATTTATGATAAATAATGTTTGTAGTTTGATATGTTTACAGTGTTAACCAATCTTAGCAACAGTAACAAGCTAAGACACTGTTAATTAGGAAGTACTCATTTGAAGACATTGGGACTTTATTGTTTTCTCGTTTGAGGACATTGGGACCTAATTATCGTTGACAGTGTTTAGTTTTTTATACTTATCAGGTCCTACTGATCCCAAATAGCTAGGAGAAATTAAAAATACATACCAAACAAAAGTTTGGGTCTCAGGAGGATATGTTTCTTTCCATTTATTTTGACAGACAGTAACGTTAGAGCAAGAGTCAAAGACAGACTCAACCCTCCTGCTGAGGACTGAGGGAGCATGTTGCCCTCTGGCATCTATATTTTCACTATAAACATCAGGAACACTTCAAACACTCCGGTGTTTCACTGTATCAATACTGAACAAACACTTTCCCGAAAAGAAACCGGAGGTGTGTTACAATCAGTTTCACCTTAGCTATATTGAAATATTTAAAGCATCTCAAACATCTATCATCCTGGTGATCTGCACATCTGGGTGATGCTGTGAAATGAACATTAGCATATTTAATGTATTTCCATTCACACAACTAACAACAGTGAAGCAATGCTGACACACTGTTTTCATCTTATACATTGTTGCTGTAGCTGAACGGGAACCCGCATGTGGGACTTCCAGCTAAGGCATTTAATTTGCACTCGCCAAAGTGTGACTGACCTTCACGCCAATCCACTTGATGTGCACATGTTGCACAGTGTATGTCTAAAGTTTCAGGCAGAACTCACGCTTTTGAACTTTGGATCCGCGTTGCGTGGCTCAGTCTATGTGTATTCTTTCTTTGGCTGCACACGCCGAATTTTGACCCCCGTGACAGCAACATCACGAGTACACAAACTGTCCCAGCCCTAGTGCTGAGCAGGTTGTGTACAGTGGGTATTTAAAGCTTGTTCACGAGCAACAGCAGCCTGCTGAGGCTGAAAACTACACTATGAGAGCAGTGAGAGTGAACCAAAGCAGCAAATTTGCAGGTAAGACAGCTGTACAGTGAGCTCAAACTCAGTATAAAGCCACCACAGCAGCTGTTTTCAGAGAAAAACCTCTAAAATCCTACCATACACTACCTGCTCACCACCAAACAAGCAGACAGACACAGTTAGAGATGAACACAGTGGAGCATTTAGCTGTTTAAGAACGAGGTATTTCCCTCAGGAGTTGGTGGAGACCCAAAACAGAGCTAAAAGAGAGGGAATACTGGGCTTACGTTCATCAGGAGGTCAGAAACATGACTCCAAGTTAAAGTTGCTCAGCATCTGCAGGTCAACTTTATAAACCGATAATATGTCAGTGTTTTGTTCCCAAGTCTACAAACAAAACTTAATTCAGCTTTAAAGTGATGCTCTGCCGAAACCCCTGCCTTAAGTGTAAAACTATTCTTTAGTTTCTTTAAAAGATTTGAAGCTTAATTTGTGCGATCAGTTGAAACACTTCTAAAACAAATTTTAACTCTAAACTCTGGACCTTTTCATTGACAGGAAATCTGGTAATTAAATAAAGGATTTAACATTTCTTAAAGGTCTGTAATTTGTTTGAAACTTCCCTGAACACAGCCTAATTTAATTTAAAACTAATATGTTAATGCAAATCATCTCTGTGAACTGTGTGACTGTGTCAGAGTTCAAATGTAGATGTTGATTGCAGTTATCTCCCTGCATATTTATTTCTGCTTTTCAATGATAATGACATAAAAAGACTTACACATGCATGTCTGTATCTGGTGGATGACACTGAGCGGCAGATATCTGATAAAATGATAATACTTTCCCTAAACATCAGACTAACTGTGGTTATCTGCAGATTATAAATCTCACTCATCACACTCTCACTTCAGGAAGTCAATGCACTTTTCTTCCTCGAACACACGCAGAAACATTCCTGAGCCTGGCGGGCAGATTACAGCAAGACAACATGTCCCATCACATCTGCACATGTACAGTATGTGAGCTTCCACACCGCTGGGCGGGGTAGTGCTGTTGTTGGTAGTGGGGGTAGACTGTGTTTTTAGGCACCAGTGGGTTAGTGTGTGAAAGGTGAGGGCGTTGTCACGTGTCTGGTATGTTGCATCAGCCTCTCAGAGGCAGAAAATATCCGACTGTGTTTAGGATCAGACACGTTCAGCTGCAGGGGCGAGACGGATTTGCTCGGAGTCTGCAGAGACAAAAACATCCATTTCTGGATCAGACATTATTTTTAACGTTTGTCGGGATCTTCAGCCTCGAGTGTTTGAGTAGTCTTTATCAGTTACCTTAAAAAACAAACACAGCTGGTTCACAGAAACACAAGATGAGGACACAGAAAACCTAAAATTAGCGACTAGAGATCGATTTGATTATTAGATGTTGTAGCAGAGACACTGACAGTTTAAATATCACAGATTTAACTTGGTGATGAAACTGTCCTGCCTGATTCTCAGTATGATTTATTTTACTTTGAGATTACCAGAGATTGTAATGAGAGTTAATGAAGCAGTATTGGCTACAGATTACTTTATGTCCATCAATCCCATTTTAATATGTTCTTATTTATAGTTGTTGCGTTGTTTCCACCAGTTTCACCATTAACTTCAATGTTGGCATGCACTATTAATGCAATTTAAAGGAGTAGTTTGATATTTTAGGGAATATGTTCATTCACTTTCTTGCTGAGAGTTTGGTGCATAGACTGTAAAGATAATGGACATAGCTACCATGTCATCACCCATTGGTTTGTGGACTCCTGTTTTAAGGCCTTGAGTTCGGCATTTCGGTCGTGGCGCCAGAAGTGACCATGTTCGAGTGAGAGGTTGGAGCTGTGGAGGAGCGAGGGGTGGATCTAACTGAGAAGCCGAGGACACTATCAGCAGTCCTGTCACTAAAGCAGCCTGCCCTTAATTATGCGTAACCTTTTTTTTCCTAAACTCTATATTTATTGATTTTTCAAGTATTTAATTAACAAAACATCTGGGGTACATGTCTTCAGACCAGCTGGCTAAATAGCACCTCATTTCTCTTATGGTCTGTCCATTCATTGCACATGTGTCCTTGCTTTAGTCCTCAGGTGAAAGGTCAGGTTTTCCATGGAATATAGTTCCTCTACAATGTCCTGGAGTTGGATGGTCACGTTTCAGCCAGTTCCTAGTCTTTCTGCATGCCAGCTAAGTGCCCATCTCATGAATAATGTCTTCAGGTATTAATCCCAAGTACAAAATTGGTGGGTCCCTTGGGATCTTGTAACCTAAAAGTCTCTCAAGAATCAGAATAATTTTTTGGTAATTTTCTGTACCAGGCTGTAAACATGTTTATTTCTGCCTTAAAGTTGGGCATTTTAACATCGGGCAGCCTCAAGTGGCTGTTCAAAGACATGCAGTTTTTGGCACTTTGGTGTTTGTTTAATTTCTCAGCCGCGGAGGTTCCTGCTTGGTTAGACGAGAAGATTGATACCACTCTCATGTCACGTACAATAAATATAAAGCCTCAGCCAGCAGCTGGTTAGCTTAGCTGATCCTAAAAACCAGAAACAGAGGGAAACTGTTTGCCTGGCTCTGTCCAAAGATGACAAAATCCATTTACCAGAACCTCTAAAGCTCAGTATTAACACATTATATCTGGTTTGTTTAATCTGTACAAACACTGAAGAGTAAAAATGACAAGTTGTGGTTTTACAGGCAGTTACTTGGCTTGGACTATTTCTTGGCTGGGACCAGTAACTTCCTGGGTCGTGGCCAAGAAAAAGTCTGGCTCATAAACCCGTAAAACCACAAAACACAAAACAAAACCAACCCCCCTGCCGTGTACAAATGACACGTTAGTTAGTGGGCTTGAGAGATTCTGTTAGGTGGATCTTGTTGTCTTTGGACATTTAGAGATACTTTCAACTGAAGGGCACAAAGCACTAGAAATCTATTAAAAATACCAGAACTTAAGTGTTTCGTACTTTTATTTATTTATCCATGTCTCTATTTCAAACAGTTAATGCACCTCTTGGAAAACAGTCTTCAGTTCTGGCTTGTGTCTTCAATTTTCATCATCTGGAGGGCAGTTCAGTTCATCTGGCAGAAAAGAGAAGTGTGTGAAAGGTAACGCCAGTGTGTAGCTTATGTTGATGTCATGGGGGATTCATAAAAAGCGGCTGTTATTTACAATTCAAAGGTTGGTTCCTCCATTCATCCACGTGCATCACACTGACCTTTTACCCAGATCCCCCCCACACAGCATCTGTATCCTGCGCTCCCGTGCTTTGGGACCTGCTTTTTTTTTTTTTTTTACAATCCAATTCTGCAGCTTGCACTTTAACCTAGAAAGCAGCGTCGTTTCCCCGAGGCATCCACACCCTGATCAAAGAGGGCAACAGAGGCGAAGGTATGTAAGCCAGAGGTGGGCTGTGTAAATACTTTTCCTGTTTTCATTAGTTAATGAGGCTTTAATGACTTCTGTGAAACACTGAATATATTTACATTTCTAGTTAGTAAATCATCATCTCAAGCTAAAAAACAATACCTGAGGTTCATCATCCTTATCTTAAAGTTTCATTGTGGTAATTTGTCAGTTAAATTATCAACTGCACTTTTAAAAAAGTACCATATTCCTTCTTGTTCTCTTAGTGTTGAATCGAATTGATCATTTTGTTTGTAGCAAAGCTTTTCATGTAATTTATAGTCTGTAGTTTTTGGGCTGTAGTGATGGTCAGTCCATCGCTTTGATTCAGACTCAAATATCTCGACAACTATTAGATGGACTGAAATCTCATTGAGACATTCATGATCCCCAGAGGATGAATCCTGCAAATTTCTACTGACAATCCTCTGACTTTTCTTTTAGTGTCACCAACAGGTCACCCTGTGAAATATTTTGATATCTATTAGATGAAATGGAACAAAATTTGTACATACATTCATGGTCCCCAGATGATGAACGTAAAGCATTTTGATTGAGATCGAGTGAGACCAGGGGCCAGCTGCATAAAACTCTGTGTGTGCATGAAGGCAGAAATGTGTGTATGAATTCTTTTCATTGTGGTGCTGGGTGCATGTGTATGAGCCTCATTTCCACAGCCACAGTTCGCTATTAATGGACTTATAAACGCTCTTAATCATACATTTGCATATCAATATTTGTGCCCCTCCACCATTCATTAGACATGTCAATGAGAAATTCAGCAAAGAAGAAGTGCAGTTTCATCAACACTGATGAGGTTCTCCAACGGTGAGGAACCACTGTCATTACAGCTGTGGCCATCTGTAGCATCATTTATCACCTTTCTGTAAACCATTATAGCAGTAAAATGACAGTCATAATTAGGAACCATTGATTCATACGTGCTCATGTTCAAAAGTACTTCACAAAAGTGCTTCACAGGATAACATTACACAATGACTAACAGAAGGATTGCTTCACGAACTTATCATTCTTTTTGAACGGCTCTTAAAGAGGAATGAGTTAACTTAGTTGCAAGTGAAGAACACATGAACATGCACAGTGCAAGGTTAACTTCTGAGAGCTGACGCCGAAGAAAAAGTGAGCCACAGCTCAACGAGTTCAGCGAGCTAACCCAGTAACAAAAAGCACACCCACAATTTAGAGTCATCAACTAACCTGCATGTCTTTGGACTGTGGGAGGAAGCCGGAGTACCTGCAGAGAAAACCCATGCTTACATGGGGAGAGCATGCAAACTCCGCACAGAGGGACTCCCCCATCCTGAGTTCGAACCAGGAACCCTCTTGCTGTGAGATAACAATGCTAACCACTTTCATGCCATGGTGGTGCAGTGGGATTTTGGTTATCCCTTAAAATCTAAGACAGCTTGTGGAACGTAGCAAACTCAGTCACTTCACTAGTGGCAGGTAAACAACATGAACCTGATTACTTAAAAGAGCCGGTCTTCTCATTAGCACACGGCCCCACAAAGCTGCTGAAGTAGCTGTAGGCTATTAAGGCAGCGGTGTCCTCAAAACGAACTAGTTTTGATAAGATGTTGTTGGACTGCTTCTGCAGGAGAAGTGTTTATAGCTGTTGTGGGCAGCCACACTTGAAGCAGTGGGGTTAACATTCGGTCATCGTAGAGAGGACGCTGTCGCAGTTCAACTCGGGATACCAGCGCACATTTTCCTGGAAGACATTCATTAGCGCTGCACTCAGTCGTAAACATGAAAAGTGAAGGATATAATTTCTAAGAAAAGAGGCAACCTGCCAACTTTCTCCTCTCTGCACAGCGGGCCAATCACAGCTTGAAGTGGGTGTTAATGTTGGATTGTTTGTGTTTGGAAAGTTACAGAAGTTGCATGATGCAGTGTTGCTAACTCTGACAGTGGAAAGGTATAGGGCAAAGGATGTTTCCAACACTGTTTGACCATCTGATAGCCACCTCAGCTGAAACATCCTGACATGTTTAGTCTTGCTGCGACCAACGGGAGTGTTATTAGCGTACAACTGCGACAGGCTCTGTTGATGCTGAACAGGCAGCTGCATTTTGTGCTTCTGTTCCACAATCAAACAAACTGAAGTCTGTGTGAGACCAGACGTCGTGTTTTACATGACAACCTGCTGTGTGATGTCTTTCCCTTACATCCGGTCACAACATGACGTCATTTAATGAATAGGATTTCCTCTAGCTTATAGGTCCATGTTGAAGATATTCAGGTTCACCTAAACACAGCCTGAACTTAAAGGACTCTGGACTCTTTGTCTTAACTTTGTCCACCACGTCAGTAAACCCAATAACTGTTGTGTTTGCATGACTAAAATGACATTTCTAACTTTAGATCTAAAAACATGAAACAACAAATGTGCACCTAACAATCCGTCTGAACTCATCCTGTTGTATGAAATATAAATAACTGGCCGACCTCTGCTCCATTTCTGAAAGCAAAACCTCAGTTGACCTTTTTTTGTCGTGGTATTAACCAGGTATTAACCTCTGCTTCAGTCCAGATATTTACTCACGAGGGGCTTAAAAGGTTCATTGCACCCACTGTCACATTACTTAATGCTCTGTTTGTCCGTGACCTCCGCTGTGAGACGGGTCAAATCACTTCTCTTACATAGTTCACCTTTTACCCAGAAACTCGGAGGAAAGCCTGGGGCGTGTGAAAATGAAGAGAAAAGTTTTTGGTTCAGCCCAAACGACCTTATTTGTATCCACGAATATAAAGACAGATATCTGATTGGTGATTGTGGATTTTGAACTCAGCAGTTCATAATCTTTTCTTAATTTGTTTTTTAATTTTCATGGTGTTGAGATTGATCTTTAAATTATGTGAAAAAAATCAGAATTCTTGCTTCTTCCGTTGTTCTTTTAAAATGGACCAGGTCTTTTTCCATATAGCAGTGTAATCATCAGAAGATTTAAAACTTCAAGATATAAAATTTTCAGTTTTAAACATAGAAATTTAACAGTTTTGTTTTATTTCTTGTGTTTTGTAAAGACAAATATGTCCAGGGGAACCTTTACTGGTATTTGCTGACTGAAGTCACTGCTACATTGCGTAGGTATTTATTAGAATAATATTTATTTCTTAAATTATTATGCTACAGTGAGTTTTCTTTCATGTGTCACAGTAAAAAAATTAAATAAAAAAACAAACTGAAAAAAATCTCTATAAAAAATATCTAACATCACCAATATCTAGGTGAAGAGACACTAACATGACTCGCTGAAACCAAACTCAATAAAACAAACATTGTATTTATAGATATATTTACTTAATATTTGACTTGTCTTCAGCCATCACATATGTAATATTAAAGGGGAAACAAAGGTAAATTGTAAAGTTGTACCCATAAATATTTTCAGAACAAAGCAGAAAAGGTTGCTGGATCTAAAGCTTTCTGGATGAGCCAAGACAAGTTTAGCTGTCTGAGTTTGACATGTGCATTACATCCTCCAGTCAGCGTTTATGACACGATGTTACAGTCTTTTTTCATTTGTTGAGTTGAGTTGAGTTAGTCGTGTGGAGAGGGACACAGCTGTAGCCTGCTCAGGTTAGTTGTGATCTTTAAGGGTATTCTAAGCAAGGATTGTCTTTGGGGGCGTGGGTGCGGGTGGTGCGGTTGCGGTTGTTGTTTTTGTAAAACAATATTAATGTATAACAAAATTACATGCTTATTCTACATAAAATATAAAAAAAACAACTATAATTTAACCATAAAAACTTTTGGTTAAACCAATGATTTCCTGTTTTCCTTTGTAGTTTTTGTCATGTACAAATATGTAATGATGATTGCTGGGTAATATGTGTGTTGATGTTGTCCAATATGAAGTCTCTGTTTAATCATGTAATGACACCATACTATTTACAGCGGCTAGTTTAACTGCAAAATCTCTCAAGACTGACGAGCTGGACACGTTTGCAAGCAGATATAACATAAAAGCGGCAGTAAGACACACTGTTGGTAAAATATATTTATACACCTAAAACTGTGTGTGTGTGTGTGTTTGTGTGTACCAATTTCGTATCTTCCTCTTGGACTACTGTTGCTTACAGCAGTGGTTCTCAAACTTTTTTTGCCCAAGGCACACAGCACACCAAAGGGCAAGCCAAAATCTCAAGGCACACCTGTATTTCTAACTGTGTACAATAGCTTCTGTGACATGTGTTATCACTCTTATTACGACATAAGACCATAAAAATAGGAAAAAATAAGACAGGTAACTTTTGTGGTACTGTTGACTGACAGTTTTTTGTCTCTTTTCCTTTGGTGGTAGGTCGTCCTCGCTGGTGCTTTTCTTTAATTTGCTCCGTACAGTAAAGTGATCCACTGTCCATTCACGGCTTTCTCCTTTTAAATGTTATCATCACTCACACTGGCTGCCAGTCAGGGTTTTGATGTGTTACACACTTATAATTCCCATATACGAACAGCAACAAATAGGTTCCCTGTGAAGGTTTTTCAAATTAAATTTAATCACATTTTTTAGCAAGACAATTATTATGTGTGGTTATTATAAAATCCCATGGCACATCAGGATTGGCATCGCGGCACACCTGTGTGTTGCAGCACACCATTTGAGAACCACTGGGTTATGGTCTGGCACCTGGTCACTACCTTTTTATACAGACCTCACCTGTGTGCTGTGCCCGAGGAGTGTCCAGAACACAACAAATAAGAAGAAAGTAAGAAAACACAGGCAGAGGGCAGAGTCTCTGCAGATAAAAACACCACCCACACTGCTGGTGGGTCATTTGTGATGATTGAGAGAAATTACTGCTTCTATACTTCTGCTATTTGATGAACTCTTAAATTAGAAATTTAAGATTTTCTCTGTGACATATTGTTGCAAATTTAATACTTTGTGTTTTGGGACTGTTGGTTGAACAAAACAAAAACCACGTGTTGGACACTCATGTTTACATGACAACTCTTTATATGCTCTAAAGTAAATGATAAATAGATTAATGGGAAAAAACATGAGATTAATCAATAATGAAAATAACTGTTATTGCCAGCCTAAATTTAATGACCACTTAAACTTGTTTTTCTGAGGCCAAACACGGGGCCTGTTCCCCTCCTCCGAGGCCTTAAAGCTAATGTTAATATGTTTATGACTTCTTCCTGTTTGGCCTCGCCTGGACTCTCCTTGAGGCCCACACTAAAGAAAACATGTTTTGCTGCCAGAGTCTCTGGACTTTGATTCATGGTGACGGGATGGACAGGTATCCTCCTCCCATCTCCATCCTGTCAGTACCACGGGCTGCTAGGCGGGGAAATGACTTTTTGTTCTGATAAAGAGCTCCTGGTGTTTGGCCTCCAACTCTGTTTTCCTCTGCGGTCACTCACTGTGTACAGAGGTCTCTACAAAGTGACTGTGACAGAGTGAAAGAGGTGAAGGGTCAAAGACACGCAAATAAAAGGTGAAAATGTCACCTGTGAACAGAGAGTACTGTAAATAGAGAGCAAGGCACCCTGTTCTTTACACTGACTTTACAAAGAAAAAGCAGCACAGTAAATAATTGTTGTCTTGGTGTAGTTTAAAGATCAGGCTACTGTGTTATATAAGAAACATCATAACTTAAAACCAAAACATCATAAAAGTTAATTATCAAGCAATGGTGGCATGAATTTCATTGCTCTATGAGTTTTTATTTATCATTGAAGTAATAACAAGTAAAGTAATAACATTTTGATAAAATGTTAAGACTGTATCTGTTAATGTAAGACATGGTGTCACTCTTTTTACTTCGTTTTTGCTCATAAAATATAGTTAAAATATATTGGTGACAAAAATCTGTCCTGCCATTTGTTCTGATTACAGGATGTAAATGTGCTTTATTGATTATTTACTACTAATGATTACTAAAATATTAGTATTATAAATATTATTTGGAGCTATATATTTTGTAGTGCTGTCCTGTTATATTTATCTTAATGTTTCAACTAGTTGGTGAGTCTTATGGATCTTAGGTGTGTGCATCATTTTCCATGAGGGCATGTGCTATTACTATTACAATTAAGTATTGTAAAACGTCAATATGATGAGATATTGCTGCTGCAGAAGCTAATGTAGATCTAAATCCACAATACGCGATAACTCAGTAAACTTTGCTATTTAAATCTTCACTAATTGATACTACAAATTGTATGTGATGGCACATTATGTATAAAGTGTTAGGAACTTCTACAATTATTTTTTGGCTACTGCCTTTTTATTAGACAGGACACCTGCTCTAACCACTAATCTACTAGGCGCCCTAGCTTTACAGATCTTTATCTTTAACTCACTGTTTTGGTTTTACTACCTGCAGCTCTGGTGTTTTGGTTCACTCACATGGCTCTCGCTGGCAGCTGTTTTTACAGCCATGTTTTCACCAAACACTTCTAGTGAATAGGGTGCAATAGGGTAAATAGTGTGCAGTGCTCTGAGGACCTTTCAGCCCCCGACCTGTTCTTAGTGTAGTTAGCATGTTTACTATATTACATGAATGTCACTGTCACGCTGAACGTCCTGCTGAACCCTGTTAAGGCTCTCAAACTCTTAATGGAAAAAAGGAATGAATAGTCAAATATTTGTATTGAACAGCCAAATCCGATTCATCTGACATCATTCTGAGTCAGGTACAGCCCTAGCAGTACAGTATTTGCATGGATATGTGCCTAAACACCAGATCTGTTTGGTGTTTCCACCACAGACAGTACTCTTAAATGTAGGTGGGGCTGTTACTGGATAGTAATGGCTGCTCCATCCAGCTCTAGCTGTATTTCCTCTTCTTGGGCGATGCAGAGGAACGTCTGCACCTCGCTTATTGTCCACATAACGGGGTTGCATTTGTTTTCAGAATAAAAAGGAACAGGTTGGAGTGTTTAAAGTTTCTGTCGCAATCAGCAATGCATTTAAAATTTAGTAGGTTTGTGTTTCAAGCTCCAGCTTTAGGCATCGATCAGTGTGCTAGGTACCTTAACACAGGGTGGTATGGAACAGTTCCCTACCATCCACAACTTTTGACAATGGAAATGCAAAAATAATCTTTGTAATGTAAAGCAAACTGAACTGATCTGGACTGCCTGGTGGAACAAAGCTTGAGTGAACTACTCTTATAAACTAACTGTATGCTGCTGCTGCTGTATGAAATGTTCCCTCAAGAGTTGTAAGAGATCAAAACAGAGGTGGTTATGTGGCCAGAAACACAACTTAAAACTAAAGCTAATGTTGCTCTCTGTCTTTTTAAAGTCTGGGTAGAGCAAAATCAGTGATTTCTTTCAGAACACATTATCCATGTTAGAAAATACTTGTTGTAAACACATGTAAAGGCTGGGAACTGTGTTGTGCTGCACTGTGGAGATGGACAGTTAAACTCTTTTCACCATTTCTGTGTCCAGGATCTTTTGGGTGGGGCTAACAGCATGCTTGATGACGCACTGAATCCTTATCATAACTTCTCCCATACTATATAGATAGTACTTTACCACCAATGTTAGAGTGCAGCACATAGCATCAGTGTCATTTCATGCAGTCTCTACGCATGAGTGGCGAGTTTTATGTTCCACAAGCTCTCTGAGTTCTTTCAGTCTGATAAATAAATAAATAAATAAATAATTAAACATCTCATTAATATTATCAGAAGTAGCCATCACTAATGTACCCTCCAGTCTATCTGCCCGAATTTGCTACCCAGCCTACGGACAGCTACTGCTCACTGCTGCAGGTGTGTGCTTTGTGCTAAAGTTAGCTGCTATTAGCTGATGAACGAGAGGCCATAGCCGTGCAGCAGTGTGCTACTGGGTTAGCTGCTAACGAGAGTCAGATGCTGCTTGATCCTCGGCTCGGGTTTTTGTTTTACCCAGACCTCTGTTACCACATTGACTTTAATGTCCCATCTTGAACATCCAAATCACACCCATCTTCCATGAACTGATTGTTCTCCTTCAACTCTGTTGTGACTGAAGTCCCTACAGAGATATGCTGTGACTGTAATTTCCAATTAAATAATCTAAAATGTTGATCATTCAGGAAGATCCATGCCATGGGGAGTTAACGCGGAGCAGCCAGAGTGATTATTTCCTGGCTTTGTCTGTGTTTCTCTGTTGAATAAAAACCATCTCGCTCATGGAAGTAATGACTCACACTGAGAGTGATGGTGCCAGTTCTCCATCATGGCAGCCGCCCATATTTTCTTCTGGTGAGATAAACTGGGTGCTCACCTCCCTTTGGTGAATTTGGAAGAAAAATATGTTTATTGCCAATAAAGTTTATAATGTGATGATAAGGGGAGAACACTTCAGGGTGTGGGTCTCAGAGTAGTGTAGTCTCATGTCTGATCTGTGGTAATGTTGCAGAACAAAAACATTACAACATGTGTTAATAGTGTCTTACTAAAACATCCTGAGTGAGATAAAGTTATGTCACTAAAAGGGGTGATAAGTGGAAAGGTTAAAAAGTCTGATTCTCAGGCTAATAAATTATTGTTATGTTATTTTATTATTTGGTACAATGATGAATTAACTCTTTGAGGTTCATGGTTCAGCTTTATTATCACTACAACAGAAGAATGTCACAATGAAATACAGCTGTGGCCTCAAATGTTTCAAATTAGAATAAAAGATAGAGAAATAGGCAATACAGTAGAACAAAGTATAGATGTAGCACTAAAGAAAGGAATAAAAAAGGGAAAACAATTTCCAAACTGTTTCTCATGTTCACTTATTTTGGCATTTTTAAGTCAAGTTTTAGAAAAGTTTGCAGCCGTCAGGTGGGATTTTAGCTGACAGCAGTAAAATAAGGTATGGGAGGATGAGGGTGTGTTCGTGTCTCTTGGGCCTGATTAAAATCACTGTGAGTGAGTGTGACCTTCTGGACCGGAGGTCAGGCCAACCTGCAGGAAAGACAAGCCGTTAAATGTCTCAACTAACTGCAGCTTCCTCCATCTGTACTGTCCATCAGGACACTCTCCTCATGCAGACTGCGTCATGTTCATCAGGGTCACTGTAGGAGTACGGTCAGTTGGCGGACATCTTGACACCAGCAATTATACCAGGAAGGGAGATTAGATATTTTAAAGTGACCTGAAAACTTTGGCAGAGTTTTTGAACATTGACACAGGCTACTTTAGGTGATAATACAAACCAACCAGTTAAAATGTTGGCATCATCAGTGCTGGACCGAGCACATTCGGTGCCCTAGGCAAGCTTCCCCTGGTTTTATTTATTTAATCTTTTTATATTTATTGTATTTATTAGTAACAAAAGCAAAAGCTAATGAGAACCTACACAGATAAACAACCTAGCTAACAGCAGAAAATAATAACAATAATAAAAGAAGGGTATACATACAGTTTATGGCTTTAGCCTTTTCTTTTTCTCTTACTCAAGTACTCTTCCCTCTTATGGGTGGCGGCTGCCTGTGTTGCCTATGGGAACATCCACCACTGGATTGTAAACTTCTGCAATCCATAGACACATTACATTTGTATGTTATTATGTAGCGGGTACGTTCAAACTTTACGTTTCAACAATGCTGTGGTTACTGTGTGGTTAGGGTTAGACGCTAAAGCCCTGTTTACACCAAACACTTTCAGCATGGTACCTTTGGAACCAAAAGTAACCCTTCAGACATGGTACCTTGACCCTGACGTTTCCACTGCAAACAGTACTCTTTAATGTGGGCGGGATTGTTGTCACTCACTGCTCCATCCAGCACTCACTGTATTTCCTCATTAATCATGACACAGAGGGAAGTCTGCACCTCGTTTGTTGTCCACAGAACGAGGTTGCACGGCAACATTTTCAGAATAAAATAAAACAGGCTGCAGTGAGAGTCTCTCTCCATGGGATATTTAAAAATAATGAGTTTGTGCTGGTTTGTGTTGGTTTTGTGGTTTGGACTTTCTAAGGCAAGCTCAGGGGTTTAGTGTTGCCGTGGCCCACAGGAACAACGCTCGGTGACCTTTTTTTTTCTCTGAGTGATGATTGGGATATATGCAGTTCAGATTACCCGGCTGAAATTAATATATATAAATGCTTGAAGATTCACTTATTACTAAAAGTGTATGTCAAATAAAAACTAAAGTAATTGTCAAAGTTGTCATATTGAATATTTAAGGTGTGTTGATCGAGTCACTTCATCAGCTTGTGCATTGAGTAACATTAAGAGTTCCACCTTAAAAGTCACTGGCAGTCGGCCCAGTGAATTAAGTTGTTTTTTGTCCAACGCCTGGCTGCTGCAAGAGGCAGCAAAACATGCCTTTCATTTTATAGTTACAGTTTACTAATTAAAGTCTGCACAGATTTGAACAGTGGCTTCTGCCTCAAAACCAGCTACAACTCAGGCCTGAGGAGAGTGACCGTCCGCTATTGGCCAATCAACAGACTGCAGTGTTCACAGCTCCACCTTTTAGTACCAGATCTGTGTGCTAGTACCCCAACAGAGGGGGGACCAAGAATGGGGACTGGCACAGAACAGCTCCACTTGTACCATCCACAACTTTTCACAGTGGAAATGGAAAAAAAGTGTACCGCGCCATACCGTACTGCTCGGTGGAAGCAGGGCTAAAAACTACTTGGTTATAGTTAGAAAAAGATCATGTTTAGGCTTTAAATACCTGGTTCTGGTGGCACAAACCTGGCTGGAAACACAGTGATGTCTCAGTGATAAACAACCGCTTTTCATTGCACTATCCCGGCAGGAACAATCACTTAAAACATTCAATAAAACAATTGAATTAAAACAATCCGACAGATTACGCACAAGTCCCTTGTAGGGCTTATTAGACGATTATGATATGATATGTAAACAACTGCTGTGCAAAATATTGGCTAAACTCTGACCTTCTGATTGACACCTCAGTTGAGTCAGTAGGGAGCTTTCATGTCCTCTCACAGCCTACAGCAGCCAATGAGAGCCTGTGTTGAAAGAAGGGGCCTGCCGCACTTCTCAGGTCACAGAGCCAATCAATAACCAGTAATTGGTCTGGTGACTTATGGGTCTTGTAGTCAATGACTCTCGTGACCTCGTGTGCAGTTTTGAGCGGGTTACTGTCATCACAGACTGCTATAAATGTACATTAATGATAAACAAATTGCTGCTCTTTTGTTCTTATCAATACAGGTTTTCTGGAAGTGTTTTTATTTACAATGAGCTCCTAAATAGACATTTCTGTCTTTGTTGATTTGTTTTTCACTCATGTTCACACATTGTTTTAACTTCTCTTTTTAAAAAGTGCCGGATGAAACCCCAAGCATATGTATAATGTTTATATCCTGTGATATTGTTCTCTACTTTGAACTTGGACAATAGGGCTTTATGATATGGCCCCATTGTGTCTTCCGGCTAATGTCTCCCAGTTCTCGTCATCTGCAGCATCTTTTTTCAAGAAAAAAAAAACTTATTTCAGTGTGTTGATACTTGAATAACTCAGTGAGGCACCGACAGTGATTCTGACTGTTGGGGCAAAAACCTTACAAAGGAGACCATGTATTTACATGCAGTCTACAATAAATGGAAAAAGACCAGCTTTTTATTTACTTCAGATATTCCTTGGAGAGGTGTTTCAGGTGAATTTTACACAAATGGTAAGAGGTAAAAGGCCAGTGGAAAAACAGTGTGGGTCACTAAAACAATGGTTCTGTTTGTTGGTCTCAAACAGTGGTCAGCAGCTCGGGAGGCATCATGTGTCAAGTTGATAGTTGTTTATTTTCTTCCTGCCAGGTCGTTGCGACCTGCCAGTCGCTGCATTGTTTTCTCTGGTGAGTGTCACTGTGTTCTATTAATATTTCTTCTTTTGGAACAGCGGGATAAACTGCTGCTGTTTCTTGTTATTCAGATTCACAGAAATCTGTTTTCCCTGGTGCTCGAGCCAACATAGAAACAGCTGCATTTTATAAGGTTTATCTGTAAAATCCAGCCTAATTTAAAGACGTTTTGTGGCAGTGAGAACGTCAAACTAAATCATGTGGAGAAATAGAGACGACTGAAACAATATCAGTGCTTGCTTGACAAAAGAAAAAAAAAAAATCTTAACTCAAGTTTCACTTACAAGCTTTTTCTAAAGCTTTCAGCCTTGTGTAACTTGCTTCATTCATGTGATAGCATGTTTTAATGTGACGTCTTTCTGCCTTAGTTTGATAAAAAACAAACAAACAAAACAAGACTTTAATCAGGGTCCACTGAATATCTTTTCCTGAACTTTCAACCACATCTCACAGGGTTCCTCTGTGTACAAAGTTAGCATTCATCATCTGATAACAAGTGTTATTATAACCCATGTTCAAAGGTGGTCTTTGACATTAGATGTGAATGGCCTCATTATTCATCCATTACCTAATGAAAACAGCGAGGAAGAACATAAGATCTGGTTAGAAGCTCAGGAAAAAGCTAGCAAAAGGACCTTAATTTCTTTTTTTCCCAAACTGTTTCCAAAACCAAGAATGAACTTTGATACTCAACACGAACCCCATATTTGCTCTCAGTCCAAACAAAAATAACACACACATAGACTTAATAAATCCTTTAAATCTATAGAAATCTTACTATTTAATAAGCTGGAAGATGTGAACTGAACATGAGCCTCATTAAATGCCTTTAAAAGTACAAAGAAACAGCTTCAGCTGAAGGCAGTGGAAACTAAGACTAAATAAAAACATCCCTGTTTCTCTGGTGGTTTATGTAGTTTCCAGAGCGACAGATAAAAACCAGATGCTGAGCTGGACTTTACAGCAGCAGTCATTCAGTTATTGCTGAGTTACTGTTATAGACCAGATTTGGATTTCTAATTCTAATAACATTTTGACGACATTTACCTACTGCATGTAACAAAACTCATTGGTGGGAGCAATACTGGTATCTCTCACTCAAATAAAAGCAGCAATAACTCTCTTTAAAGACAGTCTGCTACACTGGTAAATGCTTTACATTCAAGTCTT
Organism: Cephalopholis sonnerati; assembly: GCA_019142605.1. Classification (NCBI taxonomy): domain Eukaryota; kingdom Metazoa; phylum Chordata; class Actinopteri; order Perciformes; family Serranidae; genus Cephalopholis; species Cephalopholis sonnerati. The sequence goes on from JAGQAX010000006.1 coordinate 26,182,650, forward strand.
AACTTAAGTACAAAAGTAATAACAGCAAAATGTACTGAAAGTATTAGAGTAAAAGTTCTTGTTGGGCAGAATAGAAATCTGTGTGTCTATCTATCAATGTATCTATCTATAGGTTTCTTTTTGGATAGTTCAATATACACAGTATCATATTTTATAAATTGATGATAGGCTTTTTTTTTTTTTTTTTTTATAAAATCCTAAACCTGCAAAGTAACCAGTAACTCCAGCTGTCACATAAATGTAGTGAATGCAATAGTGCAATAGTTCCCACTGAAATGTGGTGAAGTTTAAGTATAAAGTAACATAAAATTTAAATACTCAACTAAAGTAAAAGTACCTCCAAACTGTGGGCTACTTAGTAAGCCTATGTCCCTGCACTGTTAGACAGTAATTTGTTGTAAACTGTTTAGTTGGTCTCAGGTACAAACATCCTCTGACTGCCTTCTGAAGGCCAACAGCGTCCTCAGCTGCTGGATAGAGGATAATGCAGTTAATGAGGCTTTATTGTGGAAGGCCAAGATGATTATTTCCATATTAACTACAGTTTTTTTTTTCTTTAACTGAGAGTAACAGGCTTTAAAACATCTAAAATATATATGTATATGTAAGAGCGCTCTTTGATATGAACAGACCTGTAGAATCACATTATAACAGACAAACTCTGTGCTGGAAAAAAACACAAGAAAACAGGACTTATATGAAGGTAAATGCGCTAAACAGTTTGTAATTATTCTGATGTAAACTCTGGAAACACGACGTAATGTAATTTGGCGCCATTTGACCAAAATGACAAACAAGCCCCGCCCCTCTTACGTCACCACGCAGAAGCTCCGGCTCTCCCTCCTCATTGGAGGATCCAGCTGTCTGTCACTGATTCCTTCAAGCTGCAGTCAGCGGTAAATACAGGAAAGCTGCGTCCAAATCAACAGCTGAACAGGAAAGACGTGCTGTGCCTTCAAAATAAAAGCACACTCTGGATCTCTTGAAGGATAAAATGTGGTCTATGGTTTAAACATGAAAAAATACTTTACATACAGCTGTCCACGTGGTCTTGTTGTGCAGTTGCCATGTTTGTCTTGGCCTAAAACAAAAGTTCTATCACGTTATTGGACATTTAAAGGACGAAGCATGTTTTAGACCTTTTTCGTGTATCATGTTGTTTATCAGTGCATGCTGTGATATGTTGTATGCTTTTTAATTGCTCCTATAATCCAGCCAACTTTATCATTCCAGTATGAAGATAATATCTTGTCTGTTTCTCGTTGTCACATCTTCTCATGTTGATGGAAGCGCGTCATAACTGGATGACATCATAAGAGAGTTGAGCATTTATAGAAAAGATTATTTCTGTATCCATGTCCAAATAATGCAGTCTCTCCTATTAGACTGGAGCATGGGAAGTATGAATGTTTCAGGGTATATAGTATATACACACAACATGCATATTGGTGCATTTATTGTGTAGACTCAACTATGTGTGGAGAGGTAACAGTGTGTACATACATTTTGGGTTGTGATCTTGTAGGATGGAGACAAGTGTGGGCTGACATGTTGATGTTGAGTATCACCAGTGGACTTAATTTTATTTTATTTTATTTTTTATCTACTGTATATATTTTAAAGAAATTGCACAGATACCTTGTGCCTATATATGGTATTCAATCAATTTTATTTATTTTATTACTTTATCATTACTTTGTGTTTATGAGCTGGGAGAGGATTGTTGGTGGGTGGGCTGTGAAAGGGTTATTTCTGTTTAAAAAAAGACACATGAAACTGTGTTACTATATTGTCATATATACAAAATTGTTGAATAAAACTTGGTTACAAAAAAGAAAGATTATTTTTATATTGTAGTAAAATGAATAAAACTAAAGCAGCTGCAGGGACAACATCAGCAACAACAAATCACTGTGTGATGTTTGGTAAATGGCCACTTGTATTAGAAAGAAGCTATAGGGCCTACATAATGATCATGGTTAAGTTATAAAAAGACAAATAGACACTTGTATGGTCCTTGGTATGGAAACATGTAGGCTTCTTAAATAGGCTAAATTAAAGTAAAATAAATTATGTCTATAGGCCAACTTTGTGAGAGGTTCCAACATTTGTTAAAAATTAAAATAAAATAAAATAAAATAAAATAAAATTAAATCCAATGTGTGCAAGTTTAACCAAAATAACAACACATTGGACTTTTATTTTAAAACCACAAACCGGAAGCCCTTATTTGATGTTATTAACTTGACACCAGTGAGAGTGGCAGGGTTTTTTTTTCACGTTCTCCTCCCAAACTTTTCTTACCTTCTCCGAAAGTCATGACAAGTCTCATTGAGGCTGGACGGAGAGAAGCCAGAAGGTAAGACACAGTCACAGGGATCGATGAACACACATGAAACTGATACTTATCAATTAACCCGACTGATCGACTCTGTGAACAAACAGCTAAACGATTTACACTGCGTGTGTTTTAGTTATTAGCTGCATCAAAGTTTTACGGTGATCACAAACTAAAGTTTATTGTCTCTGCAGAAAAGAGAAGTTTATTTTATTATTGTTGCAGGAAATGCATGTCGTTGATGCACATGTAATATTTGTTGGACTTTTAGTGTCCTGCACATGTGTGTTTATAATCCTGCTGAGCTTTATAGTGTTTCAGTGTCACCATTATCCTTTTATATCTCAACATAGACTTTTAGTTTCCATCCCTGCAGCCATATAAGTCTGTTTAGGCGTTTTATAGCCCTGAAAATTGACTGTAGGTCTTTGGCACTTTTAGTTTTGTTAATACAGAATCTTTTTCAATTTGTTGTGGATGTACTGAGACACAGTCTTTTTTGACTCTGCATGTCTTTCAAATATTAAATTTTAAAGAATCACCCAACAAAAAGTCATCTTCTATACTTAAAATTTAACTTTCCTTTCTTAAAGCTGGTGTTATAGTCTAAGAGCAAACATTTATTATGATCAGCCTGGTCATTTCAGATGCAGATATTCTCAAAGGATGTAAATGTGTTGTCTTTAGCCTTAGATATTGATCTGTAAAGCAGATTTAAACACAGTATTGTGCTTTTTGTGACCATACTTTTGCTGTTGTTGCTCCACAAATCAGTGCACGTCTTTAAAAAGCATCATAAACCCCTTTCTGTTTTCTTTGGCTTCCTCCATTTCATTCCCTGTTTTATTTTTGTGCTTTGAACACATCATTCAGCTTGTCCTTTGTCTCTTTTACTCTCCTCTCCCCTCTTTCTCCATAAACACTCCTGTTTTGGAAAGTGTTGGGTAAATAAAGTGTGTTTGCTTGCTGGTAGATATGGAGCAGACAGAAGGAATAGAAAGCTCAGATAGTGTTGTGGGTGAGGCTGTATCATGGGATGGAAATCCCCCCTCCACCTCTGCTATTGTCAGAAGTGTTGACCCCCCTCTCCCCGCTCTCAGCTGGTCTCTCTCTCTGTTATTACTCAGTGCATCATCTCGGTCTCTTCGGTTTTCCAGAGCAGAGTTTTTACTCTGTGGTGTTGGGTGTTCAGATGTTGAGTCGGTCACATCAAGAATTCAAAACACAAACTGTAAACAGTCCCTAAATATCAAAAAGCTTTAATAGAGGAAGAAATGCACCATAGAAGAGGCAGGAACATCTGAGTACAAGATGGTCACTCCCGTCCCCTCGGGTTGTGGAACGCGACTCTGGGAAGATGCAGAAAATCAAAAGTTTAATTAAAGACTCAGAGAATAAATTTAACACAGACAGACAGATTGACGAGCTTCGACAGTGTTAGATGATCTGAGGGCGGCTTGTTGCTTGTGTTGCTGGAACTGAGGCGGCTGATTTAAAAATATCAGGCTAATAAATAGTAGTAATGTCATCTGCTGTAAGAGAAGACGCAGGAAGTGGTGTGCCCTTCACTGTCCGCTCTTTTTTAAATCTGCATGTAGGATCTTTCAAGTCTGGTTACACCAACCTGATGACGTGAGCTTAACTTTCTGTTTCGCTCTGCGTACACAGAAGCTAGGATCTTTCCCTGACCACAACCAAATGTTTAGTTAGTTGCCTAACCTTAAAGCTGCTGTAATCTTTATTTTTCATGATAAAAACATAAGAAATGACTGATGTGCAAGTTGTAGTGACGAGCACGCAGAGAATTATCACCTGAATCTGCAGCTCTGCTCATCTTTATAGAGATTTATACTGAGCTTCAGCTCATTGTTCTGCTGTAAGACTGCAGCTTTACTGTTTTGGTTCACTCTGCGCTCTCTTGGCATTGTGTTCGGCCGAAGCAGGCAGCTGAAAAAGCTCTAAAAACCCTCTGTATTCTCCCTGCTCAACAGCAAACAGCAAACCGATACAGTTTGAGACTAGCCGGTGAATGTAATGGAGCATTTAGCAGCTAAAAGACAGATATTTCTCTCAGGAGTTGGTAGAGACCAAAAATGGAGCTAAAATAGAGTGAATATTGGACTTATGTTCATCAGGTGACACAAACACGACCTTTAAATGAATTATAATGTTGCTGCGTCACTGACATTCAGCATATTGACTTAAAAGTGATGGTATTTAAATAATCTGTTGGCAATTTATTCCTGCTGCTACAAGTGGCCACAACAAATCAGTTATTGCAGGGTTAACCATAGTTTATTTTACATATCCATCATCTTTCTCTGAACTTTAACCATACTGTTGCTGCCCTGCACAGATGCGGTTGAACAAAATAATAGTAAAAAAATATTGGTGTTGGATTTTTACAAAGAAAAAAATGTAATTGAAAGCTTGAATATTGATGAAATTTCCAGTATCATTGCTCTTTCTGTTGATTGAATATGCTTACATAAATACTGTACAACACGATATGGTGCGTTATGACACGATACGACAAGGTACGATACGATACGATACGATACAATGCGATGCGATGCAATATACTATACTTAATTGTTCTCGCAGGGAAATATGTTTTGGACTCAGGAGCTGTAGAAGTATTGCTGCCTTACAATAATAGTCCAGAAGAAATGAAAAGCGTACGTCATACAACACATCACAGTACACAACATAGCACCATAAGCAAAACACAACCCCTAAGCATCAAGCCACATTATTTTAAATCTTAATCAAGGAAGCTGCACATTTGATTTTGATTACAAGTTTGAAAGAGCGTCCAATTTGATGATGATGATGATTTCTGCTCCGAGCTGGGAGAGTGTTTCTTCCCCAAGTAATGAAGCTTATGTTTATCTTTGTTGTTTATTAGTAAATGATTTGATAGTTATCACAGATAAAGGCGGGGGGGTTTGGGAATAAACGTGAACAATGTGGGACTGGACAAAAGGCTAAAGAGAAACAATCAGTTTGTTTATTTAAGTCAGGAATGTCAGGATGTGGTGGCCTTTTTGCTGAACTTCCACTGGTGAAATGAAACAGAAATTCGTGCTAGATATGCCGTGTTAAATGGCTGCTGCCTTCTTAATTTGTCACTTTTAAATGAAGGTTGTTTCTAGATGTTGTTTTTGAAATATAACTAAGGCAATGAACTTCACCAGACTGATAACTGTGAGATAATCTGCTGTACAAGGATGAGTAAACAGAAACTTGTCTTTTAAATTAGCACTAATCTCTTGACAACTTTCTGACGCTCTCTCAGGGGGAATCTGTCTTCCTGCAACAGGACTCTGGGGTTTGACTTACTGCTGTTGCCTCAAAAATAGATTCACTGTAAGTTTAGTTGGAGGTGTCAGGAGGTCAGTGTTACACTCTGATACTCTCGATATTTCCTCCCTTGGTCCTGTTATTTATTTCTTTTATACACACGTGTTCATACTTCATGTGTTCTCACCTTGTTTACACCCCATTACAGAGAGGACAGTTTATTAAATCAAAACTGAATTAAATTTGGGTGTGTGCTCGCACTCATGAGCCTGATAAGATGCATGCTGTTGTATTTTTAGCTCTATTACGAGTGGTTTTAATTTTAGCGCCTCCAGACTGTGAGTTAGTCTGCACTGCAGTGATATGATGAGTGAAGGGAAAGCTGGGTATTGGCATTAAGGTGACAGTGACAAAAACTAAATTGTCATTTTTTCCACAGGTGATCTGGTGGGTTTGCAGTCCCAAAAAACCCCTGTGTTGTGAGTCAATCTCTACTGTGTGAACAAGCAAGCTTATTCAGCGTACTTGTTTACATTTATAGTTGAGTAAGAGCCTGTGTTGTTTGATTTGGATTGTGTCTGGATTATTGTCTCCTTTGCTGTGAACACTGACTCTTAGTGAGGGCGGACAGACCTCTGGTTGCATTTGAGAATTCTTCAGATTTGATTTTTAAATCATGGTGCTCACAACTTCTTCCTGTTTCCTCTTTGTTCTTTGCAAACAAACCAGATTGTTAAACATGAGTTCACTGACGTCACCTCACTGGATTCCTTTTGTGCTGAATGTCAAAGTTTTCAAGCAGTTTCTTGTTGCGTCCATCTGAAGTACAAATGAGCTGAATTTCTGAGTGCAGCTTTATATGGACATTCAGACGTGGGTGGTTGTCTCAGATACCAGTGAGACAACGAAACAGTTTGAGGAACATATTAATGTGTTTAAAGGCTCATCAGACGCCCAAACAATGCAGAGAGGATTGTAGCACTGTGACACTGGATTTTACAAGTCTGGAGAGGCAACAACTTTATTTCTTTGTTACAACAGTCACAAAGTAAACTGTAGAAATACAGTGTTCCTGCTACAAAGTAATGCACCAGGAATGTGCTCTTTGATGTCTTGATTTGCCAACGCAGCATTTTGCTGGATGACACTGCTAGAGTCTTCTCCGCTGACATCTCCATTGTTTCCAAGTAACTCAATACACTTACTCAAGCACTGTAATTATGTATAGTGTTGAGGTGCTTTTACTTTACCTGATTATTTCCAATTTTTTTCTGCTTTATACTTCACCACATCTCAGGCAAATGTTATTTTACTCCAACACATTTATTCAACAGCTTAAATTACATTTCATATTAAGATTTTAGAAAGAAAACACATGGTTAGTTTATGATGCATTGTTAAAGATTCAACTATGTTTACATGTTGACAAACTAAAACAGTTAATGCTGCTTACACATGTGTTCATCAGTAGTAATAATCCAATAATACATATGTTTTCAGGGTTGTCCGTCCGTCCATCTGTAGATATGTGTGTCCTACACTGAGTAAATTTCTTAAAATTTGGCAAAAACGTCCACTTGGACTCAACTATGAACTGATTAGGGTTTGGTTGTCAAAGGTCAAAGGTCACTTTCATTTCACAAAACTTGTTTTTGGCCATAACTCAAGAATTCGTACACTAATTATGACACCATTTTGCACAAATGTCTTTTAGGATAAAATGATGAAGTGATGGTGTTTGATATCCAAAAGGTCAAAGGTCAGCTGCACTGTGACATCATAATGTTCTGCAAGAACACTTTTCTGGCCATTACTGAACGTCATAACTCAGGAACAGAAGGGGAGACATTTGATACTGAATTAGCAACACATTCTCACTCCGACCTCGTCACATATTGACATTTGGTCATGGACTTTCTATGTCCACATACGACGTGTAAGGTTGTCTTCCTTTAAAATAGTTTTCACAGTCTCTTTCAAAATAAACTCACTACGTCGGTACAACACCGCGAATTGACGTTTTTTTCCTTCAGCAACAAACACGTGGTTGGGTTTAGGAAAAAAGAATAGGGTTTGGCTTTAGAATCTTGTGGGACGGGAACATGGCTTTCTTAGGTGAAAGTCGGTGTTTGTTGGACCCATCCACCCCCCCCCTCCCTCTTGTCCCTTTCGGACTTTTGCTGCTTTGACAGCAACTGGCCGCGTATCATTACGACGTTAAAGGACCCTGTTTTTTGTTGGTTTCTGATGCTGCAAGTGTGTTAAGCATCCATGTTTTAGAATATGTAGCTTCTTTGCTGCAACATCCAAATGTAAAGTCGACTGTCAAGGCTCCGTATGAGTCTGGACAGACATGGATGTAAACTGTACCTGCAGTTTGACTGGTTTGTGGAGGCACACAATCACAATGTGGTAATTCTAGTTTTGCGTTATTAGGACCTTTACTTTTAACACTTTTAAGTACATTTAGCTGACAGTACTTGTGTACTTTTATTTAAGTTTTGAGTGTCTGAGTTTTACTTGTAATGGAATATTTGTCCATTGCTGTTCTAAAAACTTCTTCTGCCACTGTTTATGCGTTTATCAGTTGAAGGAGTGCTCTTAAGCCTATCTTTTATTTGTTATGAATGCTGATATCCACTGATTTAAAGTCATGACAATAACTCTAGAAGAGACTGAGAACCTTCACCGACACAACTCTAGAAGAGCTAAAGCACATTATTTTGGTCCTCTGTGAAAGTCAGTGTCGTATGTTTAGGTTTTTTAAAGTTTAAGCTTTTTTTTATCCTCTAAGGCAGCAGTTAGTTTTAAGTGTCAGGGCTGCCTGGAACCTGATAGCTGCAGGTTTTCATCATAATTAGCAGGCATTCAGGCTTTGAAAATGGAAATTACCACTTTCAGCTTCATGCCAGATCCTCTGATTGGAGTGGCTTTCCAAATTGTCCTTGAAAGGAGGAGAAGCTCTTCAGGAGTTCAGTGCATTTCAGAGAAGCAGCTGCCTGTTTTCTACACGTAGTTTTAGTTTTACCAGGTAGAAAAAAACACTTGTCTTTATTTAAAATGTTTTTTTTTGTAGCAGTGCAATTACAATGGCTCCAGAGCTGGTTTCGAGCTGGACAGGAAGTCAAGAGCAATTGCAATACAAGACAACTGTACGCAGCAGAATGTAATAAATAGGAAGTAGACAAATATTCGTAAAACAAAGGCCGTTGTGTTGTCTCTGGTAGATGCTTTTATAGTCACAGGAGTTTCTCATAATTATATTTGCCCTGTTAGTCTTGAGATCATGACTTGTATAACCCACGGAAACAATTTAGCTGTTTTTTTCCCCCTGCAGATTGAGTTTGAATTTAATTGTAATCTTGAGATGTGCAACGTGTTTCAAGTCAAGTCTAAAGATGGCAGATTCATTCAGAAATTTAACGTGATTTAATATGTCTGATTAATTTGATCATAAAGTACTTCCTCGTGGCCTTGTGTATAAATCCAGTCAGCTCTTCTTTTGGCATTTATATAACATTTATAAATGAGAAAGTCAAACTGCATTTAGAAAAACTCAATAATCTTGGAAAATAAAAGACATTTCAGTCGTGATCATGAGAAAATGATATTTAAAATGAGTGCCTGAGATAAGTTATGACGTTTAAAAAGTAATAGAATTATCTCAGGATCATATTTGTTATAAGCTAAGGTAATGAGTTTATAAGGGTGAGAATAAGATGTACTTCTCCAGATGATTAAATACCTATGTTGTGACCCGAAGATCACAGACCACCCTTGTGTTCTGTAGATTCATTTACTGATTGGAAATTAGCCAAAGGTCGTCTCTCTGAATGGATCCACAGTCAGCTCTTGCCTGAGGCTCCAGACTTCTTATCTCAGACTCTGAGCATTGAACATCATGAACAGTTTAGTAAAAATTAAAGGTTATTTAATGAAAAGGCCAGAGGAATTCTTTAGTTATTGTCAAACCAGTGACTTTCCGACTTCCATTCCCCGTGTGTCCCAAACCCTGCTGGTTCCTACTATGATCCTCAAAAGCAGGTCACAAATATGTGTTTAATTTTTGAAAAAGGTTACAGCTCAAGACTATTTTAATGCCACACCAAAAAGATTAATTATTATTAATTATTGTTTAAATATCCAGTTTTTGTTGAATTTGCACCTCCCTGTGTCATCCAGGGCACAGGCACAGCCTGCTGGCGGATAGTGGATCCTCTGCTCTGAGCATCCAGGCCATAAACAAAAGATGAGCATTTTTGGTTCTGCTATCCCAGTCTGTGTGACTTTAATGCAAGAGAAATTTGGTAAATTATTTAGACATATGTTACCAATTATTTTGACAGTGCAACATTAGAAAAAAGGATATATAAAATCCTACTTCCCATGTTTTTAAGACTTTTAAAAGATTGATTAAAATCATTTTAATACCAAACAATGCCTTATTTATAGATTAATTAATAAATTCAGTGCAATCCTGGGGTAAATAACTTCATAAATAAACTGGGCACTGTAGTTTTTAACTAACTTAATTCAAACAGGGTTAAAGAGTGCATTTGGCTGGGACTATTTTCAGCCACAGGTAAACACAGATTTCTTGCTCAAGATTGTTTACAGCAGCAGAGCGGTGTTTGTGTGTTACCCAAAATAAACCTCAGTGCCAATGTTCATCATACTGAAGGAACATGTCACGCAGAGCAACAGTGTCGTTCACTGATGTGTTTCTGTGCTCACAGACACATAGTGCTTATTCTCTGAAAGCACTGCATTACCTTTGAAACGTATAAAGATGTAGAGTCCTAGACATATGAAATGCATCCAGTATAACAGCGTCATTGTCCAGTGTCGCTGCCACGCTCTTCTTCCAGAGCCCAAGATGGCCGCCTTGTCATAAAATAGTATATTGCACCCGTTGTTTGTGAATGTTAGTCATTGAAACATGCTTTCAAAATACACAATTCTACTGATGGCCACAGTGTAACAGGAGACCACACATTGTTTATACGTCAGAATTAGATTTTTATTTGATCGAGTACAATTTTACATTTGATCAGATTCTTGGCGACCAACCATTTGAACGTCGATTAATCGTTATCATCCCCTAGTCTTTACATGTAAATGTAAATGTGATTTATTTATACAGCCCTTTACAACCACCCACAGGTGAACCTTTACAACAGATAATAACTAAAAGCAATAATAAAACAATAAATAAAAACAGTAGAAACAATACCAATAACAACAATAAAAGTAATAAAGTAGAATAAAATAAAAGTGTCACCATGCTACTGGATTTGCTTCCATAAAGAAAAAAACAGAGTATCACCATATTTATCCTTTTAATTGTTGCAGATTATTGTACACAAAGTAACAACCAGTCACGCCTTCTCATGAAATAAACAGGAAAACAAACTGGTAAGAAAAGAGCAGATAAACCTTTATTGATCCCCAGCAGGGAAGTTCTGTAATGGCAGCAGCCCTGAGACATTAATTTACAGGTAAATAGACTAAGTAAAAGAAGTAAACAATAAGCGGTGTCTATAAAACTAAAATAAGCGTACATATAAAAATAGAAAACTATAAAGAGCATACAGAGACAAAAATACAGAATTATAGGATAGACAGTAAGCCTCTACCACTGTGGTCCAATCAGACGCTCCTCCCTCCGCTATCTGTACTGCCTGAGAAACCCTGAATGAGAAAACACAGGGCTAAATATACCCACCTTAACTCAAGTACTTGGGAAAGAGGCACTAATCAAACTGTGTGCACAAACATCAGGGTGGGAAAACGCCAAACTAACCAGTCACTGCTGCATTTTGGTTCATCTGGTGATTTTGTTGACTCTACCAGACACTGATCGTAAATTACAGGTTGTGATATTTGACCCTAAGAGACTTTTTGGCTGGTTAAATGGTGATAGTGGCAGACTGGTTTGACTCTTGTGGCTTGAGCACCAAAGAGGTCAGATTCTCGCTCCGCCAGAACTGACCACTTCTCTCTGTAGAAGAACCAAACCGCGACTGCTTTTGGAAACACTTCCTGGATGTCACTGCAATGCCACAAACCTTTTGAATCCAATTTTCATTTTTGGATCAAACAATAAAAGTTTTTGTGTGCTACTGAAGAGTCTGTGGTTGAAGTCAAACTTTCTCTGACGCCGTCTCAAGATTTTGAATGTGATGTCTCTGAGGGCAAAGTGAGAGCGAGGCCTCGAAGTCCAGTTTTAGACTGGTGTCGCAGCTTAGAGATCGCCTCTGTTCACTGGCTCATAGTGGAACAGATGTTGTAGCACTGGAAAAGCACCTCTGCCCTATGAAGTCATACATACAGTGAGAGGCTTGACACATTCAGTTCCCACTGCATGTTGAAAACAATCTTTTATATCCTAATTTTATTCCTTTCAATGTTCCCGTTTGTCTCTCTTTTTCTTTTAAACTGTCATGTAAAGCTGGGGCAGACATAAATCTGTAAAAGGCAGAAAAACAAAACAAAGACAAAATTAGCAGAATTTGAAAATGCAGCCCTCCTCCTGTAGCTCACCTCCCTCCCCTCACTGTCCCAAGCCCCTCCCACCAGTTTATTGTTTATCAGACCACAGATTAGACAAGAGTTAACAAGCTAATGTTAGCCATCCCACTGCTCCCCACCACTGTGGACTACTTCCCCAGTAGTAGAGCTTGCAGCAGCTTGTGAGACGGACCTTTGGTCGGCGGCTGTAGCAGCTTGAATTCATCTAGCACAACCCCTCCAGCGCTGGGTGTCACAGCGGGCCGATGGCCAGTGGCAGTGTTGAGATTAACTTGTGTAATGGCAGCAACAGAAAGTTTGCTGTTCTTATAGGGAGTCAGGGCTGTACGGTCACACAGAGCTTGGGTTTGCGCCGGCTGGAATCAGGTTGAAGTAGCTGCTGATTTGGTGTCTGTCTCCAGAGCTGCTGACCGTGCTCCTCCTGGTGAGGTGGTCTGTAGTGGCGGGGAGTGAGGTGGATGACACACTGTGATTTGTTGCTCTAGCTTATGTTAGCTACATGTGAACATGCAGCTGTGAGCTGTGATCTATTGACAACATTCTCTGTCCATCTCTGAAACGCTTTGCTGATATCGACACATGATTTATTTTGTTTATTGTCCGATTCTTTTATAAGGCCCTGACATACCAAGGCGATGGTCTGCTGTCGGTGAGCGTCTGTGGCCTTTGTCGGTGCTAGTTGGCTTTTTTTCCACCGATTCAGCATGTTGAATCAACAACAGCGGAGCCTGTTGGTGCAGGCGCAGAATGCATGCGGTGGTAGGCTGTCAGCTTTAGTTTATGTGATGTGATCATGTGCAAATTTTTGGCCCAGACACAGGCAACGTGATGTGATGCAGCATCGCTTTTGTCGCCGCAAGTCTCTGAAGTTGGTTTGGTGTGTCTGGGCCTTTAGACTTTCTGAAAACAGAGCCAAGAGAGGTGCATAAGTCTAGTTTTCCCTTACTCCACTTGAATAACAATGTGCTCAAAGTTTATTATAGGATTTTTGCCCAATGACCCCAAAATTGAACTTCCTCTTTGAGCTTTAACTTCATGTCTCCTGTCTTGTTTTGTATTTATTATGAATATCAGTCATTTTGACTTTAGTATAAAGACTAAAAATATTGGTTTCAGTTTCTAATAGGGCACTCTGTTTAAAGGTTTTAATGGTTAATAAATAACTTAATTTGCCTTTTTATTGGTTATAAGCCATTTATTAGAACGACTTTCAGGAAACCACGTTGTGAAAAATCTCTGTGGCTCGTTAGTCATTAATCATCAAGTCATTAATAAAGGGCTGGGAGTGTCTCACTTTTTATAAACCGTTAAGTCTGCAGTTATAATTATTGATAAATTAAATTAAATGGCTCATAGGTTTTTCATTTGTTAATACACCACAAGAAAATGTCACTAAATAAGTTTGGTTTGTTGGAGAGTCTACCTGATGAACTCAAGAGCTAAACAAGAGACAGATTGAGTGTCCTGATGCAGCCAGAGGTACTTTACACAACGTGACACTTTAAAAGTTGGTAGTTACAGCTTATAACTCATATATGAAGCATTAGTAATGATTTCACTTTTTAAAAATAAACATTTTTATTAGAAAGTGTCAAAAAGGTGCTGGAAAAAAAAACAGTTAAATAAAACTGCAAAAACAAGGAGTTGTTCGCAAGTACAGAATAAATGTAATAAATGACCAAAGAAGAGAAACAGAAGGAGAGTGAGTAGAAGCCAAATTGAATGAATGGAGTCCCCTTTGCAGTTCAGATGACATCATTCTGCAGATGGTCTCTGCGTCGACTGCATGGCATCGATATGTTTAATTAAGTTTTGTAATGCCCGGCAGACATCAGATCGCATCTCAGGAGTAATGAGCGGCCCGAATCTGACGAGCTAAGTGAATCAGTGCTTGATGGAAAACTGAATTAGAGCCCACAAACATGTACTTTCCACAGGAGCAGCTCCATGGTGATGAAGGTGTGTTTGCAGGAGCTTTTGTGAAACATTTCAAAGACCTACATTCATCCAGTGCCTTGTCATTACCCCGACACTCTCCATCAAAGAGATGCTGAACTGGTATAATTTTCACCAGTGGAGGAAACAGCATGATAACGGACACATATTTCAGTTGTTTCTGGGCAGAAAGCTGCTGACATCTGGTGCTGTTCTGCAGTTACGAGAATCAAACATCTGGAGGCTCCAGTTGCTACTGTTGTGAAAGAGACAAATGGGTCAGAGTCTTAAACACAAATCTGTGGACCTGATATGTAGGTCAACTCAGAGAGGCTTTTAGAGATGCTTAAAGCTGGTTTATTTGAGATATTGGCTTGGCTGGAAAACACAAAGACCTGAAATTATTAGAGAAGAAAAGGAAATGAGAGAAAAAGAGAAATTTGTGCGGTTCAGATGGAAAACTTTTTTTTTTTTTTTAAATGTATTTAAAAAGCAGCTTCTACAAAGGTTCAGTTTGTTATGTTAGGGGAAACAGGCCTGGAGTGTTTGTCTCACCATGGAGGGAAAACAAGGTGCGTTTGCTCCAAAATGCAACGTGACATCAGAGCTGGAAACTGGCTAATTGGGGAAAACTCGATTTGTGAGCGCTGCTTTGTTTCAGGGAGGGGCGGCTAGCCTTCAGCCATGGGACCGCCTCAGTCTCAGCTGACTAAGTGGCAGCTCTCTAGGCTGCAAACTGATGCTAACAGCATTATATTTCCAGAGGGAGACACTCAATGTTGCCATCCCCATAATTCATTCATGTCCAGTCAGATCTTTTGGTCGTGTGGTCGTCCATGTTTAAATCCTAACTGGATCAAAACCCACAATTTTACCGACAGATGCAGAAAGTTATTCCTGACTAAGAGAATCTAAGTAAATTACTAATTGTAAGTCAATTTTAAAGGACATTTCCAAAGTTTCTTTCCTTTTATAGTATAAGCTGAAACTTTGTGTTTCTTTGCTGAGCTGCAGTGAGGGACGGGAACACAGAGTCAGATGTTATGTACTAAAAAGACTGAAACTTTGGAAGATACTGACAGGATTTGATAAACTCAGACTGCTGGAGCCACAGATATCAGCTTAATATGGGGACATTTGTTACTCAGAATGAGGACTATCTCAACAATCAATACCCATTTCAATGCACATACAGTGTGGGGATGTGAGTGTTGTATTAACAAAGACTTGAAACACAGGATAAAGCTTCAGGTGTGCTGTAGGGGTTCATGTAGCCCAAGCTGATACTGTTGTCATTGGCCACATTTGCTTGCAGGTGATTGACACTTTCCTGCACGTTGATAATGTGACCAAATTGCCTAAATGTTACAAAAGATGAATCTTAGTCAAATACCCTGAGATTTCGTCAACCAAAGCAAAGTGCAGTGACGCTGTCGCTACAGACCAGAACCATCCAAAAACTGGTGTCAAAATAAGAACTGGTCTAAACACATCTTGACGTTTAAAGAGTTTTTTGGGAAATATAAGTGATCAAAGCTCTGTCCCAGACCTCTGAATCCCTGCCCACATCTCTGATCTGCTCTGGGATTCAAATAGATCTGAATTACAGTCAGAAAACCAGCTGTTTCAGCCAGTTGGAGCAACAATCACAGAAAATAACAACTCTTAAATCTGCACATTTGACAGTGATGGGACTGGTGAAGGCAAAACGAAAAAACCCTGCTAACAGGAAACAGGCTAACGTTTTAGACTGAATGAATTAAAGTGAAATGAAATGGCAATTATGAAAATCACCAATTAAAGTAGAAAAAGATTGCGACTCTTTCATCATGTTACACCTCAAATGAGTTGACTCTCACAGAGTTAGAGATCTGACAGAGAAGGAGGTGCAGTATTAAATCAGTGAATGTCAGCATTCATTCACAGTCGCCTCCCTTTATCCTCCATGAGACGCTTCATGTGAACACTAAGTCAGAGCAGCTGCTTCTCAGCATCTTCAGATCCACTGTGGGAGCCTTCAGCTCTCTGCTCAAGTTCACTGTCTCATCATGTCTTCAACTTCCCCAGCGACTTTATTGAATTCATTTTGTGACATTTTGAACCTGGACACAGTCGGGGAAAAGGCAGGGAGTGCATAGAAGGGGGGTCTGGTGGTTGTGGAGAAAACAAGGAGGCCTCACAAAACTTCTTGAAAACAGCATTGCCACCAAACGGGCATAAAGCCTCATTGTGGAGGCTGAATGTGCCTGATTGTGTTTGCAGGAGAATCTGGAAGGAAGAGGGAGGGGAGGCAGGACGCATGTGATGTTTGAAGTCGACCTGATAGTGGGAAAAAAAATTGATTTTCTTTTTTATCTGGATGCAGCAGGACACACAGGATGTTAGAGATGTGACGTCAGTGTGTGATTTATGCCAAGTCGATTTATATAGCACATTTCACATGACAGATGTAGACTCAGTGTGTTCTATATGTTGAGGAGATGGCAGACAGGAAGTGGCAGAACACTGTGTGCGTGTGTGTGTGTATGTGTGTGTGTGTGTGCAGTATGTATAGCGAGAGGTGACAGCGTGTTATTGTGTGACACAAACACTTAAACACTTGAGTCCTCAGCCAAAAGTGATAACATGTTATCTAACCTCCATGTGATGCATCATGTGATGTCGGCCTCTGTGCTGTTGTTGGCTGCAGGATGCCGCAGTGTGTGTGTGTGTGTGTGTGTTCGTGTCACACTGGCTCTATTTGTTCAGCTCTCAGTTTTTGCTTGTCTTCTCGCCGGTGTTTTCCTGCTGCCTTCAGGAAGCAGCTTTCAGGACGGCCTGATGGGTTTCCTGGCAGGACCCCTCCTCCCTCCCCCCACCAGTTCCTACTGGGAGACAATGGGAGGTCTCCCACAGGGGCATGGAGGGGTTATGTGTGTGTGTGTGGTGATGAGGGGGATTTATTAGGGGAGTAGTGGGCTTCCCTTCAGGAAACTGCAGATTTATCCCAGCAGCAGAGAGGCCCTCGTGTGTGTGTGTGTGTGTGTGTGTGTGTGTGTGTGTGTGTGTGTGTTTGCTTGTATTGCCATGTAAGTTAGGCCTAAATGTCCTCACAAGGATAAAGACATGAAACAAGCCTCCTACAGAAGATTAAGTTCAGGATTAGCAGTTGGATTTAAGGCTAGGACGATCTGGGATGAGAGTTTAAGTTTTTTAAAAACTGACACATGCGTCGAGATGTCGTTTCCTGTTTCAGAAAGCAACAGATAAGTCGAGGTTCAGACTTCATGCTTGATTTTGGAAACAACAGCTGCAGAACATTCTGACCTCAGCATCTATTTAGGAGCTGTTCTGGAGCGTTTGATCACATCACATGATTTTTGTCAGCAGCTGCGGAATCACAGATGTTCCCATTTCCATTTCTCTGACCACTTCTTGTCCCTGTTGGCTTCAAAGCTGAGTTTCAGAGTTTGTTCTTAATCAAATGCCATATTCCAACTTAACGGTCCATTTAATAGCCGCTCTTCTGCTGATGAAGCTCATGGGTCATGTTCAAAATCTCCAGAACAGCTACTAAATGGATCTTGAGTTGAGATTGGATTAAAGGAACAAAAATTTTTACAGTTAAATTAACAAAATGAAGTATTGCTTTTTGTTGTCGATTGATCCAGGGAATATCAGTTTCCATTATTCGATTGGTTTAGTTTAAAATTAGGCAGAAAAATGCTTGTACCCCAAAATATTACATTTACATTTTACAACTATATCAATTATCAACCCAGAATTGTCTCCAATAAACTTCCTCTGATCAACAAATGAATTAATTGTTTTAGTTAGAAAACTACATTTGAAAATTAGCGGTGGTTAAACTGAAAATGAAATCAGTGAATGTACTCACATGTATAGTAATCCTGGTGTGTCATACGGGGCGGAGGCCTGTATTTGTGGTCTGTGTCTCTGTTGCTATGTGTTGTTCTGTGTGCAGAATTCTGAATGGCTTTTTTCTCATGTAAAGCAGCAGGACGGTAAAAGTTGCTGTCACTGAGAGAGGATGTCGGCTTTCACTCCCTCCTCGTCTGTCAGATTGACTTCTCTTCTTGGGAAAAAGGGTGGTGGTGGCAGTGGGAATGAGGTCACCGTTTCAGAACATGGCTCCAGAGCCTCGAACCAGCACGACATTTCCTCTCCTTTAACGCAGGACAGCTCGATGTTCTCTTCTCCATGAGTCCGCTCGTGGTACTTCTCCACTCGTCACATGTTCCTACTGAAGCCGAGGGGAAAAACTGTACCAACAACAGAGTGTTCTGTGTTTGACATTTTTAGGAAATGTTTTTGCTCACTAAAGTACTAGTTCAAGTTATTTTTACAGAAATAAGGTGTGTGTTGCTTCTACTTCTGCTTGTTGTATCCCAACTACCCCAAATGCTTTAAGTCTGATCTACATGGGGTCTCATTTTAGTATTAACTTCCATCGGGGTTAATAAAACTGTACTCACTAAAGTCTGATCTGCAAACAATAAAAACACGAGTAGTCATACAATCTAAACATCTTTCACAGTTTATAGATTCAAATTTACTACACTTGTGTAGTCGTGCACGCTTCGCTTTCCTGCGTGTTACTGATATTTCCGGTGTCGTTAACCTCCAGATAAAGTGTTTCAGATAATTTGGTTAACTGCTGGCTTGTTTACAACCCGTAAAATCATCTGACTGCTCGTGTTTCTTGCCCCATCGGACATGGTTGTGTTTGCAAGATCTCAACAAGTATGTTGGTGAGGACAATAACAGCAATACAGTGCTTCACTTTAGGCGTTTGTAATTACTTAATAGTTTTATTGGCTACAAGTTGTGAGGAAAATAGAAATGTTCTCAAAGGACAAGCCAAGGAAATATGATCTTTTATCATTTAGGACTCTAAACTTGCTAAACAGACATGCTGTGCACTAATTAAAAAAGGTTACTCTTGAAATTAATTGGAATTGAACCAATTGAACAGTCTGTTTTCTCTGTAATAAGCACCAGAGCTTGTGATCTTTCCAGGAAACTTCCTGGACATTTGGAAACATAAAATAACACCATACTTGTCCTTTTACAGATGAAAATAGATGTAGAGTCTTCTTGGATCACAATGAACAAACTACAACAGGCTTTTCTGTGTTATGTTCTCATCTCAGTGACAGACTGAAGGAGAATTTATTCCGCCTTGTTTCACAGAGCCCTCGCTTTAGTTTACCCTTCTAGTTGCTGATAGTGCTGCAGATATGGAAGATTACTGTGTTGGCTGCAGCGTGGAGAAATGTGGCTGTCATGTTGATTGTGAGCCGCCGCAGTTTAAAGCTGATTGCAGTGTTAAACGTGAAGAATGTAATGTAATTTGTCGCCATGGAAATACAGACGTCTCAGGCTGTTTTTAGTGAGTCTGAAGAACAATGAGGTTTATCAGTTCACAATAGGAACACAGTGAAGGCTTTACTAAATTAAGGTGGTATGACCACAGTGTGTTCACTGAAATTTGTAGCTGTGAACATTGTCTTTGTCTGACTGCATCATGTGACTCTTTCTGTGTGTGTGTGTTTGTGTTTTGGCTGTCTGTGTGAATATATGCACTGTGTTTCTGTTGGTATGTGCACTCACGTACATGTGTTTCTGGGCATTTTTGTTATTTTGTTTTTGGCTTGCAAGTGTCATTATGAGCATTGGCACTCAGTGGTTTGTGTGTGTGTGTGTGTCGGTGTGTTTGTGTGTGAGACTCGACAGCGTGGCTCTCAGCTGGTCAGGATTCGGGGGGTGTAGAGAGAAGGAATGCAGCTTCTCCCTGAAGTCTGTAATTTGCTGTCTGTCATCAAATCAGGGAGAAAAACAGCAACACTTGAGAGGAGTGTGTGTGTGTGTGTGTGTGTGTGTGTGTGTGTGTGTGTGTGTGTGTGTGTGTGTGTGTGTGTGTGAAAAGAAGAGGGTCGGAGGAGCAGTGAGTCATGTGATTAGAGGAGGGTAGGGATGAGGAGAAGCTGAGAAAAAATGAAGACAGAATGTTTAAATGAGGGAAACTGATGACTGGAAGAGGAGCAGCATAATGATGAATGGGAGAATAAAGAGAATAGATGTGGGGAGGAAGAGAGACTTGACTGTTGGGGGTAAATTTTGTTTGTTCAACAATCTAATCAACTTAACACATTGTGCAATCCAGTTTTATGAATAACGCTCTACAGAAATGGGTATTTCTCAGCCCCTAAGTGAAGCAGCCATCTTTTAGGATGCTCTTCTTGTGTTTTGTTTGCTGCTGTGGATGACAGAAAGAGACATTAAAGTGCGTAATTGCCATGAAAACTGATACTTCCGTATCAAGTTGATGTCAAATTATGAAAACGTGACAGCACATGTTTTCCCAGTACTGTAGGCACTGGAGATGTGATTCTTATGGCCCTGACGAGGCAACATAAACACCTACAAATGTTCTAGTCAGCAGTTAAATACCAAAATAAGAGAGGAACACTTACCAGCACGGAGCAACAAAAACACGTGAAACATGGTTACAAGTGCAGCTGCAGTGACGGCTTAGCCTCAACTCATCGAAAACAAAATTGTGTCTTCTTGAGGTTTTTATTTTAATGCTTTGCAGTGGGAGCACTGTGTATCTACACTATGCTACAAAAGCCAGCAGCATTACAAGTGCTGAGCGTCTGTTCTTCACTTAGTGCTGCGTGTTTGGCATTGAAAAATTTCAGGTAACTTTAGTTTAACGCTGTGCTCGTCACTTTGACCCAGCCGTCCAATCACAGTGAAGGAGGGGCATACCACAAAGAGCAACAAGCGCTGAACAACAACAGTGGAGGATAAATATGTAAACATACTTTAGGCTATATGCTAATTTATGCTTGTTTGCCCACAAAATCTCATGTGCCCACAGAGGCTAGTACTTTATGTTCCAAGCGGCTCATCAGGGATGAATAAAACCTAAATGTTTTTAATAAAGGCGTTCACGTTTGGTGGGATTTATTGTTTTGTTTTTGTTTTTACTGTGGTATAAATTTGGTGTAGAGAATTGTTGAATTTCACTGGCATATTAAAGGGTCTTTTGAATGACTCATAACCTGTAAAGTTTTCCTTCTGCTCTGTGTTTACATTGTGGTGTTGTGTCAGAATATCACCTGTATATTGATAGACACACATCCTGCTTTAGTAATTTCAGTGTTTGGATTTAGTACCACATCTTGAGCAGTGCTAAAATGTATTTCCAGAAATATTAGAAAAATTATATTGAGTGGAAACAAAAGCAGAACTTGTGGCGGTGGCTGCACGGCAAGTTACCGCTTGTTAAGTTCCTGTAGTGGAAAAGGCTCAAAACTTAAAGTAGACTTCTTCTGTGGTTGGTCGATGTTCTGTTCTCCCTTCAGTCTGCTTATAGAAGAGAAAGACCTCGATATTTGAGGCATCTTTGTGCAGCTTGTTGATCTTATGAGGCGTTTATCCAGGTTTAAAGATGTCACCTTAACTTTGGTTAAAAAAATAAATAAATCAATGGTACAGAGATGTATTTAATACTTGTTAGAGCGCTGACAGTCTGCAGTATGTCTGAGTAAAACTGTCATCATCACATGTACTCGGCATAGTTTGCAATGTTAAATTTGGGGTAGTTATCAAACTATGAATGACGTAGTGCCTGCATACAGTCATAATTGTTCATATGCACAAGACATGGCGCTGTGTGTATTTCTGTGAGCCAATAATGATGATGTTAGAGCAAAACCTTGCCAGAAGAGCATGTACTCTTTGTTTTATCTTAAAAGACACATAGTTTGTTGTCACTGATACAAACCGTGTCACAGCTTACTGGAACAAGATAAGTCTGATAAGATCCTGCTTTTAGTAAGAAATCAGAAGAGGGGGAAACAACTTTGTGGGGGAAACTGTACCTTTTTCTTTTAAACATAAGTAGCAGTGTAATCCAACCTGTGTATTGAAGATGACACTTAAACACATCTGGTCACATATGTAGACAAAGAGTGCAGAAACTGAGCTTAAGTTGCATCAACTGAAGACCGATTTGTTTCAACAGCTAAACCTCTTCTAAATCCATCCAGACAGGATTATATGCTGCTAAAATTACCCAATAAACAAACCACCTTTGAGTCATGTGACTTGTTTATAAGCTCTGGTTAGCTTGTGTTTGATCCTAAACAAACTCAAACTACAGTAAACTACCATGTCCCTCTGGTTCAGACCAAAGTAAGCCAACAAGGTCAGGCCACATCTTTGAAAACCTCTTTTGTATAACCTGTGTCTGATTGGCTCGACTGCTGCAGCATCATGTTCACCGTGTTTTGACCTGAGAGTTAGAAACTGGCAGAAACACTGAGGGGAAACAGAGCAGCAGCTGATGCTGAGCAGAAACATCGTTATCAGTCACAGAAGATTCATTTTCCTTTTCACCGTGTGTTTGAACTCATCTATTGTCCAGAATAACTCCATCATATAACCTGTGAGAATTAGTCCTTTGTCTGTCTAAATGTTCTGGTCTTTACTTTGACAATAAACTGTCTGTCTGCCGCAGTCTGAGCTGACAGGTGATGTGTGTGCGTGTGTGTGTGTGTGTGTGTGTGTTTATAGGTTATCAGTAGTCAGTCAGCTAGAAGGACGACCTGGCGTGTTGCAACAGCATGTGTTAGGAATGTGCCTGAGGCTGCTGGAAAACACATCTGTGTGTGTGTTTGAAACAAAATGAGTGACTGCACGTATGTTTGCGTGTGTGTGTGTGGGGCGGGGGTTTACTGTACCCGAGACTGTACGTGTTTTCATGTTTTAAAGACAGTGTGTATCTGTGTTTATGCTGCACAAGTCTTTCTCTCTCTGTGTTTTAAAAGTTTTACACCCAAAACACATCGCCTTTATACGACCCACATGGACAGAGACTCTGTAATTTACTTAGTAAACCTACACACCTGTGATAGTGAGGTGTGTGGTGGTGCAGGTGGATGCACACCGTGTCACAGTTTACACTAGCATCCTGTTGTCCAGTGTTGAGGCTTCTTCACTCTTGCTATTTTTTGTAGCTTCTCTTAACTTGTACTCTTTTCTTGTAGATGTTTCTCGTCATCTCCTCATGTTGAGATGAAAAAATGATGGATTTCTGCAAAACATACAATAAATAACAACAAAAAAACAACACTTTCTGGTGAGCAACAGCTGGAAAGATTGAAGTTTAGGGTAATAAACTAATTTATTCAAAGACTCCAAATTAAAGGCAGATTGACTTTGTGTTTACAGCTATCTGAATGTCATTTGAAGCTCTAAGTAGCAACAAATATGTTTTGAAGCAGAATATTTTGTTAGATGAAAACATTCTGGAAATCTTGGAAATAATTACATCTGTCATTTTTGAAATGTTTGGATCACAATTTGTAAACAATCCCATACAACCACTGCTGAAATCTAATTCTACTAAAAGTATAACCCTGTAATATCAATGTAGCCTTGTGGTGGCAGTGATTCAGTGGTAGAGCGGGTCGTCCACTCAACTGAAGATCAGTGGTTTGATCCCTGGCTCCTCCAGCCTGCATGTCGGCAAGATACTGAACCCCAAATTGCTCCTGATGGCTGTTCTATCGGTGTGTGAGAGCATGTGAATAGCTGCTGAGTAGCAGGTAGCACTATGTATGGTAGCGTCAGCCACTAGTGTGTGAATGTGTTGGAGTCAGCAAGTGGTCGGAAGACTAGAAAAGCGCTGTATAAGTGCAGTCCATTTACCATTTTACCTTATGTTTATCTGGAGCTGTGCAGAAATTTCGAGCTCAAACAGAATGAACAGACATGTCAAAAAAAGCTGCGCATAGGTGACAAACTGTGACATATACATTGTTGGAAGGTGTTGGGCCGCCACGATCCTCCAGAACAGCTTCAGTGCTTGTTGGCATATATTCTTGATTGTGTGGAGCTCTACTAGAGGAATTAAACACCATTCTTGAACTCACATAATGTTGAGTCATTTGGTGTGACTGTGAAGGCCGGTCAGTGAGCCCTGGCCCCCTGTATGGAAGTATCTGCATCCATTGTGTTGGTGTACTCATTTATATTCAGGGTTGTTATTTAATGTGTCACATGTCTCTATAATATGGATGACATGCTGTACAGTGCTGTTGATGTGTGAGATCTGATGGTGGGTGTTGTTCTCTCTCTCTCAGGGCTGAGTGCAGCAGGAAGAAGGGAACCAGCCTGAACTCCAGCTGCATGAATCACTCACTGAGCGGCTGAGAGAGGTAACCTTCTCTGCAACATAACAGCATTCATTTTACTGTGTTAAGTTACAGTCTGTCATATTACAGTCAACGTTTCCATCTTTTCTCTGTAATCTGTATACAGTTGTCCAGGCAGTGCCCAGTTAAATGCAGTTTTCAACTTGGCATTAGACGCTCTCTCTGCTCTTTTCCTGAAGCACAGGAAGAATATTTCCGGTTTGTTTGGAACAAGCTGAAGAGCATTGTTTATTCTATTGAGACGTTTTGAACAGATTATGTTTGTTTCTAAAAGGAATACTTAACCCAGAAATTGACCATTTGTATGTCAATTTCTCACCTCGTGTTACCTTGAATATGTGAAGAAAATTTTGTTTTCCTCGCGTACCTCCATGGTGAACGAAGAATCCGAAAACAGAAAAAAATTCTTAATGAATTGTAGTAAAGGGGGGCGCGTTTAAAAACAGCAAAACTATGTCAAAACACCAGTTTACAAACTCTCACAGCCCAAGCAGTGTAATCAGTCTCATTTATCCAGTTGTATGCTCCAAACTTCCAAAACACATGCATTAAAACCTTACTGTTTAAAACTCTTCCGCATATGAGTAGCATACATAGGACATAGGCAAGCACGTGTTTGAAACCTGAATAGGAGAGTTCGTACAAAAGTGTTTTAAATAGTGAGGTTTGAGCAAAAGTGCATGTGTTAGCGTACTGAGCATACGACTAGATAAATGAGACTTGGGTTACACTGCACAGGCTGTGTGAGACTTTATAAACCAGTGTTTTGATATAGTTTTGATGTTGTTAAATACGGTTGCTGATGACTTCAGTCCATTAAGGACTTCTGCACCTGTGTGAGGAAATAACTCTTCATACCAGCAGGTGGCGTTAGTCTGTATTTGTCATTCAAAAAGGGAAACCAGAGGACTGACGGGACGGAATCAAGACGACAGCCAGTTGGCACATTAACATCATGACCTTATGTTGAAAGAACAAATGATATTTACTGTTCGCTAGTAAAACAGTTATGAACCATTTCTGCTTCAGTGCTCAATAGAAAAACAAATAATCTCACCTAACACAAAAAGTTGTTTTGATCTTACAACATCTTAACTTTAGGTTGTTTGCTCACTTCGTTTCTCCTCTTGTGCGCTAAACTTAACTGCCAATCAGAGTGACCTCATTCACCGAAGGTCTCCTCCGTCTCTGATGACGATTTATATGCTGAATCAGCTAAAACAGCCCTTACTACTGCCAATGGTGTGGGCACACCACAAAAACAAGAGTGACAGACTGTTACTGACGGCCTGTCAGCCGACAGTCGGCTCAGTGTTTCAAGGCCCTTAAAGTTTCTTTGGGCATAAAATGTATTTATTCAGACACTTGAGACAAACAGAATGTTGGATTTCCCACTGCAGCGGCATGTATGTGAGAAGAATCCTGTGGTTTCTCGGTACAGTTGGATGGTGTGACGCTGTCATTAATGTAGCAGCTGTCTTGTGGTTTTTGGATACTGTTCAGCTCTTTGTTGTTGACTTTGTTCTGAGGTGTTTTCCCTGACCGCCAACTTCACTGTGTGTGCCAGAAGTTTCTCTACATACACACTCACACACAAATGTAGATCTGAATTCCAGGCACGCATCTTGCACTCTTAGTGACTCAAAACGTCTCTTATAGTTAAGAAAGTCTACTGCAGAGATCCTCTGAAAGCTCAAGCAACTTCTAGTAAAGAGGTCAAAAGCTTGGAAGCTGAAAACGTACACACACACATTGAGGTGCAGATGATGTCAGGCTCAACGTCTTTCAACAACTCTAAAGAGGAAAAGCAAACAATCCATTTAACCAACTCTCTTTATCTCTGAAAGAAAGGAATTCACCCTCTTTTGAATTCAGTCACACGTGCTAAGGAGCCGAAAGAAAACTTCTTGAGGCGTTTTTGCACTTTGTAGTACGTTTACAACTCCTATAAAGAAGCATCTGTGTCCGCCATCAAAGTGAGAGCAAGGAGCCTCGTTTGTTGTGTCTCTTATTAACAAAAACATGGGAACATTTAAACCATGTGATTTTGATGCTTACGAAATAATCTAAAGTCATAACACAGGCTGATACTTGTTGACAGTCGGAGGGTAACAAGTGATGAGCTTGTGCTGATGTTTTCAACAAACTACTGTGCAGTGTTTTTAGAACTATGATCCTTTTCCTTCCTCTTTGTTAGGTGCAGTCATGACAAATGCATTCATGTCACTGTGTTTTCTTTAGCCAGGTGTTGATTTGTAGCTGTGCGCTGAAAGGTCCCACTCCTGAAAATGACTCAGTCGGTGCAAGTTAACCCAAAGCTGCCTGGTAAGGAACTGCATGAAGATGCCATTGTTTTTTGTATTTCCACCTCATATTTCAATTTCTTATGTAACATTGAACACATATATATTTAGACTTCTCTTTGAGATGAGGTTTGGGTGTTTCAGGGTGCTGTAGTCTTTCAATTCACTGTTGTAATAAGCCAAATATTTTTTTTGTGTGTGTAGTTCTCCACATTGAGATGGTTCAGATGGAATCACAATACTGTCAAACCACAGGAAACACAATATATTTGAAATTGTTTGTATTTATGTTGCTTATACTGTAAACACATCAGATTAGACACCTGAACCAGCCCCAATATATGATAAACTTTTCAGTGTGACACTATATGAGATATACCGTATCAACACTAAGGGTGCTTTCACATCTGCCCTGTTTGGTTCGATCGAACTTGAGTTTGTTTGCCCCCTACGTTTGGTTCGTTTCGGCAGCTGTGAACACAGTGATCGCATTCGGGTGCACATCAAAACAACAGGACTGAGACCTTCTTGAAGAGGTGGTCTTGGTCCGGTTACAAATGAACTGTGGTGCAGTCTGTTTGTGGTGCGAACGTGTTCCGACCTTGATCCGAACCAGCTGCAGTCACATGACACATTGTTTGGGTTAAACAAGCATGTGCATGTTACAGTCCTGGAGGATTATTAATGTGCGCCTCCTCCTGTACTGCCTTAATATGCACATTGAGTGTATCCAGTACATCAAAACATTGTTTTCTAGTTGGAGCCGCGCCTCGTTTTCAAACTGTATGGTTTGCCTAAAATGAACAATGACAGCAATATAGTCCACGATGAGCAGCGCTAAAATCAACCTGCGTAGTTGTCCCTTCATTGTGACATTAGAAAGTGTCACATTTATCTTCCAAGTGTACTCTTCTTCAACGTTTTGTTTACTTCCTGGATTCTTCAATTCTAACCAATCAAGAGCAGCTTTCTTGCGCAGGGCATTTGATCTGGTCCGCTTGTAAATGCTGCCGTGAGAACACGAACCAACTCTAGGCAATTATGCAACTTTGTAACACAATTAGTCCCTGATTCAGACCAAACCAAGCAAACTCTAGGTCTGAAAGCACCCTCAGGCACATAGAAGAAGTATTAGTTTATTTATCCCACTTGGGTGGTTCAGGTTTTTTTTTACTTTGTTACATTTTTACACACACACACACACACACACAAAGGAAATACACAGACATGCACATGCATTGAGAAGATGCCAGGGTGATGGGGCTGCCACACAGTCAGCACTCCAAGCAGTTGGGGGTTCGGTTCCTTTCTCAAGAGTCACCTCGGTAGTTCCCAGAAGGTGAACTTGCACCTCTTCAGCTACCAGTCCACACTCTGTCTGAGCTGGACTTGAACTGGCCACCCTCAGACTCCCAAGTCCTCATGGACTGAGCTATTGTTGCCCCCAGCACATACATGCCATCTTTTTCATTGATTACACCAGTCTGTGTTAAAACATGAGTACCATTTTTTTTTTTTTTTTTTTAAAAAGGGGCATTGCAAGTGTTTTATGAGACAAGAAATATATGTAATGTTTGTTAGACCTGATAATCCACACAATGTGTTGTGGTGAAAAACCCTGAATGTAAGCATAACTTTTATTCGTTTATAATAAAGGCCATCTTTAAGTATGTAGCCATATTGTCCGGTCACATGTCCTTTTCCCTTCAGATCTGGGCTCTCCTTTCATCTACCCCAGTCAGGAGGAGGCTGACCAGCCAGGCTCCTACTCCGTCCAGACTCCATATGGTTTCCAGCTGGATCTGGACTTCCTCAAATATGTAGAAGAGATAGAAAGTGGGCACAATCTCCGTCGGGCACCCGTCAGCTCCCGCCGCCCTGGCCGAGGGGTCAAACTCTCCCAGAGGAGTGTCGGGGGTCGTACCAGTGGCTGGACATCCACAGAGTCTCTGGCGTCCCCGGCCAGTGAGGATGGCAGAGCTCCTCCGCCACCGCCACCACGCAACCGCCTTGGGTCAGCACCCTGTGAAGGACTCTGTATTTCCCCTGTGACACTCCTCAATGTCCCTCCCCTGTCTGCTGGAGCCAAAGTGCCACCTCCTCCACCACAGCGCAACCCCAGAGTGGAGCGGACTCTTCTGGAAACCAGCCGGCGGCTACAGCAGGAACAAACCCACCAGCACCAGAACGGGGGGCGCATCCAGCTCACAGATCCTCCCAAACAGCGCTTACCCTCTCCATCCACCCAGCCTCTGCTGAGCAGCCTGACTAAACCCAGCCCTCAGACCTCTGGGCGCAGCACTCCGGCTGCTGGCACCGCAATGACACCAATCCCACCCAGCCAGCTGCAGACAGTTAGAGAGCAGATGGCTACAGCCTTGAAACAGCTGAAGGAGATGGAAGAGAGGGTGAAGGGTGTTCCTGCACTTGAGAAAGAGGTGGCCAAGCTTCGTGCAGAGAAAGACATGCTCCTGTTAGCCCTTCAGGAGAAGAAAGCAGCCATGGAGGAAGCCCAGCAGAAGCAACAGACCACAGAATCTTGTACCCAAACCACAGAGACCCTTCAGACTGACCACAGTATCCACAGTCGACTGACTGCACCAACCTCACCTGGACATAAACCCCTCGCAAAAACAGGGGAGCTGAAAAGGCTGGCTGAGAAATTTGAGTGTAAGGACGAGAAAGCTCCAAAAGCTTCACCGAAAGTTTTAATAAAAACCCCAGAAAAAGTGCCTGTTGTTGAGAAGAAGTCAGTGGCTGTTGGGGACGATGTGCCGATGGACTCTGTTGTTTTCTATCACAGCCAGGGTGTGAAAGATGCCTCTGAGGGCACTGAGGTAAATGTTTGTGAGAAAGGCACAGAAACTGAGGCCCCTCTGGTTCACGAAGAGGGAGTACAGACCAGTGTGGAGACAGAGGACGCTGAGGTTTGGGTTATGGAGTCACTACTTGGGCTGACCAGTGAAGCACAGCGGGAGATCGACACCTTACAGGACACCATTAAATTCCAGCAGGAGTCCATTATTGCTCTGGAGGACAGGTTGAGTGCGGCCGACAAGGACATGGGGATCCTTAAAGCCCAGGTGGAGGAGAAAACCTCCAAAGTCACATTTGAGAAGGGGGTTCTTGCAAAACCAGATGTGACAAATGCCCAGGTAGAGACATTGACTGCTGCGTTAAAGCACGCTGCAGTTTTGTGCCGTCCTGAGGTAAGCGATGCATGTGTAGGTGAGAGCTTAACAGCAGCTCAGATGGAACAAGGCACTCAGACTGATGCTGTAGCGGAAACAGCAGAACCAGCTCTAGTTGCAGTGGTCAGCACAGCGAGCCAGTGGGAGATCTTGTTTGAGGAAAAGATGGAGGAGCAAAAAGTTACAGTCCCAAAAAAGAGACAGTTGACCATTGCTGATTATAAGGTCTCTCCTGGAGAAGAGGTGGTCTGTATGGCTGAGAAGAAAGAGGAAGATCAAGAAGAGAAGACTGCAGCCAGCAGCACCAAGACAGGTGAGAAATTACAGGTGTTGGCCTTCAGTGAGGGGTGATACATCAGGGGTCTTATCTATTAAACAATGCCTAGGATCCATACTAAAAATTTAAGTACCTGACAAAAACCAAAAATGGTGTGCGCCAAAAAATATTCGACAATTTCTACAATCAGGCTTCACCTCACCATCTGTGTCGACAATTTTCGGTCTCCAAAATGTTTGTAAGCACAGGTCAAAGTTTCTTCCATCAACTCTAGATCACAGGTTTTGCATGGGAAGTGACGAATGCCTCTTTCAGGCCTTGTTTTGTGTGTACGCGAAGTTTATTATGTGGTTCTTTCAAAAGTTCTTCACAAAGTACATAAAATTTGGAATTATTTGTCTTTGTAACACAGGTGCAAAAACAAAACATCATTAGTAAGTGAGTTCTGGGGAAGGTGGTGGAGAAAGGGCATAATTTAATATTAACGAGACAAATAAATAAATTCCCTTGAAGGTCTAACTCAACTACACCACCTGTAATTTGATACTAATTTAAATGGAAAGTAGGAATTAGCTTGAAAGAACTATCTCTATCTATGGACACCTACATGTATGCTGAATTTCATGTTTGCCTGCAGGCAGTGTCACATTTTTGCGACAACATGCTGACCTGTATGCAGTGGCTAAAAGGCTCAATAGGTCACAGTTGTAATTAATTATGAGTGAATGTCTCTGTTATGTCTTTTTCTGATATAATACATTATAAATAACATAATTTTTCGTCCAAACTTTTTTCATATTATTCAGAAATGACAGAAATACCCTCTCAGATATGAAGTATATTTACTGAAAAATGAACACAGCTATTGGAAAAAAAAAAAAATCTGTTTATAAGGCAAAAATGAGGCCATCTTAAGAGTTGTCTCAATCCTCCAGTGATAGACTGATTTTGTGTGCGTCATGTGCGAGTTCTGTGTTTGTCTTTGTTTGAACTACTGTTTGATCCATCTGCTTCCTTTGCGGCAACAGGTATGCTGAAATCAATCATGAAGAGGAAGGATGGGAGTAACGCAGGCGAGAATCGCACCACTGGCAAGAAGAGCCTGCAGTTTGTTGGTATTCTAAATGGAGGGTGGGTAACATGAAACCTTATATTATTTTTTACCACAGTATAAATAAAATAAGGGCGGCAGACGGTCTAGAGCAGAGGTTCTCATTGAGAGCAGCACAGGAAAGATGCACACATAAAACAAAATATCTTTCCATCTGACTTCTGCATTAAACTGCTAAGTTGTCCACCAACATTGCTAACTTATGCTAATAGCACTAGCATCAGTGACAGAGCGCAGTGCCTGTGAGGTGTCACTTGTTGCCATGCAACCACAAGCCTTCTACATTCCTCACCTGACAGACGCTTGTAGGGGGGCGCAGTTTGCCACAGTTGGCGAGTAACGTATGAAGCCGATTGAAAATGAAAGTAATGAAAGGGACCACAGATGATGATTGAAATGTAATGCATGCAATTCATGTCATGTTTTCTGAGATCCACCATTGGCCCGAGGGCTGAACTTTAAGAAACCAAGTCCTACTGTGTATTATGTCAACGTTTGTGACATCATTGTGACGTCCTGTATTATGACATTTTCATGATTTTTTTTCTTTATGGAATACTAAGGCTTTTTTTCCAACAAACTTTTATTGCATACTATACTGTGAATTTAAAAAAAAAGTAATATACTATATTATAAACGGGGTCACAGATTTGACAAGTAACAAACAAACCCTTTGTCCTCACTATTCCTTGTGTTGCCATCAGAGTGCCTAAAACTTCAACTGCCCAAGTTGCACTGTATTCCATCACATATTTGTGTTTCCCCCAGGTATGAATCTACATCCAGTGAAGAAGAAGAAGAAGAGGAGGAGGAAGAAGAGGAGGAGGAAGATGGGAGTTCTTCTGGAGAAGGCGAGTGCTTGGACAGCACTGAGGAGGACGAGGCGGCTCTGGACGACGAAACGTCAGAGGAGGAAAGAAACGTCAACCTGGATGAGAGTGACACTGATGAGGAAACCCTGAGAGCCACAAATTATTCATCTGATGCTGTGAAAGAGAAGTGCGTTGTTCCTTAGTACCAATACAGAATACAGTTTGTGAGCTGCGACACTGATGAATGAAGTTTCGGAAAATAGTTTATTGATTAGAGCAGCGAGCTGTGTTTTGCATCTCAGAAAAGTCTGATTATTGAAACATACAAACATTGTATAAACACAATGTAAAATCCAACTGTAAAACAGCAAAGAAACCTTTCAACCTGACACATTTATGTTTGTTCCAGGTTTGAGCTGAGCTCAAAAATGCGTGAAGCGTGCCTCATTCTGAAGAACCACCTGAACGATGATGTCAAAACACTGAAGAGTAAGGAAGTGGTGCGTCCCTGCATGCTTCTTTATTTTATCACCAAGCTACTCGTTTAACTTAACCACTTCATTTTCAGAATAATGCAAAATCGTAATTACTTAAAGTTGATTAGAGCTGTGTGACTGTATTTGCTGTTTTAGAGATATTTTAGGCACCAGCAAATGTTAATTACAATCAACAGGAGCTTCATGGGACAATAACAGGAGTGTAGACTGAGAGGAGGCCTGGGAACAGGACTTTTGTTGAGTTTAACAACACATGGTTAAAAGAGGCTTCCCTTGACATTCAGTGAAATGTTCGGATAATATACACATTAGATAAATACAGTTTGACTTTGCCAAAACACACTGTTTACACAGCTGTTTTTAATTTCACCATATTATGAGAAATAGTGGGTGAGTAACCAACTCTAGTAAAATACAGCTTTATTATTGTCTACCTGCTGCGATGAATACACTCCAGATGCTGTGAGTGTGTGTGTGTAATGGACACTTATAGATGATATGACTTCCCACCCTCATGTTCAGCTCTCCAGCACCCACACCGTCCAGCTTGAGTGGTTCCGTATCTCCAGCGCCAAGATGGCTCAGCCCTCACGGGTCTCAGACTACCTGATGGCATTCTCAGAGGTGTCGTCAGTTCTGCTGGAGCACGTAGTCAACATGACAGATGGCAACGGCAACACAGCTCTTCACTACAGTGTCTCCCACTCCAACTTTGGTGTGGTGGGGCTGCTGCTGGACACAGGTCAGTGACCCTCTGAGAATAATCCACACTGCACTGTAAAATGTTACTGTACAGGCTGAAGAGATAATCTCGGTAATAATCCAACCTTTTATTCGAGAAGGGTCCAACTTCAGCCCTCGTGTCTGAGGACTCAAAGTCTGCGAGCCAACTTCTTGTATTTATACTTAAGTCTAGGTATCGGTACTCGATACCTTTAAGGTATCGACCGAAACAACCAAGTACCAAGTAGTATCCAAACATCTCCAGTCAAGAGATACCTGCATTCAGTCCTTTTTGTGGTGATGGTCTGATCCTGGACCATCCCATCTCCTCACCAGATCAGCAGACTATCCTCCTGGTGAGGGGTCAGTTCAACATCTGAGCTACACAGCTGCAGCAGTAGCTAACATCCAACATGCCATTAAACAGTCCCAACAAACTCACACCGACATGGAAACTGCTTAACTCTGTCATTAAACTCATTCATGAAAAGCTGTGTGATGCAGTTAGTCCTGTGACTGTATGTGTGCGGCCAGGTGGACTCTCCCAACTCTCCAGTGTAAAGCTTACACTCAGCAGCAGCTTAAATTTCTTTGGTCATCAGACGTCACAACCTAAATCAACAATATCTAATAACGTTAGTGGCAAGCTGGGTTGTTGCAAGAGGACAGAAAGGTGCTGTGTCTCTACGCCTTCTCTCTTACAATCTCTCTCGGTGTATCATGAGACTACTGCTGCAGGAGTGTGAGCTCTGCGCCTGGGAAAGTTATACATGCAATGAAAGGGCTAACTGTTAGCATTACAGAAGTTAACACCCAACGTTTATTACCTGGTTTAACCACAGAGTTAAGCCGTTTCATTGTCAGTGTGAGGTTGTTGTGTCAGCCGCTAGCTGCTGCTGCTGTGTTAGCTTGTGTTAACCGGGCAGAGAGAGCAGGAGGAGAGTGGCTCAAGGAGACGCTCCTTCAGCACTGCATCAAACAGCAGTAACCTGTGATCGTCGGTGATCAGCCGTTGGTCACATGGCCAGAACAGCTTCTCCTCCATTGTCTTGGTTACCAGGGTGATGAGTCCCCCCTCATCTAAAATATGATTGGTTGCTTGAAAAGGAGCGACAGTGACAAGCGCCTTTCCAAAAACTTGAGATTTTCAATTAGAGGCGCTCGCACCAACTTCACAAAAAAGCCAGAGTGTTCTGAAAAAAGATGCTGGGTGCAGCGCTGATGCTCTCTCCTTATTGGGAGCAACTGAAAATAAGACACTGGCGCTTAGGAGAAAACCCTATATGGACACTCCGTCTAAGTATTCGAAAGATTTGTGTCAGACCTGTGAATACATGTGAAACAGATCGTAATATAACACATTCTCTGGAATACAACTGACTGATGTGTTAGACTGCATTAGTGTTAGCTGTACCTAATAAACTGGTAACTGAGTGTAAATGTCTGTATCTATAGATAAGTAGCAGTGTGTTCTGCTTATCTGTGCACCTGTGTATATGCCTAAGTACACAGTAGTTAAGCGTATGTTCCCTGCAGGTGTGTGCAACGTGGATAAGCAGAACAAGGCGGGCTACACGGCCATCATGCTGGCTGCTCTCTCTACTGTGAAGGAGGAGGAGGACATGGCTGTGGTCAAGAGACTCTTCAGTCAGGGCAATGTCAACGCCAAGGCCAGCCAGGCAAGTCATCGTCAGTTCACTGCAGAACTAGACAAAACACCCGCTGTGTTGTTTACTCCTGAAGTACTGCTTGTAGCTACTTTCTGCGACTCCTTCAGTGTTCCCACAGTCTGTCGTTCCTCTCGTGTGTGTCACTTCTGATATAAAGGTCCTGCCAGTAAAATAAAAAAATAAAAGTCATGAGTTTTAATACATAAATGGGTGCATGCTGGTTTTGATAATTATGTAGGTTATTAAAATTTGTTCTCGTGCTCTGAAATGTGCACATTATATTAAGTTATCATTTGTGACACACATAGTTTCGAATATACAGTTCTTTAATGAATAAGTATCACCTGAGAAGTGTGAATGACCAACATGTTTCCATAAAGAACACAAAGACTTACTGTGAGTCTGTAGTCAGCTCCAACAGCCTGAAGCATTTTATCACTTACAAAAAGTGCCGATCCTGGCTCAGCTGGCTTTATAACATGAATTTAATCTCACTTAAACTGCTGATGTGAAAACATTCTCTATAAAACCACACATAGGATTAATTCTTCCTATTACAGCCAAATGAAAAAGAGTGTGAGGTGAACGTGTCACTAATTTGATCTGTTACTAAGACTGCATTCGAAAGAGCTTTTAGTTTTTACAGCATTCCTTTGCTGAATCTAAACTTGGCTTCTCCCTGCTGGTTTATAGTGTGTGACACTCAAGCACAAAAACATTTGCAGCCACACACACACACAAACAGTCGAAGTAGTTCAGTACAACTTAATTACTTTTTAAATTAGTCAAAACAGACCTGACTGAATGTGTACTTGATTCCTACGTGCCAGGTGAAGGTAAAGAAAACAGAGGATAAAAGCCGTCTTTGTTGCCTGTTCATTAAAGCAGGGAATGTGTTAAAAGAGTATTTCCTGTGTTGTAATGAAGCACTGCATTCTCAGCCAGATGAATAATTGGTTTATTCACTGGTTATAGGTTAGATTGAGTTAGAGGAATGTGTAACCTAACGTGACACATTTGTGAGAATCTGTTGACTTTTAAGTGGTTTTATCTCCTTGCTTGATCTAATCAGGTTGTGTAGTGTGTGTGTTTGGACACGGCGCCTGACAGGCTCTCACACTGCCAAGTCATAGGACTCTAAATTTATAGCATCACTGGCTATAAATCCAATTACTGTTATTGTTGCTGTGGGGAACAAAACACGAGACATGCAATCAGGAATTCAAGTCGTTCTATTTTCTGCTGTGTTTTAAGTTCAGCTTTTGGACTCTGAGGTGTTTATGTGCTGGGTGACATTTATAAAAGCACTTTTTCTTTGAATTAGTGACTCACGTTTTGAAATTCAAAGCAAAGCTGTTCTCAGGACTGTTTTCTCCATGTTAAATTAGGGACCACATTTACACCTGGCACTGTTTAGGGGAAGCTGCGGCCAACAGAACCAGGCTGTTTGTTTGGAGGTCACTAATTTGACCCCCTTAAGACTGTAGTTGGTAACTTTAATAATCCACACTTTCACACAGTATCCCGGGAGACAGATAATCTATGAAAAAGGTAAATGTGCAAGAATCCACCATGCATGGAGAAAAACAACCAATCAGACTTTTTCTCGGCAGACTATACTTTTAACAAATGCCTTTAGAAGCACTATGAGGAGCTACACAGACTGCCTTATGTACTACTGTATGGATGTAGAAACAGTTTGAGCAAATATGACAGAGGGTATTTTTAAAAAAGTTATCAACCTGACAAGGAAAATTTTGGGTTGAATAAATAAATTATTGCTGCATAATAACAAAAATGCTCTTAAACAAGGCACCGAAGGTTCAACAGGTTCGAGGAGCTGTGACGACTGACAGCACTTTGCTGAAATTTATTTGACTTTAAAATGAAGTTGTGTAGGGCTGAAAAACTAACTTTATCTGTAGTAGTAATTGTTGTTTGTTGTATAAATAATACATGTAAATACAATGAGCAAAAAAAAAAATAATAATAATAATACAAAATGGACAAACAAAGACAACCTGAGAAAAGAAAAACAACACAATAATTCTATTTACATACCCGAAAAAGGGGTAGGAAGAAGTACACTTACTTAATCTCACCCCTTCTCCATAAAGTATTAATGAAAAATTATTTTATCTTCCTCTTTACCTTACTCTTTTCTTATTTCTTTGTATTTTTGTTGTGCTGGCAAAGAATAAATTAAATAAATAAATAATAAAAAAAAGAAAAAAGAATGCATAAATAATACTTTTTGTTGTTAATCTTCAGTGAAAGTAAAAATAATTTCCTCCTTCACATTGTTTCAGATAGATGAACAATGACATTAGCATTGGTCAGTGTTTTTTGTTTGTTTGTTTGTTTAGCAATATTTATTAAGGTGTAAATTTTCTCATCATTTAATAAACAGGCTTAGCAATATGATAACCTCACTAAAGCTGTCTTCTCTTTGGAGGAAATGACATTAATAACTCCTTACCGTTGCAGGCGGGCCAGACAGCGTTGATGCTGGCTGTTAGCCATGGTCGGCAGGAGATGGTGCGGGCCCTGCTGGAGTGTGGTGCTGACGTTAACGTGCAGGACGACGAGGGATCCACAGCTCTCATGTGTGCTAGTGAACATGGCCGTGCTGAGATCGTCAAACTGCTCCTGGAACAGCCTGGCTGCGACATATCCATTGTTGATAATGTAAGGCATTTACATTCAGCTGATGCACTCACTGAGGGAAACTTTAAGTAACTTTCACTGAGCTCACAGATGAAGCCAACTGTTGGATCTCTGACTGCTGAAAATATCTGAGCACTTTCTTGTCTGGGATTCAGCTTAATCTGCTCTCAGGAAACGGCTCCTCATGGGAAATAGTTCTCTGCAGTTTCCTCTCCTTGTCACCTCTTTTTCTGCCTCTCTTCTTTGGTGTTTTTCTTTGTTAGCATGGACAGGCTGAGAGCTAAAGAGCCATGATCAGATTAGTTTCATCTGCCTTCTACTGAAATCAGTGCTGTTTACAGGAAGCACAATCACTGGGCTACTCACAAGCCCCCAGGGGATGAATTAAAAAGCCACAGCTCCTCTGTTCACAACTGCAGACTTGCAGATTTCAGACACAATGCCCTGCAGACTCTTGCACGAGTCTTCTGCATACTTCGCCACATGACCTAAGTCAGCAGCAACTGTTAATGTCCTAAAAACAAAAAAGGTGGAAAAAGTCCATTAGTAATTTATTTTAGACTCTGAAAGCTTCAGACTATAAGATTTATTATTTGGTCAACCAGTGGACTTGTGTTACTTACCAAATGTAAAAATCCATTAAATCATAGTAGGTTTAGTGCGTCAGTCTGTCAGTGGGATCATTTGCTTTTCTCAAATAGCAGAATGCTTAACGCTGTGACATTTTTTACTTCGCTTTTTGTTAATCTGCACAGCCGAGTATTTTAAAGTGATTTTACAGAGGATTGGTATGGATGCTTGAAGAAAGGCCGACAGATATTTGAGCATTCACATCTGTGCCATGAATGAGTTGGCCATTCAGTGCAGGCAGCTCCTGGATTGTATTTCAATGCAGCACAGCTGGGCCGAGAGGTAGACTTCGGGGGGGATGGAAAAAATTTTAGGAAGCCCCCACGACTGCTGTCCTCTGAAAACACAGAACAGCATGACAAACATGACTGTGAGACACAGGAGTTATATTTAAAAAAAAAAAAAAAAAATAGTGCTGAACCTCATGTTTTATTTCATGCATTCCTTTAACTTGAGGTGTGAGGATACATAACTTTCGGTTTGGTACTCTAAATGAAATAATTTTTGTCTAATTAGCTTAACATTGTCTAATACGGTCTATGTCTGCGTGGAACGTAAATGCCACAGTATGAGAGTTCCACCTCGAAAGCTTGTTAGCGGGACCATGCCATGCAGGGTAGCTCCGCATGTGTAGCTTATACAGAGAGCGCAAATGAGGACTGTAAGAGTTTGCAATTTCAGGCCCAGACACAATAAACTGACATTAAAGAACTAGTGTTCACATCACCTCTGAATTGGCAAAAAGTAGCACTTGAACACACCACAAAGACTACAGCCAATGGCCAACTATACATGCTGCGCCTGTGTGAGAGGAAATGACTCTCCACACCAGCAGGCGGGCGGTAGTCTGTGTTCGTCATTCAAAAAGGGAAACTGGAAGACCGACAGGACGAAGTCAAGACGCTAGTTAGCTAGTTAGCACATTAACAACACAACACAACACAATGTTGAAAGAACAAATTACATTTACTGTGCACTAGTGAACTATAACATTAACAATTAAGAACTGTTTTCGCCAGAGAGCCTAATGGCTAAAAATTTTTT
Organism: Cephalopholis sonnerati; assembly: GCA_019142605.1. Classification (NCBI taxonomy): domain Eukaryota; kingdom Metazoa; phylum Chordata; class Actinopteri; order Perciformes; family Serranidae; genus Cephalopholis; species Cephalopholis sonnerati. The sequence continues at coordinate 26,221,911 of JAGQAX010000006.1, forward strand.
TTTCGATCTCACGCCCTCTTGACTTGAACTTTTTGTTTGCTGTCCTCATGTACGTTCCTCTTTCCATGCCCCGAGCTGAACTGCCAATCAGATTGATTTCACTCACTGATGGGCTCCGCATGCTAAATTGGCTGAAAAACAGCCGACAAGAGCACAATAGTAACTACTGTGTAGGGCACACAGCAAAAGCTGGGGTGACAGACGCTCACCGTCTGCCTGATATTGACGGAAAGCTGACCGTCGGCTTTGTGTGTCAGGGCCCTTAGATCTCATGCTTTGGTTTTCCAGGATGTCGTGGCTACAGTAAGCAAAAGTGGAACAGATGAAAACTATGTACTTACCTGTTGCAGTCATTCAGGAATTATTCTCCGAGCAGTTGTGTTCACTACTGAAATCAACATTTAAAATTAAACCCACACACAAAAAAAATCAGATAATATATTACCGATATTACATAATTAAATAACCTGAACAGACATTTTGATAAGGATCCCTAGCATTTGTTTTTTTTAACTCGTGATAAAGATATGTACTGAGCAGGAAATATAACGGTGGAAAAAACTGTACTCAAAATGTACTAAACCCTAAATTTGAGTCATCTACCAAACTGTAAATTTTGTGTACCTTTACACAAGATTCAGTTTCTGTTTTTTAACATTACATAAAATCTATATTACTTCTTACCAATAGTTTTTATAGGATCTAAATCACAGGATCTCTCACTGTGGATTCATGTCCTGCTTTCTGTTTTTGTATTGCACTTTCTCTGCTATTACATCAAATAAATTCTGAAGATGCAGGGTGCATGAATGTCCTGGTTGTCTATTGGCCAATCAAGGATGCATGACAGCGACTTAACGGATTGGAATGAACAAGTTGTCCCAACGTCCATCATGAGACTGATGTAACATGGTCCATCCTAAACTGTGAAGCTCTCTGTTCTGTCAAGTTTTTATTAAGCTCATTTTTACTCTCTCTGCTTTCCTTCACTTTCTGTTTCTCCCTCTCTCCTCTGTTTGTAGGATGGCAGCAATGCTCTGTCAATCGCACTGGAGGCGTCTCACAATGACACAGCTGTACTGCTCTACGCCCATATGAACTATGCAAAGACCCAGCCTGCTGTGGTGAGTCCACCTTCCCACCCACCAGCTCCTCTGTGGAGAATCGATTGGGTAGTCACACTTGTTAAAGTATTAAAAAACAGTGAAATAACAAAACAAAGTTCAAAATATGGCCTACCTCATAGGAAAGTCACCTTTAGTTTTAATGCAGACTTATGTTGTTCTGTTTTATCACGCTTAAACAGCCTTGAAAGAAAGAAAGAATAAATATCAACACTTGGAGTCAACAGTTCACTTTTCAGATCGCTGTGGTTCATTTTTGGTTTTACAAGCTGAAAGGTCAGAAAGCCACCAGCTTTAAATCAGCTGGGAAATGGCATTCAAGCAGGCTGAAGTCTGTGCAGGTCAAACTCACAGCATAACTGTACAGTGAGCAACGTCTGTTGTATTTAAAGTGGGTCGGATCAGTTCCTCGGCAGCAGTCCAAGCTCCAGTTTGGGTGTGGGCTGCACTGACTGAAGGTGCACTGCTGCCCCCTATAGGTTTTACAAAGCTTGTGTGGATTGTGTTCTCTAGTAACATAGAAAACTGTATATTTGATCACTACAAAAACATTTCCGTAAAATTACTGTAAACTTACAATGTAAATACAATTTAAGCACACTAAATAACAGTCAGTAATGGAGAATTTCCTTCAAAACTGAATGGCTCTAAAGCATAAAATATAATCTATGGCAGGAAAAAATAATTATTTTAATGTCATTTAAATCATGTTCTTCATATTGTATCTTTCAGGGGAGTCCGAAAGCTCAGCCAAAGAGCCCCAGCAGCCCCAGTAAGTCCTGGCCTTCAGACTGAAAGGATCACGGCCGCTCATGTTGATGGACAGACCAGCAAACATAACTGGATCTGAGCTGTGAAAAGCTCCACTGGAATTTACTTAAATATATATGTATTTATATATTGCCATATGTCCTGCATTTATAAGTATTGTTAATATGAGAATATTATTTTTCCATAAAAGTCATGAATGGTTATATAATATACTTGACTAATGAGAGCTCCTGGCATGTCTAAATGAGGTCTTCAGCACTTGTTTTTTTCAGGAGATGAGACCTTTACATTTATTTGCACTTCACTAATATTTTTACTGTTAAGGGCAACACACACTGGTGTGATACAATGCACATCAAAAAAACCTGCAACTATAATTTTCCATGTAAACCCACACACTGTCATAACAAAATGTGTCAAGACACGTCACTGTTTTAGAATAAAGTGTACACGCTGCAGAAAATTTATTTTATTGGCTCCCTGATTTGGCAAATCTGGATACACATTCTTGACTACTTCTATCTGCGCGTGCGATGTGTACTGCAGATATCACATGACACGACACAGCCAGTGTGTGTTGCTCTCTGGTCTTCTCTTTCTGTCCTGCCTTGGTTAACTGATCTGTGAACCTCTTCACCTTCATAGTCTGCACTAACTGTCTGTGCATTGTATGTTCATATAAATATATACGTATATATATATATATATATTCATGTCTGAAATAAACATATTTACATAAAAATTGATGAAATGTAGTTGTTCATAAAAGTCATAAAAATGTCATATTATAGTATGTTATTAAAGAGTCAAAAATGTCATAGTATAGTATGTTATAAAGTCATCAAGATGTCATCGTATAGTATGTTATTAAAAAGTCATAAAAACGCCTTAGGATAGTATAACAAAGTCATACAAATGTCATAGTATGTCATAAAAGGTCATAAAAAAGTCATAGTATAGTATGTCATAAAGATATAAAAAGTCATAGTATAGCATGCCATAAAAAGTTATAAAAATGTCATAGTATGTCATAAAAATGTCATAGTATAGTATGTTATTAAAAAGTCATAAAAATGCCATAGTAGTGTATGCCAAAAAAGGTCATAAAAATTCCATAGTATAGTATGCCAAAAAAGGTCATAAAAATTCCATAGTATAGTATGCCATAAAAAGACATAAAAATGTCATAGTATAATATGCCATATAAAGTCATAGTATAATTTGCCATGAGAAATCATAAAAATGTCATCGCAGTGTTTGCCATAAAAAGTAAAAAAAAAAAAGTCGTAGTATAGTATGCAAAAAAAAAAAAAAAAAGTCATTGGATAGTACACCATAAAAAGTCACAAAAATGTCACAGTATAGTATGCCAAAAAAGTGTCATTGGATATTATGTCATAAAAAGGTGATAACATATTATGTCATAAAAAGTCATAAAAATGTCATTATGCCATAAAAAGTCATAAAAATGTCACAGTATAGTATGCCATAAAGATATGAAAAGTCATAGTATAGCATGCCATAAAAAGTTATAAAAATGTCATAGTATGTCATAAAAAAGTCATAAAAAAGTCATAGTATAGTATGTCATAAATATATAAAAAGTCATAAAAATGTCATTATGCAAAAAAAAAGTCATAAAAATGCCATAGTATAGTATGCCATAAAAAGTTATAAAAATGTCATAGTATGTCATAAAAATGTCATAGTATAGTATGTTATAAAAAGTCATAAAAATGTCATAGTATAGTATGTTATAAAAAGTCATAAAAATGCCATAGTATAGTATGCCATAAAAAGTCATAAAAATGTCATAGTATAGTATGTTATAAAAAGTCATAAAAATGTCATAGTATAGTATGCCATAAAAATGCCATAGTATAGTATGTTATAAAAAGTCATAAAAATGTCATAGTATAGTATGTTATAAAAAGTCATAAAAATGTCATAGTATAGTATGCCATAAAAATGCCATAGTATGTTATAAAAAGTCATAAAAATGTCATAGTATAGTATGCCATAAAAATGCCATAGTATAGTATGTTATAAAAAGTCATAAAAATACCATAGTATAGTATGACATAAAAAGTCATAAAAATGCCATAGTATAGTATGTTATAAAAAGACATAAAAATGTCATAGTATAGTATGTAATAAAAAGTCATAAAAATGTCATAGTATAGTACGTTATAAAAAGTCATAAAAATGTCATAGTATAGTATGTTATAAAAAGTCATAAAAATGCCATAGTATAGTATGCCATAAAAAGTTATAAAAATGTCATAGTATGTCATAAAAATGTCATAGTATAGTATGTTATAAAAAGTCATAAAAATGTCATAGTATAGTATGTTATAAAAAGTCATAAAAATGCCATAGTATAGTATGCCATAAAAAGTCATAAAAATGCCATAGTATAGTATGTTATAAAAAGTCATAAAAATGTCATAGTATAGTATGCCATAAAAATGCCATAGTATAGTATGTTATAAAAAGTCATAAAAATGTCATAGTATAGTATGTTATAAAAAGTCATAAAAATGTCATAGTATAGTATGCCATAAAAATGCCATAGTATGTTATAAAAAGTCATAAAAATGTCATAGTATAGTATGCCATAAAAATGCCATAGTATAGTATGTTATAAAAAGTCATAAAAATACCATAGTATAGTATGACATAAAAAGTCATAAAAATGTCATAGTATAGTATGTTATAAAAAGACATAAAAATGTCATAGTATAGTATGTAATAAAAAGTCATAAAAATGTCATAGTATAGTACGTTATAAAAAGTCATAAAAATGCCATAGTATAGTATGTTATAAAAAGTCATAAAAATGCCATAGTATAGTATGTTATAAAAAGTCATAAAAATGTCATAGTATAGTATGTTATAAAAAGTCATAAAAATGTCATAGTATAGTATGTTATAAAAAGTCATAAAAATGCCATAGTATAGTATGTTATAAAAAGTCATAAAAATGTCATAGTATAGTATGCCATAAAAATGCCATAGTATAGTATGTTATAAAAAGTCATAAAAATGCCATACTATAGTATGACATAAAAAGTCATAAAAATGTCATAGTATAGTATGTTATAAAATGCCATAGTATAGTATGTTATAAAAAGTCATAAAAATGCCATAGTATAGTATGACATGAAAAGTCATAAAAATGCCATAGTATAGTATATTATAAAAAGTCATTAAAATGCCATAGTATAGTATGTTATAAAAAGTCATAAAAATGCCATAGTAAAGTATGCCATAAAAATGCCATAGTATAGTATGTTATAAAAAGTCATAAAAATGTCATAGTATAGTATGCTATAAAAAGTCATAAAAATATAATAGTATAGTATGCCATAAAAATGTCATAGTATAGTATGTTATAAAAAGACATAAAAATGTCATAGTATAGTATGTTATAAAAAGTCATAAAAATGTAATAGTATAGTATGCCATAAAAATGCCATAGTATATTATGTTATAAAAAGACATAAAAATGTCATAGTATAGTATGTAATAAAAAGTCATAAAAAGGTCATAGTATAGTATGTTATAAAAAGACATAAAAATGTCATAGTATAGTATGTAATAAAAAGTCATAAAAATGTCATAGTATAGTATGTTATAAAAAGTCATAAAAATGTCATAGTATAGTATGTTATAAAAAGTCATAAAAATGCCATAGTATAGTATGCCATAAAAACGCCATAGTATAGTATGCCATAAAAAGTCATAAAAATGCCATAGTATAGTATGTTATAAAAAGTCATAAAAATGTCATAGTATAGTATGCCATAAAAATGCCATAGTATAGTATGTTATAAAAAGTCATAAAAATGCCATAGTATAGTATGACATAAAAAGTCATAAAAATGTCATAGTATAGTATGTTATAAAAATGCCATAGTATAGTATGTTATAAAAAGTCATAAAAATGTCTTAGTATAGTATGTTATAAAAAGTCATAAAAATGCCATAGTATAGTATGACATGAAAAGTCATAAAAATGCCATAGTATAGTATATTATAAAAAGTCATTAAAATGCCATAGTATAGTATGTTATAAAAAGTCATAAAAATGCCATAGTAAAGTATGCCATAAAAATGCCATAGTATAGTATGTTATAAAAAGTCATAAAAATGCCATAGTATAGTATGTTATAAAAAGACATAAAAATGTCATAGTATAGTATGTTATAAAAAGTCATAAAAATGTCATAGTATGGTATGCTATAAAAAGTCATAAAAATGTAATAGTATAGTATGACATAAAAATGCCATAGTATATTATGTTATAAAAAGACATAAAAATGTCATAGTATAGTATGTAATAAAAAGTCATAAAAATGTGATAGTATAGTATGTTATAAAAAGTCATAAAAATGCCATAGTATAGTATGACATAAAAAGTCATAAAAATGTCATAGTATAGTATGTTATAAAAAGTCAAAAAAAATGTCATAGTATACTATGTTATAAAAAGTCATAAAAATGTCATAGTATAGTATGCCATAAAAAGTCATAAAAATGTCATAGTATAGTATGTTATAAAAAGTCAAAAAAAATGTCATAGTATACTATGTTATAAAAAGTCATAAAAATGTCATAGTATAGTATGCCATAAAAATGCCATAGTATAGTATGTTATAAAAAGTCATAAAAATGCCATAGTATAGTATGACATAAAAAGTCATAAAAATGTCATAGTATAGTATGTTATAAAAATGCCATAGTATAGCATGTTATAAAAAGTCATAAAAATGTCATAGTATAGTATGTTATAAAAAGTCATAAAAATGCCATAGTATAGTATGACATGAAAAGTCATAAAAATGCATAGTATAGTATATTATAAAAAGTCATTAAAATGCCATAGTATAGTATGTTATAAAAAGTCATAAAATTGCCATAGTAAAGTATGCCATAAATATGCCATAGTATAGTATGTTATAAAAAGTCATAAAAATGCCATAGTATAGTATGTTATAAAAAGACATAAAAATGTCATAGTATAGTATGTTATAAAAAGTCATAAAAATGTCATAGTATGGTATGCTATAAAAAGTCATAAAAATGTAATAGTATAGTATGCCATAAAAATGCCATAGTATATTATGTTATAAAAAGACATAAAAATGTCATAGTATAGCATGTAATAAAAAGTCATAAAAATGTCATAGTATAGTATGTTATAAAAAGTCATAAAAATGCCATAGTATAGTATGCCATAAAAACGTCATAGTATAGTATGCCATAAAAAGTCATAAAAATGTCATAGTATAGTATGTTATAAAAAGTCAAAAAAAATGTCATAGTATACTATGTTATAAAAAGTCATAAAAATGTCATAGTATGTTATAAAAAGTCATAAAAATGCCATAGTATAGTATGTTATAAAAAGTCATAAAAATGCCATAGTATAGTATGTTATCAAAAAGGTCATAAAAATGTCATAGTATAGTATGCCATAAAATGTCACAGTATAGTATGACATAAAAAGTCATAAAAATGTCATCGTACAGTATGCCATAAAAATGTCATAGTGTAGTATGTTAAAAAAGGCATAAAAATGTCATAGTATAATATGTTATCAAAAAGGTCATAAAAATGTCATAGTATAGTATGCCATAAAATGTCACAGTATAGTATGACATAAAAAGTCATAAAAATGTAACAGTATAGTATGCCATAAAAATGCCATAGTATAGGATGTTATAAAAAGTCATAAAAATGCCATAGTATAGGATGTTATAAAAAGTCATAAAAATGCCATAGTATAGTATGTTATAAAAAGTCATAAAAAAGCCATAGTATAGTATGCCATAAAAATGCCATAGTATAGTATGTTATAAAAAGTCATAAAAATGTCATAGTATAGTATGTTATAAAAAGACATAAAAATGTCATAGTATAGTATGTAATAAAAAGTCATAAAAATGTCATAGTATAGTATGTTATAAAAAGTCATAAAAATGCCATAGTATAGTATGACATAAAAAGTTATAAAAATGTCATCGTACAGTATGCCATAAGAATGTCATAGTGTAGTAAGTTATAAAAAGTCATAAAAATGTCATAGTATAGTTTGACGTAAAAAGTCATAAAAATGTCATAGTATAGTATGTTATAAAAAGTCATAAAAATGCCATAGTATAGTATGTTATCAAAAAGGTCATAAAAATGTCATAGTATAGTATGCCATAAAATGTCATAGTATAGTATGACATAAAAAGTCATAAAAATGTAATAGTATAGTATGCCATGAAAATGCCATAGTATAGTATGTTATAAAAAGTCATAAAAATGTCATAGTATAGTATGTTATAAAAAGTCAAAAAAAATGCCATAGTATAGTATGTTATAAAAAGTCATAAAAATGTCATAGTATAGTATGCTATAAAAATGCCATAGTGTAGTATGTTATAAAAAGTCATAAAAAAGCCATAGTATAGTATGCCATAAAAATGCCATAGTATAGTATGTTATAAAAAGTCATAAAAATGTCATAGTATAGTATGGTATAAAAAGTCATAAAAATGCCATAGTATAGTATGTTATAAAAAGTCATAAAAAAGCCATAGTATAGTATGCCATAAAAATGCCATAGTATAGTATGTTATAAAAAGTCATAAAAATGTCAGAGTATAGTATGTTATAAAAAGTCATAAAAATGTCATAGTATAGTATGTTATAGAAAGTCATAAAAATGTCATAGTATAGTATGCCATAAAAATGCCATAGTATAGTATGTTATAAAAAGTCATAAAAATGTCATAGTATAGTATGTTATAGAAAGTCATAAAAATGTCATAGTATAGTATGCCATAAAAATGCCATAGTATAGTATGTTATAACAAGTCATAAAAATGCCATAGTATAGTATGACATAAAAAGTCATGAAAATGCCATAGTATAGTATGTTATAAAAAGTCATAAAAATGCCATAGTATAGTATGCCATAAAAATGCCATAGTATAGTATGTTATAAAAAGCCATAAAACTGTCAGAGTATAGTATGTTATAAAAAGTCATAAAAATGTCATAGTATAGTATGTTATAAAAAGTCATAAAAATGCCATAGTATAGTATGACATAAAAAGTCATAAAAATGTCATAGTATAGTATGCCATAAAAATGTCATAGTATAGTATGTTATAAAAAGTCATAAAATTGCCATAGTATAGTATGTTATCAAAAAGGTCATAAAAATGTAATAGTATAGTATGCCATAAAATGTAATAGTATAGTATGCCATAAAAATGCCATAGTATAGTATGTTATAAAAAGACATAAAAATGTCATAGTATGTTATAAAAAGTCATAAAAATGCCATAGTATAGTATGCCATAAAAATGCCATAGTATAGTATGTTATAAAAAGTCATAAAAATGCCATAGTATAGTATGTTATAAAAAGTCATAAAAAATGTCATAGTATAGTATGTTATAAAAAGACATAAAAATGCCATTGTATAGTATGCCATAAAAATACCATAGTATAGTATGTTATAAAAAGTCATAAAAATGTCATAGTATAGTATGTTATAAAAAGTCATAAAAATGCCATAGTATAGTATGCCATAAAAATGCCATAGTATAGTATGTTATAAAAAGTCATAAAAATGCCATAGTATAGTATGTTATAAAAAGTCATAAAAAATGTCATAGTATAGTATGTTATAAAAAGACATAAAAATGCCATTGTATAGTATGCCATAAAAATACCATCGTATAGTATGTTATAAAAAGTCATAAAAATGTCATAGTATAGTATGTTATAAAAAGTCATAAAAATGTCATAGTATAGTATGTTATAAAAAGTCATAAAAATGCCATAGTATAGTATGACATAAAAAGTCATAAAAATGCCATAGTATAGTATGTTAAAAAAGTCATAAAAATGCCATAGTATAGTATGTTATAAAAAGTCATAAAAATGTCAGAGTATAGTATGTTATAAAAAGTCATAGTATAGTATGTTATAAAAAGTCATAAAAATGCCATAGTATAGTTTGACATAAAAAGTCATAAAAATGCCATAGTATAGTATGTTATAAAAAGTCATAAAAATGCCATAGTATAGTATGTTATAAAAAGTCATAAAAATGCCATAGTATAGTATGACATAAAAAGTCATAAAAATGTCATAGTATAGTATGACATAAAAAGTCATAAAAATGTCACAGTATGGTATGTTATAAAAAGTCATAAAAATGTAATAGTATAGTATGCTATAAAAAGACCTAAAAATGCCATAGTATAGTATGACATAAAAAGTCATAAAAATGTCATAGTAAAGTATGCCATAAAAATGCCATTGTATAGTATGTTATCAAAAAGGTCATAAAAATGTCATAGTATAGTATGCCGTAAAATGTCATAGTATAGTATGACATAAAAAGTCATAAAAATGTCATAGTATAGTATGCTATAAAAAGTCATAAAAATGTAATAGTATAGTATACCATAAAAATGCCATAGTATAGTATGTTATAAAAAGACATAAAAATGTCATAGTATAGTATGGAATAAAAAGTCATAAAAATGTCATAGTATAGTATGCCATAAAAATGCCATAGTATAGTATGTTATAAAAAGTCATAAAAATGTCATAGTATAGTATGTTATAAAAAGTCATAAAAATGCCATAGTATAGTATGCCATAAAAACGTCATAGTATAGTATGCCATAAAAAGTCATAAAAATGTCATAGTATAGTATGTTATAAAAAGTCAAAAAAAATGTCATAGTATAGTATGTTATAAAAAGTCATAAAAATGTCATAGTATAGTATGCTATAAAAAGTCATAAAAATGTCATAGTATAGTATGTTATAAAAAGTCATAAAAATGCCATAGTATAGTATGTTATCAAAAAGGTCATAAAAATGTCATAGTATAGTATGCCATAAAATGTCACAGTATAGTATGACATAAAAAGTCACAAAAATGTAACAGTATAGTATGCCATAAAAATGCCATAGTATAGTATGTTATAAAAAGTCATAAAAATGTCATAGTATAGTATGTTATAAAAAGTCATAAAAATGCCATAGTATAGTATGCCATAAAAATGCCATAGTATAGTATGTTATAAAAAGTAAAAAAAATATCATAGTATAGTATGTTATAAAAAGTCATAAAAATGCCATAGTATAGTATGACATAAAAAGGTATAAAAATGTCATCGTACAGTATGCCATAAAAATGTCATAGTGTAGTATGTTAAAAAAGGCATAAAAATGTCATAGTATAATATGTTATCAAAAAGGTCATAAAAATGTCATAGTATAGTATGCCATAAAATGTCACAGTATAGTATGACATAAAAAGTCATAAAAATGTAACAGTATAGTATGCCATAAAAATGCCATAGTATAGTATGTTATAAAAAGTCATAAAAATGTCATAGTATAGTATGTTATAAAAAGTCATAAAAATGCCATAGTATAGTATGCCATAAAAACGTCATAGTATAGTATGCCATAAAAAGTCATAAAAATGTCATAGTATAGTATGTTATAAAAAGTCAAAAAAAATGTCATAGTATACTATGTTATAAAAAGTCATAAAAATGTCATAGTATAATATGTTATAAAAAGTCATAAAAATGTCATACTATAGTATGCTATAAAAAGTCATAAAAATGTCATAGTATAGTATGTTATAAAAAGTCATAAAAATGCCATAGTATAGTATGTTATCAAAAAGGTCATAAAAATGTCATAGTATAGTATGCCATAAAATGTCACAGTATAGTATGACATAAAAAGTCATAAAAATGTAACAGTATAGTATGCCAAAAAAATGCCATAGTATAGTATGTTATAAAAAGTCATAAAAATGTCATAGTATAGTATGTTATAAAAAGTCATAAAAATGCCATAGTATAGTATGCCATAAAAATGCCATAGTATAGTATGTTATAAAAAGTAAAAAAAATATCATAGTATAGTATGTTATAAAAAGTCATAAAAATGCCATAGTATAGTATGACATAAAAAGTTATAAAAATGTCATCGTACAGTATGCCATAAAAATGTCATAGTGTAGTATGTTAAAAAAGGCATAAAAATTTCATAGTATAATATGTTATCAAAAAGGTCATAAAAATGTCATAGTATAGTATGCCATAAAATGTCACAGTATAGTATGACATAAAAAGTCATAAAAATGTAACAGTATAGTATGCCATAAAAATGCCATAGTATAGTATGTTATAAAAAGTCATAAAAATGCCATAGTATAGTATGCCATAAAAATGCCATAGTATAATATGTTATAAAAAGTAAAAAAAATGTCATAGTATAGTATGTTATAAAAAGTCATAAAAATGCCATAGTATAGTATGACATAAAAAGTTATAAAAATGTCATCGTACAGTATGCCATAAAAATGTCATAGTGTAGTATGTTAAAAAAGGCATAAAAATGTCATAGTATAATATGTTATAAAAAGTCATAAAAATGTCATAGTATAGTATGCTATAAAAAGTCATAAAAATGCCATAGTATAGTATGCCATAAAAATGCCATAGTATAGTATGTTATAAAAAGTAAGAAAAATGTCATAGTATAGTATGTTATAAAAAGTCATAAAAATGCCATAGTATAGTATGTTATAAAAAGTCATAAAAATGCCATAGTATAGTATGCCATAAAAATGCCATAGTATAGTATGTTATAAAAAGTAAAAAAAATGTCATAGTATAGTATGTTATAAAAAGTCATAAAAATGCCATAGTATAGTATGACATAAAAAGTTATAAAAATGTCATCGTACAGTATGCCATAAAAATGTCATAGTGTAGTAAGTTATAAAAAGTCATAAAAATGTCATAGTATAGTTTGACGTAAAAAGTCATAAAAATGTCATAGTATAGTATGTTATAAAAAGTCATAAAAATGCCATAGTATAGTATGCCATAAAAATGCCATAGTATAGTATGTTATAAAAAGTAAAAAAAATGTCATAGTATAGTATGTTATAAAAAGTCATAAAAATGCCATAGTATAGTATGACATAAAAAGTTATAAAAATGTCATCGTACAGTATGCCATAAAAATGTCATAGTGTAGTAAGTTATAAAAAGTCATAAAAATGTCATAGTATAGTTTGACGTAAAAAGTCATAAAAATGTCATAGTATAGTATGTTATAAAAAGTCATAAAAATGTCATAGTATAATATGTTATAAAAAGTCATAAAAATGTCATTGTATAGTATGTTATCAAAAAGGTCAAAAAAATGTCATAGTATAGTATGACATAAAAAGTCATAAAAATGTAATAGTATAGTATGCCATAAAATGTCATAGTATAGTATGACATAAAAAGTCATAAAAATGTAATAGTATAGTATGCCATGAAAATGCCATAGTATAGTGTGTTATAAAAAGTCATAAAAATGTAATAGTATAGTATGCTATAAAAATGCCATAGTGTAGTATGTTATAAAAAGTCATAAAAAAGCCATAGTATAGTATGCCATAAAAATGCCATAGTATAGTATGTTATAAAAAGTCATAAAAATGTCATAGTATAGTATGTTATAAAAAGTCATAAAAATGCCATAGTATAGTATGTTATAAAAAGTCATAAAAAAGCCATAGTATAGTATGCCATAAAAATGCCATAGTATAGTATGTTATAAAAAGTCATAAAAATGTCATAGTATAGTATGACATAAAAAGTTATAAAAATGTCATCGTACAGTATGCCATAAAAATGTCATAGTGTAGTAAGTTATAAAAAGTCATAAAAATGTCATAGTATAGTTTGACGTAAAAAGTCATAAAAATGTCATAGTATAGTATGTTATAAAAAGTCATAAAAATGTCATAGTATAGTATGTTATAAAAAGTCATAAAAATTTCATAGTATAGTATGTTATCAAAAAGGTCATAAAAATGTCATAGTATAGTATGCCATAAAATGTCATAGTATAGTATGACATAAAAAGTCATAAAAATGTAATAGTATAGTATGCCATGAAAATGCCATAGTATAGTATGTTATAAAAAGTCATAAAAATGTCATAGTATAGTATGTTATAAAAAGTCAAAAAAAAATGCCATAGTATAGTATGTTATAAAAAGTCATAAAAAAGCCATAGTATAGTATGTTATAAAAAGACATAAAAATGTCATAGTATAGTATGTAATAAAAAGTCATAAAAATGTCATAGTATAGTATGTTATAAAAAGTCATAAAAATGCCATAGTATAGTATGACATAAAAAGTTATAAAAATGTCATCGTACAGTATGCCATAAAAATGTCATAGTGTAGTAAGTTATAAAAAGTCATAAAAATGTCATAGTATAGTTTGACGTAAAAAGTCATAAAAATGTCATAGTATAGTATGTTATAAAAAGTCATAAAAATGCCATAGTATAGTATGTTATCAAAAAGGTCATAAAAATGTCATAGTATAGTATGCCATAAAATGTCATAGTATAGTATGACATAAAAAGTCATAAAAATGTAATAGTATAGTATGCCATTAAAAAAGCCATAGTATAGTATGTTATAAAAAGTCATAAAAATGTCATAGTATAGTATGTTATAAAAAGTCAAAAAAATGCCATAGTATAGTATGTTATAAAAAGTCATAAAAATGTAATAGTATAGTATGCTATAAAAATGCCATAGTGTAGTATGTTATAAAAAGTCATAAAAAAGCCATAGTATAGTATGCCATAAAAATGCCATAGTATAGTATGTTATAAAAAGTCATAAAAATGTCATAGTATAGTATGTTATAAAAAGTCATAAAAATGCCATAGTATAGTATGTTATAAAAAGTCATAAAAAAGCCATAGTATAGTATGCCATAAAAATGCCATAGTATAGTATGTTATAAAAAGTCATAAAAATGTCAGAGTATAGTATGTTATAAAAAGTCATAAAAATGTCATAGTATAGTATGTTATAGAAAGTCATAAAAATGCCATAGTATAGTATGCCATAAAAATGCCATAGTATAGTATGTTATAAAAAGTCATAAAAATGTCATAGTATAGTATGTTATAAAAAGTCATAAAAATGCCATAGTATAGTATGACATAAAAAGTCATAAAAATGCCATAGTATAGTATGTTATAAAAAGTCATAAAAATGCCATAGTATAGTATGCCATAAAAATGCCATAGTATAGTATGTTATAAAAAGACATAAAAATGTCATAGTATGTTATAAAAAGTCATAAAAATTTCAGAGTATAGTATGTTATAAAAAGTCATAAAAATGCCATAGTATAGTATGCCATAAAAATGCCATAGTATAGTATGTTATAAAAAGTCATAAAAATTTCAGAGTATAGTATGTTATAAAAAGTCATAAAAATGCCATAGTATAGTATGTTATAAAAAGACATAAAAATGTCATAGTATGTTATAAAAAGTCATAAAAATTTCAGAGTATAGTATGTTATAAAAAGTCATAAAAATGCCATAGTATAGTATGCCATAAAAATGCCATAGTATAGTATGTTATAAAAAGTCATAAAAATTTCAGAGTATAGTATGTTATAAAAAGTCATAAAAATGCCATAGTATAGTATGTTATCAAAAAGGTCATAAAAATGTAATAGTATAGTATGCCATAAAATGTAATAGTATAGTATGCCATAAAAATGCCATAGTATAGTATGTTATAAAAAGACATAAACATGTCATAGTATGTCATAAAAAGTCATAAAAATGCCATAGTATAGTATGCCATAAAAATGCCATAGTATAGTATGTTATAAAAAGTCATAAAAATCTCAGAGTATAGAATGTTATAAAAAGTCATAAAAATGCCATAGTATAGTATGTTATAAAAAGTCATAAAAAATGTCATAGTATAGTATGTTATAAAAAGTCATAAAAATGCCATTGTATAGTATGCCATAAAAATACCATCGTATAGGATGTTATAAAAAGTCATAAAAATGTCATAGTATAGTATGTTATAAAAAGTCATAAAAATGTCATAGTATAGTATGTTATAAAAATTCATAAAAATGCCATAGTATAGTATGACATAAAAAGTCATAAAAATGCCATAGTATAGTATGTTATAAAAAGTCATAAAAATGCCATAGTATAGTATGTTATAAAAAGTCATAAAAATGTCAGAGTATAGTATGTTATAAAAAGTCATAAAAATGTCATAGTATAGTATGTTATAAAAAGTCATAAAAATGCCATAGTATAGTTTGACATAAAAAGTCATAAAAATGCCATAGTATAGTATGTTATAAAAAGTCATAAAAATGCCATAGTATAGTATGTTATAAAAAGTCATAAAAATGCCATAGTATAGTATGACATAAAAAGTCATAAAAATGTCATAGTATAGCATGACATAAAAAGTCATAAAAATGTCATAGTATGGTATGTTATAAAAAGTCATAAAAATGTAATAGTATAGTATGCTATAAAAAGACCTAAAAATGCCATAGTATAGTATGACATAAAAAGTCATAAAAATGTCATAGTATAGTATGCCATAAAAATGTCATAGTATAGTATGCTATAAAAAGTCATAAAAATGTCATAGTATAGTATATTATAAAAAGTCATAAAAATGCCATAGTATAGTATGTTATAAAAAGTCATTAAAATGCCATAGTATAGTATGACATAAAAAGTCATAAAAATGCCATAGCATATTATGTTATAAAAAGTCATTAAAATGCCATAGTATAGTATGACATAAAAAGTCATAAAAATGTCATAGTAAAGTATGCCATAAAAATGCCATTGTATAGTATGTTATCAAAAAGGTCATAAAAATGTCATAGTATAGTATGCCGTAAAATGTCATAGTATAGTATGACATAAAAATTCATAAAAATGTCATAGTATAGTATGTTATAAAAAGTCATAAAAATGTCATAGTATAGTATGACATAAAAAGTCATAAAAATGTAATAGTATAGTATACCATAAAAATGCCATAGTATAGTATGTTATAAAAAGTAAAAAAAATGTCATAGTATAGTATGTTATAAAAAGTCATAAAAATGCCATAGTATAGTATGACATAAAAAGTTATAAAAATGTCATCGTACAGTATGCCATAAAAATGTCATAGTGTAGTAAGTTATCAAAAGTCATAAAAATGTCATAGTATAGTTTGACGTAAAAAGTCATAAAAATGTCATAGTATAGTATGTTATAAAAAGTCATAAAAATGTCATAGTATAATATGTTATAAAAAGTCATAAAAATGTCATTGTATAGTATGTTATCAAAAAGGTCAAAAAAATGTCATAGTATAGTATGACATAAAAAGTCATAAAAATGTAATAGTATAGTATGCCATAAAATGTCATAGTATAGTATGACATAAAAAGTCATAAAAATGTAATAGTATAGTATGCCATGAAAATGCCATAGTATAGTGTGTTATAAAAAGTCATAAAAATGTCATAGTATAGTATGTTATAAAAAGTCAAAAAAATGCCATAGTATAGTATGTTATAAAAAGTCATAAAAATGTCATAGTATAGTATGCTATAAAAATGCCATAGTGTAGTATGTTATAAAAAGTCAAAAAAGCCATAGTATAGTATGCCATAAAAATGCCATAGTATAGTATGTTATAAAAAGTCATAAAAATGTCATAGTATAGTATGTTATAAAAAGTCATAAAAATGCCATAGTATAGTATGTTATAAAAAGTCATAAAAAAGCCATAGTATAGTATGCCATAAAAATGCCATAGTATAGTATGTTATAAAAAGTCATAAAAATGTCATAGTATAGTATGACATAAAAAGTTATAAAAATGTCATCGTACAGTATGCCATAAAAATGTCATAGTGTAGTAAGTTATAAAAAGTCATAAAAATGTCATAGTATAGTTTGACGTAAAAAGTCATAAAAATGTCATAGTATAGTATGTTATAAAAAGTCATAAAAATGTCATAGTATAGTATGTTATAAAAAGTCATAAAAATTTCATAGTATAGTATGTTATCAAAAAGGTCATAAAAATGTCATAGTATAGTATGCCATAAAATGTCATAGTATAGTATGACATAAAAAGTCATAAAAATGTAATAGTATAGTATGCCATGAAAATGCCATAGTATAGTATGTTATAAAAAGTCATAAAAATGTCATAGTATAGTATGTTATAAAAAGTCAAAAAAAATGCCATAGTATAGTATGTTATAAAAAGTCATAAAAAAGCCATAGTATAGTATGTTATAAAAAGACATAAAAATGTCATAGTATAGTATGTAATAAAAAGTCATAAAAATGTCATAGTATAGTATGTTATAAAAAGTCATAAAAATGCCATAGTATAGTATGACATAAAAAGTTATAAAAATGTCATCGTACAGTATGCCATAAAAATGTCATAGTGTAGTAAGTTATAAAAAGTCATAAAAATGTCATAGTATAGTTTGACGTAAAAAGTCATAAAAATGTCATAGTATAGTATGTTATAAAAAGTCATAAAAATGCCATAGTATAGTATGTTATCAAAAAGGTCATAAAAATGTCATAGTATAGTATGCCATAAAATGTCATAGTATAGTATGACATAAAAAGTCATAAAAATGTAATAGTATAGTATGCCATGAAAATGCCATAGTATAGTATGTTATAAAAAGTCATAAAAATGTCATAGTATAGTATGTTATAAAAAGTCAAAAAAATGCCATAGTATAGTATGTTATAAAAAGTCATAAAAATGTAATAGTATAGTATGCTATAAAAATGCCATAGTGTAGTATGTTATAAAAAGTCATAAAAAAGCCATAGTATAGTATGCCATAAAAATGCCATAGTATAGTATGTTATAAAAAGTCATAAAAATGTCATAGTATAGTATGTTATAAAAAGTCATAAAAATGCCATAGTATAGTATGTTATAAAAAGTCATAAAAAAGCCATAGTATAGTATGCCATAAAAATGCCATAGTATAGTATGTTATAAAAAGTCATAAAAATGTCAGAGTATAGTATGTTATAAAAAGTCATAAAAATGTCATAGTATAGTATGTTATAGAAAGTCATAAAAATGCCATAGTATAGTATGCCATAAAAATGCCATAGTATAGTATGTTATAAAAAGTCATAAAAATGTCATAGTATAGTATGTTATAAAAAGTCATAAAAATGCCATAGTATAGTATGACATAAAAAGTCATAAAAATGCCATAGTATAGTATGTTATAAAAAGTCATAAAAATGCCATAGTATAGTATGCCATAAAAATGCCATAGTATAGTATGTTATAAAAAGACATAAAAATGTCATAGTATGTTATAAAAAGTCATAAAAATTTCAGAGTATAGTATGTTATAAAAAGTCATAAAAATGCCATAGTATAGTATGCCATAAAAATGCCATAGTATAGTATGTTATAAAAAGTCATAAAAATTTCAGAGTATAGTATGTTATAAAAAGTCATAAAAATGCCATAGTATAGTATGTTATAAAAAGACATAAAAATGTCATAGTATGTTATAAAAAGTCATAAAAATTTCAGAGTATAGTATGTTATAAAAAGTCATAAAAATGCCATAGTATAGTATGCCATAAAAATGCCATAGTATAGTATGTTATAAAAAGTCATAAAAATTTCAGAGTATAGTATGTTATAAAAAGTCATAAAAATGCCATAGTATAGTATGTTATCAAAAATGTCATAAAAATGTCATAGTATAGTATGCCATAAAATGTAATAGTATAGTATGCCATAAAAATGCCATAGTATAGTATGTTATAAAAAGACATAAAAATGTCATAGTATGTTATAAAAAGTCATAAAAATGCCATAGTATAGTATGCCATAAAAATGCCATAGTATAGTATGTTATAAAAAGTCATAAAAATCTCAGAGTATAGAATGTTATAAAAAGTCATAAAAATGCCATAGTATAGTATGTTATAAAAAGTCATAAAAAATGTCATAGTATAGTATGTTATAAAAAGTCATAAAAATGCCATTGTATAGTATGCCATAAAAATACCATCGTATAGGATGTTATAAAAAGTCATAAAAATGTCATAGTATAGTATGTTATAAAAAGTCATAAAAATGTCATAGTATAGTATGTTATAAAAATTCATAAAAATGCCATAGTATAGTATGACATAAAAAGTCATAAAAATGCCATAGTATAGTATGTTATAAAAAGTCATAAAAATGCCATAGTATAGTATGTTATAAAAAGTCATAAAAATGTCAGAGTATAGTATGTTATAAAAAGTCATAAAAATGTCATAGTATAGTATGTTATAAAAAGTCATAAAAATGCCATAGTATAGTTTGACATAAAAAGTCATAAAAATGCCATAGTATAGTATGTTATAAAAAGTCATAAAAATGCCATAGTATAGTATGTTATAAAAAGTCATAAAAATGCCATAGTATAGTATGACATAAAAAGTCATAAAAATGTCATAGTATAGCATGACATAAAAAGTCATAAAAATGTCATAGTATGGTATGTTATAAAAAGTCATAAAAATGTAATAGTATAGTATGCTATAAAAAGACCTAAAAATGCCATAGTATAGTATGACATAAAAAGTCATAAAAATGTCATAGTATAGTATGCCATAAAAATGTCATACTATAGTATGCTATAAAAAGTCATAAAAATGCCATAGTATAGTATGTTATAAAAAGTCATTAAAATGCCATAGTATAGTATGACATAAAAAGTCATAAAAATGCCATAGCATATTATGTTATAAAAAGTCATTAAAATGCCATAGTATAGTATGACATAAAAAGTCATAAAAATGTCATAGTAAAGTATGCCATAAAAATGCCATTGTATAGTATGTTATCAAAAAGGTCATAAAAATGTCATAGTATAGTATGCCGTAAAATGTCATAGTATAGTATGACATAAAAAGTCATAAAAATGTCATAGTATAGTATGTTATAAAAAGTCATAAAAATGTCATAGTATAGTATGACATAAAAAGTCATAAAAATGTAATAGTATAGTATACCATAAAAATGCCATAGTATAGTATGTTATAAAAAGACATAAAAATGTCATAGTATAGTATGGAATAAAAAGTCATAAAAATGTCATAGTATAGTATGTTATAAAAAGTCATGAAAATGTCATAGTATAGTACATTATAAAAAGTCATAAAAATGTCATAGTATGGTACGTTATAAAAAGTCATAAAAATGTCATAGTATAGTATGTTATAAAAAGTCATAAAAATGTCACAGTGTGGTACGTTATAAAAAGTCATAAAAATGTCATAGTATGGTACGTTATAAAAAGTCATAAAAATGTCATAGTATAGTATGTTATAAAAAGTCATAAAAATGTCATAGTATGGTACGTTATAAAAAGTCATAAAAATGTCATAGTATAGAATGTTATAAAAAGACATAAAAATGTCATAGTATAGTATGGAATAAAAAGTCATAAAAATGTCATATTATAGTATGTTATAAAAAGTCATGAAAATGTCATAGTATAGTACGTTATAAAAAGTCATAAAAATGTCACAGTGTGGTACGTTATAAAAAGTCATAAAAATGTCATAGTATGGTACGTTATAAAAAGTCATAAAAATGTCATAGTATAGTATATTATAAAAAGTCATAAAAATGCCATAGTATAGTATGTTATAAAAAGTCATAAAAATGCCATAGTATAGTATGACATAAAAAGTCATAAAAATGCCATAGTACAGTATGCCATAAAAAGTCATAAAAATGTCATAGTATAGTATGTTATAAAAAGTCATAAAAATGCCATAGTATAGTATGTTCTAAAAAGTCATAAAAATGCCATAGTATAGTATGCCATAAAAAGTCATAAAAATGCCATAGTATAGTATGTTATAAAAAGTCATAAAAATGTCATAGTATAGTATGCCATAAAAATGCCATAGTATAGTATGTTATAAAAAGTCATAAAAATGTCATAGTATAGTATGTTATAAAAAGTCATAAAAATACGATAGTATAGTATGACATAAAAAGTCATAAAAATGCCATAGTATAGTATGTTATAAAAAGACATAAAAATGTCATAGTATAGTATGTTATAAAAAGTCATAAAAATGTCATAGTATAGTATGTTATAAAAACTCATAAAAATGTCATAGTATAGTATGTTATAAAAAGTCATAAAAATGCCATAGTATAGTATGACATAAAAAGTCATAAAAATGTCATAGTATAGTATGTTATAAAAATGCCATAGTATAGTATGTTATAAAAAGTCATAAAAATGCCATAGTATAGTATGACATAAAAAGTCATAAAAATGTCATAGTATAGTATGTTATAAAAATGCCATAGTATAGTATGCTATAAAAAGTCACACAAATGATATAGTATAGTATATTATAAAACATCATAAAAATGCCATAGTATAGTATGACATGAAAAGTCATAAAAATGACATAGTATAGTATATTATAAAAAGTCATTAAAATGCCATAGTATAGTATGTTATAAAAAGTCATAAAAATACCATAGTAAAGTATGCCATAAAAATGCCATAGTATAGTATGTTATAAAAAGTCATAAAAATGTCATAGTATGGTATGCTATAAAAAGTCATAAAAATGAAATAGTATAGTATGCCATAAAAATGCCATAGTATAGTATGTTATAAAAAGATAAAAATGTCATAGTATAGTATGTTATAAAACGTCATAAAAATGTCATAGTATGGTATGCTATAAAAAGTCATAAAAATGTAATAGTATAGTATGCCATAAAAATGCCATAGTATATTATGTTATAAAAAGACATAAAAATGTCATAGTATAGTATGTAATAAAAAGTCATAAAAATGTCATAGTATAGTACGCTATAAAAAGTCATAAAAATGCCATAGTATAGTATGTTATAAAAAGTCATAAAAATGTCATAGTATAGTATGTTATAAAAAGTCATAAAAATGTCATAGTATAGTATGCTATAAAAAGTCATAAAAATGCCATAGTATAGTATGATATAAAAAGTCATAAAAATGTCATAGTATAGTATGCCATCAAAATACCATAGTATAGTATGTTATAAAAAGTCATAAAAATGTCACAGTATAGCATGGTATAAAAAGTCATTAAAATGCATTAGTATGATATGACATAAAAAGTCATAAAAATGTCATAGTATAGTATGTAAAAAAAGTCATAAAAATGTCATAGTATAGTATGTAATAAAAAGTCATAAAAATGTCATAGTATAGTATGCCATAAAAACGCCATAGTATATTATGCCATAAAAAGTCATAAAAATGTCATAGTATAGTATGTTATAAAAAGTCAAAAAAAATGTCATAGTATACTATGTTATAAAAAGTCATAAAAATGCCATAGTATAGTATGCCATCAAAATACCATAGTATAGTATGTTATAAAAAGTCATAAAAATGTCACAGTATAGTATGGTATAAAAAGTCATTAAAATGCAATAGTATAGTATGACATAAAAAGTCATAAAAATGTCATAGTATAGTATGACATGAAAAGTCCTAAAAATGCAATAGTATAGTATGTTATAAAAAGTCCTAAAAATGCCATAGTATAGTATGACATGAAAAGTCCTAAAAATGCCATAGTATAGTATGACATAAAAAGTCATAAAACTGTAATAGTATAATATGCCGTAAAATGTCATAGTATAGTATGACATAAAAAGTCATAAAAATGTCATAGTATAGTATGTAATAAAAAGTCATAAAAATGTCATAGTATAGTACGTTATAAAAAGTCATAAAAATGTCATAGTATAGTATGTTATAAAAAGTCATAAAAATGTCATAGTATAGTATGTTATAAAAAGTCATGAAAATGTCATAGTATAGTATGTTATAAAAAGTCATAAAAATGCCATAGTATAATATGACATAAAAAGTCATAAAAATGTCATAGTATAGTATGACATAAAAAGTCATAAAAATGTCATAGTATAGTACGTTATAAAAAGTCATAAAAATGTCATAGTATACTATGTTATAGAAAGTCATAAAAATGCCATAGTATAGAATATTATAAAGAGTGATAAAAATGTCATAGTATAGTATGTTATAAAAAGTCACAAAAATGTCATAGTATAGTATGTAATAAAAAGTCAGAAAAATGTCATAGTATAGTATGTTATAAAAAGTCATAAAAATGCCATAGTATAGTATGCCATAAAATTGCAATAGTATAGTATGTCATAAAAAGTCATAAAAATGTCATAGTATAGTATGTTATAAAAAGTCAAAAAAAATGTCATAGTATACTATGTTATAAAAAGTCATAAAAATGTCATAGTATAGTATATTATAAAAAGTAATAAAAATGTCATAGTATAGTATGTTATAAAAAGTCATAAAAATGCCATAGTATAGTATGCCATAAAATCGCAATAGTATAGTATGTCATAAAAAGTCATAAAAATGTCATAGTATAGTATGTTATAAAAAGTCAAAAAAAATGTCATAGTATACTATGTTATAAAAAGTCATAAAAATGTCATAGTATAGTATATTATAAAAAGTAATAAAAATGTCATAGTATAGTATGTTATAAAAAGTCATAAAAATGTCATAGTATAGTATGTGATAAAAAGTCATAAAAATGCCATAGTATAGTATATTATAAAAAGTAATAAAAATGTCATAGCATAGTATGTTATAAAAAGTCATAAAAATGTCATAGTATAGTATGTTAAAAAAAGTCATAAAAATGTCATAGTATAGTATGTTATAAAAAGTCATAAAAATGCCATAGTATAGTATGCTATAAAAAGTCATAAAAATGTCATAGTAGAGTATGCCATAAAAAGTCATAAAGTCACAGGTTAGTATGCCATAAAAATGCCATACTATGGTATGTTATCAAAAGTCATAAAAATGCCATAGTATAGTATAACATAAAAAGTCATAAAAATGTCATAGTATAGTATGTTTTAAAAAGTCATAAAAATGCCACAGTATAGTACGACATAAAAAAGTCATAAAAATGTCATAGTATAGTATGCCATAAAAATGCCATAGTATAGTATGTTATAAAAAGTCATAAAAATGTCATAGTATAGTATGTTATAAAAATCATAAAAATGCCATAGTATAGTATGACATAAAAAGTCATAAAAATGGCATAGTAAAGTATGTTATCAAAAAGGTCATAAAAATGTCATAGTATAGTATGCCGCAAAATGTCAGTATAGTATGACATAAAAAGTCATAAAAATGTCATAGTATAGTATGCCATAAAAATGCCACAGTATAGTATGGTATAAAAAGACATAAAAATGTCATAGTATAATATGTAATAAAAAGTCAGAAAAATGTCATAGTATAGTATGTTATAAAAAGTCATAAAAATGCCATAGTATAGTATGCCATAAAATCGCCATAGTATAGTATGCCATAAAAAGTCATAAAAATGTCATAGTATAGTATGTTATAAAAAGTAAAAAAAATGTCATAGTATACTATGTTATAAAAGTCATAAAAATGCCATAGTATAGAATATTATAAAAAGTCAGAAAAATGTCATAGTATAGTATGTTATAAAAAGTCATAAAAATGCCATAGTATAGTATGCCATAAAATCGCCATAGTATAGTATGTGATAAAAAGTCATAAAAATGTCATAGTATAGTATGTTATAAAAAGTCAAAAAAATGTCATAGTATACTATGTTATAAAAAGTCATAAAAATGCCATAGTATAGTATATTATAAAAAGTAATAAAAATGTCATAGTATAGTATGTTATAAAAAGTCATAAAAATGCCATAGTACAGTATGTTCTAAAAAGTCATAAAAATGCCATAGTATAGTATATTATAAAAAGTCATAAAAATGTCATAGTATAGTATGTTATAAAAAGTAATAAAAATGTCATAGTATAGTATGTTATAAAAAGTCATAAAAACGTCATAGTATAGTATGTTAGAAAAAGTCATAAAAATGCCATAGTATAGTATGTTATAAAAAGTCATAAAAATGTCATAGTAGATATGCCATAAAAATGCCATAGTATAGTATGTTATAAAAAGTCATAAAAATGCCATAGTAAAGCATGACATAAAAAGTCATAAAGTCATAGGTTAGTGTGCCATAAAAATGCCATACTATGGTATATTATCAAAAGTCATAAAAATGCCATAATATAGTATAACATAAAAATACCATAGTATAGTATGTTATAAAAAGTCATAAAAATGCCATAGCATAGTATGTTATAAAAAGTCATAAAAATGTCATAGTATATTATGTTATAAAAAGTCATAAAAAAGTCATAGTATAGTATGACATAAAAAGTCATAAAAATTTCATAGTATAGTATGCCACAAAAATCCCATAGTATAGTATGTTATAAAAAGTCATAAAAATGCCATAGTATAGTATGACATAAAAAGTCATAAAAATGTCATAGTATAGTATGCTATAAAAAGTCATAAAATGCCATAGTATAGTATGACATCAAAAGTCATAAAAATGCCATAGTATAGTATGACATAAAAAGTCATAAAAATGTCATAGTATAGTATGATATAAAAAGTCATAAAAATGCCATAGTATAGTATGTTATAAAAAGTCATAAAAATGTCATAGTATAGTATGTTATAAAAAGTCATAAAAATGTCATAGTATAGTATGACATAAAAAGTCATAAAAATGCCATAGTATAGTATGTTATAAAAAGTCATAAAAATGTCATAGTATAGTATGTTATAAAAAGTCATAAAAATGTCACAGTATAGTATGGTATAAAAAGTCATTAAAATGCAATAGTATAGTATGACATAAAAAGTCATAAAAATGTCATAGTATAGTATGTTATAAAAAGTCATAAAAACGCCATAGTATAGTATGCCATAAAAAGTCATAAAAATGTGATAGTATAGTATGTTATAAAAAGTCATAAAAATGCCATAGTATAGTATGCCATAAAAACGCCATAGTATATTATGCCATAAAAAGTCATAAAAATGTCATAGTATAGTATGTTATAAAAAGTAAAAAAAAAATTTCATAGTATACTATGTTATAAAAAGTCATAAAAATGCCATAGTATAGTATGTTATAAAAAGTCATAATAATGCCATAGTATAGTATGTTATAAAAAGTCATAAAAATGTAATAGTATAGTATGTTTTAAAAAGTCATAAAAATGCCACAGTATAGTATGACATAAAAAAGTCATAAAAATGTCATAGTATAGTATGCCATAAAAATGCCATAGTATAGTATGTTATAAAAAGTCATAAAAATGTCATAGTATAGTATGTTATAAAAAATCATAAAAATGCCATAGTATAGTATGACATAAAAAGTCATAAAAATGTCATAGTAAAGTATGTTATCAAAAAGGTCATAAAAATGTCATAGTATAGTATGCCGTAAAATGTCATAGTATAGTATGTTATAAAAAGTCATAAAAATGTCATAGTATAGTATGACATAAAAAGTCATAAAAATGTCATAGTATAGTATGCCATAAAAATGCCACAGTATAGTATGTTATAAAAAGACATAAAAATGTCATAGTATAATATGTAATAAAAAGTCAGAAAAATGTCATAGTATAGTATGTTATAGAAAGTCATAAAAATGCCATAGTATAGTATGCCATAAAATCGCCATAGTATAGTATGCCATAAAAAGTCATAAAAATGTCATAGTATAGTATGTTATAAAAAGTCAAAAAAATGTCATAGTATAGTATGTTATAAAAAGTCATAAAAAATCCGTAGTATAGTATGACATAAAAAATCATAAAAATGTCATAGTATAGTATGCTATAAAAAGTCATAAAAATGCCATAGTATAGTGTGACATAAAGTTATAAAAATGTCATAGTATAGTATGTTATAAAAAGTCAAAAAAATGTCATAGTATACTATGTTATAAAAAGTCATAAAAATGCCATAGTATAGTATATTATAAAAAGTAATAAAAATGTCATAGTATACTATGTTATAAAAAGTCAGAAAAATGTCATAGTATAGTATGTTATAAAAAGTCATAAAAATGCCATAGTATAGTATGCCATAAAATCGCCATAGTATAGTATGCCATAAAAAGTCATAAAAATGCCATAGTATAGTATGACATAAAAAGTCATAAAAATGTCATAGTATAGTATGTTATAAAAAGTCATAAAAATGTCATAGTATAGTACGTTATAAAAAGTCATAAAAATATCATAGTATAGTATGGTATAAAAAGTCATAAAAATGCCATAGTATAGTATGTTTAAAAAGTCATAAAAATGTCATAGTATAGTTTGACATAAAAAGTCATAAAAATGCCATAGTATAGTATGATATAAAAAGTCATAAAAATGTCATAGTATAGTATGCCATAGAAATGCCATAGTATAGTATGTTATAAAAAGTCATAAAAATGTCATAGTACAGTATGTTTAAAAAGTCATAAAAATGTCATACTATAGTATGAGATAAAAAGTCATAAAAATGTCATAGTATAGTATGTTATAAAAAGTCATAAAAATGTCATAGTATAGTATGCCATAGAAATGCCATAGTATAGTATGTTATAAAAAGTCATAAACATGTCATAGGATAGTATGACATAAAAAGTCATAAAAATGTCATAGTATAGTATGTTATAAAAAGTCATAAAAATGCCATAGTATAGTATGACATAAAAAGTCATAAAAATACCATAGTATAGTACGTTATAAAAAGTCATAAAAATGCCATAGTATAGTACGTTATAAAAAGTCATAAAAATGTCATAGTATAGTATGTTATAAAAAGTCATAAAAATGCCAGAGTACAGTATGTGATAAAAAGTCATAAAAATGCCATAGCATAATATGTTATAAAAAGTCAGAAAAATGCCATAGTATAGTATGACATGAAAAGTCATAAAAATGCCATAGTACAGTATGTGATAAAAAGTAAAAAAAAATGCCATAGCATAGTATGTTATAAAAAGTCATGAAAATGTCATAGTATAGTATGTTAAAAAAGGTCATAAAAATGTCATAGTATAGTATGTTATAAAAAGTCATAAAAATGCCATAGTATAGTATGTTATAAAAAGTCATAAAAATGTCATAGTAGAGTATGCCATAAAAATGCCATAGTATAGTATGTTATAAAAAGTCATAAAAATGCCATAGTATAGTACGACATAAAAAGTCATAAAGTCATAGGTTAGTATGCCATAAAAATGCCATACTATGGTATGTTATCAAAAGTCATAAAAATGCCATAGTATAGTATAACATAAAAAGTCTTAAAAATGTCATAGTATAGTATGTTTTAAAAAGTCATAAAAATGCCACAGTATAGTATGACATAAAAAAGTCATAAAAATGTCATAGTATAGTATGCCATAAAAATGCCATAGTATACTATGTTATAAAAAGTCATAAAAATGTCATAGTATAGTATGTTATAAAAATCATAAAAATGCCATAGTATAGTATGACATAAAAAGTCATAAAAATGTCATACTAAAGTATGTTATCAAAAAGGTCATAAAAATGTCATAGTATAGTATGCCGTAAAATGTCATAGTATAGTATGACATAAAAAGTCATAAAAATGTCATAGTATAGTATGCCATAAAAATGCCACAGTATAGTATGTTATAAAAAGACATAAAAATGTCATAGCATAATATGTAATAAAAAGTCAGAAAAATGTCATAGTATAGTATGTTATAAAAAGTCATAAAAATGCCATAGTATAGTATGCCATAAAATCGCCATAGTATAGTATGCCATAAAAAGTCATAAAAATGTCATAGTATAGTATGTTATAAAAAGTAAAAAAAATGTCATAGTATACTATGTTATAGAAAGTCATAAAAATGCCATAGCATAGTATATTATAAAAAGTAATAAAAATGTCATAGTATAGTATGTTATAAAAAGTCATAAAAATGTCATAGTATAGTATGTTATAAAAAGTCATAAAAATGCCATAGTACAGTATGTTATAAAAAGTCATAAAAATGCCATAGTATAGTATATTATAAAAAGTAATAAAAATGTCATAGTATAGTATGTTATAAAAAGTAATAAAAATGTCATAGTATAGTATGTTATAAAAAGTCATAAAAATGCCATAGTATAGTATGTTATAAAAAGTCATAAAAATGTCATAGTAGAGTATGCCATAAAAATGCCATAGTATAGTATGTTATAAAAAGTCATACTATGGTATATTATCAAAAGTCATAAAAATGCCATAATATAGTATAACATAAAAATACCATAGTATAGTATGTTATAAAAAGTCATAAAAATGCCATAGTATAGTATGACATAAAAAGTCATAAAAATGTCATAGTATAGTATGTTATAAAAAGTCATAAAAATTCCATAGTATAGTGTGACATAAAAAGTCATAAAAATGTCATAGTGTAGTATGTTATTAAAAAGTCATAAAAATGCCATAGCATAGTATGGCATAAAAAGTCATAAAGTCATAGGATAGTATGCCATAAAAATGCCATAGTATGGTATGTTATAAAAAGTCATAAAAATGCCATAGTATAATATACCATAAAAATGCCATAGTATAGTATGTTATAAAAAGTCATAAAAATGCCATAGTATAGTATGTTATAAAAATTCATAAAAATGTCATAGCATAGTATGTTATAAAAAGTCATAAAAAAGTCATAGTATAGTATGACATAAAAAGTCATAAAAATTTCATAGTATAGTATGCCACAAAAATCTCATAGTATAGTATGTTATAAAAAGTCATAAAAATACCATAGTATAGTATGACATAAAAAGTCATAAAAATGTCATAGTATAGTATGCTATAAAAAGTCATAAAATGCCATAGTATAGTATGACATCAAAAGTCATAAAAATGCCATAGTATAGTATGACATAAAAAGTCATAAAAATGTCATAGTATAGTATGACATAAAAAGTCATAAAAATGTCATAGTATAGTATGTTATAAAAAGTCATAAAAATGTCATAGTATAGTATGCTATAAAAAGTCATAAAAATGCCATAGTATAGTATGATATAAAAAGTCATAAAAATGTCATAGTATAGTATGTTATAAAAAGTCATAAAAATGTCACAGTATAGTATGGTATAAAAAGTCATTAAAATGCAATAGTATAGTATGACATAAAAAGTCATAAAAATGTCATAGTATAGTATGTAATAAAAAGTCATAAAAATGTCATAGTATAGTATGCCATAAAAACGCCATAGTATAGTATGCCATAAAAAGTCATAAAAATGTCATAGTATAGTATGTTATAAAAAGTCATAAAAATGCCATAGTATAGTATGCCATAAAAACGCCATAGTATATTATGCCATAAAAAGTCATAACAATGTCATAGTATAGTATGTTATAAAAAGTAAAAAAAAAAAAGTCATAGTATACTATGTTATAAAAAGTCATAAAAATGCCATAGTATAGTATGTTATAAAAAGTCATAAAAATGTCATAGTATAGTATGTTATAAAAAGTCATAATAATGCCATAGTATAGTATGTTATAAAAAGTCATAAAAATGTCATAGTATAGTATGTTTTAAAAAGTCATAAAAATGCCACAGTATAGTATGACATAAAAAAGTCATAAAAATGTCATAGTATAGTATGCCATAAAAATGCCATAGTATAGTATGTTATAAAAAGTCATAAAAATGTCATAGTATAGTATGTTATAAAAAATCATAAAAATGCCATAGTATAGTATGACATAAAAAGTCATAAAAATGTCATAGTATAGTATGCCGTAAAATGTCATAGTATAGTATGTTATAAAAAGTCATAAAAATGTCATAGTATAGTATGACATAAAAAGTCATAAAAATGTCATAGTATAGTATGCCATAAAAATGCCACAGTATAGTATGTTATAAAAAGTCATAAAAATGCCATAGTATAGTATGCCATAAAATCGCCATAGTATAGTATGTCATAAAAAGACATAAAAATGTCATAGTATACTATGTTATAAAAAGTCATAAAAAAGCCATAGTATAGTATGTTATAAAAAGTCATAAAATGCCATAGTATAGTATGTTATAAAAAGTCAGAAAAATGCCATAGTATAGTATGTTATAAAAAGTCATAAAATGCCATAGTATAGTATGTTATAAAAAGTCATAAAAATGTCATAGTATAGTATGCTATAAAAGGTCATTAAAATATCATAGTACAGTATGTCATAAAAATGCCATAGTATAGTATGTTATAAAAAGTCATAAATATGTCATAGTATAGTATGTAATAAAAAGTCATAAAAATGTCATAGTATAGTATGTTATAAAAAGTCATAAAAATGCCATAGTATAGTATGTTATAAAAAGTCATAAAAATGTCATAGTATAGTATGTAATAAAAAGTCATAAAAATGTCATAGTATAGTATGTTATAAAAAGTCATAAAAATGCCATAGTATAGTATGTTATAAAAAGTCATAAAAATGCCATAGTATAGTATGTTATAGAAAGTCATAAAAATGTCATAGTATAGTATGTTATAAAAAGTCATAAAAATGCCATAGTATAGTATGCTATAAAAAGTCATAAAAATGTCATAGTATAGTTTGACATAAAAAGTCATAAAAATGCCATAGTATAGTATGTTATAAAAAGTCATAAAAATGCCATAGTATAGTATGTTATAAAGAGTCATAAAAATGCCATAGTATAGTATGCTATAAAAAGTCATAAAAATGTCATAGTATAGTTTGACATAAAAAGTCATAAAAATGCCATAGTATAGTATGTTATAAAAAGTCATAAAAATGCCATAGTATAGTATGTTATAAAGAGTCATAAAAATGCCATAGTATAGTATGCCACAAAAATGCCATAGTATAGTATGACATAAAAAGTCATAAAAATGTCATAGTATAGTATGTCATAAAAAGTCATAAAATTGTCATAGTATAGTATGTTATAAAAAGTCATAAAAATGCCATAGTATAGTGTGCCACAAAAATGTCATAGTATAGTATGTTATAAAAAGTCATAAAAAATCCGTAGTATAGTATGACATAAAAAATCATAAAAATGTCATAGTATAGTATGCTATAAAAAGTCATAAAAATGCCATAGTATAGTGTGACATAAAAAGTTATAAAAATGTCATAGTATAGTATGTTATAAAAAGTCAAAAAAATGTCATAGTATACTATGTTATAAAAAGTCATAAAAATGCCATAGTATAGTATATTATAAAAAGTAATAAAAATGTCATAGTATAGTATGTTATAAAAAGTCAGAAAAATGTCATAGTATAGTATGTAATAAAAAGTCAAAAAAATGTCATAGTATAGTATGTTATAAAAAGTCATAAAAATGCCATAGTATAGTATGCCATAAAATCGCCATAGTATAGTATGCCATAAAAAGTCATAAAAATGCCATAGTATAGTGTGACATAAAAAGTCATAAAAATGTCATAGTATAGTATGTTATAAAAAGTCATAAAAATGTCATAGTATAGTACGTTATAAAAAGTCATAAAAATATCATAGTATAGTATGGTATAAAAAGTCATAATAATGCCATAGTATAGTATGTTTAAAAAGTCATAAAAATGTCATAGTATAGTTTGACATAAAAAGTCATAAAAATGCCATAGTATAGTATGTTATAAAGAGTCATAAAAATGTCATAGTATAGTATGCCATAGAAATGCCATAGTATAGTATGTTATAAAAAGTCATAAAAATGTCATAGTACAGTATGTTTAAAAAGTCATAAAAATGTCATACTATAGTATGAGATAAAAAGTCATAAAAATGTCATAGTATAGTATGTTATAAAAAGTCATAAAAATGTCATAGTATAGTATGCCATAAAAAGTCATAAAAATGTCATAGTATAATATGACATAAAAAGTCATGAAATCATAGGATAGTATGCCATAAAAATGCCATAGTTTAGTATGATATAAAAAGTCATAAAAATGTCATAGTATAGTATGCCATAGAAATGCCATAGTATAGTATGTTATAAAAAGTCATAAAAATGTCATAGGATAGTATGACATAAAAAGTCATAAAAATGTCATAGTATAGTATGTTATAAAAAGTCATAAAAATGCCATAGTATAGTATGACATAAAAAGTCATAAAAATACCATAGTATAGTACGTTATAAAAAGTCATAAAAATGCCATAGTATAGTACGTTATAAAAAGTCATAAAAATGTCATAGTATAGTATGTTATAAAAAGTCATAAAAATGTCATAGTATAGTATGCCATAAAAATGCCATAGTATAGTATGTTATAAAAAGTCAGAAAAATGCCATAGTATAGTATGACATGAAAAGTCATAAAAATGCCATAGTATAGTATGTTATAAAAAGTCATAAAAATGCCATAGCATAGTATGCTATAAAAAGTCATTAAAATGCCATAGTCTCGTATGACATAAAAAGTCATAAAAATGTCATAGTATAGTATGCCATAAAAATGTCATAGTATAGCATGTTATAAAAAGTCATAAAAATGCCATAGTATAGTATGTTATAAAAAGTCATAAAAAAGCCATAGTATAGTATGTTATAAAAAGTCATAAAATGCCATAGTATAGTATGTTATAAAAAGTCATAAAAATGCCATAGTATAGTATGTTATAAAAAGTCATAAAATGCCAAAGTATAGTATGTTATAAAAAGTCATAAAAATGTCATAGTATAGTATGCTATAAAAGGTCATAAAAATGTCATAGTACAGTATGTCATAAAAATGCCATAGTATAGTATGTTATAAAAAGTCATAAAGATGCCATAGTATAGTATGTAATAAAAAGTCATAAAAATGTCATAGTATAGTATGTTATAAAAAGTCATAAAAATGCCATAGTATAGTATGTTATAAAAAGTCATAAAAATGTCATAGTATAGTATGTAATAAAAAGTCATAAAAATGTCATAGAATAGTATGTTATAAAAAGTCATAAAAATGCCATAGTATAGTATGTTATAAAAAGTCATAAAAATGCCATAGTATAGTATGTTATAAAAAGTCATAAAAATGTCATAGTATAGTATGTTATAAAAAGTCATAAAAATGCCATAGTATAGTATGCTATAAAAAGTCATAAAAATGTCATAGTATAGTATGCCATAAAAAGTCATAAAAATGTCATAGTTTAGTATGTTATAAAAAGTCATAAAAATGCCATTGTATAGTATGACATAAAAAGTCATAAAAATGTCACAATATAGTATGCCATAAAAAGTCACCATATAATTTGCCATGAGAAATTATAAAAATGTACACCATAAAAAATCATGAAAATGTCATAAAAATGTTTTAGTATAGTATGCCATGAAAAGTCACAGCGTTTGATATTATTTAGATATTTTTTGTTGGGATAAATTATTCCTCCCTAAAATATCCACACTGAACTACTAATCCATGAAGAAGGAATTTTTGTAAAGGCTACAGTTAGTGATATGATTTATATTTAAAGACAGTCATGTCGTCCCTGTAGTATGTCTACCCAGACATACAAAAGATGATCACTTGTTAGTTGCACCTTTTTGATCACAATTTGAAATGAGGGGCCACACAAAGACATTGCTTTGTTTAAGGGACCACAAACCAAAATGGTTATCCTCATCTAACTATTGTCCAAAGCCAAAGTAACCACTAAGTTCATGATTCATTTGTAAATAAATAAGGTCATGACCAGGCCAACCACTAGCTCACCTGGTAGACTATGTACCCCATACAGGCTGAGTCTTAATCAAGGTGTCGCCGCGGGTTTGAGTCCAACCCGTGGCCCTTTGCTGCGTGTCATTCCCCCTCTCTCTCCCTCCTTTCCTGTCACTCCTCAGCTTCACTTTAAAATAGACAAAAACCTCTCAAAAATAATCCTAAAAAAGATTATGCATGTCACATGCGCATTCTTCTGAAGCACAAGACAGTCAGTAGAGTGCAAGTTGACCTCGTGTTATACTGTGACATAGAGCGTTAACCCAGGACTCTGAAATTAAAGCCAGCACTCTGTACGCCCAGTCTGACCTACACACCTAAATATCAAACTACTCCCTGCATCATGACTTAAAGTCACCAACAAATGTGTATGAGATGCAACAATACAGAATTTCAATAATCACCTGTCGTGGTGGATACGCATACGATAACCTATGAGATTAATATTAAAAATGCAAAAATTTGGAATGGACAACAAATGCATATATTTAGGCTGACAATTTATTTTTTAATATAACACCAAAAATTTACTGCAAACTTGTTATATTGGAACAATGACATTAATTACATTTTCTCACTTAGACATAATCTGCAGATTTAAATATTTAAGTGTCCAAGTCCTTGGGACTATGTATCTGTATCTGTAATTGCCACAACAGAGGTTTATATAATGGTACTTTTTTTTAGAATCTCTGCTGTAACAAAATGGGTCTAAGCAGAATTCTTTACAACTGTATATCTGAGCAGTTTTCAAATTCTTGGAGGCATAAGAGGTGATGAAAAAATGTCTTTGAAACAAAAAGCAACATGCCAAACATAGACCACTTAAATCTGTGGAGAACAAATAAGCAAAATTTCGGATCTTTGTGGTTACACAAAAGCTGTCTGAGCTGAGTGAGCTTATGCTTCAAACGCAATCATGTGGATGGCGTTAACAGTTAATTATGTAGACAGGCAGAGGACATTTGTTCCATTTGCTACTCTGTGGTAAGAGATTTCCGAATGTTTCAGGTCAAATGTTTCACTGTAAAGTTTGTTATGTGCATAATGTTGACTGCTTACATTTTATATTTGAGTTTTATTTTGTCAAGCGCAAAGAATTCCCACTCAAACAAGACACTGCCAGGATAAATACACACCATCCACATTTATCACAACTGAACAACTGGACTAACAGAAATATCCATCTATGTTCAATGGGTGCTTATCCAGATCAAGGTTGAAGCAATTTAAATACAAACATTCATGTTTACACCTCAGATTCAACCAACAGAGTCCAGTTTAAACCCCCAAACCTTCTTGAAATGATAGTGATATGCAAGTGTAGAGAATGGTCAACAAAAGTTTAACAATAGATCAAAAAATAAAACAGTTAAACCCTTGAATATGTTGAGTCCTTGTTAGAGCCATTTCTAGCAAGTTCTAGTTTTCTTTTATTTTTTGAGTCACTGTAATGCACCACCTGACCTGGCATCTCAGGAATCTTTGATTAAAAGCAGGTGTGCTGAAGTGATTGCGGAGCGTGGAAGACGCCATGGGGTCTTTAAACCACTGCCTGTCTTAGTTTTTTTTATTGTTTGATGTTAATTTGAACTTTGTTTTTGTAAAGACCTGTTTGGGGAATGTTTGTTTGGGGATTTTTGTTTTCATTTTTTAAACACAACAGTCAAGACAATCAGTTCACAGTGTCGTCTTGCAACCCTCCATACATCCTGCAAACCAATCAACTCTTAAACCAACCAAAGCACACTGGATCATCAAACAGTGAGTAAAACTAATCCAAGGACAGTGAGTTCATCATATCTCCCGTTATGGCGTCTGTGGGTGGATATTTTTTAACTTCTTTTGAAGCTGCAAAAGTCTTACTTTGGTATTTTGTGGAGCATCCTGTCCAACATAAAACTGAGTGAGTGCAATGGCAGACTGCCATTTTTTCAAGTATCCAATGGAAATTCACTGGCTTTGAAGAATTCGGTAGAGGATCCGCATGGTAACTGAGGAGACATTTTCTGTAGCCAGACGATACTGGATTCACAAGGTCGATAGTGATAGATATTTAGGGGTTATATGTTGGAGAAATAGCCCATGATGCTATATTGACAGATAGTAATTTCTACCATTCAACTTAAATTCACTGTAGACAAAGGCTTTAGATGCATGTTAAAACTTGCATGTGAGTGATAGTTGTTCCAAGCACTCCAGACAAGTCTGTGACCTCAAATCAGAGCATGGGACAT
This sequence comes from Cephalopholis sonnerati, assembly GCA_019142605.1. Taxonomy (NCBI): domain Eukaryota; kingdom Metazoa; phylum Chordata; class Actinopteri; order Perciformes; family Serranidae; genus Cephalopholis; species Cephalopholis sonnerati. The sequence continues at coordinate 26,259,696 of JAGQAX010000006.1, forward strand.
CCATTCAAACTCTTCTCACAGGATCTGTCAAATGCTGTGTCATGGCATCTGATGCAAGGGAATGTGGAATTGATTTGTGTGGTGATTTGATACCTTGTCAGTGTGAAAAGTCAAAAAAATGATTCACATAATTATACTTTGCATGGGTGTCTTGAGGTTTTGGTGATGCTATAGCCTCAGGGCGCAAAATCAGGGTATAAAAACCAGAGGACGTCCTTTCTGCGACCACCAAGGCAACAGCGTACCACTGGGTCTATCTCACTGTATCCAGCAGTAGCCTCTCTTTGACAGAAAGTAAAGCAAACAGCCAGAACGGAGTACCACTTGGCTTCAGAGATGAATAAAGGAGGTGACGAGGACCTGGACATGTGCCAACATAAAAGTTTGTGCGGAGAAGAGAACTGCAAGAACTCTGAGGACGCAGACAAACTGTCTCACATTAAGAAGGCTTATACCACCATACTGAGTGAGCTGGGAGAGAACGTCAGCCGGGAGGGACTTCTACGCACACCGCTACGTGCAGCCAAAGCCATGCAGTTCCTCACTAAAGGCTACAAAGAAACACCTCAAGGTGAAGATGGATTTCCTTTCTTTATTATAACTTACTGTAACTTTCAGTAGTGCTAACTTGATTCAAATTTCAATATCAGTCAACTTTCACATGTAAAGACTTTCCATTATAAAAATAAGGAGGTAAAAACATTTTGATATGACTATATTACTGTGTCTAATTCCTGATTCATGAAAGTTAAAAAGTTCATAACTTGTATTTGTTCTTTGCTGGTGGATATATATTCTTTTGATTTTTTAACTTTTGCTCCAGTGTAATACAGAATGTAAAGATACCATCTAATCCATAGATATCTTAAATGATGCAATCTTTGACGAAAACCACGAAGAGATCGTGATCGTGAAGGATATTGAGCTCTTTTCTCTCTGTGAACATCACCTGGTGCCCTTCTTCGGCAAGGTAAATATTCAGGCTACCCGCACTATGTAAAAACATGAGCCACCAATCAATACTGTCATTGATATCTGATAAAAACCTACTAGATAACAGTTGTTTCATAGCATAAACACAGACATATTATTAAGAAGCAGCTCTCAAATTCAAAAAGTTGTGACCACCATAGTTACTGAGACATTTTACAGTTAAAAAATAGTCAGTGATATCTGGTGAATAAATGACGTAAATACTGGTCCATGTCTAATGAATATTTGTAGATACTATGTTTTTTATGACATGTATTATGGATGGTATTTTAATATACATTTCATAATATAAATGTTTCAGGCTCACATAGCGTATCTCCCAAACAAGAAAGTGGTTGGCCTAAGCAAGCTTGCTAGGTAGGTGATTAAAAAAAACACACACACACACACACACACACACACACACACACACACACACACACACACACACACACACACACACACCTATTTGATCCTCTGTTTTTCTTTCAGAATAGTTGAGATCTACAGCAGAAGACTTCAAGGTATTATACTGCACTGCTATACTAAACTCTTATTTCTTCATTCGCTCTCTATTTACTCCTAATTTCTTCATATTTCTGTGTCACTACTTTCTCCACAGTTCAGGAGCGTCTAACCAAACAGATTGCCTCAGCCATCTCTGAGGCGTTGGAGCCTGCTGGAGCAGCAGTGGTGATTGAGGCTGTGTAAGTATCACGGGTGGGGAAAAATGTATACAGCATAGCATTGCTTAGTTTTGTGTGGCAATATTGTATTGACAGACGAATGCTAGATAATGACTTTTTTTTTTATTATATAAGTTATTAATATTGCAATTAGAAAATTAAGTTGTGGTACCCAAAGGTTTGAGGTAAGGTTAGAGGGTTAGGGTTTAGGATTAGTTTTGGTTGATTTTTCATTCAAATACATACATTTTACTGCAATAAAAATGACTAAAGTGAAATGGAGAGAGTAAAAATGTTATTTTATTAGACAAAACAATTGATGACAAAATTTTCTTTTGGGGACATAACTTGCAAAAATGTAATAAAAACATTAAAAACTGGAATAATATTGTATTGTGACTTAAGTATTGTGATGATATTGTATCGTGGGGCCTCTGGTGATTCCTACCCCTAGTGAGGATTCAGCTTTCATTTCAACCCTGTTAGATTTGGGTCAGACATTTTGCAAATAATTTGAAGAACATATATTTCTTCATAACTTTTAGATGTGTAGTAGGAGGTTTATTGAACTTTATTTGAGTATATTGACTTTACTGGCTATATTTGATACAGTTAGGTTTGTTCTCAAGCAATGGTGAAACTAAGATGATAATTTGGACAACACTTCTTATTCATGTCATTTCTGATATCTATTTCAGCCACATGTGCATGGTGATGAGAGGTGTGCAGAAGATGAACGCCAGCACCGTTACAAGTGTGATGCTCGGAGGATTTAATGAAGATCCCGAGACCAGGATGGAGTTCCTTGATCTTGCAATGAAGAAGTGAACAGATTATATGTGAGCAGGCAACATTTACACCTGATGAGTTACTCATCTCTGCCAGTCTTACTTTCAGTGAATTAATGTTTGTCATGGTGTTGGTGGTGACCCTCCTTAAGCTGATATATTTACATGTATTCATCTTATTTAAATGTCGCACACGAGGAATGTCTTACCAAACATAAACTGGAATATGAAATATGTTCAACAAATGGTGGTAAATGTACATCTGCTGGTAATATTTCATTGATGTGATGGCTACATGATACTTAACGTATTATATCCAATGCAAAGTTACTCTGGAAATAAACATAAAGCTATTCTTATTTCTGTGCTCATCCTAAGCTTTTGTTTTTTAAAAGGACAATGTCTTTGTTATTTTAGATGTTACTGCATGCCCTTCGTGCAGTCATACGATGGTAGCAGTGGTAGAAAAAACTGATCCTGTGCGCTGTACGATGTGATCCTACAGTATTTTAGTGATACAATGGATCATAGTTTAAAGGTCCAGTGTGCAGGATTTAGGGGGATATATTGACAGAAACAGAATGCCAGAATGGGTTTTGTAATCTTTAAATGAGCTGCCCTATCGTTCATCAAGCCCATCGTAGATAGGGAAGTAAGACGTAAAAGCAAAAAAAAAAAAAAAAAAAAAAAACCCCCTCATCATTAATGATTAAGTAGCTTAGGGGAAATCACAGAACAGTTCAGAAAATTACTTCACTTTCCTGTAATGAAGCCAAGTGGCAACCTCTGAGGCTAACAAAATGAAGCCAAAACGAAGTACCAAAAACTGCAGTTCTTTGAATGGCCACTAGAGGCTGGCTTCAAAGGCCAGACAACCCCTAAACACCCCCATGATAACATGCCCAACTTTACAGCAGAAATAAACATGTTTACAGTCTGGTAGAAAAAATGGTTTTGGTCTCCATTGTTAATTTCCCTCTTCCTGACAACTGCACGGGGAGTACATTTTTTATATAACTCACGTGTATACATTTTATCAACGCTTAAAATTCTGCATAATTTAGGGTGGGCCACTTTGATTGACAGACTGTGGATAGTGTCCTCGGCTTTTTATTCAGAAACCCCGTCCCCCCTCGCTCAAGAAAATTAATAGTAAAAATGACCCTGCTGATACTTTCTGTGCTTGCAGCTCTGCATGTGTGACTCCATGGCCCTAATTCCCATGGTGCCTTGTTTGAAACACCTGTGACATGTGGTGCAGTTTGCTTCGTAAACATTTCAAGGCAATGGCTTCAATCAACATGGGTAATCGTTAAGCTTTTTGTGCTTTCACTTGCATTTTCCCATTTTACATAGCTTGCAAGGTCCTGGTATAACGATGCAGATTTATTGCGTGATCTAAAGTGCATTGACGGGGCAAAAATAAGGGCACTGCGCACATACAGGTGTTGTGTCGAAGTCTTGTCCCCCCTTGAATAGTGTCTCCCTCCTGTTAGAATTATGTTTCCTATAACAGCAATACCAAAAATTATATCGGTGATTGACTAAAAAACATTTAAGTCCCAGATAATTTATACTTTTTAAGGCCTTTTAAAACATTTTTTTAAGGACCTGCAGCCACCCTGTATTGCATTGAATACAATATGAAATATCCACAAAATGTGTCACTTAGTCAGGGCGTTGTTAGTTTACTGAGTGACAGAAAAGCGGTCCCTGAAGGAAAAGGGCTAGGAATCACTGGCCTATCAGATCTACAAGAATTATGAGTAGATATTTAGCAACACTGCATACTTTATGAATGAATGTATGATGCCTGATTCCAGCCTTAGAAGACTGTAAATGTCTCCTCTCACAGGAAAGCTGCACGTATCTACTGGGCTCCATAATATCAGTTTTTGGGATCATGTGAAATCCATTTGCACGAGAAATTCAGTTTGTCAACGGATAATTGGGAGATAAAAACCTGATAATGGATGTGTTGGAAATCCACTGCTAGGATCCACGGCATCAAAACAAAGAGGCAGAAACACATCTGAAGTCAGATTTTCTATAGAATTAGTGACACAGACATAAAACGGCTTGATTATAATGAAGATGATAAAGTATGATTCAAAATAAATATAACAAACGCAGGGTATAGGGTAGAACAACATACACCAGCAGAGGAATAGGCAGCATGCTTTAAAAATAAATGGCTTTTTTCTTTGCTTACCAGTTAGAATTTAATTTTTAATGCATGGACCAGTTCATTACAGCAGAACCTGTAAGTATGAGATTGCTAGAAATAGAGCAAAATTTCACCTAAATAACAAAAGCTATTTCACAAACTGTATGATCTGCAAATTGCCCAGAGAACCAAAATGTAGAGCAGTCAGAGCATTTGTGTTTGATAAGTATCAGCGATCAACAGAAGATGAATCTGTTTTCTCCCTCTCTGTCCGTCTGTAGCTGCACTGCCTGGGATATCATGGAGGCAGTTGGGGTGGTGGGGGGCTGTGTCTGCTGTTTTGTCTACAGTGCCGTAACATTTTTTTTAACCAGTTACTTCCACACCACTTCTTTCATTATGCTGATCTGTGAAGTGGAACGTAACGCTGGCTGAGTTGAGAGGTCAGGGGCTCCCGCTGCCTAGATACATACAGTCTAATATTAGAACATTTCCTTGATTTGTTAGCAGCATCTCTGCTGACTCCCGAGCACATGGCAACAGGCCGGCCAATAGGATTTCAGGAGACCACTAAGCCCCTCGCTCTGTATAGCAACAGTGGCATCCTTCCCTTATTTATTTATATAGGAGTTTTTTTTTCCCACCGACTCATTCTCATGCTCCTGTCCCCCCACTGTGCATCCACACTGTGCTCTCAAACTGTGAAAAAGAGTTACGGTGCGAAGAGTAGAGCTGCTTTGACTTTTGCCTCTCCTTTACCTGCACAAGCTCCAAAACCTGCATCATTTTTATAGATTTTTTTCATACTTGTTTATATTTTTATAGTTTTTTTAAAATGTTGCACCCCACAGATCAGTGGAGTTTTTTTCTGTGCATTGCATTTAAAAGTAAAAAACAAAGTGGGAAATGTCTTGGAAAAGGTTTGATTTTCATGAAGACATGACGTGTTTCGGTGAAGAGGAGAGGAAATACCCGGAGGAATGGCATCGTGGGAAAATGTGGCACTCAGAGGGGACGGACAACAACCAAGTGGAGAGGATCTTTAAAAGATGGAGGACACGGGAGGAGAGGCAGGACAGGATGGGAGGAGTGGGGGGGTGGAGGGACATTGGATGGCGTGAGGACCGAGGCCGGTGGTTGGTTTGATCTGAGCCACGTGTGCGTCCAGCCACGTCTCTTCGCCGCTTCATGGATGTCGATGAAACGTTGTCTTCCCCTGCTGCTCGGTCCCTCCTGTCTTGGCCCAGGTAGGTGCGCACTGTCCCGTCCTGCCGAGTTTCCTGATGATGTTTGATTGTTTCAGGCTGTCCTGATGCTATCTACACCAGAAGTTGCCATTTTGAAAGTTCCGTGCATGTTCAGCCTTCGTATCTCTTCGTCATTCCAAGCTTAGGTACGGGACGATGGAAAGCTCGGAGGCGTTGGGGGAAATATGGCGTTCATCAGCCGTCCCGCTTTTGGGATTCAACACTGATCGATAGCAGAAACGACTGAATATTTAACAACAACAAAACACATTCAGTAGACCGTCATCAGCAAAATAAATACCGTCCATCGTTTTCTGTTGGATGGTGGATTGACGATTTCAACTGCCTGACGTTGACAAATACGGGACATTCTTAGCAGAGCGCTGCTGTAAAATGCAACATACGTAAAGACATTTTTATGACTCCGACTTAACTTCTCACCGGTGCTTTTCCTCATGGATCAACCAAACCAATAATAATGCATGTGTTGATCGAACACAGTTTACTTTGTTTTGATTGGGTCATCATCATTTAACACAACCTGCTTTGGGACAGCATGTTTTACTGACTTTTAACAGACTTATCGGCATTGATGGCATTGATACTGAAATAACCCAGCTGTATGTCGTCCCAGATGGGTGCGTACTGGAAGCTTTTATTTTTTAGGAAAGTATTAAAACATGGTAAAATTGGCTTATGCGATAAAGAATGCAAGATTTCGTCAAAATCATGTTTAGTATCTCACATCGGCTCAACAGGAACTGGACACAATGTCCCATAAACATCGAGCCGTGAAGACTTCAGGGCTGCGTACCATTGGAAGTACTTTGATGTCGACGCCATTTCCAACGCTTCGACTTTTGATCTGCAGTGTTGCACCACTCAGATATTTTAGATGCTATACCGCATGCTCCTTTATAGAAAAGACTGCGTTTTAAGTTATCTGTTTAACAGCACCAGTACCGATCAAGTAAATTTACGTTGTCACATAATCAGTACTTTTAAGGCTTTTTCAATGCCTCTGATACTATAATCGATGCTGAGAAACATCAGCTGTCCAGATTTAGTAAACGACAAAGATTTAGGAAAGAAGTTAAATAAGTTCCTTATTAGCTGCAGTTTAGAGTTACGGCGAATATCACCTTTTGTTTTTCTATTAAAGCTTATGTATTGTGATGTGATCAGATCAACCATGTTTACAAAAAAAAGTCAGATCTTTGATAAAAATTTATTTTAATAAAAGTTCCGGTCATTTTCGTCTTGCAGCGCAGATGATACCCCCGCCTCACGTCTCTTTAATAGGATGTCATATTGTAAAGGGTATAGGAGGATAATAAAGCGCTGACTAATCCCAGATGCTTGGGAGAGGAAGAGGATTTAACCACAGTCCCCCTAAATTCTTTACCATGTAATGGGCTTCATGATGTAACACTTTACAGTCATTATATAAAAAAAATTGTTGACGCCGACTTCCCAAAAAACGAAATCCCATGAAATCCATGAAAATCCAAATGGCAATACCCTTTACTCCTGGACGTTACATGCACACTGTTTTTCCCCATTACTCTCACGGCGACACTTAAAGAGTAAAAATGTACATGTTTAGGAAAAAGACATATTTGCGTTGTCTTTTACTGTAAAGAAAGAAATCCTTGTGAGAGAATTATTTTTTCTGATGTTTTCTTGCGATGTTAAATGTTGATCCTGGGAAAAAACAAGGTCCAGTGCTGAAGCGATGAAATTGTTATTGTAATATCTACTTAAATGTTAGAGCAGATCTTGTCTGTTGCACAAGTATTTAATGACCAAATTGGCCTCTTACATTTTTCTTGATGCTTTGTGGGACCTGGAATGTTGAAGATAGATGACTGCTAGTTCATTATTGGTATTTAACACAGAGAATTCCTCACAAGTTGTACAGTAAAGGAAAAAAAGGTTTTCGCTTCTACTGCACTCAGAGTGTAGATTATGTTTAATACAACGAGCCTCTGCATACAGCTCTGTCTGAGGTGAACCTGCTCCTCTAGATCACAGTGAACATTAAGAGTGGGTGATGTTGATATAGTCTTCAAACATGATGCAGTATGTTTCATTTTAGATACATATTGTGATTAGGGATGAGACAATACACGTTTTTTTTTTCGCGTATCATCACAAAAACACAAGTTGATTGTGATGAATTTTCATTTTCGAGATGATCGTGAATATCATGATCCAGCAGCCTCAAAAGAGACTGCTGGGCAACCAGTAACAAAACAGGCTGCATATGCACCAACATCATAAAATGCAAACGATCTTCATCAAGCATCGGCATATTTCATATAAGAAGATATGATGCCATTCAAATAGTTGAAAAGCCTGGCTTTGAAGATTGTTTTTCACTAACAAGACCTGCTGAATAAAAAAAGATGTGTCTGTGATGCAATAAAAATAATTGTTTCCAACAAAATGATTCCAGTACGTTTTAGAGCCATTTGAAGAGTTTAAGCATATTTGAATAATAAATCATCAAATGATCATCATCGAATGCAATCTTCATATCATCCCATGCCTAATTGTGATATTGTAAATCTCCTGGCAAATCAATTGAAAACACCAACATGACCGCACAGGAATGTCTTATTTTATCAAGTGAATTAAATACCTGAGAATTTAATGTAATTCATTATTCAAAAAAATGACACAGCCATAAAGCAGCCCTGCTTATTTATTCGCAGCATTTCTCACACTGCTCTGATACTGTGTAAGAGGATATGAGATGCAATATAAACGATGGAAAAATCTCTCATGGCTGATAAATTTAAGGCTCTGTGTAACACCTGTCAGACAGTTACGGTGTTGAACATTTGTCAACTACAGCAACAACTGAGTTCATCTAAAGGTGTTTTCCAGGAAGCCCCTTTAATCAGGCTGATAACGCCAGAGGTTAAATCTCAAAATTACTGAGCATCTACAGTCTGGAATGTGAAGTGGTAAAAAACAAGGGCTTAAAATATCAACTATGGGATGGAGTTGTGACACAGTGCAGATTATTCCACCATTATTTGGCCAGATGTTTGCATGCCAAAAGGTTTATTTTCCCATTTTACAGCAGAACTTTATTTGTGCCTTTTTGTTTTAGGTTTTCTGACATGAAGTGATGCGTGAGTTCTTGCGGAAGGAATCAGACAGTCGTGCTTGGGTATGTCACTCTCCAGTGAATTTACAGCTCAATAACTAGTGTCAAGGTGTCTATGAAGCAGGCACTCTGCTGTTCGGTAACAAACTGTGGTTGTTCTGGGTAGCTCCCAGGTATGAATCCCTTCAAGCGAATGACTGCGAAGCAGAACACAGAAAACTACCACTGAGTACACTGAAGTGAAAACACAGGATCTACTGGCAATGTCGCTCTGCGCTGTGATGAGGTCAGACCGGGTGTTCAGGCTGAGAAACATGCTCTACCTCCACAACACAGGGCAGCCTTGAACTCTGCTTCGTCACCCCCTCCATCCTCAGCCATGAGTGTAACTGTAAGCTGATAGTATGTGATCAACAGCACCGTGGCACCCAACATCCTGCTGCTTCACCACCTCAATAAAACCGTTTCAGTCTGTGTTGTGAGAATGGCAGAAGAGGGTTTCCAGCTCAGAGCTCTCGACTGCGCCGAGGACAATGAGCTGCAGCCAGCTGACTTCCCAACGTCATCGCTAGCATCCCTCCATCTCAGGGACGACGCTGTGGTCATCAACGAGAGCACCAACCATATGGGGGATAATCCTGAGCCTCATTCTGTATTTTCTGTGATGATGTCATCACCACTTAACCAATCACGACAGCAGACAGACATATCCGTGGCTACTAGGCCTGAGCCCTCACCAGCAGTTCAAGGTAAGATTAAAGGTGCTATACCAAGTATTTCAAGCATCGATAGCCGATCATTTTGATAACAGTAACTGTGATGCATTTTAATAGTTATAGAAGTCAGACACAATCTCACTGGCTTTGCTCAAGTGTCTCCTCATACTTTGTGCAGCAAAGCAGAAGATCTCCAAAACCCTGCTGCATATAACGAGCCGTTAGAAAGTCTTGAGGCATTCCTGTCTGTCAGGACAAAGAATATTCATCCCGTGCCACTTCATGTCATCCGTGTTAACGTGTAACTGTTACGCTGCTGTGTAACAGTAACATTTACACTAAGTACACTGCTATCCCAACATCAATGACAGATGGTAATCATACAGTTATAACAGCGTAGTGAAGTTATCTCAGTCATCCAGGGGTCTGGGAGTAAAAGCCATATTTATTTTTCAGCAGTTGGAGCCATTCAAAGGTCTGGTTGGGCACATATAGAGATACTGTAGGTGACATGTTCCTCTCACTGTACAAAAAGGAAGCCAAAATATCCCACATATGGAGCTGCCATCTTGGGCTGGTGACATCATTTGGAGCCAGACCCTGTACAGTAATGATCGAGCAGTTGAGCTGTTGTATAAACGTCCTACTAATACACCTGCCCATGCCTCAGTGCCATTGGACCGACTCAACTGTGAGCATAGTGAGTGACACACGCAGCTGTCAGTTATGAGGTCACACCCCTTTCTGATAGCAACTAATAAATAATTAAAACATATTTAAAAAAATAAGCACTTTCCTTTGACAGAGCTACTGTCAACGTGATGTGACTGGCTTAAATTCACAGAAACCCTCTTTTTTTTTTTTTAATGGCGTGTTTTTTGGGACCATGTCCTGTCCACTAACATGGAGAAGACAGGGTTCATGACTTATACCGCAGCCAGCCACCAGGAGGGGATCGAGATGTTTTGGCTTCACTTTTGGGGAGCTGTCCATGGATGTATAAAGAGAACTGGATACACAGTCTTCACCTGTGCTTCCACATCGTTGAGCCCATAGAGGGAGTGCACTAGAGGCCTCCACCAGCCAAGCAGGGAACTTCCAGTTTAGCCCTACGCTAACTTAAATGGGGATAAAATGATTCAAATGTACAGTTCTTCTTGACTTTAAAAATGTTATAGGACAAAGTGGATCAAATCCTGATCGTGAAACAGGTTGTTTCAAATGGGTTGTAAAGCTAAGAAAAATGTATCTACTGATCTACAGGTGTCTCTTTCACAAGTCTATGGGTAAAAGTCTTTCTTGGCCCTGCAGCATCACGTGAGAAACCAGGAAGTTGTAATTCCAAGGTCTGGTCACTATGTAAAATTATCTTCAAAGCAAGGCGCTGTTTGTGGGTTTGGAGCTGTCATGTCTTCCATCTTTATAAAAAGTCTGTGGTTGACCATGAAACATATTAAATGACTGGGCATTAAATTGATATGGTTCTTTGATTAAAAAAAAGAAAAGTCGACAGGGTACAAGACTAAAGGAGAAAGTCAACTACAGCACCCAAGAAGCATTGCAGTAACAAAGATCCAATTAATGCCAAGTAAAACCTTTATAGAATCCAGTCAAGTCTATTTCATTTAACCAGCCATATATCACAAATCACAGTTTGCCTCAAGGGGCTTTATACTCTGCTCAGCATGCGACACCCTCTGTCCTTAGACACTCACTTAGGATAAGGAAAAATTCATCACCCAAAAAACAGTAAAAAACTGAAGAAACCAATGAGAGAAGCAAAAGAGGGATCCCTTGGCCAGGACGGACAGAAATGCAATACATACAGCAGTTTTATATGACTGTCCTTTGTACTTTAGTTTTAAATAAACTTAAATGTGAGCCAGGGCTTCTTTGAATTCGTTTTGACTGTAAAGATAAGATTCCTTGATTTGCCACAGGTCTGATTGGCACCTCTTGCTGGCACCGTTACCACTACAGCTCCAGATTTCTCAAAAACATGGTCAAACCACTGAAAACTAATGAGTATAACATGAACTGCTGCAACTAACAATTGTATTCACAGTTGATAAATCTGCCTGTTACTATATTAAATTTCAAATGTTTTGTCATTCAGATCCTTTTAGCTCTCGAGAACAAGAATTTCATAACTGCGGGAGAAATGTCAGCAGCTGGGATCACATAGTTTCAAGGGCTTAGTGCGTTTAACGATTCAGCAAAATCCAAGATTTATTAGATGCAGACCTTTTCTTAGGCAAGTTTTGACAGAGCTTCACTGTTTGTGGGATCTGGGTTAATGAGTTTACGCCCTTTCTAATTTTACAACCGCATACGTATGATTCCTCCAACATACAGCTCTGTCGGCAGCAGCAATTCAATGCACCTCCAGACATGCCATCACAAGTGCTGAAGGGATGATTTACATCAACTGCTAACAACACGCCTCGCACCACACACATGTATCAGCGCATGTGCTGCGTTGCCACATACTGGTAAATGCAAACAATTCACACATAAATGTAAAAGCTTTCAGGAAATGCCTGACAGACAGGTTCTCACCTTCCCCTGCTTCCCTAATGCCACATTAACACACACACAGGAACAATAAACACAAAGAGAGTGGCACATCAGCTCCAGTCCTTCAGGCCCACATGGCATCTCGCCGCAGACAGCTGTTGTTTGTTAGGCGAGGCGAGGCGAGGCGAGGTCGAGCACTAAGCAGCACCGAGCGCGGCTGAGTGTGCCTGAGTGTTGAGGAGTGCCCGTTCTGGTATTTTAGGCAGTCAGACAGTGTCACCTGTCAGCAGACTAGTCTGGACAGACTCTCCCACATGGTGCAAGACTAAGCAACACAACGATATCTCCCTCTGGACTCCTTGTCAGTGGGCCAGCAGTGTGTGCTGAACAGCCACAAAGTGCAGATAGCCACATACAGTCTGGTCTCAGCTGAAGTCAGGAGTAACACTGGGTCCATGTGCGGGTGATGTTGCAGAGTTCTTGGAGTCCAAGGTGGGCCAAAACGACAGCGAGGCTCGGTCTCACACCCTGGCGGAGTTCCTGAAGGACCTTTCCTCCTCTGTTGGTCATGATGATGCACTGAGAGCCAACATCGTCATGGAAGGAGGTAGTCTGCAGCATCTCTTTGTTCTGCTTGTTAGAGGTGTAACAGATGTTTTGTAGCATATTTTATTGTGTATGGTCCAAAATAAGGGAAAATATACAACATATACTTTTGTATAACAATGCGAGGAGACAAATGGATGAAGACAAGTAGCTTCTTTAATTATGAAGATGCTGTATGTAAGTTTGGAGACGGATAACTGATTGTTGAGTCTCATTTCCAGGTCGTCAAATATCGACACTTTGAATCAGAAGTTGGACCAAACCACCAAACCAAAGCGTCACTATTTAATGAGCTGGGAATGACAATCAGCTATCTTTATCTAGAGTTACACACGGCACCTTTCATCCAACAATCTGACACTTCTGAACATTTGAAATTTTTGCCTTTGTGATTGTGTATTAGTAATCAAAAGTTTAACCCCCCTTTGTGGTCAGAACTTCAACCCAAGAACAACATAACCAAAGCGATGGCAGCATGTGACTCCAGCTCTGATGACAACCATCTATCTGATGCAGAGTGGTACTGGGGAAATACCTCAAGGTACTGAATGTTTTCATATAGCGTAATGATGATGTGATATAGCTCCCGCTTACAGCAATACAGATTTATCTGTTTATATTCATGCAAGTTCATTTACAATTGTCAGTATATTACAGTATATAAAAGTCTGAGGCTTTGAAACTCATTTTGTTCGCAGGTTATTTCTCCTGAAACTCCAACTTAAGTGATTTAAAACTTAAATGTCTTTTGTGGTTCTCCAGAGAGGAAGTAAATGAGATGATGAGAAACACTCCTGACGGCACGTTCCTGGTCCGAGATGCTTCCAGTAAGGTTAAGGGGGAATACACTCTCACACTGAGGTAACTACTTTTTAACTCTCAGGTGTTGTGAGCACAGCTGATGCTCTGTGTGTGTGTAATACAGTGTTGAGCTGCTAATAATATATTAATTATCAGTGCTCTGTATCTTCTGGGAAAGTTATGTTCGCTCCAAGTCTAAGACATGTTGTCAGAGGTCAGTTATTATTTCCTGGTTTCACATCTAACTTTAGTTGTCTGGTTTGAAGCTTATATTTAGTTTTACTGGTTTTATAATGTAACTTTATACATTTCCTGGTTTCCGTCTAATTTTAGTCGAATCAGGACGGACTAGGTTTCAGATATAAAGCTTTGTTGATTAGAGTTTGGCATCGACTCCAGCGGTAGCAACATAACACCCTTTCTACACTGAATACACTTCAGTCGTGTTTTTCCAGTCGCCCGTCTCACATCTGTCTGAAGGAACACACACCCTCTGTCTTTTATCAATGCTAGTTCAATGTGTTGGTTGAATGTGCGGGTGTGTGGTCGAGTGTTGAAGACAAAGCATTTACATCAGTGGTTAAGCCTGCTAAGAAACGCCTCTCGTGTTTCCATATCTGAAATTCATCCTGCGCTGATCCCACAAGTACGATGCTGACCGGCTGCTCCTGTCTGCATTAGAGTAAATATATCTTGCACCAGCAACATTTGTGCTGAGTCCTGCAGAGCTTGTGAAATTTTTGGATCACACATTTTAATGATATCAGGCACGTAAAATTTCCACTTGCAAACAGTTCAACTTAAGGAAAACAGAATATTTGCTCAGCAAATATCAAATATTGATTTTTTATAGGTACTTGCTGCAACATCAGATGTTTGCTTTGATGGGGTGTGTGGCTCCTTTGAAAACAGAGAGCAAGAAAAAGTGTTCAACGATGAATACAGTAACCAGAAGTCTAAAAATTGACAAAATGGTCTTTTGTACATAAAGACTTTCCTTTGACTTGAGTCATCTTAAAAAGTACAGTAGTATAAGTCGTGTGTGGGTGTGTTTGTGCTTGTGGGGGGCGGGGGGTTACTGGCAGCCTTGTGTGACAGCTACATGCTTTGACTTTTGCAGGAAAGACGGCTCCAACAGACTGATAAAGATCTTTCATCATGGGGGGAAGTACGGCTTTTCTGAGCCACTGGCCTTTCCCTCAGTGGTGGACCTGATCAAGTATTACCAGAACAAGTCTCTGGCCCAGTACAACTCTAAACTGGACACGCAGCTACTCTACCCCATTACCAGATACCAGCAGGTGAGCTTATGAGGCCTTGAGCTCTGAATGTGTGCCGTCTTATATTACAACTATTCACTAAATACTGTTATTGTTACGGAGTATGTTTACATGCACGAAATATTCTGTTTTTTGCCCTTATTCCAAAAAACACAATATTCCTACTTCGCTGTTCACATGGCTAATGAGAATGAATATTCCACTAAAACTCCAGTTTACATGTAGCTGTGCACACGTTGATCAATGTTTATCACGTCAAAATACAGAACAGTAGAACAGCTGAAGCTGCTTGTTGTTTCGTTTCTTTGCATCAAAATAGGACTTTTTCCAAAGGAGCCTATCCCAGTTGACATTGGGAGAGAGGCAGGGTACACCCTGGACAGGTCACCAGACTATCACAGGGCTGACACATAGAGACAGACAACTATTCACACTCACATTCACACCTACGGACAATTTAGAGTCACCAATTAACCTGCATGTCTTTGGACTGTGGGAGGAAGCTGGAGTACCTGGAGAAAACCCAAGCTGACATGGGGAGAACATGCAAACTCTGCACAATGTTTTTAATGGCTTTATTTTTAGTAATAGTGAAAATCCCAAATCTTCTGTAATGTTAGTTTAGATCAGACTAAACAGACTAAAAATGAACTTTATCCTGAGTATCTTTTACATTCTTATCTGCAGCAGCAGGTTGGGATGGAAGTTGACATCGATGCAGTTGGAGAACAGCTGAGGATATTTCAGGAGCAATACAGAGAGAAGAGCAAAGAGTACGACCGTCTGTTTGAGAAGTTTAACCAAACCTCTCAGGTACAGCAGCATCTTAATCTTCATTTTAATAAGCATAACTGTATCCTCTAAGTAAATGTTTTGCCTCTGATTGCTTTGCCGCAATCGAGCCTTTACTGTAAGGCCTTGAATGTTCAGGTAAAGATCTGTTGCCTTTTCTCCTCAGGAGCTGCAGAGCAAGCGGACTGCCATAGAGGCTTTCAGTGAAATAATTCGGATCTTTGAGGAGGAGTGTGAAACTCAAGAACGCTACAGCAAAGAATACATCGACATGTTCCTGACATTAGACAGCAGTACAGAGTCAGACAAGTATGCTTTAAAGTACCAACCTTTTCTTCTAATTCTGTCACTGTTTGTGTCGTCTGTTTAACTTATTTTCAGTCTGTAAGAAAAAAGGTTATTCACTGCAGGCCATACTCATTTAGTATCCTTACAGCAAACAAACGGACTCTGAATTGTTTACTGAAGTTGTTCCCTCCTCCTCCTCCCAGGATTCAAAGCAATTCAGATGAGCTGCAGTCGAGGGTGGAGGAGATCCACAACAGCAAGAAGAAGTTGGAGGAGGAGCTGAGGAGGAAGGCGCTGACTCACATGGAGGTCGACAAGAAAATGAACAGCCTGAAGCCTGACCTTGTGCAGCTCAGGAAGATCAGAGATCAATACCTGCTGTAAGTTCACAGATGCAGGTCTGTACAGATTACAGATAGATTATTATAGATTTAATATCTTAATCCTATTTATTTTCATTGAAACATATATCAAGTACGTGAAAAGGTCAACAAAGACAACTAGGATTATTGCCTCACGGTTGCTTTTATGCCAGTCAAGGTGCAGTTACAGTTTATATCCATGTCTGTCCAGAGTCATATACAGCCATGACAGCTGACAATGCATTAAATATGAATGTTGCTGCAGAGATGCTACAAAATATGGACGCTTCACACACATCTTCAACCGCACAGCACAGAGGATCTATACAATCAGCACAGCTTCAAGGTGGACACCCAAGATTAGTGTCACCAATTCACTATCTGACCAAATGTCTCCCCTTCTGTTCCTGAAACATAATGTCACAGTGAAGTTGACCTTTGACCTTTTGGATACAAACTGTCATCACTTTATCATTATATGACCTTTGACCACCAAAATCTAATCAGTACGCTGTTGAGTCCGAGTGGACATTGGTGCCAAATTTAAGGAAATTCCCTCCAGGACTTACTGAGATGTCACATTCACAAGAATAGGACGGACAACCTCGAAAACGTAATATGCCCAGCCATGGCTATCACCAGCACAGAGGCATAATAAAGGAGAAAGCTTTGCAAACAGCAGGTACTGCAGAACAAGAGGGGGCAGCGACGGCAAGATGAAAGTACAGTCAGAATAAATGAATAAACCAAAGTGTTTCTGACAGTGAGCACACTCTTCTGGATGCACTGTATCAAGCAGGTATATCTTACAGTATAACGCTGTCTGTATATCAGGTGACACCTCATGGGGTCCAAAACCCCCAGTGCAAATTAGATGTGTCAACAAGCTATCGTGAGGTGAAATCCATCTGATATGTGACTGATACAACGGTTAGTTCAAAACAATCTGTCACATACCAGCGACACAGCTGAGTTTTAAACAGAGAAAAACTCAGCTGTTCTTGTCAATGCTGCTGCAGCACAGGGCTTTATCATGACTCTGTCTTTAGTACATTTACATAAGCAGATCGTGAATAAGAAATTTACACTCTCAGTCTTGTGTCTTTACACAGACTGGTTACTTTACAACAAATTTACAAAAGGTCTGCTGACATTATTATACATTAATAACTCTTAAGTTTCACATTCTTTGGAAATGTCCCCCATTTCACACAAGTGTGTCTTGGCAATGTATGATGACACTGCTGCATACCGAAACTATGATACTCAACACTGATATTACTGCTTTTTGTAAAGCTTTTTAATCTTGTTAGCTGTCTGTATCATCTTCTAGCATTTTGTCATCTAATATAATAAAACAGAAGAACTGACAGGGTATATCTTATAAAGTGTTTTTCTAAAAATCAACATATTGCAGCATTTTTTCACTGTGTTATGTCCGTGTTTCAGCTGGCTCACCCAGCAAGGCACCAGACAGAGCCAAATCAATGACTGGCTGGGTATCAGGAATGAAGAAGAAGAGTGAGTATCCTCATTTATCCTGGTCAACTTATATATGTATATGTTTTTTAATTAAAACAAAAATGTACAGAATGTACAAGAATATTGCTATTTCTATTTATTACTTGATACAAACCGTCACCGATAACAATCTGAAACATGCGTCTATGTGCGCAGGTCTTTAAACATGCACAGACACATGCAAATATCTGAAACATGTAACGCAGAGCTGTGAGAAAATATCAATACACTTATATCTTGATTTTATGTTTTGTGATACTGTATTAATTTTCAAAAAACACCACTGATTTATTGATTTCACTGATAACAGCTTTTTACTTTCTTGATCTGTTTACCTAAAAAACCTTGCAAACACTTTTTTAATGACAGGCAATGTTCATTCTTTTGCTCACAGAAAATTATGTTAAATGTTACAGGGACTGTGCTAAATACAAATGCAGATCTCACAGTTCTGTAATGTAAAGTAAATTTCTAATGGCGGTGTGTTCATTATACTATGATAGTTTTCCTAAAATTTGATTTAAATAAAGCATTATATTGCCTTGTTTACAGTATTGAAATGTATTTAATCATAACGTCTGTATTGCAATATGTGTCATTTTGTTAGTCTTCCTAAACACAGCCCTAATGTACAGATAAGGTAAAATATGGCAGCAGAAGATGTACACAGTCCACCAACATTAAATTATTTCTAAATTAAACAGCATAAATGCATTAAGACACAAGCTACATAACTTTCTTTTCACTGGCTAACCTTGGCAACAGGGCTTATATGGAGCTCACTGTGCCATTTTTATGACCATTTCTCCTGTTGGTATGGATTAGCACAGGGTGAAGCACAAAAGAAGCCAAGTTCAGGTGCTCACATTTGTTTGAAGGACAGATCATAAGATTTACCTGACAAGGCATCAGATAAAAGCTGATTATCAATTTGTTGGAGAACTGTATGCTTTTAATATATATTTATTTTTATAGGGATAGTTTGCAGATTCTCTGTATCACAGCATTGTGGGTAGTATGTGTAAAATAACTGTGGTAAACTTCCCTCCTTATTAACAGCGCCCAGATCTCCCTGCTCAGCTCCCAGCTCAAATCCACCCAAATGACACGCTTCACTGGCTCTATGACTTGTTACCAGCCTGTCACCATATTGTTTTTGGACAAGCCAAAAACCAACTCCCATTACGTGGGAGCATTTATTAGTCTAGTGCAGCTAGGGTTGCAGCGATATACCAGTTTAGAGGTATATAAAAGTTAAAAAAAGACTGTTATAATACCCGTGGACATTTGCTTATCTGTGACATTGAAAAAAAATTCAACTGGACAGAGAATCTCCCCTTTTCCGTTTTTGTCCCCCACAGGGGAGACTTTTTATAAATACTTCCATTTCAAGTTTCAATTACAGTAATAAAAAGTTTGTTCACCAAAAATAATCCTCCTTTTCCTTTAAGGGTCATTCTGACTGATGATAAAAATCCTGTAATACTGTGATACCGTGAAACTGCAATATTTTCTGATACAGTTATTGTACCGTGAAAATTTTACATCATTGGATGTAAAGGTGCAGCACAGTGCATTCTGGTAGTTGTAGGTTTTCTACCTCTCAGTCATTTTTCTCTGTTTTCTCGGGTCATGTGGCACCTGTTTTAAAAATATCTGCATCTTTCTACTTCATAGGCAGCCCAGCTTTATTAAAAGACCATCTTTCCAGCAGTGAAATACTTAATTAATCAATCTGACCCTTCCACCTCCTCATCATGCTTTAGCCCGTACACTCTGGCAGATGAAATCGACCAGGAGGAGAGGAGCTGGTACGCTGGCGGTATGAGACGTAAGGAGGCAGAGGAGCTACTGAGAGGGAGGAGGGACGGGACGTTCCTGATCAGAGACAGCCAGACTCAGAGAGGCTCCTTTGCCTGCTCTGTTGTGTGAGTACCATCACATTTGCATCCCTTACTCATTTAAGAAATCCCCAAATGTTGCCTCTACTAATCCTAATGGATCACACATTTTTACCAAAACCTGTGTTGCTCTGGACCTAGGGATCCAAATCATCCTAAAAACATCCATATTATTATTATTATTATTGTTATGTTTCTTCTCATGCAGCGTTGATGGGGATGTGAAGCACTGTGTGATCTACAGGACGTCCACAGGATACGGCTTCGCTGAGCCCTACAACCTCTACCCGTCTCTGAGAGAGCTGGTCCTCCACTATCGACACACATCCCTGATCCAACACAACCAGCAGCTGAATGTAACCCTGGCCTGGCCCGCTCTCAGCCAGCAGCCCAGCTGAGACACACCAGCACGCCACCCTGATGGCACTTTCCCAAGGCTTCACTGTATTTGCACCACAGACGCACCAACACCGACACTGTCGCCAGGCTCTAACGGGGTACCGGTTAGTGTCGTCACCATGGGGGAATTTCCAGAAACAGTTTCAGTGCACAGATTTGGATATCTAAAAACCCTACACTGTTAAAATGTCAAAGCAAACAAAAGATATTACTGAACAGCAGTCACTCAGATGCTTGGGACAGATTTTTAGCAGTAGTTTGAAGGTTGATTACTTCACTGACAGCTTTTTTAGTTGAATAGAGCGGCTGCATATTAACAGCAACTCTGCTCTAATCTAGTTTATTTTGTAAAGCTATTATTCCTAATATTAAAAATCCCATTTACTCGCCATCTGCACATACAGCTTGCAAAACACAATTAGGATTAAGTACTTAGCTGTTCACAGAATTCAGCATTGAATTAAATCTTGTGCAGCAGTACTGAGGTAGTACTGAAATACTGCCTCGTCATAACAACACGAGTGGTGGCGTCAGCGAGTTTCCCAAACTGCTGCTGGTATTAAAGCTGCAAACATCTTAGCAGTGTAGTGGTTTATAACAATGATACAAGCATCTAGCTTCAGAATACGAAACTGATCAAAGCAGGAACAAACAAAGCAGAGAGATATAATTTGGCTGACTGTTTTTAAGTATGAAAAGGACGGTATATTTCCTTGGTGGAGAGAAATTGATTTTTTTTCTGAAAGGCAAGAAACCATAAGTATTTAGGCAGCAGGTTTCATACAGTGTTGACTTCATGGTCTCCACATTCGGCCACTATTGCCTCAAACACTAAAATATTTTTGTCCAACAATCCAAATTACTGCTCTGCATCAGCCACCTTCCCTCCACAGTGCGTATCTTAAATCACTACAGTCAGTGCAGTTGCAGTGTTTAAGCTGGGGAAATGAGCTCAGGATGGGACTCTGCACTACCAAGCACATGTGCATCATGGGTAGTGTAGTGTAGAAACTGAGGAGACACACAAGCACTTTATCCGAAACAAGACAACCAGAATACACACAAGCACACAGATGTGAGCTGGAGACTGGTGAGGCACTGATTTCACGTGTTGATGTTGCTGGTTGGAAAGAAGTTTTTATTTCAGTGATATAATAAGAGTTATTTTCTTACTGTCATCTATATTCTGCACATTATCATCAGGATATTACAAATGAGAGGAAATAGGAGTTCATGGATTTTACCTCTGGGGTATATTTAAGCTTCACAGCCCCTGTGTGTAGAATATTTTTGTCATTATAGCATCTGTCAGATTATCAGCAGATTATTTTTGTTCACTGAAAAAAGAGACAATCATGTTTAAAATGAGTAATCTATGTGTTGCTTTAAACTCACTCATTAACACTTTAATGTGTTAGTAATAATATATGAGCGGGTATTAACTGTGAAGCAGCAGACATGAGGCACAGGCTGATAATGAAAGCATTTCTGTGTGTTGTGTACATGCACATTTGGATTATCGACCCAAAATAAGCACAATTACTTCTAAGTATCTAGGAGAGATCGGTCTGTTTCAGATTCATCTTTAGAGAATCAGCCAGATGTTTTTTAGTTTCTATATTTTTTGAAGATTTTGGTTGGTGTTGTTGATCCAGGAGCTTTGATAACTCTCTGGAGTCGGATATGAAGTGATAATGGTCTTTAAGATTTTGGGTTCTGGTTGAAAAGTGCCCTTAAGTGTTCCTGTTCCAGCCATCGTGATTTTCTTTGTGTTACTCTCAGGAGCGATGTCTCGTCCCCTATATGAGTATGGAGTGTTGGGTGTAAACAACAATGTTGTGATGGACTGAACACTGACGTTGTGTCAGGATGGATACAATGCTACAACAGCACAAATACCTTGGAGTACCCTGAGAGAGAGTATTATTATCAAAGGTAGCTGTGTTCCTATGATAGCATCATATTTCCTATAATCATTACATTTAACTGTTTTGTAAAAGTGTCACATGGACAGAATTCCCCAGCAATTTCCACACTGAGGTGTTATACGAAAATACCAGGGGCCAGATGCATAAAACTCTGTGTGGATTCACAACTAAAACTGTGTGTATGCACAAGTGCAGGAATATGAATATGCATTATTTTTGTCAGTTATAAAGCTGTGCGTACACCCGATTCTGTTTTAAAAACCTCAATCATAGTGGTGCTGAGCACACACACATGAGCCTCACGGGTTTGGAAACGCCTTCAAACATCCATTTTCTATATCAATACTTGTGCACTTCCACCGCTGCACAAGTTAAAGCATCACACTAATGTGTCAGTCCTACTGGACACTCTTGACGACCTTCGAAGTCCAGTAAGACCGAAACATTCGTGTTACAATAAATTGCACAGTGTGCAGGATTTTCTCTTAAAAGACTCAAAAAACATTTCTACAAAACATCATCACACTAAAAAAACGATTCATTGTTCAACGATTCACTCAGAGCACTCATGTTAAATCTGACTTCACCAGGAGCTTCACAGGGTAATGTTAAACAATCAATAACCAGGAGGTGAATGTAAACAAAGATGATTAAATCCATCACTCATATATAACTGAATTTAAATTAACTTTATAAATACACCATTAACATTAACATTTTACAGCACACTGTGCACTCATCAAAAATACTAACATAATCTGAGAAACTGGCAAACAACCTAAAATAAGTCATCGGCCTATTTGACCTCATCTTTATCACATCATCCGCCACTATGTCAGCTAAAACCACATGTACACCTAGCCTCAAGTATACATGAGGTGCGCACATGCTTCATTTATAGATACCAGTTTATGTGTGAGAAAAAGCGTACACATGATTTGTGTGTACACATCGTTTATGCATCTGACCCCAGGTGTTTAAAATGTACTTTATGTTTTAATTACAAAAAAATTAGAAAAACAAAGGCTGATAATTTTAGTGATGTAGAATTTAGATGATTGTTAAATGTTAGACAGGACCTGAAGTGAAACTAAATACACAGGAGCTGAAGATGTATCAGTGATACATAGTATTTTAAAGGAGCTGTGAAGAAGTACATATGAAACTATCATTGCTTAAATTTTGCAGGCTTGTTAGTTAGCTTTGCTGGCTAATTGGTGACTAGCTAACAAGGTATGATTCCAGCTATTGTGGACCAAATATAGTGTATTACCATAAAATGTGACAAAATGATGATATTGAAATGCACTTGTTGGGTAAATGTTGGTACACAGCAGCAGAACATACCTGAGATGATTTTTTACTTTCTCTTTAAGAGTGAGGTATATTCAAAATAGTGATAAATATTATATTTTGAAAGTTGTTTACATTTCAGGCCTACCCTGGGTAGGTACCAGGGACTCCTCTGATCGTGCACTTTGTGAGTGGAAATGAAGTGGTGCTTACAGTGAGATACAGTGAATCATTTAAACTATTTTTATAGGTGAAAATACAGTAGTTATTAAATATGCCATTGTTAGTTTGGGCTGCCCATTGAAGTTACTGTATGTATTTTTTCCTGTTTAATGGGTCACTTTAAATGCACTTCTCTCTTAGCGGTCATTAGTCAAACATGTGCTTGATGCTCGTTGCACACTTGAAGTTATCAGTTCTGTCAGACTGTTCATTGTCATGAAGGGAGCTGGAAACACTGCGTCCACGCTCCACTTTGTGGCAGTGAAAAGGTGTAAATGTTTGATTTTGCATGTCATCGTTAACAGATTATCTAGGTATTATATGTATTACTGATTATAATATATGGCTGGATACTGTTTTGATACCGGTTCTGGTACTATAAGTTCACCACCAGCTATAAAAGATATGTTTTGTTACCTTTCTTTGATGGGTTAGCCGTATTCTGTGAAATCCTCGAGGTTTTTTTTTGCTTTGTCTCCATCACTGGTGCTAAGCACTCATTGCTGTAGTTTTCCTTAAATGCACCTCTCTGAGATCACCTGTCAGTCATACCGTATGAGTGATACTGTGATATCCGCTCTATCAAAGCGAATGGAAAAGCTTTCAGGTTAGGTGTGCTTTGTTGCGCTTGTGACCACATGAATCTGCGATATAGTGTTGCACAGTAGTAAAATGTAGAGTGCTGCGTTGCACAGGTTGTGGACAGAACGAACCACAACCACAAGATGGCGCTGCATACAGGACTTTAAACCTGTGTGAGGTTAATCTTTAAAATGAAGAAGCAAATTTTGAAACTTTGATCAGCTGTTGATGCTGTTTTGTAACACACAGTGCTTATGGACAAGCAGTGACACACTCCTCTGTGTAGAAATGAGGACTCTGTAACAGTGGTGTAGTCTAAAAGCAAAAAGAGAGAATACTGTGAAGTTAAGGGACACATGACTCACACCTGCTGTCAGACTGTTCGGCTCTGTTCGCCTGAATTTCTGGCCTTACAGAGTGTTTATTAAAACTAGGCTTGGGCGGCATCTATTTTTTCATACCTACATATGTTCCTGAAATTTCACCAGGGTATGAGGTACATGACAGTATTTCCCACCCCGACCAGCGACTTTGCTCCGAGAGCTCTCTTGAACTTTTTCAGTAAAATAAATACAATATAAACCCACAAAATGTTAAGACAGGTAATATTCTTACATCTATTTTTCACATTAAACAGAGAAATACAACTGCACACCTTCTGAATTTAAGTTCCTCCCTTTTACCAAACTAAGACTAACTTCATTGTCTTGTTAACTTGTACTAAAACACTTCATTCTGACTCCACAGAAAAAAAATAAAAATCACCGTCTTAGTCAGTCTTGTTAGTCATTTAGTGAGTTAGTCCACTGCTCCATCAATCACCAGCTCTGTTTGGTTGAAATAAACCTTAAAGCCCCGTTTCCACCGAGCAGCACAGTACAGTTCAGTTCAGTTAGGCACACTTTTTTTTCCGTTTCCACTGTGAAAAGTTGTGGATGGTACCAATGGAACTGTTCCGTACCCTCCCCATTTTTGGTCCTCCCTCTGTTGGGGTACCTAGCACACAGATCTGGTACTAAAAGGTGGAGCTGCTCTGCTGTTGCAGAGAATCCTGTAACGTTGTCCCCACCACTTGCAGTCAGCTCAGCTGCCTGTTGCACCAGTCTGACCTCATATGGTGCATGATGTGCACTACATCCATAATACAGCCTCTTAAGTATGAAGTTAATAGAAATATGAGTGTCTGTGCTTTTTAACATACTGAAAATCATACTGTCAGGATTTCTAAATACCCTGGTGTAATATTGTGATACCGCCCAAGCCTAATTATAACACTGTTTTTTCTTCTTAAAGTGACTTGTTCTACAGTAAACATGGATGGATACACCTAAATTACTAATATTATGTAAGGCATGATGGAGTGCACGTCTGGCATGTGAAACCAAAATGTAGCCATCTGTCCCTTGTCATTTGGGATTTGTTTTTTTCTCTCTCTTTTTTTTGTATTATTTTTTGCACATTAAATAGATGAATTAAGTGTTAATGTAAGTCCATAACTTGAAATATAAATGTATGTTAATATTGTGAATTCTAAGAAAAGAAACATATCCCAGCTAATTTTGTAGCAGGAATGCAGAAAAGGTTATAGAGCTTACATGTGCACAAACACACAACATAGACTACACCACTGCTCTGTGGGGTTTAGATTTAAAGCATCGTATTTGCACATACGTATCTCATGTGAGGTGGAGATACTACGACCGTCTTCATGTACATCCACCCTGCTACTGGAGCAGGTGGTGGTGCTAAACATGGATGAGTTGCTGATGAGATTGATAAGTCGTAGCACTGATAAAACACTGATATGAGTTTTCAAAAGTTTTTTTTCCATTTAATTAATGAGCTGACCACTTAGTAGTAACTAGCTCTGTAAAGTCAGACATCTTTTTTTGTTATTGTATCTGCGCAATTTGGTCTTTCTTCTGTTGTCACCTTCTCTTTTTGTAAGTTACCTGTTTTATCATTGTGCAAACAAAAATGACAGAGATAATGAAAAACACATTTTAAAATGATTTATGTTTCGTAGGAGAATAACTGGTGTCTTATATCATGAAGTGTGTGTCATAGTGTATTTTCAGCCGCAATCATAGTTCTGTCCAACTAATTCTACTGTTACCTGATGCTTTAACATTTGCTGTTGTATAACACAGAATTATACACAGCTATAAAAATTGTTATGTCAAAAGAAAAACAATCTTAGGAGCAGATTAAAGTTTTACTTCTACAGTTACCCATGTAATAGTTTCTTGGTAAGCTATTATTTAGCCTGTCAACCTTTCAGCATCGTAAATGTTTGACTAACTGAAAAGAAAAACGAGTAATTGCCATTTTGGTTTTTATTTTTAGACTTTTGTCATCTTTACTTGACAGTTAACTAACACGTGCTCCATAAAACCCCCCATCAGGGAAGTTTAACCCGTTCAGATCCCCCTGTCCCTTCCAATGGACGTAACTGTTCCAGGATGTCTAGATCTATGATTACTGTCATGTGACTCCACCCAAATGCACAGACTAATGGACTGCAGTAAAGCACGGCCGACTGTGAGTCAAGGAGAAAGTTCAAGGCACGTTTCAGTCTGTTAATCATATTGTTAAAGTATATAATTTGTGTTTAAACTGTTAAAAGTAACTATAGGGACGTTATATAACTGAAACATGTCAAAAATCATATGAAAGATTTTTAGATTTTAGTCAGGATTAATTGATCTAAATAATGAATTTGAATTTATTTCAAATAATGAATTGAAATAAATTAATTGATCTTATGTTGAAAAAAGGTCTGTTAAGACCATTTATTGTCACTATTACTGTTGTTACTACTGGGTGGTTTCTGCGTTCAGATTCTCCGTCCGTTGGAATGGACAGGAAAATTAACAAATAAAGAACCCTTATTAAAAAAAAAAATGCTCCTAATCTATGAGAGTAAAAATTCGCCATTATTTAATTTTTCTTGTGTGTGTGTGTGTGTGTGTGTGTTTGGAACATAACTGGGTTCTGAATGGGTTAAAAAAATCTGATATTTTTCTTCCTGAGCGAGCAACTCTTAAAAGTTTGTTGAAATTTTGTGCCAGATTCAATGGATTTGTGGCATGGAAGATTGAACAAGCCTGACTGGTGTTTGCTTAAAAAGAAGATAACCTTGATTGTCAAGTTGTGTGGTATAATGAAATGTTGCTGGTTTTAGTGGTAATAATGCAAGGGGTAATTCCTGGAGGGGGAATGTATTTTTAACACAGTTCTTTCTCCCTGGGATATGTCCATATTGCACGCGACTTATATCACTTGCAACAGGGCAGGAAGTGGTGTGCCACTTAGGGAGAGATATCATGGATGTATAAAGAGAACTGGATAGTGTTGGAGGCTGAAAAGTTGAAGCCAAAAAAGTTTGACCTTGTCTTCAGCATCATCGGGCCAAAAGAGCAAATGCACTACAGACTTCCCCCGGCCGAAAAGCCTAAAGGTTGTAATTCCAAGGTTTGACCACTATGTCAAATTGTCTTTAAAGCCCAACACTGTTCCTGGAGGCTTGAGGGAAGCTGAGGGTGTGGGTGTGAGAGCTCAGAGAGTGGATAGGCAAGTCACATGTTGATGTTAATACTGGAGTGGAGAACAGAGTTTGCAACTTCTTGATGTTTTCTTTTTTGCACATTTAACCGAGACGACAATCTCTCCTCCTACCTAAATAAAATGTTATATAATTATAATGTACTGTCTGGCCTGGATATTGTGAGAGTATTTAATTAAAAATAATTTGCACTAAATGTTCAAAAATGTTTGCAGTGAATGCAACTTTCAGTCTTTTGTAGAATTAGTGGGGGTCAGTGTTCTGTGTGGTGAAGAGGTTGTGTTTAGGTTAAAGGTATAGAGTTGACTGAAGGCACTGGATATGTAGGTACAGTATAAGTGATACAGGTGGGTTTGGTATGTGTTAGGCGTTATGTTGGAGACACATTGAGTTCAGCAAGTTCAGGAATGGTTATGTTTTTAACGGGGTTGGATATAGGAAGGTTTCAGAGGAAGGAGGTTGGTTAGTTACAGATATTTGCATTCACAAAGTGCTCGGCTCCACCAACTTTCTTCCATGCCATAAACATGGTGGGGTGTGGCAGTAAGACAAGTCAAACACTAACCACAACATTTTAGGTTTGTTTTCCATCTCAGCCTGAGTTAATTTGGAGGATCTTTATCACCTTTTTAAGATGTTTAAAATCCAGGGACTTGATATATTTAGACAGGTTTTGTTTCACTTTGAGCTGTGCATATGATCAAATACCTCTACTCGTCTCTGCATCACATTCACGTAGTACTTGATGTTTCTGTAACTATTTTTTTTTCCTGTTGTGGCTGTATGGACTCGTCTTTCTGCTTTGATCTAAAGCATTTAGCTGCCCTTTGTTTATAGCCTATTGCTGTGAGAAAATACTGTTATTGTAAATGCTTATTTACTGTATTGATTATGCAATAACATCCAGTTTTTTTAATAGTTTGTGTTTCATTTAGAAGTCATATCTGAGGAAAATTGATGGTTTCAAACATTTTTCGTTGATGTAAAACCCGACTTTACCCACTTCAGAACATCATTGTTAATGTATTCACTTTTAGATCCCCAAATAAATTTGAGATGGTGGTTTAATTCTTTGGTGTGAGTATTATTTGATAACCTCAGGATTTCAACACTTTGTGTTAGAGGTGGTCTGATCAAAAAACACGGGCCTCGATTAACAAAGTATGTACCAGTATATATCACAAATACCATTAAGATAATAAGCCTAGAAGAAAGCACTACAAAATGGAAGACTGAACCATGGTACCACAAACTTTGGCCTCACAAGCATCTAGCAGATTTACCACTCGTCACCTTTATTACTACTACTACTACCTTGGTCAGGTCTCTCTTGTAAAAGAGATTTACAATCTCAATCAACTTCCTAGTTAAATAAATTTAAAATAGAAATAAATAAACTGTATATACTCGTAATAAAATAATTAAGGCATTTTCTAAGCTCATTGTAGATTTGTGATATGCCAGTTTCCTTTGGCCCTCGAATTTTTGGTGGCCACATTTGCAAATTTTGGAACCATTCCAGACACTTGACTTTTGACATTTTGGTAGCATATCTGTGAACCTGTCACCTTTAGTCAAACTGTAGCAGTTTCAGTAGTGCTGGACTGCTGGTGACTAGATGAAAGTGGCTCAGAGTCTCAAAACTCACTAAGTTTAAATATCCTTGTCCGACAATAACTAACAATTATTGTTGATGCATAATGAAAAACTGTTGGATTACCATTTCTTAATTTATTGGCCATTTGGGATTTTTGGGGTAATGCAAAAATGGAGTGAAACGGAGCATTTGGATACTGATTTGGATGCTGATTAACATGGCAGTGGTTGCAGATTCAAAGCACTCAGGTCAGACCTACATATAATACAATATAGTATTAAACAACATAGTTTACAGCCTAGAATTAGACATGTACATAATGGTTTGAAATACCTTCTTCAGCATCTTGAACAGCTGCTGCTCCACTCACAACATCTTACAATCTCTAACCAAAGTCAAACGGCAATTATGCTGTCAGATCAGCACATAAAAAAGAGACACCTGGTTGAATGGCACTGTCCAGAATTTAGCCTAGTTTTTGTGAATCAAACGATCTAATATTTCCTCATATCCTGTTGGAAACTGATGCGGCACGAAGGTCGTCCAGTTTATATTCAATTGCCTGTACAGTGGCTAACAGGATGCTAGTTCAGCTAGTGTCCATTCCTCTTTATCTTTTTCTTGATGATGCCTTCACTGGCTGTGACACAGTATCTGCATTTGCAACCAGGGGAGAGTAGACAGCATGGGATACCTGAAATGCTGATGATACAGCAACAGAGGCCTTCCTGACTCTGTCAAAGGCTCCAACAGCAGTCCAAAGGATGTCATATCCATTGTGGAGCACTTCACAATCCTCCTCCACAGCCCTTTTTAAATAGGAATTGTGCAAATTTGCAGGAAAGCCCAATCAGTCTTCGTTCAGCATTGGCAGTATAAAATCAAAATTGGGGAGTGCAGTGAAATGCCGCCTGTCTACTTTTGTTCATACAGAATGTGCCATTTTCGGGGCAATGGGGGGCATGAGCAAATAACAAAACGTGTAGCTCAGCGTGTGACGTAATCAGTGGCATTAATGGCCTCTTCATTTGCGAGGGCAAGGAGGGCGCACAATTCCATCTTTACAGTTTCTCTCAGGTTGGTGTCGACGGTGTTTGCGTTTCCCTCTTGCTACTAGCTGCTCATTCCTGCTATGAGCTGTTTCCTGTTTTTAAGTCCACCACCAGTGGGTCGCACATGTAGCATCATCAACAGCTCCTCCACAAGTCATCAACAGCCCCTCCCGTAGCGGAAGGGTGCCTGGTTCTTTTTAAACCAAAAAGGTTCGCCAATATGTTTAACCCTGCACGGCGGAAAATTGGGCACCTCGGATCAACTCGCCAATCCAGCCCTGTGTGTCTAAACACTCATGGCTTGCCAGCAAAACGTCCCAACATTCGCAGAAAATCTGGCAGTGTAAAAGGGGCTCTTGACCTCACCAGTCAACTCAACACAACTCAAGCTCATCTTGAGTTGCTCACAAAGACAAAAAGAGGAATGGAGCAACCAAGAAAGCACTGGTGCTGCAGTGTACCAAGGAGATACTACTGGGGAAAAGCACTTAAGTTGGCACCAAATATGCCATCTTCAACAGACTGAGGTTGGATGGACCCAAGCAGATGGAGACCAACGTCGCTAACTCCTCCACAGCTAAGCCAGTCCATCCTGAAACTCTTAACTAGTGGCTTTAAGAAGGCTGCTGGGGCATTGTTAATGCAAAAAAGCCTCCTCAAAGGGCACAGCTCTGTACCAATGTGGAGGAGACGATGAAGAATAGGAGGGAAGTATAGGTTCAACAACAAAACAAACATGTTTCTGGAATACATGTTTTGAAATAAATCTGTGTTTGACACATTCTTTTAAAATAGGTTGTTAAGGTTGCACTGAATCTTTTCCTTTACAGTCACTGTATTGACAGGATTAATAAACAAAAGAATTACGTTGCTTAAATTCTACACAACTTGTATGCCACAGACATGATATTACACAATCTGGCCTTGTTTCTCAGATACTGTGATTTTCTTCTCATGTCACTGAATTCACCATTAACTATTGAGCTGAAGGGTTTATCATGTTGCATATGGTATCACTGACCATTAAAACATAGGGACAGACATCACCTGTTCTGTGTTAACATGTTTGGTTCAGGAGACATGCTAAATATGATGAACAATACATAACTGGTTAAACTAAACTGGCCACCTTGAGACATTTTGTGATGGCTTCATCTCTGTAAATGTTCAGGGCCCTAAACTGTACAAGCTTCATGGTTTTATGAAAAAATGAGCATAATTTCTACACATCACCTGCACTAAAAGTCAAATTTTGTTTCCACCAAGCATGTCAAATGGATAGTGTAGTGGTGCTACTCATACCTCCAGGAGGCATCGATGTTAATCGGCGTCCTGCTGAATCCAAAACCTGTGGCGGTGCTACTGGCCAAGGTGCTGCTCGTGACGACTTGGTGTTTCCACACTGGATAGTCCACTATCAGCGTGCTCCACGGCAGCTCCCGCACAGGAACATCCCTCACCAACCAGGTGCAAACAGTGCATGAGGATAGCTTTAAAGTTCTAGGAAGCAAGTTTTTCCAGACTATAGTGGCTGTCCATGAAGTAGCTGGTGCCTCAATGTCGGTGAGTTAAACACCTGTATCCAGATGTTCCAGACAGAACATCACCAACTCATTTTATTTACTGCCATGCTGCCTGCAGGAACACAACACACACCTGGCTGCGTTATTGTCCTGTGTACGGCTCCTTCACTGACCGTCACTTTTCAGTTTAATTGGAAACCAGTGTAGGTGTGTAAACCCTGTTCTGCTCATGTGTGACCACTAGAGGGAGGCCAACCACCAAAATAAAAGCCAGTATTACAGGTGGAGACTTTATCACCATCACTAAATCTTGTTTCAACGATTAAACTGCTCCGACAAACCCAGATATTATATATTGTTTTCCTTCTTTTCACTGCGCTAGAAGTCAGATTTTCCGAGGGTCCCTGAAGGCATCAGCAGTCAATCACACCTGGCGTTAATCAGCTGATGATTGGGCGGCTCTAAGGAGGAGCAGCTTCAGTTCCTCCTCAGTGACTGCAGTGTGTGTGTGGACTCCTGATACCAAACATGAAGCTGTCACGACTGCTGCCCGTGTTTCTCCTCCTGTGGACTGACCGGAGAAGCTCCGGGATAAAGTCTCACCCCAAACCGTCCTGCCGGTACCCGCCGTCTCAGTGGTGTCGGTCCCTGGAGATAGCGATAGCATGTCATGTGAGTGGAGTCTATTTACAGAGGTCTGTTTTGTCTTTTACCAACATGGAGTCACAGCGGAGAATGCTCCAATATTCACAAACAGTATTTATTGTTATTATTATTATTATTATTATTATTATTATTATTAGATAATAAGAAATGCAGTATTAGCTAAATATGATAAATGGATGATTAATATGTGAAGAAATAGTCTGTAAAATCCTCTCACAAAAAGAGAAAAAATTATTGTTATATTGTATTTTGTATTATTATATTTTATTCAGTTTTCTCCATTGTGATCTCCTCTTTTTGAGGGAGTCACAGTTTTTTAGAGAACTTATAAGTCATCTTATGCACTTACATGTTAACAGCTGAAATACCAAGCAGCCTTTCCCCCTGTATGTATGAGGACAGAGTAAATTCTCTAAGAACACTGATTGTTATTATATATGAATAACTATAATGTTAATATAATATTATCAGTGAGCATCATTGTCCCAAACATGAGAAAAAAAAAGTCAGAGTCTGTTTAAATGAGAGTCATGCTTCAGAAATTGAACACCAGTGGTTCTTCATGTGACCAACTGGGTCAAAGCACACCAACACTTAATTAGTTTAAAGCAGAATGGAAGAAAAACAACCAAAAACAAGAGTTTGTTTTCGTTTGTTGTCATACAGACCTTGTTGTCTGTTTGTACTTTATAAATACCGTAAATGAAATGCCCATTGGCAAGACATCAGAGGCAACAGAGCAGTGACGTCTTAAAAAATGACAGCCTTATAAACAGTTAATGAAATGACGAAAAGCAAGTAGAAGCTGTATTTGTCTTTGAATGTTTCAGTTGTGAAATCTTTTTTGTTTTTAACTAAACTGCTGAATTAATCCCCCCCCTCCTCTGGATCAAAACAGGATCTTGTCCGCTCTCACCATCTTATCCACTCCATCAGTGGATGGATAAAAATCACACACTCCTCTTTATGACATACTTGTTAAAATGGTTTTACTAAATTTTAACTAATGTACTGTTTTTTCTTCTGTGTACCTTTTGCTTTAAGGAATTATTGTTATTGTCCTGGCAGAACATGCTACATATTATTTTAACCAAACTGGAAAACCTGGAGATTTAAAAGCTCAAGATGATGCCTTTAACTCATCCCAACCTCTTTTATAAACATATACATAAACATAACGTGACACTTTCCAGAAACCAAAGTTACTGTCTCATATATTCATCGTGCAGGTTCAGAAGCAGTGTATGGAAGTGAATGCCACCAGATCCTACCAGGCTGTTCCGCCGGTATCTGTCACTCTGTACTACGAGAGTCTGTGTCCGGCCTGCAGAGTCTTCATCACCCAGCAGCTCTTCCCCACCTGGATGATGCTGCAGGACATCATGACTGTCACGCTGGTCCCTTACGGGAACGCTAAGGTACACTGATCCTCTATAAATAATATATTAACTAAATATCATCGCATGCTTCTGAGAGTTGACTCTTCTCTTGCAGGAGCTTGCTTCAGCCAACTCTCCCTTCACCTGTCAGCACGGAGAGCCTGAGTGCAGAGGAAACATGATCGAGGTTTGAATGTATCATCACGTGCACCGCTGCTCTGTCACATTTCAGCCAATACAACGTAATAACTTTAGATTGATCTGTTCCTCAGGCCTGTATCATCCATTTAACGGGACATTCAGCCTTTCAGATCATCTACTGCATGGAGTCAGCTGCAAACGTTCTCAACGCTGCACAGCCTGTGAGTATCCACAAAATAAACTGAGGCTTTGCACAAAGCACAGCTGACAGATGCTCAGTTAACACATTATTTGTAAGTGAAAACAAAGGGGAAGATACTGTAAGTGTCAGCTTTGTAAAATTGACCAGCTGTACAGTAATTACTCTGGTGGTGTTTTGTTGAACCAGAGAGTGGCTCTGCAAAATCAAAACCGGTAATTTATCTACATTTCCTTTTTGCTTTAGGGTGCACAGAAAAAAGAGCGATGCAAAAACCTTGAGTGCGTAATAAGTAAAATAGTTTTACTTGAAATGTGTGTGTGTTCATGTGGGAGTAGCTCACATCAATAATAGTAAGAAGCTTCCTGAGAAAATACCTTTTTATAGTCAATTTTTTTTTAAACTGTAAAAACAGTGAAATGTTTCTTCAAGACCAAAGTTTAAAACTTACAAAATATAAAGTCATAAA
Source organism: Cephalopholis sonnerati (assembly GCA_019142605.1). Taxonomy (NCBI): domain Eukaryota; kingdom Metazoa; phylum Chordata; class Actinopteri; order Perciformes; family Serranidae; genus Cephalopholis; species Cephalopholis sonnerati. The sequence continues at coordinate 26,294,473 of JAGQAX010000006.1, forward strand.
GGCAGCATGTCTGTTTACTATGAAGAGAAAAGTGACGAGGCCTGTAGGGATTTAAAAACGAGTAAAAACCCTAAAGACTCTTGCTTTAATCTAATCTAATGTGTTGTTGGTGATGCTGTGTTGTCTCAGTGTCTCCAGCTGTACGCGCCCTCTGTCACCTGGTTGAGTGTCGACTCCTGTGTGAGGGGAGGTCTGGGTCACCAGCTGATGCACTCCAACGCCGCCATGACCAGAGCGCTGAACCCCGCGCACACACACGTCCCCTGGGTCACCTTCAACGGGGTAAAACAGCTCAGAGCCTTATTATGATCCATGGATGTACAGGAAATAACACAAGTAAAGTCATAAAAAGCTCAGTTTTCTGCTTTGAATGAAGTGGAAGTGTTCAAGTTTTCATTCTAAAAATATTTCTCTGGACCTAATTACGATGTCATTTCAGTGAGATGTTGATTAGTTAAAATTTGTAAAGTTAAATAATTAGTAAGAAACTCAAATCATCAAAAAACAAAATGTCCTTCATGATTTTGTTTGGTCACATAGTTATGTAACAAAAGTCTTAGATTCGTGATGGATGGATGTAGTTTGGAATTGTACTCCTCACCACCTCTGGATATCCGTCTGTAGTGAAGAGCTGCTGATGAAGCTCTTAAAAACCGATGTGTGACAAGGATGGAAAGTTGTAACCGATTTTAAAGATCATCAGCTGTTTCTGTGTTTCAGGAATACACAGAGGAGAAGGAGGACAAGGCGATGTCATCCCTTTTCAGTTCTGTTTGCCGACTCTACAAGGTGAGGACGTGTGTTTTTTCTTTTTGTTTCCAGCTCCTGTGAAGCTACACATGGGATGTTAAAGTATCAGTGCTGGTAGAAATAGGGAATCTTTTCACAAGGTAAAAATGAAAAATAAGCCTTTTCTTTAAACTCTATTTTTAATTGATTTATTTTTTTAAATGTTTTACTTTTGATTTTTTTTTTTTTTTGTATCGGTCCTACGCCTTTCTATTTTTTTTATCTGCATTTATTTATTTATTACTAATTTATTTTATGTCTATTTATTATTATTATTATTATTTGTTTTTTTATTATCCTCTTTTACTGTCTCTCTATGTATCGTGGTACTTACCTTTTGAAATGTAGAATTTGAACTATTGATTTATGTATTCCCTGAAAATGTTAACAAAACTCTGCAGGGGAAAAAAAAAAAAGAAGCCAGAGCAAAGGAGGGGAAATTATTACTTAAAAACATGATACATTTACTCTGTATATTTGTCCATTACTGCTCACCCTGACAGTATGTCCCAGTGCTAAACTACAGATAGTGTTTGTGAGTATATTTGACAGTTATTAATCTGTGAGCGTCAGATGTGTGTGTGTGTAATGTGTGTGTAACTGTCGTGTCTTCAGGGTGTGAAGCCTCCAGCCTGCACAGGAGCTCCGGTCAGACTGAACAGAGGCTTCTGCTGAACGCAACAAAACCAACTTAAATATGTGTGAAAACAGTAAATCATTACAAACATAATGTACCAAATAACAGCATCAAAATCATGTTAGCATGTTTAGATTTTGTTTGTAGTTGATAACAACAGTGTAGATGTGGTGTCATACACTTTTTTTTTTTTAGGTGCCTCTTGGTATGTGATTGTAAAGTGGAATAAATCTCTTGTCTTATACATATTGTAGTTTTTCATTAATTATTTCCATGTGAAACCTGTGTTTAATACAATCAATATAATCAATTATGAAACAAAACAACCAGTCTGATAAATTTCCATATTATTTATTGGCATTTTCCACTTGAAACACCCTGAACTCCCGAGAGTCTTTTGGCTTAGAATGAGAAACAAAAATATAGTTTTTATTTTCTTTGACAAAAACATTGGAGTGGCAGGTGTATACTTGTAAAGCATACTTGATTTTTAGGCTCCAGAACATAAAATCAAATGTCCTATGTTACAGTACTTTGTCCGGACAGACACGTTTGAAGAATAAATATCTTTATAGAAGTTTGCACGACACAGAGGCTGAGAAAACAGCATGAACATTAATGGTGGCAGTATCAGCGCGACACAATAACGGAGAGGGAGCAGCGACTCTCCTGCTCGTCAACACATTTAACACTGTATGGCACCGATGTCTCCTCATAAAGAGCCACGCTGCTGTGTTTTAACATGCCGATGTGAACGCCTCCATCACTGAGCTACATTCAGCCGACTGGAAACTGAAATCAGTCGTTGTTACATGTTTCAAATCCACAGTAATTCCACATGATGAAAATGCAGTGCTGAACTTGTATGTTTAGCATTAAATCACATGAAAATTATGCGTTTTTCTTCATTCAAAATGGAGGAATTTTTATAATGAGAGCTTCAAATTGTTGTGATTTGCTTTCCTGTTCAGCCATGGTGACTGTCGCTTCTTCAGTGTGTTCAATACTAACAGGAAATATAAAAACTCCTGTGCTGCAGGAGAGCTGTAGCTTTATTTAACAACTTTTTAAAAAATAAACTGTATTAAGAACATACTTCCTGAAGACAGATGTTTCAAATAAAACTAAATAATAGATTTTTTTTAAGAGGAATTGTCATATCTGTGTCCTTCATCATTTTTCATAACAGCAGCTTAATATTTTAAAATTTTATACAATGTGCTGACGTCTAACTGGCTCCTTCATCTATTGTAATCAAAGTTTCAACTAACTTAAGTAAATGTGCTTTATAACCAGCGTTTAACAGGTACTGTAGCTGCATAACAGCAGTCTGAATTAAAAGAGCCCAAGTTATATGGGTGGACTCAAGGTTTACACTAAGCACACAATTAAATATTTAAATACATTTGGTACCAAGGCCCAAAACAATATGAAAGTCTTTCATGTAAAACAAACAAGGTTTATAAAAAAGGCCACAAGGGTCAGAAAATATAAAGCCTTTTCTGTCATTTCTTGTGTGCAAGTAGAAACTGTGGCCTGTTGATGAGACGAGGTCTGTGAGTAATCCGAACATCCAAGCTCTGCTGCTGACAGGGTTCACCTGGCATTTTCATCGTGGAGTTTTGACGCTGGAAGCTAGGTAAAGTGTGGAATCAGCGAACATAAAAACGACATAATTCTTTATGCGTAGCTTGATTTCTCTTTGGATTTTTTTTTTTGTAATATATGTAAGGACAGAAGCAGAATGTTGCTGCTGTGATAAGAAATTTAAGATTTATATGTATTCTGATTCCTTCAGATTTCTATTTTTAGTTTGTTTGTTTTTTTAATGAGCTTTTTCTTTGCTTTCCCAGTTTTCCAGAACTGTAGATGAAACGGCACTCTGAGGCTCGGCATGTTAAAAACAGCACAATGGTCCTTTAACACTAGGCTCCAGCCACTCCTATCACATGTAAGGCTGATCGATAAAGCTTACTAGCTGAGTTAATGAAATACTGTTAGACTAGTGTTTTCTACGACTGCCGGACCAGGAAGTGCATCATGTCTTCGTGTAGTGCTTGTTTACTTCCTGGTCTCTCTCTACCTCAGTGACGGCGACAAACACTGCTCTAGACTGAACATGGACTCCTGAAAACTACACACACATTCTCAAGTCTCAGCTATCTGATTAAGGAAAGGGCTGAACAGACTGATCATGAGCTGCACAAAAATCTAATAAACGGTCTGCTTTAAATACTGTTAACACGCATCATTCGTAAAAACTAACACTATAAAGTCAATGACTTTGATACAATCATCAGGTTAAAATCTCTAGTGTAAAAATGTACAGCATCGTAGGCTGGCAGGTGTTTGTGTGTTTTCAACACTTATGGCACACAGTTATCCCAGTCGATCTGTCAAATAAGACTGATAACCTGATGGAACACAATCTGTTTAGTTTGATCCGATTCATTCCTGTCAGCACCTTCTGATCTCTACATCAGATCCTGTCGGCGGGGCGGGGCGGGACAGGAACACCACACTGACTCATTGGAATTATAAGATCCATACAGAAGACAGTGCATTTAAAATAACAAGCAGGCCCTTTACTATGTGTGAAAATATTGATTGACAAAGTTCAAGAAAAGGAACAACAATATTCTCTTGAGGTTTGAGTGAGGAAGAGCTTTTGGTGAGAAAATAATGACACGTCCTGATTAAAGGATAAATGTGGCAATATGACATTTTTCCTATTAAGCCCATGAAAAGACAAAAACCTACAATGAACTGATCAAACTACCAAGTACTGACTGTGTAGCAGCGTATTCCTCTGTGCCATAAACCTCCACTGTTGTGCAAGAAAAATAAAAAAACACACCGGTGAGCCACAATATTGCACTGAGAGACTCCTTCATTATGAACATGTGCACTGTAGTCTAGTTTGGATTCACCCCACATACAACTAAGGTGTGTTCTACCTCGTGAAAATGACTGCTGATTGAGTCACATTTGCTAAAAAACTAAAATTCCCTTTTAAAAAATGAAAATAAAAAATATGTGTGACACGTTGTAAAAGATTTACGTCCCTGGAGGAACAATAATTTTTGGGTTGAAACCCCACATGGAAGCAGGAAGTTGTAAATGTATTGAGAGACCGAACTAACACACTGTTGGTTTTGGTCTTTTCATGGGATTTGCTAACAAGAAAAATATATAAGTACACCTGCAATATCCTTAAAGCTCTGAGGAGGAAAAACAGGCCTTTACCCAACATGACACAATGAGCTCACATCTGCTCAACAGTGCAGCTCAAAGCTTAAGGCATTAATAAACTGAATGTTATTCTTATATGAGCAGATCATAACTGGGACCACTTTATCAATTCAAGTTCCAAAACACTGAGTGGTGGATAGTTGCCAATTAATTTTCTGTTAAGCATCTAGACACTGCAGCTCAACTAAAGCTTCTCATAAAGCAGAAGGAGTCTTATAATTCTAATATTATCACAACACCAGAAGGTTTTGAAAGCTGTTGGCTAAATTAGTTTGTGAAATTCTGAATCGACTAGCCAGTGAGTGTTCCTGCCCCGCCCTCTGGTACCTGGAGTCAGACGTCCTGTGCTGTGTCTGTGTGATCAGTAGGCCTACAGTGGACGAAGCCCTTTGTGTGACTGAATAGAAGAGCTGAAGGGCAGAGACGGTAAAGTGCTACTGCGGACCGGAGGCACCCTGATAAAAAATGCTTTTCAAGCACATAAACACAGACAAGACCAGCAAATGTACAACAAAGAACTGTTCAAAACCCTAAAACAATGACACCATTTAAAATCATCTCAGGTAAAAAAATAAAGCCCAGACTAATTATACAGGTGGTGTCTTTTTCACTTTCAACAGGTGAGACTGTGGCGCAGTCTTCTTCAGTGTTCAATCTCTGTGGTGCTACAAGCTGGTTTAAATATATATATTATTTGATTGCTTCAGTTGCCAAATTTTCTATTAAAGGGTTTTAATCAAATATAGAGACACGCAGGTCAAACAAAGTCTCAGCTGTCTCTGGTTTGGAGGTAAATCAAACAGGAAAGACAGTTTGGGGTGGAGGGTCGGGTCGGGGGTACCCACTACATCCGTGCTACATTAGATTTATGTTTCTCTTCATACCCTGAGGTTTAGGTCTATCGATTCTCTCTCATCTACATCTTGTATTTGGTAAAATGACTTATCTCTCACATCATTCTCAAACAAAGAAATCACACTCACTTATTCCCACCGGACTCAGTAATTTCATATCCTAAAATTAAAACTATGGTGCAAAATAATTTCCAAAACCCTGTCGGACCACCGCGATCTTCATTCTCATGTCTGAATGTCACAAACAGTTTTTTTTTTTTGGAGGAAGACATTTCCTTTACCTTTTGTTCTTGTTAGAGTATCACTCTTCATCCCAGTTAAAATGCAGCGGTCTTTGTCTGGGACACTCCGAACTGAAGCTACAACAAAGCAGGACGGGACACAAAGGCCGATCAGGCACCCAAAGGGCGGCTGAAATGATTCTTCTTGTTTAAATAGAAAATAAAACAGAGGCAAACGTCCCTCTGTTCTCCAGAGCGGGTGTCTCCAGTGTAAAGGGACTGTAGTGATTTTACAGACTTTATTGGTAAAGGCCTGCCCTGCCTCTGTCTCTCCACATCCAGAGCTCATGTCTCTCAGGCGGGGCAGGTTGTGCTGGTTGTTACGTGCCCATACGCAGGCACGCCACCCCATCGCCCTCCTGGCTCAGTTCTCTGTCCCTGTCGGTGCCCTCCCGTCCCGGGGAGGCCAGCGTCCTGTGGGGGCTCCGCACCGACATGGCAGCCAGATTCAGGGTCCGAGAAGGGTGAGGTGAGGGGGGACGGTACCTGCTGCTGCTGCGGCGGGGGTCTGGGGACAAAGAGGGGGAGGAGGAGTCCCGGTGACGCTCCCCACCTGAGTGGGAATCCTCCTCTAGGGGGCTCTCCAGGTCAGAATCAACTTCCTCCTCATCCTCCTCCTCTTCTTCCAGAGTGAGTTCAAACTGGAACTTGTCCCCTCCTCCTCCTCCTCCTCCTCCTCCCCCTCCTCCTCCCCCTCCTCCTGAAGGGACGGCCCCTCCTGCTCCCACAGCTGCTCCTCCTGGCATCATCTCCGCATGGTGCTCCTCGGGGCTGGATGGCGACGGGCTGCGGGGGATCATGCTCTGGTACCACTCCCTGTTGTCCTCCAGCGTGTCCAGGATGTCCTGGGCATCGGGGTGCACCAAGTCTGCCCATGTCTCCCACAGAGGGTGGACTATGTAGTCGATAAAGCCCACCTGGTCACAGAGATAATTTTAATAATAACAATAATAAACACACAAATAAAACTAAAATATGTCAAACAAAACAAAAAGACAAACAAGTGCATGAAGCTGGTTTAGTAAAGACGAAGGCTGCTAAGATGCTGTTTAGGAATTTCCTGACGACATGTTGGATGAATATCAATACTGTGTGTTGGGACTGAAACACGTCAGTGTGACAAGGACAGTGTTTTCAACAAGTATCCACAGACGACCCTAACATGCAAATCAAATAAACTGTTGACCTCGAGCGTGCAGTCTCTATAACACAGGTAATGTTTGCAAATGCTCAGGTAGGATTTGTGTGTTAAATTATCTAAGATCACAGATGACACAGGTCTGCATATGTACACTTCCAGGAAACCTTAACAACAGACTCCAAGGGCCGTATTCACACAGTTTCCTAGTGACAAATTCTGAGAAAATTCTTAGAATTGTGACGGTCCTTGTAAAGATAAAATGTATTCACAGAGCATCTCAGACCTTAGAAGAGCTCCTATGGTGAAAAAGGAGTAGAGAGGATGACGCTGGATGACAGTGAGTAAATGCAATGGTACAGATTAGATCATGCAGGAATAATATTTGTGGACGATCTCATGAGGGATACGCACACATTTCCCGCCCAACACAATAACACTATAACGCCAGAAATAAAATGATCACAACACTGAGATATTTGGAAAACTGGAAAAATACAACAGTGCAGCAGTGACGACTTCAGTCTGTCTCAACCTTCCATCAGCAGAGTGATCACTCTAACAATGAAAACACTTTCACAGTCAGCAGTTCATTTAATTTCCACTGGGTGTCCACACCTTGCAACCACACCCCCTCACTAAGATAAAAGTTTCTGTCCCTTTCCCTGCTCAGAGTTGCTCTGAGAACTTTCCTAAATCACTCCTAAACTACGAGTCCTTACTAAAAATTCTTGGAAAAAGTTTGCTTCAGAAAGTTTGTGAATATGGCCCCAGGTTACAAAAACGAAAAATGAAAGAGATGATGCTGACTCTGTCATCACACCGCACATTAGTGAACACTTTCATAAATGCAGCCATGTTTTGTGCTGAGCTCATGGAAAGCCAAAAAGACCCAGGATGTGAAGTCAATGCTACATGTCAAGTGAGAGCGATAAAAAGGATCATTTTGAAACTGATGCTGAATTTCTGGAGACACACATTTGTGTTTAGAGTCAGTTTTAAAGCCCCCTGTGAATGTCATCTGATTTAGAGAATATTAATTAATATGTGTTTACAGTCTGGAGTTGATCAAAGTAATTTATTCTGATTGAAATTAAAAATTCAATTTATATTTGTCGCCTTCTCGATGACCAAAAAATGGTCCGCCAAACACGAAACACATGTGCTGTGTGTAATAAAATACTTGATGTAATGTTTGACAGCAGCAAGATGGCAAACAGCATGCGGGCCAGACAACACAGAATTTGGGGATATTTTAAAACAAAACAATTACTTTAATTACAATAACTGGATAACGATTTTGTATATTTCTATCTATCTATTGAGCACGTAAACATGAGCATGAGGTAGAGAAAGTATTGTGTTTATACTTAAACAATTCATTACAAATGCGATGGATCCAGTAATGTTTACCTGCGTCCACACTCTCTGATGTCAACCTGAAGTTTTGAAACTTTAAACTCCTTGAACCTTTATTTTATTTTCCAATATCCTTGTGTGTCAGTGGGCGTTACCTGGCTCTTCTCTATGGAGGCGTTGTGTTTGTCACACATGGGACTGATCTCCATGCCCTTGTCCCGTTCTCTGTCTCCCTGGGTGAAGAACTCCACCATGATGCGGTCCGTCCACTGGCGGTAAAGCTCCAGCGGTTTGGTTGGGTTGCTCAGGTCGGCACAGTGGACCATGTTCTGCAGAACCTGGAGGAGACACGCTGAGTCAGACCCTGCTGGTGATGTACTCACAAAAAGCAGCGGTCATCACTTGAGAGTTGTAACTAACATTCGTTATTTTTCATATGTAGATATACTTAAACTCTGCAACAATAATACACAGTGTAGGTTAGATCAGCTCTATACAAATGCAGTAACCACTATTGGTCCAGCAGGTGGCAGCAGTTTCACACCAACTCCCTGGTGAACATACAAACAGTTCAGTTTGTTGTGAGTGAAGGTTTGTGAGGAATCATGCTGCTGCCACAGTCTGAGATCTACTGCTCATTACTTACTGCTCACTTTGAGTGTTTCAGCGACAAAATAATTCAAAGTTTCTAATTATGGCGACAGATTAATGATCCATTCCTAAACTCTGACTCAATTCACTGAGACTGCAACATAACATTATTTTTTTTATTGTGACTAAAATGTAAAAGTGAACAAAAACATAAAGTCTCTACTGTTTATACTGGATTTTATGTGAACTATGTAGAGTCATAATGCTGATGATCAGTTACTTGTATTATGGTTGTATACTAGTTAACAGGTTGTACACTGTATAATTACTGTACAGTATAAGTAGATATGTATTGCTTTGTCTGTATGGTATGTCTTATGTCTGATGTTCAGTGTCAGCAGGGTGTGTTCTCACCTGGATGCGGTCAGAGTAGTTGTCTAGCAGCAGGACTCCCAAACTGGTCACCTTCTTGGTCTCCACCATTGTCTTCATGTCCGCCAAGAAGTTCATGTGTTTGGACATATCTGTGGCAAGCACCTAAAGAAGACATTCATCATTATCATCAGTCACTCTGTTTTAACGAAATGACACATGTTCATGCTTCCCATCTGACCTGTAGGCTATATGCTGTTTATATTATGTGGTGTTCTTGTTTCTTATATTTCCAAATACACCAGGTTCTGCTGGGTTTAACAGTTATTGGAGTGTTGTGAATGATGCAGAAGTGTGTACATGAAATGATTCTGATGATGCTGTTAGTCTTGCAGAGACTTACTAAATCTGATCAGGATAAAACAAATAAAAACAAACTAAACAAGACAAAACAAAAACAAAGACACTCTTGTATCGCCTCCCAGCTTCACTGCAGAAGTTATACCTGTGCTGGGTCAATAATAATAAAAAAAATACTCATGGATCTTTTTGTCTGATTCAGATTGTTCTGCATATTCTTGCCAACTCATAATGTGATAAGCCGTTGTGTATACTGTATGGACAGAGTTTTACTGTACACAAACTTTACTGAACTGAGAACAAAAACCACGCGGTAAAGCGTCAGCTCAGGTACAACACGGCTGAAAATTCTCTCAATACGTCGTGTAAAAAGTGCATCAGTCTCACCATGTCAATCACCATCTTGCGGAGGGAGTCTCTTTGTTTCTTGCTAAGGTTTTGGAAGATGTCACAGTTGTCTTCTTGCAGCAGTTTGAAGCCCACAGCGAGGTGGTGATTCTCCAGCACCGAGGCATCGTTGTACATCAGCGCTAGCTCTGAACCTGGAGCAGTATAGATTTAAGTTGTTCAAACCGTGTAACAGGACACCTCAAACATAGTGCTTCTAAATATAGCTTTCTGAACCAGTGCAAATGGTAACCCAGTCAAAATGAAGCAGACCCAGCTCAGCTGCAGCATAAGTAAACACCAATCAATATGTCAGCAAAATTTTCTGTTCTTAAATATTTCAAAGTGTCTGAAAAATGTCCTGAATGCTTCTTTTCCCTACAGTTTAAAAAATGTTGCAGCATTTCAATGTATTTCTGTTACATCTTTAAAATGTTCCAACTTTTAAATTTTTAAACTGTAGGTAAGGCAACTGGAATTTAAAAATATATATATTTATTTTAAAGTAAAAAACATTTTGCACTTTCGTAAAGACAAATCTAAAATTCCTCAAACATAAAAAACTTTGAATTTTTGTTCTGTGAAAAGGAACATACTGGTGTTTATTAGGAACTGGTTGGTGACTCCCGGGTGGTCGACATCGTGGATGGCACTAGCAAACAGAACAGCCATGATCTCCAGGTCTGTGAACACCGCCTGAGATGAACAAAGAGAAGGAAACATATTAATATAAAACAAATACATCGATACTATATTGTAGCTCTGACTTAACCAGATGCTACAACAACAACATTTTCCTCAGCTCACCTCTAAAGCGGGGGTGGACAGGAGGACGTGGGTGGACTGCACCACATCAGCTGCATGAATGTTGTTGTGATAAGCTACGTCCGCATGGTAGTGATCCTCCAAGGTCATCATTAAGGTGATGAAGGTGTCACTTGGGATCTTAAAGGTTTTCAGAAGGTCCCGTTCCTGACAATGTGAAGAGTAAGAGGAGAGAATCAGAGTCACATCAACTACAAATTACAGTTTTTCTCTTCCATGGCTTTGGTTCAACTGACTGGGAAAGTTGCTATTAAGGTTACCAGCAACCAACCAACTTTGTTTATAGGTTTTAAACTTTTTGTAGCACATCCTCTTAATTTTTTTCCTCTCTTGTGAAGTGAGCAGACTTTGAGCTGAGGGATCCTCCTACCTGGAAGACGGAGTACATGATCACCGTCAGAGGGCGGTTTCCTGAATATTCTGCTATCTTGAATATATCCAGACCCCAACGATTAATGTCCTCGACCTCCTGGAGAAGTAAAACAGGACACCTGTAAGACACAGTGTGTGTGTTTCTATGTCTGTGTGTGAGAGTGTGTGTGTGGACCCACCTTGGCCAGCAGGCTCTCGTGGGGTGTGCTGACTCCAAAGCGGGGGATGCAGGCAGGTGCTAAGCTGGGGCTCTGTGTGGGCTTTTTCACACCACTGATCTGTGACATCGGCCTTTTCTTCTTCTCCTTCTCCTTAGAAGGCGGAGACAAGATCTCCACGTCATGTTGTTTCTCTGCAATGTGTACAAACAGACATAGACGCATACTGTTCAATATACGTGTGTCTTCAAGTCATTTCAAATATTCAGACCTTGCTCGATTTCTCCACTTTTGCTCCACTGTCAAAGGGATCGTATCAAATTCAAGCAGGTATCTGCACAATTTCTATGACATAAATGCAGCAAATTTAGAGTTCTTACAGAGCTACATCACCACCTCTTAAACTGAACAAAATGTAAGTTTGTGTAGGAGGCGTGCAGGTTTTCATTCACACGTTGACGAATATGATCCGACTCTGCTTAAATGCACCTAAGCTGTTAGCAACCAATGGTTACAATGAACTATATTTTCGACTGTAACACTGCACGAGCTAAAATAAATCAGAAAGTGTGTTTATCAGTCATTAGTCACATTCATAGTCTCATTGTTTTTCCTTTTCTAACAACTCACTGAGACAATGCCTCACCTCAATGGGCCATAATTCAATAACTGTTTTAATAATAATTGTTCTTGAAACCCATTGACACAGTTTTCATGAGGATTCTGACAGTCACCAATGTTCTCTTATTTGAGATTTGTTTTTAGGTAAGAACAGAACATCCGTACACACAAGAGCACACTTACACATATTTTGCATTGACATGTTTGTGCAGATTGATTGGTTGTTGTGTTTTCTTCAATTCTACAGTTGTATAATATTACATAGGATTTAAATTATGATAATATTTTTAAAAAATTATACATTTTTAAAATAATTATTTTGATTATATTACAAAAGTACTGTAGTATTCTAAAATAAACACAACACTAACATTTTAATTGACATTAGTTATGTTAATGGCAACCAAAGCATCTTAAAATTAGAGATTGATCATGCATGGAAATATCACAGGCAGCTCAGGCAGGTGGGACAAAAAGTGGCAAAGCAGCGTTCTGAGTAAGTTATTAATAACTTAATTAATAATTATGAGAGCCTGTTTGGTGTTCACTTCCTGCAGAGGAGATTTTGGTGAATGACACTGTTCTTCAGCTTCAGTGGACAAAGATTTTAAAGGTTAAGCTTCTTGTCAGTGAACACTTCAACATCTTTGCCTGAACTCTGACAGTAACTGTCTTTGAAGTCTTCTGTATCAATGTGCTGGAAATGTGCAGTTAGCAGTAGCAGAATGTATGATGTCTGATTTGCTATGTTTTAAGGTATATAATCCCTCAAATACCAGTACTGATACTATTAGTGCTTCTACCAACTCTGGCTGCTACCTCTGCTGCTGCTGGTCCACTGCTTCAATTCCGCTACCATCAACTATTGCTACTATAATCACCACTTATGTTATTATTACTACTGCTGATGCAACTACTGCTGTTATACTTGGAATATCCTTGGGAATGGTATCACGATTATAGTGACAACAATTATCACGGTTATCAGTACACTCGCTATATTATCAAAATGTTTTATAAATGTTCAGAAAGCACTGATACACACACTGAAATCACATTTTAATCTATACTAGACACACAAGCAGCTTGTTTTTGAAATCCTTGCTCGGGTGTCTGTGTCACTGTGGCATCACTGACTTTGCCCACTCTGTAAACAAAGCTGAAAAATCTGCGGAGCGCTTTTACTGGCGTCCGCCATGTTTCCACTGACGCAAAACAAACCCATGTTACATGCTACGCCTTACCCGCCTGCGTCTAGGAGACTGTTGCTAACTTTGATTGATGCTGCAATGTGAGTTTTTCAAAGCGCAGAAATCAAACACGGTTTGAAGATAATTAAAACTTGGAAACAGTAATACTAACCATGGGGACTTTTACTGGGGTTTATTGTGAAACCGGTAACCGTTTCATCCATAATTATACGGTCAGCATTTAATTAATCATGCACAGTTTCTCTTGCTGGTGTGAGAACCACTACTGCTAACACTACAAATATTATGGTGAGTGCATCAGCTAATACAAATTCTACTAGCAGTACTGCACCTGCTGCTTCAGACACTTCACTAATACTGCTTCACTAAACCTACAACAGCCTGAACTAAAACTACTAGTTGTACAATTTTAAGCAGTGGGCAGTACACGTAGTGTGTAAAATCTAATTGAAACTTGAAAATGGAATTAAATTTATATTTAAATCTAAGCAATATGTATTAACTGTATATGGACCATGGTTGGAAGGTGAGCGACAAACAGGAATGTTTACAGTTATGATTAAGTACACTTGCAGTATATAGCTACACATGTTCTAAGAGCAAAACAAAGTGTGCATGAAGTGGACTACATGTCAGTAGGTGCAGAACGCCGGTAGTAGAAAGCTAAGGATGATGGGAAAAACCTGTCAGCTTCTCAGGAGCTCAGCATTGTCCTGAGCTTGATGACGAAGCGCTTCTCATGTTTTTCCGAATGTGGGTTAGAGAAGGCTCCATTGCGTCTACAGGTTGGAGATTTATTTTTCTAACCCACAGTGGAGCTTGTAATCCTTTAAGCAAAAACACGGAAATCATCAAAGCAAGGTTTCCACCGACAGCATCAACAAAATCTCCATATGACTTGTTGACACGAAGGTGTTGTCCCAGCTGACACGATAGTGTTGAAAATGACTCATCCGTATTTGTACAAACCGAGGAAATAATGATCCCATTTTGACATCACAGACAGCCTGCGTTACCTCACGTCCACAGATCATCCTCAGTGTTTCACATCCATGTTTTTTAACAGCACAGCAGGAATGACTGCTTGAACAATATCCAGATCTGAGCCCAGATACAAGCACACGCCACCATAAGGATGCAGAGCGACCTGAGTGGCAGCGTCACACGAGGCGCTGTCTGGCCTCTCTCACCTCTCTCACAGTGCCTCCTCTTCCTCACACCCAAAACCATGGTGTTCATTTCCAAACGCAGCCGGGCTTGATGCCGAGGTACTCATGTCAAAACGGCAACCGACTGACAGCTCCATCCTCGTTCGGCAAGACCTCCATCCTGCCGGCACGGCTGCTGAAGACTGAGCCTCCTATTGATGCAACACGCCGTCTAATAATATTGCACCCTGTTGCTACGACAACGCCACACAATGTGTCCGGGAATGCTGTCTGTCGCCGCGCCTCCTTCTCTTTTAGGGAAGGAAAAATCCTCACCTTCTTCATCCCTGCCTATTAACCAACACTCCTCCCCTCCTTCCTCTGTTTTAGAAACATGCTCTCTTCATTTTTTAGAAAATAAAACCTCCTCACATTCACCGTTCCTCCCTCCTTCTCTCTTTCCCTGGCTTAAAAATGCTGAAATTCCCCACTCCCTGATTCTTTATAAATCCTCCTCTTTCACCTTCTTTTCCCCAAAAACAATGTCCTCCATCTCCCTTTTCAGAAATCTTGTATGTTATGTATTTTACTTCCCCTTTCTTCAATATCCTCTTATGTTCTTCCTTTACTTTCTTTCAATTTCCTCTTCCATGTCACCAATTTTTCAACAGTTCTCTCCTCATTTTGTCTTAACTTAAAACATCCTTCTCTCCTTCTTGGATTCCTTATAAGAACATTTTTTCCTCCTGATTCCTGACCCTTTTCAAATAACTATTCTTTTTTGTTCTAATAAAACACAAGCAAACCATTCATCTTACTTTAAAGACTTTCTTTTCTTCGCCCCCACCAACAGAACAGCAGTTTGGTGTAATGGTTATACAATAAAACTGACAGCAGAACAGTCAATAAAGCCAGATGATGCAATTATGCAAACTACTGTTAAAAGCGCTGGGCAGCACCACAGACACAGACACCGATATGTCTGTGATAGTGCCTAATGTAATTTCTTTCATTTCAGGATATTTTGTTGTGCATTCCATTTATATGTATGTGAGCTAAAAACACCTCTCAGTATAAGGCAACACAATTCAACAGCACCACAAACCACAGCCTCCAAAAATGACCATTAAGTTCTCCCTCTGTAAAATGCTTTCCTTTCCACAAAGTGAGTGTGCTGTCATTCATTTACGTCTGCCGTAAAAACTCACCTAGGAAGGTGTTGGCGATGAACTCTGACACCTGATTCCCTGAGCGGCTGGTCTCTGATAGCTGCGTCAGCTCACGGTTCAGCATCCTTTTGAACTGTACAGACACAACAAAACCATAAACAAAAAGTGAGGTGAGCAGGTGTAGGACTGCAGATAAATATGGTGAAATACATGCACCGATAAGATGCATGTTTAAACATCAGTATAACAGTAAACTTAATTGTGATACCTCTTTATAACAGAACACATGAGACCATGGTGGAGGTATTTTGTTTATACAAACCAACACCAATATAAGAGGACAAGCTGTAACATCTCTAACTATGTTGTCTGTTTGCAGACATGCAGGATAAATCTGCACTGTGGCTGTAAAAAAAAAACAGTGAAAGTTTTTTAAAAACAGAACTGTTCAGTGTTCCCCCTGAGTTTTATCGCAGCGGTAGCTTCCACACTGATTATGTAACAGCGTTGGCACGTGGTGGCTGAGGGAGGAGGGAGGGGATCTGTGTGAGAGAGTGATGCTGCAGTGGCTACTATGTGACACACATATGGGCACAAACAAAAACATACATACTGACACGAAACATAATCCTGTGGCTTTAACCAGTATGTGCCTGTTTATCATCTGATTTACTTCTCCTGGAGCTTCTCAACACAGTTGCTATGTCTTTCATGCTTCTTCTCAGGATTTAAGCACACTATTTCTCTTATACACACACACATCATTTAATCACATCATTTACAAATAACATACTCCTGCTGCTTTAAACTGAGTCACAGCCCTTAAGAATCTGTTTACATTACAAAATCATGACAGCTACTCCTTCTAACATGCATGTCCTTTTTCCCTCTATTTCAGTTACTCATGCACTCACTCACACACATACATGTACAGACACACACACACAATCTCAACATTCAGCCCTTCTTGTGGATGAAGCCCTGAGTCAGATCCAACGGGCACATTCCCTCAGCATTCAGCCCCCCTGCAAAGCCTGCACTGCCGATCAATACGTCCCAATGTAAACAAGGCAAGCCAGCAGCGCTCCCCGTCGCTCACCTGTCTGAGTCTCCAGCACAGACAAACGCAGAGAGCCGACGCAGGCATGTCAACCCACGCATGTTGATGTTAGAGGTCGCTAAAAATCCAAAACGACAAGCAGACAAGTTTGCTTGCTTAGTGTCGGGCTGCTCGCTCAGTTTCTACTCCGAGCTCAGCACGGACGACCACAACATGAGAGGAAGTCTGTTTGTAAATTAAATTTCCCACCGTCCCATGTGCTGTCCTGGAGGTGAGGAGGGTCGGAGGGGGAGGGGAGGGGTGGGGTGGGGTGAGGTGGGGAAGGCTGGGGATGTGGTCTACCATCGGGGGAGAATGGGTGTGGACTGCAGTCGCTCATCCAATTACTGTCACACACTGTCAATGAGAAACATAAAAAGGGAGAGAGGGAGAGCGAGAGGCTGTGAGGAACCCCCCTCCCCCGCCCTGCACGCTGGTCCCCCGTCTCAATCCAATCAGATTCGTCTGGCTTCAGGGGCTGGGTGAAGGAGAAGGATCTGATTGGCTGACTGGGTGATGGAGGGGGTTCTGAGAGTAGCAGCCAGACGGTGGAGAGAAGTAGGAAGGAGGGAAGTGCAGAGATGCTGATTAACTCTTTCAATGGAGGGAGACGCCATTCATGAACCCGAGTGTTTTTGGCCGTGTTCACAGAGCAGCTGCGTGTGTCAAAACATCTGAATCTCTCCACTCATGATGTTTCCTAACATGAATAAACAGGAAAAAGCTGAGAGGACTTGCATTGCTCTGCACACATGGACAGGAGAAACAAAATCTGATCCCAAAACATGTGACCTGCTTGTGATTCATTTATTCCAGCTAAAAAAGAATCCATTGTTGTCATGATAAAAGCAAACATTCCTAAGCTCAGCTCAGGCAAAATAAGACTGAAGATGAATAGATTTTTTGTAGAAATAACTCCAAAATGAGAACAGCTCTGCCTCTGAAACACTGAAGTTTTTATGCACTTACTTTCATCTTAATTTTAGCCACTTGCACAGTGCAAAACAATTTCAATATAATTTCACATTTTATTATGTCAGTTTTTCTTTACAATTAAAACTTATTTATGCAGGTAGATCTCTGATTAAGGGGAGGCAGAAGTAGTGTAAATTGTTGAGGAATAAGTCAATGTATGGCATGTAAATAGTTTCAGGTTGTTTCATATAGGTTACGATTGATTTATACGATTGCCCCCCTTCTCCTCTCCCTCGCCGCTCAGCTTTCACATTGTAATGTTTTTCTACTACACATTTTTGTTTTGCTACAGTGTAGAAAAAAGCGGCACAGGCAGACACCGCTGCTCCAGGCACCATCATTATCAAGGACTGGTTGAGCAACAAGGTGAGGCTCTGCTCCTGGCCGGAGCTTCGCCTCAGGTTGAACATGGGCGTGAAGCCAGATGTAGGTCTAACTGCAGCGGGCTGTGCTGCTGTCTGATTTAGAGGCATCACTGTTAAAGTAATACTGTTTCATAACCAATTAAAAACTCTTTGTCCACTTCCGTGTTGTAGTATAGTTGGTGTTCACATGTGATGCGTACTGTACCAGAGTACATGTGAATTGTACTCGAGACCACCTTGAGAAGTGGACTCAGGTGAAGATTGATGAATTATGCCCGGGTACGGTACACAGTGTTTACACTAGTCAAATGAACTGGGCTTTGGGGTCATGTGTACTTGAATCTGTATGACTACAGGACTCCATCTCTTTATGAATTTGGGTTTTTGAAGCCTGAGTGCCAATGTAATTTGCACCTTATAAAGTTCCCATAGTTTTTAAAGCCAACTTCACTGATCCGTTCTTTAAGAGTCTGTATAAAGTTGAGTCACATGTCCTCTCACCTTATTGGATGCCATCTCGCTGACTGAGTGTCTCGTCTGCAGCGTCTCCAGCTGGTCCAGACACCAGTCCAGCTCTTCCAGTGTCTCCACTGCCAGCTTCTGGTAGGGCTCCTCTGAAATGTCAGAGGTCACACAAACACGTTACAGGTCAGACTGCTATGAAAACATCCACATGCACCTGAGCTGTGGGGTGCTCTGTGTGTTTGTGTTTACATTTATCAAAATCAAAATCAACACCATAAATCCATTAAATCTCTTTAACAAGGCTTTTTATGTTTAGCACTATAGTACAGTATTTTCATAGAAACACAATGACATGAAAGTATGTGCAGTTTGTCCCACCATACAGGGATATTAACACCGACCTGTGAGACATGGTTTACACATAGATGGCTGGTTGCTGCTTGACGGCCGCCTGGAACAAGGAACAGATGAGGTGTTAGTAGAATAAGAAGAAAACAAGCAATTAGTCATCCAGTCTGTTTTTCTTGGTCTTACTTGTTTGTCACACGATCTTGCAGATGCGTCAGAACAGCAAAGTTACTTCTCACTGTTCGTAGACTAGCAAGAACCTAAAAGGGTAAAAACAGAAGTCTGAGTACTGGAGGTGTGTGAATGGGTCTGGCTGGAGACAAGCAACACATGTCCTGTGTGGTCTAACACGTTACCTACGGTAATGCTGGTGACAAACCTGAAGACTAGCTGAAACCTACAAAGAATGGACAAACCACACACAGACTGCTCTGACCAACTTGGAGCACAAATGACTAAACAACTGGAGTTCTGGATGTACACACGCCTGCAAATCCTGCGAGAGCGCCAATATGTTGCATGTTCTTGGTCCAAAACAAACATGGAAAGCAACCAGCAGCTTGTGCTGTTTATATGCAGTGCAATTTGCAATCAGTGTGTGTAAAAGCTTTGTTGTATGGTTGCTTTTGAGGCAGTGGTATCTAAATGTGTTGGTCTTTGCTCGAGCTCAAGCTTTAAAATCGCACTCCAACACTTTCTTGTAATACGGCACTGAAAAAAATGTCGAGTAACATTAGTTTGTACAATAATTTTGACAATATCACTAATAAGAATTTGTCTTTAAATTATTTTTAAGTGGAAACAGGCACTTTTCAACACATTTAAATGGCAATGGCGCCATTATTCTGCAGCCATTACACTGTGCATTAAATATTTACTTCATGATGATAAGTTAAAGTAAAACACTTGTCTATTTCCACTTTAATATCCAACTGCAGGTGGACCAAAAGTACATTTTAAACATTGGTTTGGAGATATAACATGTACACAGATTGTGTTAATAATGGGCACACGCTGAAGAGCACATACACACACATACTCAGAGCAAGCTGTTCAATACAAAGTGTGTGTGTGGGTGTTTTCTGTGAAAAATGAACCATCTCTTATTCCTCAAACCGGTGAGTAAGGGCCAGAATGTTTGTGCTCAATCATGCTCAATGCTAAAAGCCAACACTCTTAAACACGCCGCTACAGACCAAAAACAGTGAACAGCTAGTAAAATTACATGAGACCCCTGTTTTTGGCAACATTCAAACTTTTGTGATATTGTGATTGTTTTTTTCCTTAATCTTCAGTAGATATAATTAGTGCCTTGAATAAAGTCTGCGGTGTCCTTCTCAGTTTGTCAGAGCAGGGCCGACAGGAGTTCATGTCCTATGATATCGCAGTAAAAATAAGTACCAGATACATTCAATCCTACTGAAAATGGCCTAATATAAGAATGCATAAATCTATATCCTTCGTGTGTTTAATGCCACATGCTGGGCAATCTAATAGGCACACTATGGACAGCGTCTGGTGCAGAAATAATGTTTTTATTACCCACATTTGTATGGTTTTGTTCAGGAGGTGCTGACATTGATTGTATCAGCTGGACTAATGAATCCATCCAATGAATAAATGAAGTAGGCTAATGTGGTTACTGTGTATTGCAGCAGTGAGCTACCTTCCCAGTCAGGACTCTACTGTGGCTTAACTGACAGGAAAAGTTCAAGCAGCTTTATAATCAGTTTTAGAAATCTGTTCATTTTACAAACAAGTATGAGTATGCGTGCAAACAAAATAATTCAAAACATGTGCTGTGTTTCTACTGTGAAACTACCCCTAATGGTAAACTAAACTATTGACCCCTGCTGTAAACGTTGTCAGTTTTCACCTCACACCAAATCAATGCTGGGAAATAGCTACTGGATTGGGATTCTGTATTTATTTATTTATTTATTTGACTTGGCCAGTACATTTTTAGGCATTATTGGTCTCACAAAGCTACTAACCTGTGCAAATGGAGTCACTATCATGTCTTCTCCATGCCTGCAAAAACCACAGACAAACACAAACAGACATCCAGTGAAAAAGCCGTGTGATACAAAAAAAAAAAACCTCTTAACACAAACACACCAACAATGACAACAAATGTGTTTGTTTGTTGTCATCATCTTAATGTGAGGATTGTAAAGGAAGAGTGAGGGGTACAGTTCCCATAGTTGGTCTCAAATATCACACTGGACATAAGTAGAGGAGATTGTTTTAGTTATACAAACATTTCTCAGAGGCAAAGATGCAGGTTACAGTTAACCCTCAGAGCCAAAGAACCACTGCTTTAAATAAGTTTCAATGAGGCTGAAGCCCAGTGGAAAACACAAGAGGTGAGAAAGGAGGAAGACTAACACTCATTACTGGCAAGGGATCATTTATCAATACGGCATCTACTCATTGAGGTATAACCTAACCAGGCACAATAAACCTGCATTAAGTGATGTTTTTAGGATTACATGAGTTAAATGATAAATTTCTAGGCCATTTTTGGGTCTCTGGCCTCATGGTTCTTATTAAGTTTGCCATATAAAACCACTAGCAGGTATTTCCAGCTCAGAGCTTAGCGTAACAAAATGTCTGCTGCTACCTGTCCAATATGAAAAGGCAAGAAAAAGACAAATTCATCCAGGTGTTTGGTAAAATTGTACTGCAGCATATAGCAGCCAAAGACCCAGATATTTGTGTCAAGAGTTAGTGCAGCTCAAAGGTGAGTGAAATTTAAGGCCGATATTCAATAGCCCAGTGTCAGTCCCATGTTTCTATGAGGATCTATAATCACTTAATGCAGATTTAATGCTCTAAGCCTCCAAGATATATATTTGTATAACTGGCATTATGTGCAAGTGAGGAGAAGTGTTCGTGCATCAGGTGCTGGGAGAACAACTTTTGGCCAGTTTTGAAGAGGTAGAGGTTTCTGGAAGTTTTAGGGTCTCAACATGCACGTCATAACCATTCAGGCTTGAGGGTAAATCCATGCTGCCAGTGAATAGTACAGGTTCAGAGTCAGCCTGTCCAGCAAACATTTTGACGTTGAATAACTGCAGATACAACAGCCTGTGCACACTGGTTTTCACTGTTTTGTAAAATCAAAGCCTAAATATCAGACAGCCTTTTCATCAAATTAGCAAATGTCTGTACTTGTGATACCAGATCACCATCTGTCAAATGCTTGCTGGGACTGTTTCAAAATCTTTGCAGGGGTGATCATTTTCAAGTTGAGCATCCAGGATAGTTTCTTCAGGTTGTGGTCAGGGAAAGGTGGCGTATAAGTGGGGTGGTGGGAGGGGGAGGTGGAAGGGGTAATAGGTTTGACTCAAAACAACATGGCACAGCCCAAAGAGAGGGACAGAAAAGTCACAGCAGTCTTCACACTTTGTCTCACCGAGGTAGCCAATTGACTTCCCAATGCTTCAATCCCTCCTCCCTTCAAAACAAAGGAGCGACAGCTATTGGTGGTCGAGGCCCCATTTACACTCTGGCTTCAAAGAGACTGCTAGCTGCACAGAAAAATCTTTAGCTGTATAAACAGGTAGAAACTGGATGAAAAGCTAGTTCCCAGATAAGATTATAGTTTTGGCGTTAGTTGTACGTACCAACTAAACTTGACTACACTTACAAACATGAGCTCTGCTATCAAAAGCCTCTTTAAAGCCAGGTGCCAAAAATGCACTTTTTGGACATTAATAAATATGGACAATAAAATCCAGTGTTTCCCTTGTAACTCTACTGTAACAGCAGTGATACAAGTCATGTGATCTGATGCTATATACTGTATGTTATATATATGGATCAAATACGAGACACAGAATCTATTCCTTTCCCAAATGAAAGAGTCCCAATTTAGAGCGTCAGAATTAAATTAATGTATCCCATTGTCACAAAAAACAGTGTCAACTACAATGTTATCATTTATTTAATCATGTATGATTATCTATGCTTCACTGTGGAGGCACACTACTACTGAGTGATGTGGGAAACATGGAGATCAAGTGATTTGTTGGTATCCAGCACCTTGTCTGGATCTAGATGAAAAAAATAGCTTACACAGACACATCTTTAAACACTGATTTGTCACTGTCAAACTAATAGGCTCTTTCAAGCCTTGCAATGTTCTTCAGAAAGTTTGTAGCTGTTTCTCCTGGAAGAACAGAGGTCGGTTTTTTTTTTGCACTGTGAGGCAAACAAATAGATTTCCCTCCAAATCAGCAACCCCACACTGTAAAATGCAACATGAAGTAGAGGCTGAAGGCTGGCTGGTTTATTGGTGTTAAAATGATACAGAGAGCATCTTTAAAATACTCACAGGTCGCTGGCAGTGGACGAGTTTCGGGACATGGTTTTGGGAGAAAGGTCGAAGTCTGAGTCAGAGCGGTAGAGGAAGGACTCACGGCGCTGACTGTGGGGGAAGTTGGCCTGAAGTACCAGACCAGAACCCGGGCTAGTCTGAGAGTCCAGTGGACTGCGTCCCACCGACAGGCCATTCTCCACATCAAAACTACGGAGAGAGAGAAAGACACAAAAAAAACATAAATAGGACTGTTACAGTGTCTGTTGCTTCCACCTGTTAAATAAAATGTATTATTTGCTAATTAGCCAGAGTGTTGTTTTGTCTCACTTCATTATTCCTTTAATTTCATTATTTTGGTTAGTCTGGGATCAGAATATCTGCTAATACTACTACTGTTTTTAACAGCATCACAACTAATGCTACAATTACTGTCACTAGTGCTATTACTACTACTGCTGATGCTACTGAACTTAATTTGCATACCTTAATGACTTAAAACAAAACCTCACCCACAAAATGACCTTTTGCAAATCAATTACTCACCCCATGTTACATCTAATTTGTGAAGGAAACTGTTGATTGTTTTTTCTGTTTGTTTTTTTTTTTTGCGTGCCTCGACGATGAACGAAAAATCCAAAAATGGAGATCATTCTTGATGAACTGAAGCAAAATGTGACCACATTTAACAACAGCAAAACTATATCAAAACATCCATTTTCAAACTCCCACACAACTCGTGCTGTGTAAATCAAGTCTTATTTATCCAGTCGTATGTTCAGTGCTTCCCAAACACATGCATTTTTGCTAAAACCTTATTATACAAAGGATGGATAAGGTGCCTCGGCAGGTCAATGGAAGGCATGAGCACAGTTCAAACGCGCACGCCTGTCAAGGTGCACGTGTTTTAAATAGTAAGGTTTTAGTGAGAATGCACGTTTGGGAAGCACTGAACATACAACTGGATAAATAAGACTTGGATTATACGGCACAAGTTGTGTGGGAGTTTGTAAATGGATGTTTTGATATAGTTTTGCTGTTGTTGAGCAGCCTAATTTACTTCTTCACGAATTCAGGGTGACACAGGGTGAGTAACATATGCAAATGGTCATTTTGTGGTAGAACTATTCTTTCAATCAAGGGTACTGATAGAAAAAAATAGGAAGTGCTAGACTGGGTCAAGACCCTTGGTGTACATCATCGTAAAAAATCAGCTGCTCTTCAAGGATAGGGCAAGTAGTGACATAGAAACAAAAAGCAATGACTGTCTGGCTTACTTAGTGTGACAGTCCTTAGTGTGGGTCGGCAGTCAATGTATTACATACATATCCATGGACTTTTAACTATAGTCAGAGTGCCTCGGATGCATTTTCGGACTGCCAGCTCATACTAAGGACTGTCACACTAAGTAAGTCATTGCTTTTTATTCTCATGATGCTTATAGAAACTTTGCTTATTCAACATTGAGCCCCTTTTACACAGCCAGGAATATCATGCAGTTATTTTGTCTTGCCATTCTTAATAAAAGGCACGACTGCAGAGTTTCCCCGCCTTTCAGCCAGTAGCAGAGGTATTAAAAGTGCAGAATCAACGTTTACTGGCAGGATGGGACTATGGACTGGAGGAGTCTGAAATTTTGATGGCGTGATTTAATCACATGTGCGACCAACCATCGGGAGATTTAAAAAGCAGCCTGTAGCAGTTACCAGCTAACTCAAAGAAGAAGAGCAGCAACCCAAAAATGTCCACAGATTAGGAAAACAATGAAGTCTGGAAGATCCTTAACCTTCAAACAGAGCCGCCCTTTAACAGCGACTATAAATGATTATTATTGCCATGTTAATGCCATTGTTACTGTTTAAAAAGTGCTGCTGTCGGTATACTACTGTATATATCACAAAAGAGGCAGACATGTCACACCCATCATGCTTCTTTTGCTTTTACGATCTCAGCATGCTGTCTAAAATTACACACTGGAGAGGCATGATGCCGCCTCTGTTTGGCTCTGCGTAAAAGTGCAAAAGGACTTTGTATTGTAGTGGCCCTATATTGAGATCTCTGTGTAAGAAGGGCTGTTGACTGTGGTTATCTCTCAGCATTGCTTCCAAACCTTGTGACACCCAAATAATCTGATACTAATATAAAACAGCTCATGTAGCTGCTGGAGACGTACACGTGGAGAAAGAAAAGACAGAGCTAAGATAAGGATAAGACAAGGCTAAGATAAACTACATATCATAAAACCCCTGCAGTGTGAGTGGAGCTAAAGGCACAGAAGGCTGTGTGTCCGAATATCAAATGTTTTCAGATGCAGCAGCATGTGACGGCAGACATAAGGCAGTTACAATTATAAAAGGACACAAGACCAGGATATGAATATTAATCTGACAGTATGAAAAACCCTCAACAGCAAGACACCAATGTCTACTTGCTATAAAAAGGACAAAAAGGTTAGATTCAAATTTCCACCCCGATTGTGAGCATCTTTTTAAACAGGTGACCTTGTGATTACTCACTTTTCGCAAACACACACTCACACACCTCTTTTCCTCCGCTATCTCCACATGACGTCAACACTGACTTCATGCGTGGTACGTCAGTACAGCTGCTTACCCATAAACCCCCCCCGCCACTCCCGCTATCACCCCATCGCAGCCACCACACTGAAAGGCACCCCTATGACTGAACAAAGTTCTTTAACGTCTGCAAGCATCCTTTTTTAAATTTGGATTTCATTGGTATGATGAAAATGAAATTGTACATCCAAAAATCAAATTGTCAGCTGGAAACAACTAGACTCTGCCCTAATTTAATACCTTTGAAATCCTTCCAATCAAGATGAGGTCAGTCTGCATGGTCTGAATTAGAGGGTTCGGTATCACAAACATTCACTCATCAAATTCCATTCAACCCAGAAATTCCTTTGAACCAAACTAGTGAAGCAACCACTAAGAAGCAAAGAAGATGAACAAGGAGGGGCAAAGGAGGTCTTGACTTTAAGTTTTTGTCTGAGCACACAGAGGGGGTGATACAATGCTGAAAGGTTAAAGCTTTTCTACATGGAAAGTGTTCTCCTTCGTGTCTTTTTCAGCCTCAGCATGGTTCACATTTCTTTAGCGGGGCTGTGCCTTGCTCAAGGACACATCAATTCCTCAACAGCACTCTTTTTAAGACTGAAACCAGCTACCCTTTGGTCACAACTTTTCTTTTCTTCTCTGACCTGAATTCTAACACAAAAATATCTTCCACATTATTGCATTATAAGACACAGATTTTCTATGATTAAAGTCAGATTTTAATGTACCACTATGTGGATACTTGGGTGGTAATTTGAAGGTATTTGTGTGTATTTTTACCAGTTAGGTCCATTGTTATCTGTTATAACGCCCCCCCTCCTTCCCTGGTCATGACAATAGAAAACAGAGCACCAACAGAGCACTGGAAGGTTGCTTCTGTTTCTATTTTTAGCTCAGCCTGCCTCCAGCGCTCCAGCAATAGCAGTGCCTGATAAATGAAAGATGGCTATTATGCAATCGATGCTGAATGAAAGACCCAATTCACAGAAGCAGAGAGAGACAGACAGGAGGAGGAGGAGGTGGGGGTGATCGGGAAGGCTGTATCCAGCACAGTGATGTGGCTCAGCATCTCACACCTGATTGGTGTGGCATGGCAGAGAGGAGGAGCAGGGCTGCAGCAGGGCTTACCTCAATGATAACACCCCCACCCCACCACTTCACTACACCTCAGCCAACCCCGTTTTACACCCCCCAACCCCCACCCTGGCTCAGTGTAGTCGGCCGTGACGAGGCTCCATCAGAGGAGACCAGTGACGTCAGAAGCTATAAATAGATCTGCCTGCCAGGAAAGAGGGGAACTGGGAGACTTGTGACGGAGCTTACGTAGATACCCCCCCGCCCCAGGCAGGGTGCAGATGATTTCTCTCCTCCTCATGAATACATACATGAAGGATTTTCTTTTTCATTTTGATTGGTCGAGTGCTTCTAGATGACTCCGAGTAGGCATGCAAGACCATAGTATTTTCTCTCCAGTTCTTAAACTCGAGATTTTCCTTTTATGGTTTATTCAAATACATCTCTGAGTGAGCAGGTAGGATACTGAGGCATGTTGCTCAAGGACGCTCTGACAGTGTACATGGCCCCTGCCAAGACTGAACACAGTCAGATGGTCTCTACTGCTACTTAGTTATGTCCTTGAAGCAGTAAAACCTCTTACAGATTCAAATTCAGTTAAAACTTTCCTTGATCTGCCGTATCTGTAGTTTTTATATCCTCAGTAATATTTGACCTCACTTTTTTCTGTTGTGAGAACGACTATTTATACCATCACGAGACACTGAATCTTTCCACTGTAACACAGACCTGTACATTTGGGTATTAGCAGCTCAAAGTGACCTACCACCTCAATTTATTGGGATCTATTGCAAGCTTTAAATAAAGAATTAACCTGTAAAGTGTATAATCAAGCAATGAAATGAGGTTTTCATCCACCTGTGACACTGACTGTATGACACTGATATTTAATCATACATTAACTCAATATGTTAGATTTCCCTGCTCTTTAAAAATATACAACACAGGATGTCCTATAAATGTACTCATACAGAAGTTATCCCTCTCAATCATAACTTCAAACCCACTACAAGTGTATGGTAGTATATTTATCTGCAGAGACTCTGCCCTCTGCCTGTACTTCCTTATTTTTTTCTTATTTTGTCGTGGTCAGGACGTTCCTGGGCACACTGCGCAGGTTAATGAAAAGGTGGCAACCAGGTGTCACACCGTAAATAAGAAGCATGCAATTATAATTATAAATTAATTAATTATTTAATATAAATGATACACCATAATTTAAAAAATATAATAATTAAAATAAATGATTGCAGACAGTGCAAAACAAATGCAAATATAGCGAAGACTTACAAAACAAGAGTAAACCTGGGGTTGGCTTTTACTCTCCCTGGCGGTACAGGTTACAGACATTAACCAACACTTCCTGCATTTTATACCTCTGAGGCTGAAAAAATGAATTCATACGAACATGACTGCAAACCATATTACTAAATCACACATTCTTTTAGATCACAAATTTGTTTAAGCAATGCCACTAATGGCAGACAGAAAAGCAGGTATAGTAATAACATATTGCGTTAGAGTGTTTCTGCAGACTTCCATAGATTTTCTAATGTTTTTGGTGCTGTAAGATTTTCACAGATTCATAATCACCATTGAGCTTTTCAGCTGCTGCTGGTCACCAGAGCTTGCTGTTAGTCAATGGCATTCATTCCCATTCACAAGTAGCTGACCAGGCTTCTAATAGTAAGACAGCTCCCACTACTGGAGAACACATGCTACTGCAATATCCTGTAAAAAGGGCTCTGCTCAAATCTTGTCTTTTGTATCCTATCTATCTTAATTGTGTGTTGAGCTCTTTTTTTCAAACCTTCCTCATGATATTTTTTGTAATCTTCATTTTCAGTACAGCAGGGCTGAAACCAGCTGAACATAGCGTGCATTTCATTCTTATGTTAAGTAATCCAGTTATACTGTGTGATCTTATTTTCTCTCGTCACAAAAATAATAGAGTACTATTGGACAGACAATGGATGGCTCCTTTAGGGGGTGCATTTGGTTTATGCTGCAAAAAGGAAAAATAATGTAAATTTTTTAGAGCAAATTTAACGGGTATTAATCAAGACAGGACAAAAAGTATCATGTTTTTTTCAATTACAAACTGCTACATAAAATATAAATTACACTATGGGTAGAGCCCAAGCAGTCTAGTTTCTAAGGCTAATAATAACATATTCAGATGAAGCTACTACCATACTACTGCAACTGGGTAAGACAGGCATTCTCCCTTTAAACAGGCAGACAGGCAGATAAACAGGCAGCCTGGCTGGCGTCTTGTTCAGTTGCGGCACACACAACAAGTTGACCTTGCTCTGTCTCGTGCCTCCAGCATTGTTCTCCAATTCTCTGACGCAAATGACGGCTCCCTTTTCGCTCTTTAACTCTGTTTTACAAAAGTTTTCTCACACTCAAACACACACACACACACACAAACACACACCCTCTAACACCCACATCCGAACCTCTGCTTTTGTTCCCAGGATGTTTTCTTTGTGCCTCATCAACATATCGAAGAGGAGGAATCCTTTCTCCTTGAAACCAAATGAAAAGGACTGTAGTGTACGAATGCCCATTTGACTTTGCTGTAAACTGAATGATGAGATTAAACTGGGATTACAGTTTGGAGCTGAAACAATTAGCCATTTAATCAATAAGTGAATCGACACAGAATGATTCATCAACTATTTTACATTAGCCCTGTGATAGTCTGGCGACCTGTCCAGGGTGTACCCTGCCTCTCGCCCAGTGTCAGCTGAGATAGGATCCAGCCCCCCTGCGACCTCTAACAGGATAAGCAGTTATAGAAAATG
This sequence comes from Cephalopholis sonnerati, assembly GCA_019142605.1. Classification (NCBI taxonomy): domain Eukaryota; kingdom Metazoa; phylum Chordata; class Actinopteri; order Perciformes; family Serranidae; genus Cephalopholis; species Cephalopholis sonnerati. Next base: position 26,324,030 of record JAGQAX010000006.1, read on the forward strand.
ACTGAATAAAAGAACGAATGAATTTGAAAATTCATATACAATTTTCCTTACTTTCTGACATTTTATAGACCAAAGAATTAGCCGATTAATCAAACAAATAATTGATTGCAGCCTCACTGTTACTGCTGAGATGATTTGTTTTACATGTTTGATACAAATCAGTTTTATCTTCACGCTAACTTAAAATTATGTAAGGGATAAACAGTCACACCACTGTTAACTTGTACAGCTACAGACACTATGTTTATCTAAAAATGTCACTGTACTAAAGCTGTCGAAATAAAAAAACTGCATTGATGTCACACAGCGTATTTGAGTTAGGGCCAATTTAATGTTTGGTCATACCCAGGGCCAGTGTTTTTCATCCAAGGCTGACCTTATATCATCCTTATAAAGCCTCTTCTTAGAGTTAGCCTCTGTAATTGCATCAAAATGTAAACCCTTAAGGATGGGAAATTCAAAGTACAACCAGTTCCCCTTCTTGTCCGTGCACACATGTTTGTGATGTGCTCATGGGAACCAGGGCCGAGGGATTTGAGGAACTTTCTGTTTCTGAAGGGGGATGACACAGGCACAGGGTCAGAGGTCAACCCACACACACATACACATACATGCTCCCTCCTGTTTTCTTTCCTTGTAGCGTGGGAATTGGCCGAGGGGCCTAGCATCACACCAGGAAGGAGGCAAGAGGTGAGGAGGAGAGGAGGAAAACAGGCCAGGGACACTATGAATGTGTGTGTGCGCGTGTGCGTGTGTGTTTGAGAGAGAGAGGAGGGTTATTGAGAAAGTAGAAGAAAACGGCCAGAATGTACAGGAGTAGGGGAAAATTGATACAGCACAGTGTTACAATATTTTGTGTGGAAATATTGTATTAATACACAGATGCCAAGCTATCGATTTTTTAAAGATATGAATTATAAATATTGCAAATACAAATTAAAGTTTTGCTAACCAACTAGAATAATACATAAAGTGCTTTTCCAGTCTCATCTGACTGAAGTGAGATGAACAGCCCACCTTTAGGGATGTAAAGTGCAGTAAAGATACCGCAGTATATGTTATCTAAATACTTGGAATATCACAAAAGATTCAAAATCGCAACAGTACTGCATGGTGACTTAGGTATCGTGGTAATATAGTACTGTGGGGACTCTGGTGATTCCCACCTCTAAAATGTACTAATGATTTTACATGATGTGAAATGAGAAAAACAGCATAAATATAAAGCAGCTAGAGAGGAACCTTTTAGAAGGGCAGTGTGTGTGTGTGTGTGTGTGTGTGTGGGAGTGAGAGAGTTCAGGGAGAGTAGAGGGTTTGTTTGCTTTACACCTCAAACCTATTGTACAAACCCCATCTGCGGTGAAGTTGGGACGTTGTTTAAAATGTAAATAAAAACAGAATGCAATGATTTACAAACCATCTGTGACCTCTGTTTAATTGAATGCACTACAAAGACAAGATATTTGATGGTCAAACTGAAAACTTTTATTGTGTTAAATTAATATTTAATCATTTTTATTTTAATGTCTGCAACAGGCTCCAATGAAGTTGGGACAGAGCTATGTTTACCACTGTGTTACATCACCTCTCCTTTTTACAACACTCAATAAGCGTCTGGGCACTGAGGAGACTAATTCTTTAAGCTTTGCAGGTGGAATTCTTTCCCATTCTTCCTTGATGTACAGTTTAAGTTGCTCTACAGTGTAAGGTCTCCTTTGACGTATTCTTCGCTTCATAATCCGCCATACATTTTCAATTGGTGACAGATCTGGACTGCAGGCAGGCCAATCCAGTACCCGCACTCCTTTACTGTGAAGCCACGCTTTCGTAACTTTTGCAGAATGGGGCCTGGCATTGTCCTGCTGAAAGATGCAGGGGCGTCCCCGAAAAAGTCGTTGCCTGGAGGGCAGCATGTGTTGCTCCAAAACCTCGATGTACCTTTCAGCATTGATGGTGCCTTTGCAGATGTGCAAGTTGCCCATGCCATTAGCACTAATACACCCCCATACCATCACAGATGCTGGCTTTTGAGCTTTGCGTTGATAGCAGTCTGGATGATCCTTCTCCTCTTTTGTCCGGAGGACACGACGCCCTTGCTGTCCAATTACAACTTGAAATGTGGACTCATCAGACCACAACACACTATTCCACTTTGACACTCTCCATTTCAAATGAGCCCGGGACCATAGGAGGCGTCTGCGCTTCTGGATGTTGTTGATGAATGGTTTTCTCTTTGCATAGTACAGGTTTAGGTTGCACTTGATGATGTAGCGACGAATTGTGGTAGCTGACAGTGTTTTTTTGAAATGATCCTGAGCCCACATGGTAATATTTTGAATAGACTGATGTCGGTTGGCAATGCAGTGCCTCCTCAGCATTCTAAGGTCCCGGGCATCCAACTTTGGTTTGCTGCCTTGCCGCTTCTTTGTTGAGATTTCTCCATATTCCCTGAATCTTTTGATAATATTGTGCACTGAAGAGGGCGAAATACCTAAATTCCTTGCAATTGCACGCTGAGAAACATTATTCCTGAACATTTGGACAATTTTCTCACGGAGTTCTTCACAAAGTGGTGTGCCTCGCCCCATTTTGGCTTGTGAACAACTAAGCCTTTTGGAGATGCTCCTTTTAAACCTACTAATGACACTCACCTGTTCCTAATTACCCTGATCACCCCTGGGATTCTCCAAACAGGAGTTATTTGAGCATTTATCAACTTTTTGAGCATTTTTTTGTCCCTGTCCCAACTTCATTGGAGCGTGTTGCAAAAATGACATTAATAATGATTAAATATTAATTTAACACAATAACAGTTTTCAGTTTGACCATCAAATATCTTGTCTTTGTAGTGCATTCAATTAAATAGAGGTCACAGATGGTTTGTAAATCATTGCATTCTGTTTTTATTTACATTTTAAACAACGTCCCAACTTCACCGCAGATGGGGTTTGTATATTTGATCTGAAAGCAGCAGAAAAACAACCCGCTTCCCCCTCATCCAGCCCCCTGCCTAACAGATCTTTCCTTTCGCTGTCACTATGTGATGTTTGTACTATGTGTGTGTGTGTTTATATGTGTTTATATATTCATGATGACAGCACACAGAGAGGAGATGTTGGGCAGCAGGGCAAGAGAAAAACAAGCAGTAGAGTTATTTATGCAGACCCAGACCTGTGTATATCAAAGCAAGAAACAAAAGAGCCCACCTAGTTCAAACCACAAGTGAAGTCTAAGGCCCAAGCTTCCTGTTTCTGAGTTCATCACAAACACTCTCCTCTTTTTTCGAAGGGGCTGTATCTTTCCACTTTTCTTCAACTTTACATAACTAGCCTGTGCTGATATAATGAATGTCTTCTTCGTAGAAATCAATCTTAAAATATCTAAAAAACAACATTTGTAAATGTAACTACAGTCCACGGCGACCACGGCGGGGGTGGTTCTTAAATGAGGCAGCTGCTTCGCAGTGCTCTACAGCCAGCTGACTGTCTGAACAAAAAGCAAGCTTAGTTCAACCTGAATATAGACAAGCTACACACAATAATACAGATAATAACATTCAGAGAAATGGTTAGACACTTATCCCTGCAACCACAAAGGCCTCAAGGTGCTATAGTTGACTTTATTGACAACCCGGATGAGAAACTTTCATAAACATTTCATAAATAAACATATACCAAGACCACATACTCGTTCCACTAACAGTAACATTATTTCACTTAGCACTAGCTAAATTACCGTAGTCTCACTGTACATCAGTCTGCTGCAGAGAGAAGCGTACATTTCATAACATGCAAATATCATGAAATATTACTCCTCTTTGAGACTGCCACACCTCCATGAAGAGCCAGTTGCTCTTTCCATCCACCTGACCAGCCACTGTGGATTGCTGTCCAAACAGAGCAAACACTCCCTGCCCAACATCAACATCTGATCTCAGAGCAGCTCATGTCTCTCTAAATATAGCCAAGGGGAGGAGAAGGTTGCACCAAGTCAAGCCAGCTGCTGTGTTATTATTTTTCTGTGTGACCTCTGACCTACAGGCAGAGGAAGGACTCTCGCCTTTGAACACAGCAGACATCTGTTTTGATTGCTGCAACAAGAGAAAGAGAAGGTGAGATAAAAGGCCTAACATTACAGCCTGTGATCTATATCAGATACTGTGTGCAACCCTGTACATAATTATCACTACATACTGAGAGTGTAAAAGTTGCAACTTTTGTGTGTCAGCTGTATTTGTGTGACTACAGTGTGTGCAACCAGTGCAGTTGTGCAACTATTGTTTACACTACATTAGTTTTATCATTATCTGTATATGCTGTCAGTTTTTGGGCTGACGCTTCATTAGCAGCCATATCACTGGGGTATTTTTGTTACCATAACATCCCTTATTAACTTTTGCTTTAGGTAGACCTGATAATCCAGAGCACAGGCATGAACTTTCTGCTCACAGGGCACAGACCCAGGGGCCCAAAGTGTAAGGGTCCCCCTTGCCTTCACTTGCAAATGTCACTAAAATGAACATGTACTAACCAGGAAGAGACTCAAAATGACCATAAAAAGATGCCAAGAAACTGCAAAGAGACACAAAATAACCACAAAAATGGGAAAAGCAACCACAGAGAGGAACAACATGACTACACAGAGACACAAAACGACAAAAAAAGACATGAAATTTCCCCTTAGAGACACAAAACAGCCAAAAGGAGACCCAAAATAACCACTTAGAGACAAAAGCCCAAAGAAAGACAATAAAAGTCTGTGTGTCTTGCTCCTGTGTAGAAGAGGTGGTGGGGCCCAACACATATCTGTGCCCAGGGCCCATTATCTCACAATCCGCCCATGACTATAGCTACAGAGTAGATAAATCGAAACAAAATCTGAGAATTAACATTTATTTTTCAAGTTAGATTGTTTTACTCATGAGTCATTGTTAGAACATTGTATTTTCTCTTGTCTTGGGTGCTGGGAGGTTGGCCACAGTGCGTAGTGATTTGTTGTTTGGTCAAAAATACATCCACTGGGAAGTTGTTTGCCGTCTTGAGTGTCTGAACTGTGGTTAAATGGAAGCCTTTTCAGCAGACTGGCCCTTTAAATATGAATGTGACTGGGGTAGTGCTCAATTGGTTAAATTTTTGGCGTGCAGGGCGCCTCAAAGGTTGATTCACTCCTCCGGACGAGTATTGATCGTGGAGTCTATGTGCAGTGATTAGCTCTGTCCGTCCAGCCGGGCAGAAATCCATACAGTGGCTGATGAGCATTAACATCATTAGAAAATGGTTGGGAGGGTAACACACTGGGCCAGAACCACCCAGAACCACACACACACACACACACACACACACACACCTACACACACACACACACACACACACACACACACACACACACACACACACACACACACACACACACACACACACACAGAGGCAGTGTGTGATTATAGCCCCAGCAGTAGAGATCTAGATTTGGCTCCAGAATCGATGTGAAAATCGAACAACCTTACATCACACTGGTGCGCAACTGGACAGGCTGGTTTAGGGCACGAACACACACACACACACACACACACACACACACACACACACACACACACTGTCTGTCTTTGCCGAGCAACAGGCCATGCTGAGTGCTCCTCTAATCAGGTTCATACGGCACTAATTGGCGCCTTTCGGTATACAGTGATTGAGTCCGGCGGTAAGGCTGGAGTGTGCCACTTCCTCTTCTAATTAGCCAAGGGCAAACCAGCAGCAGCCAATCACATCACTGATCAGCGGGGCACGACAAGATGCAGAAAACGAGGGGAGTGTGTTTTCTTCAAGTCTTTCTGTGTCTTTTTGTCGTAATTGTTTTAGGCACTTATGTCGTGTAAAGCACTCAGGAGGATCTTACTTATTATCATTAACAATATTAAGAGGAGTTAGATTATTCTTGAATAGAATAAAAGCCATTGGATGAGAAAATACAACAAACTAAAGGGTAAAAGCTATTTTGTATGTACATTCTATTGGGAATGTAACAATACATAACACTTACCTGCCTAATTGAAGTGGATCAAGTATCATTGACATAACGGATCCATAGCAACACAAAATTGTTTCTGCTGACAGTTCAATCCTCAGTTTTAAGCACTAGAGCAATGCCTAAAAATGATCTCTAAATGATTTCTACACAGTGAGGCATGCAAATAAGCACTCGTATTGGATCAGTACTCGCAATCATCAGAGTGGAGGTATCAGAACTGGCAGTGGAAGAAAAAAAAATGGGTGCATTCTTATATTTTACATATATTATTATTTATTTTTTGCATTAATAACCCAGTATGAAACAGAAAATATCAGATGTCCTGGGTATTTATAACAATGATACTTGCCAACTTATCAATACATACTCTAGTATTTGTTTTTCTAGTCTCATCTACCTAATAACAAACTGCAAAAACCAGTTCATGTATCATGCAGCATAAACAGATGACAGCATCTATGAAACACTCACACACACTCACACCATCTTGTCACATCACTGCAAGTCTTTGCAATCTGTAACAAATTAAAGTCCAATCCCCAGGCTGTTCCCTACCTGGCATCCCGCTGTGTACGCAGAGCCCTGAGGTCTGTGTAGGTGATCAAGTTCACCTGTGACAAACTGTACAGGAACAGGCTGCATGTGGACACCTTATTCCTTCATTCGATTAGATTATGTAAAAGTCCATCAACCACACTATTGTCTAACCCTGCGAGAAAATAATGTCACAGAGTCTCTTTGTGAAGAGTTCATCTGCCCCTGAGTTGATCATCATTCCTGGAGTCACAGAGATGTCAGGATAACACTCAGTCCACTATTCTAGCTGTGATATTCTGCACAAGTACACACGCAGTCACACAAACACAGTCACACTTTGTCTGCTGACGTCAGTTGTGGTTTCATGGCTGTCACTGCAATGCCGATCGACCAGCTTTCAGGCCTGCAATTATTCCCGGCCCAACGCTCTGCTCGCTGCAGTTCTGTTTTTCCACCAAATGAGAGACTTCGACACAAAGGATGCTATGAAACACGCTAAAAAGATACAAGCCGGAAACCAGCTGGCTGCTCTTGTGGACGCAGTGGGATTTCTGTTGAGGCGTGTTTGTTGTAGGAACACAGAGGAGTGACTCCAGGGACTCGGAGCAGAGGCGTCCTGTGGTTCAGTGGGTTGAGGCGTAAGCCGTGAATTGCGTGAACGATTTGGGATCAAGTCCAGTGAACAGCCACTGGCACGTCAATGTTTCCTGTCAGTCCTCAGACTTTATTAGTTGAATATATGAGTTAGGTATAACCTTTTATGTATTCAAAATGGGGGGTGATGGATCTTTGTAGAATAATGTACACATTATAAAGATCTATAAACGTCTCTTATTAAACCCTAAAGACAAATAACCCTAGAGTGGAAAGCTGGAGTGATGTATTACATCATTATGACATCACATGCAACAGCTGTGGGGAACTTTGCACAGCATCTGTGAAATGGCAAAGATCCTGAATGGACATAAACAGACAACAACAGCTGTCTGTGAACATCTGACCGAAACCAGTCACAGCAGTGACCGGGAGGAGTCAGTGGATGGATGTAGAAAGATCAAGGAGGCCATAAACATCTGAGGCCAAACACCATCTTTGAACAGAGACAAGTTACAGTCTCCCCTTCATGCACGACCACCTGTTAACATGTTCCATACTTTGCAAACCTCTATCCACTGAAGAGGACTGTGAGATGTGGTTGACACCTCAGGTTACAATAAGTTCAAACTATATAATAATTCTAATTGGCAAGTAAATATCTTTCCAGGCTTTGGCAGGTGAGCCACAAAGTTCACTTCAGACATCAGATCGACCAATTAATCGACTATGATCTGCTTTGGATAACACGAGCTTCTACTGTGTTTATCTACTTACTTTGTTAAGCCAAAGATGAAACAAATAAAAAACATCTTCATTTTCTTACTGCTTCAAAAGATGCCCAGAAATTGATTCACACCTTTATTTCAAGCTGACTCGACTACCGGAACGCAATTTTCTCTAGCCTCCCAAAAAACACCACTGGGACACTTCAGCTCATTCAAAACTCTGCAGCTCGGCTATAAACCAGAACCAAGAGGAGAGAGTACATCAGGCCAGTCTTAGCTGCTCTGTACTGATTTCCTGTTACATTTAGAATTGATTTTAAGGTCCTCCTCCTTGTATACAAACCCCTACATGGGCTGGGACCATGCTACGTTGCTAACTCACTTGTTAACTATTTGCCTCCAAGAACACTGGAGGTTCCCAGCAACTGTTGGAGGAAGATCAGGGATGCAACCTTTGTAAATTACGCCCCAAAGCTATGGAACACACTACCTATAGATATCAGGGAAGCTAGCTAGCTAGCTAGCTTTTAACAGAAAGCTAAAAATGTATCCGTTCACTTTAGCCTTTAACTCCCTCTGACTTTCCTGATACAGGTCTGAAGCTCTTTCTCTTTACGCTTTTACTTTCTATTTACGCTTCACACTGCTGCAACTCTTAGAATCTTACTTGGTTTTATGACTTATAGTTTTACAACTCTATGGTTTTATGAATCAGTTAATCCATGTTTTAACTGTTTTACATGTCATTTTATATTAAACTGCCTTGTCTGTTTTATGTCCATTATGTCTATTTTAATGTGAAGCACTCAGTGATTATACTGCCCTTTTCCCATTTCTTGTATGAGAGATGCTATATAAATAAAGTTTATTATTACATAAGCACTTTTTTGGGGGTCAGAATAAATAGCGCTCTTGCGAGCCTATTCAATCAATAAAGTTGTGGTGAATTCAGTGTGGAGAGCCGCAGTCCCCTTAACTGAACCCATTAGATCCATATCACTGAGATACAGGATACTCAATGCAAGAAAAGCCTGAGACAGTAAAGCCTTACCAGCTGCAGGGGCATTATAAGACCACTGAGACCATTAGCTGGTACTTATAGCATACTTAAACTGACGGTGAGCCAGGACTAACGTGACTCTCCGTTTACATTATGTTGCAACATGCTGGCAGCTCACAGTGACCTTTGACCTCATGTGGAGGGAGCTGTGCGTCACGTCGCTGTGTGTTGACATATGGGCTGAGGCCCTGGAGGGCTGGCAAACCTGCTGTGACACCACCAAAGGTCAGATCTCATTTCTGAGCTGTTGGAAGGGACAGATTGTGTGCAGATAGTACAAAAAGTCAGACCATACCTGCGTGGGGACTACATGAGTTAAACTGATATTTGGCTCAAATGTCGGCCTTAAATTAAATATCAGATATCAGCCAGCCACTGGTACCATGATCTGATGAAGGTTTCTATGATGGAGGTTTCTATCTGAGTTGAGCCACAGAGAAACACAGAATGTTGATAGAACTTATCTTATTATTTAGTTCGTTACTTAAAGCCAAAGTGTGAGACTTCAACATATCACTGGATGTCTGTTACATTAAAGCCCTTGCCAAATAAATTCACACAATGCTGATTGAGCCTATTGGTACCAGGGAAAGCCCTCTGTGTGTCACAGTTTTCCTGACACGCAAGAGGGTTTTACGTCAACCAGCCAGAATGAAAGGTGGAAAAACCATTGTGATGTGATCCTAAGAGGCCTCCAAGAAATGTTTGTGGCCTGGACAGTTCAGATAAGAAAGAAATTTAGCGTTCAGAGAAAGTATTAAAATAAAAAAAAAAAGACTTGAAGACAGTGCTCCTGGGGGCTCCAAGTTCACCTGCAGGTGTACGTTGTAAGCGTTCGTCAACAGTGTTATTAATTCTTCAGTTGAAGACAGAGACGCATCCCAGCGTGTTTCATTTGCTAAATACTGCAGAGAGTCAATAGTTGTGAAGAGTTATTCTGCTTTTAAAAAGCTGAGAGCCACAAACTAATTTCATCAGTGTGATTTAGAGTTTTTGTGGTTTGGGGCTGTGAGAATGTTATTGTCCACACAAGAGTTTCCATGCATATCTAAGTCTAAAAGAATGAGAACAATACATCACACACAAAGAGCTAGAGTAGCTGACCGCAGTTGTCAGCTACAGCTGAGAACATTTATATCAACACGGCCATGCTTGCAGCGCTAGTATATTGCTTTTTCCTTGTCATCACTTCCTGCAGCTGCAACAAAGTAACAGCCTTTTAGCTACAAAACATTATAAGACTTTAATTAAAGCAGCTGTAGAAGTTTTGTTTAGGTTACTTAAGCTTGGACTAAGGTTAACAATCAACAGCTGGGCATTTTTTACTGCTGATTTGTCTCTGGATCAGTTCAGTTCACAGACTAGATAAAGAGCTGCACGCACTTATTTTACTGTGGCACAATCAGGGTTGGCAAAACTCTCCCCTGAGCCTTCCTTTTCCTAAACGTGTAGCTCAACATGTCTGAGGGTATCACTGAACTCTCACGTCAACTATTGCTTCAAGTGAATTGCAGCTGGGTGTAGCACTGCCGACCACGCCAAATTTCCCTCAGGGGACAATAAATTACATCATATCTTATCTTATCTTAAAAACCTGTGCATCACATACTGTTTCAGATACTTTCCCACCTTGACAATAACACAATAACTATTTGAAAGAAGGAATGAATTTGCTGAACTTTGTAATCAGTATTGCTTGAATACTCATTGATGCTCCAACAGGAAATAAACAAATGTGACAACTTAAGAATGAGAGCAAAGATAAATCTGAGGTACTGTAAATAAAAATGGAAAATGTGAAGATATTAAATTAAATTAAAATCAACAAAAAAATGACAGAAAACCAACTTTAAAAATACAAATTAGTTGACCTCTTACATCTGCACAGCAAAACACTACAAGCCAAAACACAGAGAGAAACCGTAATTTAAAAAATCAAACTGCAATTTGGGGAAACTACTGTTATGAACTACTAAAACACTGATCCTTACTAAAACACACGCTAAGTGAAATTCTGTGGAAGAACCATGATCTGCAATGTGTTCCTGAGGAAACATTTCATCATGAGTCTCGCCTCTGACCTCAGCAGCTAAATCATGTCAGCTACCACCTTCAAGAAATATCACATTAGAGCTTTAATTAATTAATTATACTAAAAATAATTATATTAAATTAATCCAGTACTCCAAACACACTGTAGAGCAGCTATTACTGGAGTCAAACACTTTATTCTAGCACAGGATGTAACTGAGGATAAAACTCCCTGAATAAAAAAAAGCATTAAACTGGCAACAAAAAGGCAGAAGGGTCCTTCAAATACAAATGTTTTATTTATATATATAATATCCCATTAACTCTGTCATTAAGTGGCTTTTTATGGGGCTGCTGAGGTGCTTTGATCTCACAGTGCTGCGTAACTTTGGTGACATTTACATTTTCATTGTTGTTATTATTACAAGATGGATGAGCTGTTAGCTCCCTTCTCACTGTATGAGTCAGTGTCTAGTTGACATCACTGATCCACGGAGGGAGGTAAGTCTGACGCAGTCTTCTTCATCATCATTATCAACATCACTGATGTTAGAGGCCTTCTGATTAAAAGAGAAATACTGATAAAGGCAAGATGGAAAGGGCCGATTTGGATAAAATCATTCAGTATTTTTATAGTGTAATACCACTGTTAATAAACACAGCAAACTACCAGTCAAGTCAACAGTACTGTGGTCAAAAGAATATGCACGTAATGTACGGAGACAGAAGAGGACAAGGTGTGATACAGCAGGACAAGATAAAATTAAAGGACAGGACAGAAAGTGAAAGACAAGACAGACTACGCCACTATGACAAAACTGTGTATTAACTTCATCAGACAGTAAGTAAAGAGGAGATGACTGAAACCTCACTGATGCCATTTCACGCACAGTAAATTCCTACGTCATCGTAAGCTAAGTATCCGCACTGACAGACATTAATCTGTTTGCCAAAACTAACTGTAAAACCTCTAACTTACGAGTTGATGATGATGAAAGCAGCATGTTTCCATGTAGGAATTAATGGAAACTACACAGGGTGCGGGGTTAAAGGGATTTATACAATTATAAAGTGCACTCTACTTTTCTCCGCTGCTTTTTGAGTGTGTTATTACACACATGTGGTCGATCCATCAGGGCTATAAATACGTCCGACTCTGCGTTCATTAGCGATTTCCCTTTGAAGGTTTTTTATTGGTGGGTTGACATTATAAAGACACTTTGATCCCCCCTCCCCGCCCAACAAGGCTGTTGTCGTCATGGCTTTCTGAAAGGCCGGCTACAAAATTAGTCACATTTCCTTCTGCGGCCCTTAAGGCTGCAGGCACTTTCAGGTACACTCATCTGGTGAGAATGAAGTGTGTGTCTGATCTGTGTGCTGATGCATGAGCACTGGGTCAAAGATATTTGTGCTAATCTGCTGTTACATACCTAAAAGAATTTTAAAAAATGTAATAAAATAACAGCTATTGCCCTCAGTTTGTTTTTGGTGATTAAGAAAAGATCTGTTTTTCTCCATTAATAATTAGAACATTTTAATACCTACAGCTAGACTACAACTTATTTTATTTTCAGTTAATTAATTACTACTGTGCTCTCAAACTTGACCCTGAGCCTTCTCACTGTATGTGCACATTAAGTTCAGGTTTCTTTGTGTGTGAACATGTAGTAAAATGTGTTTAAGTGTGTGAAAGACAAGCAGAGATACTGTATACAGTAGATAAAGATGAGTATTTTTAAAAATGTCCATGTGTTTTCCTAAAAATTATACAGTCATCAATTAAATTAAAATTAAAAACTGTCAATGCTTCACCCCAAACACACACACGCACGCACGCACACACACACACACACACACACACACGCACACATTCAATCACAAATTAATTATGCCTGCTTGAGATAAAATTAACTGATGAAATCATCCAACCTTAGGGAGAATATATCAAATAGGTCCCTGTATAATTCCACTCCTGAGCAGCACAGACAGAGGATGACTGTAGTGGTGTTGCGGTGATATTTCAGGAGATTAAACAAAAATATCATCAAATATCATTAAGTACACTGAGGTCACTCTGACCTCTGAGTAGCATAGACTCATTATACTATAAGTCAAGTATGAATAATAGGAATATCATGAGGTTATAAATGTTGCATGCTGAGTAACAACAAAAGATATGTATCGTATTATGAATATTACAGGAACAATTTGGAGGCAGAGGCTCTATCCAGACACACCTGCAACCAAGATCACTACAAGAATATTACAGTGCAATTATACTGTAAAAATCAGATACTTCTTTTGAATTATAATTGACTGATTAAGTTGTTAATTTAACAAAGATCTGTATAAGTACTGAGTAGCCCTGACACAATATAAAATGCCTACAGTAACACTGTAAAAATATACAATAAACTATAATCACAAATATACTTTTGATCAGCTAAAAACATGTAAAATAATAATAATAAGCTCAATGTTAACTGATATTGTGATTTTGAGGGGGTGGGCACAATATTACAAACAAGTTAAAACATAAAAAAAGCTGTATTTAAATAATGTTTCACAACGTGCTTTATAATAATCTAAAAAATAGATCAATTTTAGTGGAAAATACAGGAAAAGTTAACACCTCTCAAACCTTTATAAATATGATACATGTAAAATACGGCGATATAAATCTCTCGTTACTTGTTGCGGGGCTGTGAAATTGGACTGCAATGTACTTTGGGTTTTTGTGATGTTATGACGACCCAGGAGACAAAGACTACTCATTATTATAAAAACACTATATCCCACTATTGAATGCAACAAAAGTCCTTATAAGAATTTTAAATCTTTAATATTACAGTGAAGTTACAGTGGTTATATCATAACTCACTGAGGTGTTTGTCAGCTGAGGAACTGTGAAAAAAGAGGATAGATAACAGTGTGTATAGAGTTGTGCATCTACAACATCTGGATTAAAACCACATCTGGCCTACCGCCTGCGTTTCTGCACAATGTCGATGGGCCGGTTGACAGCACATGGAGATCCACAGATATTCCCATTCCTCACTTTGAAGTAGCGATCCTGGACCGAGGGGGCCAGATACATACAGTTAGTCGGTAAACTCATGTTTGTGGTTGGTTTTGTCTCCCTTCAGCTTTGTTCTGCACTAATCCTCCTCTTCCTCCTCCTCCGGGCGCTCCTCTACTCCTCGGCTCTCGTGCACTCTCTCCTCTGTCTCCACACCACACCAGGTTTCCATTGAGGCGCAGACAGACGGAGGAAAACCCTCCTCGGTGTGTTTCAGCGGCATGCCTCCAGTCAAGAAACCAGTCGAGGGTGAAGAGAAGGAAGCGGGATCAAAGCAGAGTGGGTTTTAAAGAGTCATTTCCTCAGCACTGCTGTTTCATGCGGTTTGGAGAGCTGAACGAGGAGAGCTAAAGCTGTTGGTTTCAAATCCACATTGAGGAGTTCAGCGCCTTTAACTTCAGTGCTCTCTCTCTCTTCTCTGGAGATACACTCCTCCCTCCTTCCCTCCTTCTGTCTCTCTATGGCTCTCTCTGTCTTCTCTGGCACATGGACTACTGAGGCTTTAAAAAAGACATGAACTATGTGACAGTGTATGTGCAGTATGTGTGTGTGAGTGAGAGAGATAGAGGGGGCTTGCGGTCGTAGTAGTTGCATCACGTGGATGTGTGTGTGTAGAGTGAGTCTGTGCAATACGTGTGTGTGTGTGTGTACGGTAATGTATATGCAGAGTATGTGGTAAATGTGTGGTGTATGTGTGCAGTGTGTGTTTCAGTGACCACCGCCTCTGAAAGGGGAAGCTCTCTGAGGCAGTGTGGCAGCCTCCTGTGGATATGTTAACTGTTTACAGGCTCAGCATACACACACACACACACACACACACACACACACACACACACACACACACACACACACCTGACAAACTCAACACAAAACAAATTAAGTTAAAGCTTTTACAAAATACACCAATCACACACAAATCCTTGATCACAATTAAACACTCTAATACTCCTTCAGCTTCACTTCTATGAAAACTCATTCATGCACTCCCATGGTTTTATATTATTCTTTATGTCCTTATGGATATTTTTAGAACTGCACAGCACCAGGTTTAACGGTATAATTAACAGGACAACTCTGAGCTCCAACCTGCAGTGTGCTCCAGCAGAGCAGCACTAGCCAGTCTCACCAGTCAGGGACTGATGGAGTCACTGGACCTGATGATCTCACCAACTGGCCGTCTTGCTGCTGTCGAAATCACAGACAAATATTTGTCTTTTAAGAAACAGGGCAGGCGGCTGAATAGGACGTGTTGGCAGACACATGAAAGAGGAGGTGGAGTGCGCGGGGCTTTAAAATGTCAGACGTTTAAAAAACTGACTTGACCTATCAAAAGCGGTGACGTGGTGGGGATGTGGAGGCAGAATCAAATGTTATGCCTTCAGCTGTTCTCTCAACCTGCTAAAGTTGACCCAGTTCATCTGAAAGCTGCTGCCTGAACTTTCTCCACTCTAGCTCAAGATAAAAAGGGGTGCATTTTTGGTACATTTTATACATAGCTCTTGTCCACAAGACTTGCCTCAGTTTGATTTAAAACGCGTGCCATTGCAACTGTAATCTGCTGCTGACTGGCTTTCATACAAGCAGTACAATAATAGATGGTAACAGCAGTGGATTCATATTATTTAATTTTCACACTGAGTGAGGCTGAGTGCCAGACCTGAGATGTTCAGAAAAAAATTAAGGCAGTCAGGCAAAGATTCCTCTGCATTTCTGGAGACAAAAGAAGCTCAATGTCTTACTCAAATGGAATTTAGGGGCTGGTATACTGCGTCAGAACGGCTGTTCGGATGGTCAAAGAAGCCCTGGAAACATAATTTCCCCCACTAATTTTTGTGACCTCAGATTGTCAATTCACCTTGGAGTGTGGCCATTTGAATCAGGAATAAACACTTTTGATTTCCGATTTAGGACAAGACTTTGCATGAACCAGTCCTAGTTTAACTCGACCCATTGCACAGTCTATTACACTATTACAAGTATTATCCTAAACTACTCTGTGCTCCAGACCCTCCCAACCCTCACCTATGGTCACGAGCTCTGGGTGGTGACCAAAAGAACGAGATTGTGCATATAAGTGACCAAAATGAGTTTCCTCCGTGGGGAAGCTGGGCTCAGCCTTAGAGATAATGTGAGGAGCACGGACTTTCGGAAGAGATGGTTCAAGCATCTGATCAGGATGCGCTGGAAAGCTGGAAAGCGTTGCTGGGGAGAGGGATGTCTGGGGTGCTTTGCTTGGCCTGCTGCCCCCATGACCCGGCCCAAGATAAGCAGATGAAAATGGATGGATGAACGGATGGATGGATGGATGGATGGATACTCTGTGCTCTGAATGACTGTGTTCATTCACACTGACCCTTTTCTCACCTTTAGTGGAACTGGGTCTGAATCACACCACATGCTCCCTGTTAACACAACAGTCTGGTATCATGTCCACATCACTCTGAACGCTGCACAAATCTGTAGGATTACTGTTGCTCATAAACAAGATGTTGAGACAACTGAACACCTCCACTTGGGGGAAGCAACTTGCCCCCAAAGGGGGAAATACAGTTTGTTGGCCTCACAGGTGCTGACCCGCATCTGCACCACTTCACACTCAGCTGTAAACTGGCCATGCACATGCTGTCAGTCACAGCTCAGTGAAGGCAGCAGAACTACATCATCTGCCAAGTGTCTCTTATACTACATATTAATGCAGCACCCCAAACAACCTGAGGACACAATAACAAAGCGCATTTAGACTGCTATTCCTCCCTGGCACCTTGCAAGAGTAAAGAGCTGGCCCCCCTTTTCACCCAGGACAGAGTCAGCATGGCCACTACAAAATGTCAGATTCACCAGTTACAGCTTTCTTTCCAGCATCCTGGTATAGGTTTGAGCACACCCTCCAGACCACCGAGGCCTCTTCCTTCACCTGTCTGGCAATGCACTAAACACTTTCACCTGTGCTTTCAAGTGGTGGGTTCACACAACGCTGACCATTCATTGTGTTTTCCTCACACTTTCCTACTCACAGACAGTGACTCTTTTGCAATGACACTGATTCACAAAGGTTTTTGATTTGCTCCTGGAGTGCCTTCCTACATGTAGCCACTTACAACTCATGCGAACCCTTCCACCATAAGGTGAGTTATAGAAGTTTTCAAATTTCTCTCTTGTAAACTTTTTATTTTTGTAAAAACACGTGCTGACTTAAGGTTAAAGTCATGCATCAAATAACAGCTAAATTATTCACAGGCCTGAATTCAGTCAGACAGACAGACAAAGCGTGGACTTACAGTACTTCACTTGCACCAAAAAATCCCCCAGAACTTGTTGTTGGCGTCCGTTTCCGTTCTGCTGCGATTTCCAATATCAAACTGAGCTGTTAACCATGTTTTGATTTTAGTCTTAGTTAAACTAAACTAAACCCTGTACCCCTCCCACCAGTGCTCTCCTCTCTCCTTGTGCAACGTGCTTGTGAAACATGTTGGACCTCGAAACAGATGCCGGGGTGGAGGTTTGCTGAGAATGAGGTGTTTGTGAGGCCGCTGTGTAACCAAATCCAGCAGCCAAATGACTTCTACGGTCCAGCTGGCTGCTGGCTCCTATGACAACATAACGTCTGGTAATGAGAATAAGCTGCGAGGGGGGAGTGTCATGCATGTGTGTGCTTGAGTGTGTTTGGGAGTGTATGTGTGCGACTGTGCGACTGTACCACGTTTATACTGATATACAGAATCAAAGTTATATTGACCTTTTATTAAAATATCAGACATCAGTCACTCTGCTGATGATATGATGGAAACTCAGGTACAGAGATCTAGTTTTTAACTGATCAACTTAACAGACATGTTTAGTGTTCTACAGTCTAAATCTATGTATTTTCTATACTTTAGAGCTCTACATTACACATCTTCACCGACAGCTTCAGTGTTGATAGACTTTGCATTCTATTGCAGCTTCTCCGTGAACACTCCGATGTGGTATTATGGTTTTAGTTCCTGGGCGTCAAAAGGCACAACAGATCTTCTTTTTGAAAACAGGAAGCTCATGGTATAGTCATATAAGCTTTATTTATTCTTCTGAAAGTCTGACTGCGTTCTCTTTCAGACTTCCTGCCTTTATTTTCCTAAATTAATCAACAGTACATCCACATTATATCATCTGCAAAATACACCAAAATACACCAAAACTAAACAGACAGAACTGCTTCTGACTGTTTTCAAGTACAGTAAAGATGTGTATAACTATACTGGGAGTTTCCTGTTACTGAAAATAATATGAATCATGTTTGTTTTTTCATGTCTAAACAGAAGTCTTTAGTTTTGACAAACAAATTTAGCAAGCAAGTTTATCAAAACTAAAAATGTGTGTGAAACTGTCCATCCATTTCATCCATTAGCTATACCCGCTTATCCTTTTAGATGGTTGCCCCGGGCTGGAACCAATCCCAGCTCAATAACACTGAACCTATGCTTTCACTTATGTTGCACAGTAGTGTTGTCACGATACTGGAATTTCTAACTTTGATACATTACCTTGAAAAATATTAGTATTCAAAAACATTTTACTGCAGGGAAAAACTGATATTGAGGGCACACAAGTTAAAGTTTTTAATAAAATAAATATAAATATAACAACAGCAGAATGACTGCAGTAAACATTAACGTGTCCAGAATTTGTTCTTGCGTTAGTGCACATGTTCAAAAGCCTCTGAGACTGTCACCCATTCAAAATACAATAAAGTGAAAGTACAAAAAAGAAAACTGTGCTGCTACAGCCTGTATGCAACCGCAGCAAATGAGATAAGTGACAAGTAGAAAGCACTGTGAGTGACAGGAGGCGGGGCTACGGAGGCATTACAGCGGTGCGTGTGTGTCAGCTCGTTGTCAAAGAGAAGAGGGAGCATGAAAGTAGTATACTTTTATATTATATATTCATGGCAATGCTATTTCATAGTGTTTTAAGTCTCCATTTAAAGACAGTAATGTGCACCTGAACAGAGATGGTGGTCGTGGCTGTTTTAAAGACCTGGCAAAACTTTGTCTGTGCATGTATGTGTTGCATTCACTGCAGTGAATTAGTGACATAAGAGACTCAAAAGAAGAACTTGCACCACCTTGTGGAGAAATCTTTAATCTGAGTGCTGTGACTTCCAACCATGCAGTCTGCAGGATTTTGTTCCAGGTGTTTGTCACTGTGGCAGATTTCAATGGTTCAATGGTTAACATCCCTTAAACCAGACAGGAGGAGTTTATCAGAGATCTGCTTTAGTCAGGACAAAAAAATCTGCACTCATGCCTCAGAGTCCACAACAACATCTGTGAGGTCACCAATTAAAACAAAAAATCACAGTGAAACTTTTCCAGTTATAGCTTGTGCTGCTTTTACATACAGTCCTGTGATACTCGTCTGACTTGTGGCAATGTGACCTGTGGTTGCTGCTTAGTTCTTTATCATATTTATATCCTCCTGGAGGATTAAAGTCATGCTGCTTCTCCTGCGCCTCCCACAAAACACACAATCTGCAGTTGCAGCTGACCAGAATTAGTCACTTCAGAGGGTAGTGTCTCTTCATTTGGTTGTTTTTGGATTTGATTTTTATTTGTCCAAGATAAGCTGACCGAGCATGCTTCAGGATTTCCAACAACCACCCACATTTACATTCACTGTGTCCAAACAAAGTTAAACTCTTTTATCTAAGGCTGTTGATATTCAGCCAATATGTGGGTACAGTCAGGGTACTGCTGATTCAGTCTGCTGAAGAGGGTCTGACTATCCAGCAGAGGTCGCTCTGCACCTGGAAACTACTGTGAATTTAGACACAGGAACGAAAGAAACAGTTTTATACAGACCCTCTCTGAGCACAACCACAGGCACAAGGCAAGACAAGAGGGCAAGGCACTTAATACAAAACGAAACAGCAAGAATTTAAAAGGGTCAACATCACTACAGCTACCATTTTGTTGTGTGATTCTTAAACTTCACTAAAAAAGGAAAGAGGGGGATAGTATGAAAGATGAAATGTTTCAACGCTCTGTCCAACAGACCACACCTCATCAAGCATCAAATCCCAAACAAACACCCCCCACATCCGAACTGCAGGAGCAAAACTGACTCCAAACCTCTCTCAACTGTTTTTTCCACTGCTGGTAAAACACAACAACTAACATGGCAACATGACCTCAAAGTACCAACAGCAATTCTCTGGTGGAACAATCAATATGGATTTTGGGACGGGTGGCTTTGGCGGGGTGTTTGTGAGTGTGTGAGACTGTATACACGAACAATGAGAAACACATGTCACATTCACGTGTTATGTGCAGCCAGGCTGGCGGGGCTGAGGAACTATTCCAGGCTCGGGGGTTTTATTTTGGGGGGCTGTTGTGTTATTGTTGCTCCCCCGCCCTTATCACTCTCGCTCTGCTTGGACTCAGCTGTGGGCGTACGGGGTCAGAGACAAGTTCCTCGTTGGGAATGCACTGTTTGTGTGATAAGCAGGGACCAATAAGAAACTGAGTAAGGTGCCTCTGTTAGATTGATCTGATATTCACACAGCCTTAAATGATGTGGCTATCTTACATTTCCCATTTCTGTCATGTGTTATCAGCAGCATTGTCACTTCAGACACAGACTGTATCTAACACAATAGCTGCGTGCAGCTGTGAAGCAAACTTTTTTACGAAGTCATCTTTGCCATCGAGAACAGTGACATTTCTTTGTCATTTAGGTTATCAAGGAACTTTCAGCACTGATGAATGTTTGACAATGAAACTGCATCCTTTTAAACCTTCCTTTAAACCTTCACACACTCCATTTTTTCCCTCATCCAGTGTTGCACATCTTAAAATAAATACCTGACTCCAAAACTTTCATCTGTTACTTAGGTTTTTGGAACAGGTTAAATTCTCTGCATTTTTTGGATCTGTCAAAAGGCTTGAGAAATTTGTTTCACCATGAGTCAGAGAACAAAATGTGGTGTAACCTGCAGGACACATACATCCTCAACAAGAGAGAGGAACATGTCACAGTGTCATTTCATAACTGAGATAGTCTACTTTCAACAGCTTAGATAATCATATTCAGGTGAATAATGATGACAACAGAGGGCGAAGACTGCACACAGACAGAGAGAGGGACACTGTGGAGACAGAGAATTAGGACAGCTCAGCTCCTTCATGTAGCTGTGGTGCCAAATGCAAACCGCAAGCAGAGAGTGGAGACAGCCAGGGAGGTACCTCCAGAGGAAAGAAGCCAGGGAACAAATGTGTCCTTACAGTTTATCTCGTATTGCGAATCAGACTCAGACTCAAGGTTTTTTTGTTGCTTTTGGATGACGGATTTAAACACATACGAAATAAACAGTTTTTAAAGGCCTTTTGTTGGCAAGTTTGAGCGTGAATTGGAACACTAACATTCCTGAATATAACCGAAACAAACAACCACAATCACAATTTAGGGCCAGTGAAAATAACAAAAATCGTTCAAGCCCACTTAAAGTATTATTGGTATGGAGCTGGACTTTACACCAGAAATGTGCCATGTATATATGTTAAGTTTAATTTATATTCACAAAATCTACAGCCAAAGATGTTACTAGCCACATGTACTATAAAGTCCGCTTCTGTACCAAGGACGGTTTTGTCAATCAAATTATAATTCTTAGTTTCCCTCTTCGTTAACTGTATGGTTGTTGCTGTGGGTGATGGACGTGTAGGTGTGGCATGTGTTTGTGGTCATGCTGGGATGTGGTATGGGAGACCCAGTCGACCGCTGACCCAGCAGGAGAGTGGAGAACTGGGTGGTACCCACCAATTCCAGCCCAGTTTACTGCTTACTGGGACTGAGGACAGGAACAGGCATGAACACACAAAAACACACAAAACTACATTAGGGCCGGGTATTGTTTAAAGAAATTACAGCACCAGTACATATACCAGTACCCTTATAGTGATACTGGTACCAAGAGGATACTTCATTTGATATCCATCATGTGTATGGAAGCATGCAGTTGTGTAAAATGCTACCAGATGCCACATCACAACACAGACTGTATGGACTGCTGCTGCTGTTGGGTAGTGGGCCAATCACAGTAAAGAACACTTGCAGTAATTGGCTGTGAGCAAAATGACACAATTGTTTTCCAGATCTGTGTACAAAAAGGATTAAATGCAGGTATGGTTTGACTGGAGAAGTTTTGATACTTCTTAGTAGTGGGTTATTTCAATCAATACCTCAAAGGTATTGGGTACAGATACCCAGCCCTGATTCAAAAGTATAAAAACACATTTAAACATGTATGCAAGGGGAAATGCATGTGCACATAACTTGACACAACCTCACAGACACACAGGAGGCAGCGTGTTTGTCGTCAGTGTAATGAGCATGAGTCAGTCCCTCGATGTACATCAGCAACAACAGGCGGAGCTATCTCTCCCACAAAACCCTCCCTCTGTTCACAGACTGGCAGCACACACACATAAGCTCATACACACACAGTGTCAGAGAATGCATTTACAAATGGAGGTACATGCACATTTATAAATATGTAAACCATGCTGCATTAGCATCTGCTTTTAAACCGCCTGTACACAAACACCCTCAGATGGTCCAACACTCAAGTCAGTGTTCAGGGTTCATCATTCAGACAGCAGCATTTGTCTCAGGGTCATCAAACTGAAAAATGTCTCTGGAAGACTTTCTACAAAAACAGGAAGTCTGTTGAATGACACTTGCCACAAACAAAACTCGCTTCCTCTCAGAAGCTGTTGGGTAAAATGCCAGCAAATAAAAAAGAAAAGAAAAAAACAGTGCAGCTCAAACCACTAAGCCCCATACTGGCCTCAGTGCTCAGGCAGCTGAGCAACACACATCCCACTATATCAGCCTTTACAACACACTCTGCTGTACAGATTTCTATTAGCACTCAGTCTCTAGTACTCATTGTGAAAGTTCCCGTTTTGGACATTCCTCCATCAGACCATCTTGAGTTTCTCTGATGAACACATTCAAGTTTATTAATTACTAAACCCAGTTTACCCTTTTCTACTTCTGCTTCGATGACTGCACTAAACAAACTAAAGTGCCTGAGAACCAATCCAACATGGACAGCTTATATCAGCTGTTAAGTTGCAGCAGTTAAGCAGCAAGTTAATTAAACCACATTTAATAGATATGAAGCTGCATCATCAATGTACAGTATTTTTAAACCTTTACAGACCAACTAACTAGAGTTGTCTGATCAATGACATTTCCTATAATACTGTGCAGGTGGAGAAAGCTCTAGTGATATTCCACTGTGTCCACATTCTGCACTGTGACCAAAACTGATATTTTGCAACTGATGATTTTTCAATTCTAGAAAACAGCCTACATTTTATCTGTAAGCTACAGTCTGAGTGTGTGTCATGTTGCAGCTTTGGTGCAATCTATTTGCATGATATAAGGAAGATGAACATGCTTATCTACTCTCCACACTTACTCACCTCACTCATGCAAATCATGCAAAGTACGTACAGTGTACGCTTGTGTCTTTCCACGAACAAATTAATGCCAGTTCTCTGTCACTATTCAAATTAGACCACAAATGTGACTCATATTAAAACCCTGCATGTTTTACTAACAATAACGTTAAAGTTACTGATTGTATAGTGTTTTGTTTCAGATAACTTTGTCAATTGCTCTGTGAGTCATGTGTGCAGCTGTACTCTGCAGCGTGTATGAACACTCCCTCTCATGAATATGAGCGCTGAAAGGATGCAGGATGCATAGTTTAGGAACATACCCCAAGCACGAGTGTCTCCGACCATGTCCGAAACCAGTCGGCGCCCCTTTCCTTGAAAATCGTAGGTCTTTGTTCATTGTTCCTGGAGCTCCTGACACATACAAGACACTCTGGGCTGTTAGGAAAAGATCGTGCACATCTGAACCGAGCCTCTCGTGGATTATTGAACTTTACAACTCAGTCTGTTATCTTTCTCCCATGAACCACCGGGTGGTTCTGGATTGACTCCATGAGGGTTTGTGCTGTGATAATCCAAAATGCAGGAAGATTCCAGGTGAGAAATGAAAACAAAACTGACACAGTCAGATTGAGGACCGATCCGATTAATCCTTAGTGCCTCAGGATACAGAAAAAGAGATGAGGAATGTTGCAGAGTTCCTCCAATTTAGTCCCAGGCAAGACTCAACAAGGCTGACTAGAGTGTGATATTCAATTAGTCTCTCCAGAGGGAAGAAGCAGAAAAGGAGCTGTTGCAAGTGTAGAGTCAGCTTCACTGTGTTGTCCAGTTGTCTCTGCTCTCTCAGTGATTCCTTGTTGTAAATACTCAACCTAATCCCAGACGTGACATTGACTTCATTCCTGAAAGGGTCTTTATTAGCACAGCTCCAATGGTATTGAAGATCTAAGTCTAAAAACTTTCAAAGCAGCTTTGTTGCTTCTGTCAGTCACTCACTGTGTTTTGCAGGAAAGGGGAAGGGCTGAGCTGTTGCTGAGAGCAATATTACTGCAGGGTAGCGTCAGCGAGGGTTGACCTCTTCCTTTAGCAGTGTGAGAGCATGCAGAGTCCCCTGAGGTCGCTGAGGACAGCCCACCAAGTCCTCTGGAGCTGTAGAGGAGTATGTTTTGTGTAGGATATCCAACGCAAGAGTTCAGCTTTTAAGTTTTGGTGTTAAGTTAAAGTTAAGCTTTCTGAGCTTTGAGAGACTGAAAGTACTTCTACAGTTAGAGAGTTACAGAGAAACAGTTTTGTGAGTCCTAACTTGTAAATGGGAGATCTGACTCTAAAGTGTGGCTGGCGGGTGTTTTTGTGTCTGGCAGAGCTAGCTTGGCTCAGCCTTCATTGACACGTGAGATCAACGGGCCGCCTGACCCGACACCCTCCTTCTGCTGCCCTGCAGCTACATAATTACAGGGGGATATTGTTAGAGTTGGTGCCAGGCAGGGTGGGAGGGGTGGGGTACCAAACAAACACAATCTCACATTAACAAAAAGTGTGGAGTTTTACAGTCACATGATGGTATAAATTTGGGCTGCTGCTGACGTTTATTTTCATTATAGATTAATAAGCAGATTATTTTGTTCACTAATCAATTCATTGTTTAATCTATGAAATGACACAAAGAAAGATATTTATTTTACTATGGTATATGACAAAGAGAAGCAACAAATCCTCTTATCTGAGGCACTGACGTCAGAGAATGCTTAGCTTAAACATAAAGCGGTGTGATAAAAACTACCTTAAATTACAGACACTATTTCATTCATTCATTTTCCGTAACCGCTCATCTTGTTGGGTGTCGCGGGGGGCTGGAGCCTATCCCAGCTGACATTGGGCAA
Source organism: Cephalopholis sonnerati (assembly GCA_019142605.1). Lineage (NCBI taxonomy): Eukaryota > Metazoa > Chordata > Actinopteri > Perciformes > Serranidae > Cephalopholis > Cephalopholis sonnerati. The sequence goes on from JAGQAX010000006.1 coordinate 26,349,403, forward strand.
GAGGCAGAGTACAGCCTGGACAGGTCACCAGACTAAGACAGGACTGACACATAGAGACAGACAATCATCCGCGTTCACATTCACACCTACGGACAATTTAGGGTCACCAATTAACCTGCATGTCTTTGGACTGTGGGAGGAAGCAGGAGTACCCAGATAAAAGCCACGCTGACATGGGAAGAACATGCAAACTCCACACAGAAGGGCTCCCCCACCCCGGGTTCAGAGGAGGAACCCTTTTTGCTGTGAGGTGACAATGCTAACCAACACACCAACCGTGTCACAGAGAAACTCTCATGTCCTATCCACTAACATGGAGAGGGCGGGCTTTATGACTTGTACTGCAGCGAGCCACCAGGGGGTGATTGAGATGTTTCTGCTTCAGTTTTGGGGAACTGTCATCTTATCCACCTTTATATACAGTCTAAGATGTTTGCTTAAGGAATAATTAAAATGAGCAGTCAGTTATCATCAACATACAGTAGTTGCCAATTGTTTCTCTGCCAATTGGTTCCATCATGTGACTCAACTCAGCTCCAGTCTGTATATTTTGAAAATGCGTTTAAAAATTATGGATAAAAAAACAGAATACTTAAAGGTACACTGGATTATCAGTTACTGTTTGTAAACACGCTAACCACGAAAGTGAAAGTAAAAGTCAATCACAAACTCATTCCTGTTATATTTATGTTTTTGGCACTTTGTCCCTTGGAAGTATGCTTCTTACAGTCTGACCCCTGGTTGCTACCTATTTATAAAGCCCTACATTCACCTGAAGGCAGAACACGCCCATAAATGTCCCATTAAAGAAATGAACGATACCAGTAACAATACCAGTACCCTTACAGTGATACCAATGCCAATAGAGTACTTCATTTGAAGCCCATAAAGTGATTGGAGTGGAGTATAGCCATACTTCTAAACCTTTGGTGGCACACTGAACTGCCAATGCGCATGACTTCACCACACCTCAGACTGAGCCCCATACTGGAGCAGATGTTGAACTGACCATTTGTTAAAGAAGAGTGCCTCCGGAGATGGCAGCAACAGAAAGTTTGCTGATCCAGCAGGGAGTCCGGTTAATCCTGACTCCCTGCTGGATCCTGGTGCAATGAAGATCAAATAAGCTTATCATTTGACTGGGGAAGTTGTAATACTATCTGGTATTGTGTTATTTTGGTTGATACCTTAAAGGTAATGATACCGAGCCCTAGACAAGGTTATAAAGACACAACACAAGGTTATAAAGTTCCTGGGGACTCCACAGAGAGATGTTACTTTAAAAACCGATGAGAAAGAGAAATCGGGAAGGAAAACCTAACTACCACTTAAAGAATCTGAGTGAGAGAGGTGGTCGAAGAGAAGTGTGAAGATAAATTTCACAACTTCTCTGCACTCATTCACTTTTCACACATTATATAAAGTAAGTCAGAAGCTAAGATATTAGATGGTGCTTCAGCCAATAGACTACTGGCTCAGATGTGAGATTACACCTCTGCCATACACAAACACCTACCATCTTATATCTGAAACCCAACAACAGATTCCTAGCAATAACGTTTTAACCTACAGCAGACAGCTGTGAGATCTCACCAGTACAGAGCCGTGAAAAAATTCTGTGCTTCAAATAAAGTCTTTGAAATAATTGTAAAAAAAAAAAAAAAGATGACGTCCTAATGTGAGATCGCAGAGTGGATTTTTATGTTTTGACATTTTTATGGCTTTCCTAAACAAATTCAAACCTCAGGACAAAATCTTTAACCTCTGTAGTGTCTTCTCTGAGTAATTAAATCATGTAGGAGCCGTATAACTTGTATAAATGGCACACAAGCAGAGATACAACACACAATTTGATTTGACATACTGAGTAAACTAGCTCCTAAATTTTTTGTATGTTTTTTTTGTCAAGGATAACTCCTTAAATGTGCCATATTTTTAATTTCCACATGGCTTGCACCTGAGAGGACTGGCCACTGACAGCAGTGAGGCCAGAGCTTGTGTTTCAAACTGCTAAGCATTATATGGAAGGACACTTGTTACGTGGCAACAGTCAAAGCCACCACAACCACTTCCCTGAGCACTACGTGAACGCTGTGACCTAAAAAGAGGATGCTGTATAGACATACATGATTATCTTCCAGATGTGGTATAACTTGTTCGTCATGTGAATAGTGTAAAGTACCTTATGAGAACGATTAACTGAAGTAATACTAGAATAAATAACAGATGTATGAGCCTGATGCAACACCCCAAAACTAAACAATTTGTCACGGATGCTCTAAGCACATTTAGACGTGCCCTACCCTTAAGCAGTGCCATGATTGACCAAAGCCTGGTGGGGGATTTCATGTTTACGTTATTCATGGATTTCTATTCCTTACTATTCCTTTTTGTTTATTTAAACATTTCAACTGAAACACTGACTCACTGAAACACTTGCAGTACTTACAGTATTTATAAAGAGGTCTAAATCACACAAAGGTGCGCTATAAATTAAGTTTGCCTGATTTCCTGATGACCTAAATGTTTAAGACAATCGTAGCAAACTGTGGTTTCAATCCGTGTTCATCTCGATTGTGGAACTATTTGTGGCACACAGCACTGTCAAGCCGGCACTTTCGCTAAGCCAAAAGACTACAGTGACTACAACCTTGTTGTAAACAACCCCCTTTCTGTTTCCGGTGGCGGATTACTACCAACGGACAATGAGGCTTCCTATAGAAAATCAATGTATGGACAAAATATCAAATAAATCATCACGGAAACCACAGTTTGCTACGATTTTTATGTCAGAACATCAACGAACACCACTGACCACTCGGTGAGTTTCATGGCTTTGAAAACGAACGTTTAAGGTGGTTTTAGGACAGATTTACACATGGCCATAGACAGCATTGTTAAGCCAGGCAGGGGAAAGCTAAATTTTCTCAAATTCTCAGAGAAGGAGCAATCGTCAAGATTTTGGTCTTAACCACTCTATTTCATCATAAACAACCCAGGAATGGGGCTCAAAGTGCAAAATACCGGACTTCTCCTTTACGGTGTTTGCCTACACGGTTTATGGCAAAGTATGTTTTAATGTTGCATTAAATAAACACTGAGACACTGTGAGGTCTTATCTGTATGACATGAATTCACTGTTTGCATAACATGTTCTTGTGAAAATTTTTGAGTGTGTTATATTTTTCTGGTAATTTAAATTTTGTTGTCCACCACAACTTATGATAAAGCTCCTCATTTTGACTGTGATGACTCTGAATTTTACACGAACATTACAGCCTCTCCTCTAGTCGTCAGTCTTCTTTATTGCACTCAACTTGCCAGCAAGATTTCCATTTACAAAATAATAGCTTAATTTTACTCTTTGACACACCTGGTAAGATTTGGTTAACTTTAATTACTTTTCTCTGACAACCGACTGTGAGTTAGCTTTTCTCATCACAGTTTAATAAGAAAAGTGTTGGTTGAACAGCTTGAGCATTAACTGGATTAATAAAGAGTAATGAGAGGAAGCAGAGGTGGTGTCTGTGGTATATGCTCTGTGCATGTAACCAAACTGATTCTAATGTGAATGCCACACCACATCATATTGTAATATCAATACTCCTCTGGGTTTTCAAAAGTTTATTAAATCTTAGATTATTTTGCCCTGTTAGCTTTAATTTCATTTGTATATGAAACTGACAATGAGAAGGTACGATTAAAACCGCAGGAACACTACTGTTGCAAACAGCTTGCAGCCACATGAAAGAGTTCCCCACAGCCTCATGGTGACAGCATGTGATATCAAATGACTTGGGACAACATTGTTGAGATAGCTGTGGGAAACGCTATTGTTTGTCAGTATTAAAGTCCTCTCAAGATGAAACAGCTATCTGTAAGAGCAGCAATTACTCAGGTCATCATGCAACACTGTGATTCAACGAAAACAAGACCAAAATGTTGTTAAAGCTCATTAAATCATTTTCTAGGAATAATTCAATTTAACAGTTTCTCAGAAACATCACTTATAGACTTCTAAACTTGCATGGCTCAAATTATACCCTTTACTGTGTGTTTATGGACAAGTCTAAAAAATGAGAGCTTCCGACAGCAGAGTGATTTTTTTTTCCATGCAGCTTTCTCTGAGTTTCCTCAAATGACATACAAGTCATGGTTGCGCACATGGAAAATCTCTTTCATTCGTCACTACCCGCAAGCACTGCTTTTTCTCGCACTGCCATGGGTAGTTTCTATTTTAGAAATCAGAAAAGTCATGCTGATATCTATACTTAACATTCTTCTCTGAAACGGCTAATGATCTTCATCCATCACAACAGGCCTACAAACCCGAGATCTGCTAGTATCCTTAAACATTTCTGTTACAACAGACATAAAAATACCAATTTTGCATTGTCGCAACAAAATTAATTCAGCTCAATCTGTTCTGACGTAAAAGAGACACATGATGCCTGTTTGAGTCATGAGGAACAAATGGCACAGCATTAAGCGTCAGCCATGGGTTTACTGTGGTGATGTGTCCGTAATCCGTCTGAACTCAGCTTTGTCTCTGCTACACAGAAACGCGGGTCAAAGAAAAGCAGTCCAGTTCTATAGGATCCTTTCTCGTCACTATTTGACCTATGCCAGGCCTTCATGAACGCAGCGCTGAACACCTTAGGCACAAAACAAGACGCTCTCTTTCATTGCAAGAACAATGAGGTCCATTGAGATGATACGGGCCCCGACGTCACCAAAATCATGATTCCCCACAGTTACCTTCCCATCAGACAATGGGCCTTTTTTTGCCACAGCTAACCCATGACACACATTTTGATGATGTGAAAAAGCAGCTTTTGTAATACTGAGACATGCCCCATTATCTATTAACCCCCTGAAACAACTTGGGTTTATTCAGGTTCAGCAGGGTCACTGTCCTATAAATCCTGACCACTCAATATCCATGCCTAAGGCTTCTGATTTTTAATACTACCTGGGTGTGTGTGCCAAGGTGAAGCGCCTCTGCAGGGCAATGCTGCGGTTCATGAGGAGCTTGCGGAACAGCAGAGGAGAGTGTCGGGGGGAGTTTCGAGGAGAGTTGCAGGGGGACATCCTTGGGGATCCACAGGGCGATCCAGACGTTGACTGCGGTTTCAACTTGGTGGGCTGAGTGCTGCTGTGTGGGAAGGAACCAGCCTCCCCAGAGCTTTCCCACAGTGTCTCACTCATGATGCCGTTTAAGGGTTTAACGATACTTGGTCTCTTATGCGAATCTCTTGTGCAGCCCTCGCAGTCTTGACAGGTATTCCAGGTCGTCCATCTCAAAGCAGCAGCATTCTTCAAAGAGATTCATGAAATAACTCTCAAATCTGTCTTGTAATGATGCACCACATACTGAGACACACTTGTGGGAGTCTCTGAATTCTTCAGATCCACTTTTCCTTGACAGCTTGAGAATCTTATTACCTTTCACAACAGAGCTATGTGCAAGAACTGTTGATGGACACGGACACGAGTGCAGGAGTGAGCCCTCCCCTCAGCAGTAAGCTCTGTTTACATAGCACTGAGCCCTGCCTAAATATGGCCAGGCCTGAATTATGGCGTTGTTAGCTTGTACCAAGGGTGAGCTAGCTGTGACCAGCATTCTCTTCATGCAGGAGTAAACTGGCAACCAACAACCGCGTCAGTTTACATCTGTTTCCTTCCTCAGCTCATCAGTGCACAAACATTAAGCAGTGATTACAGCTCTGCCTGTGTGGACACATGCCAGAGCTGTGTTGCGTTGAAAGGCTGCAGCCTGGTTAGATTTTTGTTATGCCAGTCAGCAGGGCTCCACTCTGTCTAAAAACAGAGCCCGCCTGAGATAAAAGATAACAGGAACCCCGAAAATGTCACTGAAACTTTTAGTCTTATCTCAAGTGAATAGTGCTGTCCCAACGGGGCTGAGGGGAGATGGAAAAAGAGATCAAGTTTCATCTTTGACCCACAGACAGCCAGTGACCCAAACCTCCTCTACCCAAAACAAAACCTTGTGATTTCAGCCAAAATACACAAACTAAAGTCCTAAATCTGCTTGTACCTAAACATTTCCCTTGATAAGTAGCATGCTGTAAATACAAGTTGCTCCTAAATTACACACATAACAAGTCAGTTCATTAAAACTCACATGCAACTTATAATGCATTCCCTGTGTGTTTATCACATGCACAGGTTCACACTATGTTTAGTATCAGGGGTTCACAGATCAGAAAATTATTATTATCATTAATGTGCTTAAGATGGTACCAGACAAAAGCAAATATGACCTTTATACTGGAATATTTTTTACTCTAATTGTCATCTGAGAACAGAGCTGGTTAAATCGACATATTTCTGTCTTAGTTTTATAACTCCCGCATTAGAAAATAGACCAAAACAACTGGAAAACGAAACATACAAAGGTTTTTAAATCTCTTTTACGGCTTCATTTATCATGCAAAGTGTTGTGTAGTGTTTTTTAACTGAATATTAGTACGTAACAAAATGTGCAAAAAAGGTTCAAATGGTACTTTTGACAGCAGGCACACTAGCTTTAACAGATGCATTCAGGGCTTCATAATGCTCCAGGTGGCAAGTATCCAACCAGAAGGTCCGAAGATGGTCAGCATGAACATAGATTCTGCCAGACCACTGTTATCTTTAGGTGGTTTGCCATGGATACAACTTGCTCATTGTTGAATCATCACACCTGCCCCTGTGAACAAGAGCCCATCGAGCCCTCAGCAGTCCAGCAAAAAGCCCACTCATGTTTGGCTTTGAAAGACAAAAGGTTGCCAATGGTTGGCTTTGTGTCAGGATTCTGCTGCATATGGCTGACAGGACTATTTTGGCCTGATGCTAAGCACTGGTGCGCTTAAGACAGTAGCAGACAAAAGCTAATACTGGAATATCTTTACTCTAATTGTGATCTGAGAACAAAGCTGGTTAAATCAACACATTTCTGTCTCAATTTTATAACTCCCACATCAGAAACAGATCAAGACAATGGGACTGTGAAACATACACAGGATTTTAAATCTCTTTCACTGCCTCAGCCATTATTCAAAGTGTTTAAACTGCTTTACACGAGATCCTTTCTTCTTTTTTCACCTCTTTTTAGCCTTCTTTGTCATTAAGACGTTCATTGTTGTACCATCTCCGCACTGTAATTATCAGAGATAATCTGTCAATCAAACAGTGTGACTACAATGTCCCAACGCTGAGGTTTTATGTTGGAGAAGTCTGGGTTTCTGTTAGTAGTGCTTTTTTTCTATGTTTGTTCAATCATATCAAAAAGAGAAGTGTTTAAAACAGCAAATGTTAAAGCTCTTGTTAACTATGTATATGTTAAATCAGTGTTATCATGCACCATATGGTGCTGAGCAATGTGATTAATGCTAATAGGAGCAGTGTGTAAGATTGAGGAGGATTTAGTGGCATGTAATGGCGAGGACTGCAGATTGTAACCAGCTGAGAGTTCTCCTGGTTAGAATTCCTTCAGTGTTCATGGTTCAGGAGGTTTTTTACCAGGAGCCGAATTATCTGCAGAGGTCTCCTTCACTCCAAAGCAAACAAAACAGGTCTTTAAAACTGGTAAAAACACTGAGTATAGCAGTTTTACATTGAAGAAAAGCAATGATTTTCCAATGCTACTGTTGCAAAGGGGCTACAAACTACAGTGGCAGACAGGAAAATACGAATGTCCCTATCTTGGCTCAGTGTTTGGTTTGTCCATTCTGGCACTGCAACATAGCGATCTCCATAAACAAGGACCTGCTCCCTATGTAGATATAAACGGCTCATTCTAAGGTAACAAAAACATTATGATTCTTATTTTCAGGTGCATATTACATACTTATTATATCATAATCCATTCCTGCCAATATACCACCTTAAATCCTACACACTTGACCCTCAAAACCTTCAATGTACGCCTTTTAAATGCGTCTGTAAAGTATCTAAAGAGCATTAACATCTTTATGGCAAATCATAAAATTTTTCCAACATTTATATTCATAATTATGTCACTCCGCATCCATTTTAATGAAGCATTAAAAGTAGTGAGAGAGGAGGGCTCTTGAGCCTGAGGGGCCCACTGCCAAAGTACTGATTTAACTCGGGAAGGGTCAGGAGGGGTCACTGCGATGAGCTCACTAACAAAAACACAGCTGTTGTATGAAGAGCTGCCAAATGTGACCAGCAGATGGGGCCCACGCATAAATATATATCAAGCACACTTAAGCAGAGAAATACGAGCCAGATGACATAAACTCGGGATAACAAAATGTCAAATCACCCTATGGGGACTTAACTTGGAGAAATCCAACTTTAGATCATCAGTTACATTTTTTTTCCAAGGCACCCTGCAGCATTCAAATGATTTTAGATTTCTTTGTTGTCGTTGTACAAACATGCAACGAAATTCAGGTGCACTCAAGGACCGGGTTCATATATAAAAATAAGTAATAAATAGTAATAAAGTAGTAATAAAAATAAACAAATAAATGCCTCCCTTCCACTCACATTCTACACCCACACTTATACATACACTTCATACACTCATTGCCAACATATGCAGTTAAAATGGGATTTAAAAAAAAGTGCTTATGCATATAAGACCAGAGTTATGTATCTCCACAATACAAGGCCCCAGTGCTTTCTCAACCTCTAACCCTGGAAACACTCCACATCATCTCTAACACAGTCTCCCATTACGCCTGTGACTGAATGAGGTTGGCTGAGTGGGATTTAATAATTAAAAACACAAAAAATGGTAGACCGTGTGGGCAGACTCAATCAAACTGTTGCCATCATGAGTCAATGGGGAGAAAAATGAGGAGCTGAATCCTGTGTCTTTTCTTAAAGTGACTAAGGATACATGGAACTATTTATTCGGCTGACTCACATACCCTTCCTCCTCCCACCACTGACACCTGATCAAACACACACAAGCGCTCAAGCAGTGCTGGTTGAGCTGAGACATACACACACACACACACAGATCAACTTGTGTTAGATACCTGAAAAGCGTACCGCTCTTTTATCCATTAAGCTCCAGTATCTGTAGGTGTAACTGCATCATACTGTCTCTCACATGCTCAGCCAAGGACTTTTAATAAAAAGGGATGGAAACAACCTAACTACATAAAAACAATTTCATCTGAGCGAAATGCTTCTCTCTTCTTGAGCCAGCAGCAGCTCCCATTAAAATCTCTCAAGGCTGTCTTTTTAATAAAAAAGAGATTTCCTCTAAAAGTGTGTGTGCGTGTGTTCTTAGCTTTCAGAATGAATGACCCTTCAAGTGCTTTGTGATGATGTGGTGAAGGAGATGAGAAGTAGAAAGGAGATTTGGGGTTATTTGGGTGTATGCAGATAGGCAACAACACAGAAACAATAAGTGTTTCTGAGGACCGAACTGTATCTGATACAGATGATGGAAGAAAAGATGGAAGATTACACCTCTTACAGTTCAGCACATTTTCTGGTAGATTTCCTCTGATTCTCAGGATATTTAATACCATGTTAAATGAGTAAGGCATGAGGTGTGGTCAGCACTGAGACTGGTGTGGAAATCAAGATGCCTATTTCTGCTGTGTTTAAGGTCCGTGTGCTACGGACCTCTAAATGAAACCCATGCAGCGTTATGTGACACAGCCGGTGCTCGTTGCACTTAGGCTGCTTTAGGCAAATCACCAGCATGGTCTTCCCAAGGAAAGAGCAATGATGTTTAGCTCGCCTGCGGTTCCTGGTCAGCTCCAACATCAATGGAGAGGGGGTTGGGTATAAGACAAGACAGTGTATCCATGTTGCCTTACTGTTGTAGGGCATGTGAACAGAAACACATCGAACATGCTGCAGTAACGCACGTTCAGCAGCATCACCCAGATGTTCCTTTCACCAGGATGATAAATGCTGGGGTGCTTTCAGTGGTTAAATACAGCCAAGGTGGAACTAAGGCACAAGTTTTATTATTATTATTTTATTTTTTATATTATGATGTGCTTTTGGGCATTTTCTGTTTTTGGCACAAGAGATGTTTTTCAGTTTTATAGCCTGTTGTGATCGGTTGTATTTTGGGAAAGTGTTCTTACAGAGTAACACAGGAGTGTTTGAAATTTTCCTGATTTTTATAATAAAATTAATTCACCAAAGTTGCCAGGTGGCAAAATGCTCCCTCAGTCCTCATCAGAAGGATTTTATCTGTCTTTGACTCATGCATGACTGTCTGTTCGAAATAACTTTAAAGAAACACATGGGTTTTTTTTCACGCTGTACAACACCCGCACTGAACCGTGACTCCAGTTACACCCCTAATATTGATATTGTTTTTTGAAAGAAAAAACAGTTCTTGCACACACAGCAGACAAACTATATTATAACGTATCATAGCTGAGTTGTACTTTGCAATGACTCTGTGCTCAGCTCAGCAGTAAGTGCAGCTCAGACTAAATACAGTTCTGTGTGTGTAGGCAGCTTTATGACTGATGATAGTTCATCAAGGTGACTGACAAAATGACAAACTGAAAGGGAAGGAGGGCTGAACAACTCATACTTTCACTCCATCAAGGAGAAAAATCACATATTTCAACTAAGGAGAATAACTTGATTTTGAGCATTCTGCACAAAAAAAAGAAAAAGATTTTCAGCACAACCATCAAATTCAGTCTATTCACTCTGAAGATTTATCTTCAGTATTACGTATTAATGTTTTCTCCAAAGCAGGATTTCATTACCGGTGGCATTTGAGAAATCTGAACATTCATCACTGGGCATGTTTCTAAAAAAGGAGGGACATACAGAAACATTTTGAGATGCTGTGGCTTAGTTAAAGGGCATCCATAAGAGCTGGAACACTATATAAAATTGTACATACCTACACGCACACATACACACTTGTTCCCTTAAGACCAGAAGATATATGTGTTTTAAATATCAAATAACTACATAAAATAGTCATTACAAAATTGATCATAACTGCATGGAATAGCAATGTCCATTAACAGTGGTAATCTATGGTAAAAAACACAACATGCAATTTACAAAAAAGATTAGAATGCAGACTATCTTAAAACAAATATCAGTTTTAGTTCTTTCTGCCTGCTTAAAAAACTTTGACAACAATAATTCTTGGTGATAATGTGAGTAAGAGTAGGTTATTCATTGATCAAATAATTATGATTTAATTGGTGGCCTGTTGCTGCTTTAAAAACATCCTTTAGCTGTAGATGGCAGGTTTTCTTCTTGCTGTCTTTGTTGCCTCTTTTCAAAGAACAATGTGCAACACCTAATATGAGGTTTCATCAACATTAACCCAGGCAAACAACAATTAGCCTGTTACAGTCATGAGCTTCAGGATATCTCCTGTAATCCAATGTGATGAAATCAGTTTGAAAAAATTGTATTACTCTCCGGCTTCCCTACCCTGTCACCAGCTCTCAGCCCAAAGCCCATTTGTTCCATCTTAGGGTGTAAATCTTTAAAAACAGGTCATAAATACATACTTTCTTTAAAAAAATTTTTAGGTAAATTGATTCGCTAAAAAATAATGGTACTGGCATAAATAGTGCCTTGTTGGCGACTACTTAAAGCCACTAATTCGGTACACAGGTGAGTATTTACAGCAGCAGAACGGCTTTTGTGGAATGCAAAATGAATACAAGGGTGAGCAGAAGATGGGTGCCACCACCCCGTCCTGTTATCAGCAGTAACCACTGTACAAGGGCAGTGCAGAGTGGTGGTGATCAGCTAGCCACACAGCACTCACATGCACTAACATGCACGCACAGCCAGACTGTCAACCACAACAACTAAGGCTCAGATTAAGAAACACACAGGGGGAGTGTGCCTTTACATAGTGAATAAAGTAAATCTTTACAGCTTCTTTAATAGTTGTTTGCTGATTTATTAATGCTCTGAAACCATACAGAGCTCCTCTAAGCACAGTGGAGTGAGTTATTGATTTGTTTTTGCTAAGACAACAATGCTACAGAAGAACAGGCAATGTCACTGATGACTATTTGTTCCATCTACTGAGTGTAATTACGGCACTCCTTCCATAATGTTGGTGTTCTCTGGATTTGAGATGAATCTGCTGCTAATCTACATGAATATGCCTGTTAAATGCCTAAAAAGGGGAACAACATAAGATCAGGTTACAGAGCGCAGAGAGATGCACAGAGCGGCGATAAGCTTGTCCAGATGGAATCACCGAGTCCCAGCAAGCTCCAGGGGGAGGAAGAGCCAGGAACATGAAGAGGCTCATTCTGGACAACTTCCTCTGGAAAAGGCCGAGAGCTGGGATCAAAGCCAGCATCCATGTTATAGAGACTCTCACCAGGCTCTCAGCACATTCCTACTGATGAGATGACCACAGGTCACACCCCCATTGATGTCTGTCGGTGTCTTTGCTCAAATGTGACATCTTTGCTTTTAATAGCTGCTTGTGAAGCACTAGCTAAGCTTTGCAATTTGGTCTCAAACAGCCTGAGTGGAAATAACACCAGAATCTTAACATTAAACATAAATTCTAAAAAAAAATATGTCAAGAACGTATTACTCACTGCAGACTTTCTTTTCTTTTTCGGACTGTCTTTCATACCCTCAGTCTTGTCACTATCATTTTTAGAGTAATGTCGCACATAATGTGCTAAATATATTTATATTAAGAATTAGTCATTCATTAAATTAGGATAGTTGCTGCTTAAGGTTGTCGTTCATTCAAAATGACTCATTCATTATGTTTTGCTGTCAGAATTCAGTGTTGACAAGTAATTATGTTAGTGAAGATAATAAAATACCAACAAAAAGGCACAACACTGATTATGTTTGGCGTCAGTACAGCAGTAATCGAAACAAAATCCCTCTACTGCCTCGCAGTATTTCCTAATGAAGGCTGAGTGAGCTCTGAGGACAAATCAACAAAAGCTGACATTATACTTCACTCTCACTACTATAAAAGCAGTCTGACAGCACTTTCAGTTTTCAAACCAACATGAGACTGAGGTCCAAACTGAAAGGGCAAGGGGAAAAAACTTGTAAAAACATTTTATGCTAAGGGTTAATAGTTCATTTGCCTGGAAACCAGATGATTCTGCGAGCTCATGTTTTATTTGCTCTGGATTATGTGTCTGGTCTCCCGCCAGTTTGGACAGATTTCCAGCAACTTGAGATCTAATGGGCCAATCACAGCTGTTCATCTAAAATGAAGTGTGTTTGAGACGATGACTGTAAAGAGGAGCACCTTTGAGGCATTTTCATAGATCAACAAGTCAATAAGAAAAGGTTTTGGCCTTTCCTCTTTTCATTAGTATCTTAGTAGAGTGAGTAAAATGGCAAAAACGGCAACGCTCGTTCACAGACATATAGATGCAACACCATCACAGCTAATCTTGGCACACTGTGGTGGGTTATATTTGTCCATTTCTCAGCTCTACATCATGTTTCATTACTCTAATTGGTTGTAGATCTGTCCAATTGCGTCCAGATGCATTTTGTTCTACACCGGTTGATAACGGCCCTTGGAACTGAAAATGAACTGAGAGGCTCCAGACTAATTAGCATTTTTCTGATCTGGTTTGGCGACATCAGTTGAATCAACAGTTCATGACACTTATAGCAATATATGCAAAGTACAGACAACATGCATGGGCAAAAAGGAACCATGGTCTACAGTTGAACTTTGTCAACAGAAACTAAGTTTGATATGCGTATTAATAACTGCACAGGGTTGACCATTGGTGCAACTAGTGCTGAAGCAATAGCGTCTTTGCATATGACATCATACACAAGTGTGCTGTTCAAATGGAGGGCAGGCACCTGAGGGCAAAGACTACTAACACTGCACAAATTCTAATGATTTGCGCTGTTCATGGCTGTTCCAATCAATCACACAGGGAAAAAACAAGGGCCACTTTAAAGCCCAAAAATAGTAGGACGTAAAGTGGAGAAGTAAAAACAAAAAACTCACTACATCGAGAGGTGGGCATCAAAAACCTCTGTCCTAAGTCTTGAGGAGCGGATTCAACTAATGGCAAATGTTAACATCACAGCATTGTGTTAAACATGCCTTGAGCTGGATGCAATTACAATGTGCTGTTACAGCTTCTCCGGGTTTTAAGCCACAAGGCAGATTTTTAATGTTGTTTCACAGGACCTCTGGGAACTGTTGAGCTAGAAAATAGTTGCTAAAGTTAGCTAGAAACGTTAGCCTCATATGGTGCATCCATGTAACGTTAAAGAGTTGAAGTATAAAACACAGCATATTTATTAACCTGGCAGTTGTTACAGTCGTGGACCCAACAACACACAAAATAGTTAAGCTTTTGTCAGCTCACCGTGTAACATTAGTAACCTAAGGAGGTCTGGAGGATATGGTAATATGTAACGACAATGTTGTCCACACTGCAAATCTGTTAAGTCTTGGGAATAATCACTTTTCTCCATTTTGTATGGATCACATCCATCCATTTTCTAACTGCTTATCCTCTTGAGGGTCACGGGGGGGAACCTGGAGCTGAAGCCTATCCCAGCTGACATTGGGCGAGAGGCAGGGTACACCCTGGACAGGTCACCAAGCTATCACAGGGCTGACACATAGAGACAGACAACCATTCACACTCACATTCACACCTACGGGTAATTTAGAGTCACCAGTTAACCTATCTCCAATCTACATGTATTGGGACTGTGGGAGGAAGCCGGAGTACCCGGAGAAAACCCATGCTGACACAGGGAGAACATGAGGTCAGAGCACAGAAGGTCTCCCACACCCGGGTTTGAACCAGGAACCCTCTAGCTGTGAGGCGACAGTGCTAACCACCACACCACCGTGCCGCCCGGATCACATCCATTGAGATTCAATTTTTTGCATATATCTGCTGCCTGCAGATCATCCAGTCTCTTTCCTCTATTTCCAATGCATGCAGTGTATCAAGTTATGACTTCCTGCCTCCTTCCCAGTTTTGCGCCACATTTTAGTCACATTTGATCCATCAGTCAAATAAAGAGATAATGACTTAACAACAATTTTGCTACCTGATTAATAGTTGAAGTCATTTACCAAACAAAAACATTTATTAGGGGACGACCTCTAGCTCAACAGGTACAGTGTGCGCCCCATATAGGCTGAATACTTTGCAGATGCGTGGGAAAACTATAATAATATTTTTGCCCATGAATATCATAAGCATTACCAGGTAAATTCACCTTCTTAGTCACTTCTATCAGCCATGTGTGACTCATCTTAACTATATACCTGAGGTACAGCACTTCACATCTCACAATAGCCAACAAGATGACATGCATCCGTCACATACGAGGGATGTCATATGTCTCATAAAATGGCACCCTTTCTGGCAGCTTGTCAGCCTTGTTGTCTATGATCAAGCAGTTATCATCTTACATCCTGACACAAGCTTCAACAAACACATGAAAGTCATGAACTGAGCAAAAAATTCAAATAAAGTTCAACTAAATACATTAGTACATTACACTACATCACACTTTTCTCTAACTTGCTTCACCTAACTATTGTCTGTTATGACTGTCTTGCTCATCTACTGCTTTATCTGCCCTTAACTTTTGGGTAAGGCTCTAAAGATGAATGCTCGGCCCAGACTGTCAGCAAGAAAGGCTCAACCATCACATCTTTCATCACACAGCATCAGTTCCAACTGTCTGTCAGGGTCTGCTGCATCTCCTAGGCAACTGGGAGCTCCTCAATGGCAAACAGTATGTTGTTATTCAAACAGGACATCTGCTGAGGCTCCATCTCCGCTTGGTGACCTTGCGCTCACCTGGGGCTTCAGCCATAGTTACACACTGCAGATCTGAAGGCAATTGACCAGGTGAAAAAAAAAGTTGTGCTGGATCATCTTAAGATGATCTTAAATGTTGATATTATTGGTGTCATTGTCATGTCAATGATAATATCAGTATCTGTAAATACTGAAAAGGCCTCAAAAAGGTTTGAGAAGTGTGGCAGATTTTAATTATAAGGAGACCTAGGAGGATTCCTTGAGGAACCCCCTGGTAAAGGATCTGCAGTAACAAAATTAACTACTGTACAAATATGAGTTACCAGCGGAGGGAATTCGAAAATGCAAGTGTTTTATGGTTCAATCTGCTGCTGAAAGAAATGATAAGAGCAAACACAACAGACAGGTAAAGCAGCCCATATGGGACTCAGTTTGTTCTGCAAACACTGAGTTGTTTTCTTAAGAAATTGGGGGCAGGGGGCAGTTTTAACAAATTACCAACTGAATATACAACTGCATTTTTTACGGTCCTATATGAAATACTATGATACACTTCTGTTCTTGTTAATAAGACAGTGATCTTTGTCAGCCTGCCTTGTTAAAGAGGTGTTATAAAAATTATAATACTTAAGTTAAATTTTTAATATTATCGCAAGAAATGAAGAAATGACACCGATGTTAACACTCCCTGTCCTAATGCTCTGTCAGCCTCTCAGCAGTTCTGCTCAACAAAGGCAATGCTACGAGTGTAAATCATGTTTTTTTCTGCAAAGCTATAAGACTTGTAAATGTGATGTTCTGTTGCCTTGGTAAGAAAATCAGTTGGTGTCTTTCCTCTTATCATTTTCTTCCCCAACCTATCACAAATTCACATTGCTGCTCCTTTGTTTTTCTCGGCAGTAAAGATATCCGTCTGTGAATCACTGATAGGAGATTGACTTCCCACTACCAGCATCTCCAAAGCCCTCAGGCAGCTTTACAGCTCCACTCAGCTGACCAGCAGCAAGGCGCTTCACAAAAACACAACACCTGGTGAGAAAAGAAAGGCAAGGCTCCAAAAGAACAAGGATGGCCTGCACTGAAAACCTCTTCATCGATAATGTTCGCAGCGCTTTGATTACCTCATCCCTCAGTCTGGCACGGGGACAGATCCAGTGACACAGCAGGCAGACTTCAATATCTTTCTGTCCATTTCTGAGATGTATACATCTACCTACAGAGGGATTTCCATATAGATATATTTACAGTTGAACTGATTTGTCTCATTGTCTATTCACCTGTCTTTTCCTATAATACCTAAAGTTATCAGACACAGAGAAAACAATGGCTGTAATCTGTAAAATTGCAGATTTTTTTGTGTTCAACACTTGAAAATGAAAAAAAAAAAAATTAACAGACGCATGTTGACTATTTGATTCAACCTTAATAGAAAACACGAATATAATTTGATAATGGGTGCCCTAGAGGTGAAGCCTGACTATACTTTAGCTCTGGCGGAGCTCACTGGACCCATTCACACCAAAGATGTTAGCTGTATGTGGCTCTAGCTGTTTTATTTGTTGTAGACCTTTCTAACAATTTAGTGAACGAATTATCCATCAAAACTTGACATTTTCAGCGCCAAGCAAAGGGGATTTTAAAAACCATAACACATTAACAGCAGCAGGAGCGGAGAATACTGACCTAAATAGCTGGCCAACTGCAGGTTTATAGACGCAAGCTACATCCTGTGAGTCGGACTACATTAATGCAACAAAAAAAGAGAGAATAAATGCACTGTCTTACATCTCATAACCAGATCAAATGTTAACAATTAAATACGGGGCTTTAAAAAAAAGCCACTTTTAGGTATTATTTTTACTAACTTCAGTGCAGACGAGTGGACATGTTAGATCTACTGTTCTATCAGAATTGAGAACACTTTGGGGCATTAGCTTTATTTAGAAACTGCATATGTTCCTTACTGCTGTGAGGTGGAATGTTTCACTGCCGGATAGTGAGGAAAGTAGCACCAAAATGTGTTACTAAAGCTGAGGAGTGTTCATTTACACATGTCCAATCGGCTTCTGTTACCATCCCATTACACTGCACTTCATTTACACTTCGCGCTTGCTCGCCAGCAGCACTGCAAACAGCCTGACAGGTGGTCAAACTCCGAGTTATCTAGGAAAGTTTCAAGGGATTGCATCATGGCAGATATCTTACAAATGGACAGTAGATGGACAGAATATGTGTTTTTTCAAAATTAGAGTTTATTTGAGCTTCTCCAACCCCTATGTTGAAATAAGACAAAGAACATATGTGGAAGAAGTAAAAAAGAAAACAAGCTACGTAACCCCAATTGTGTCACTGGAGCTGCCAGTATCCAACAACAAAGGAAATCAAAACATATAGCTGGATAAATTACTGAGGCAGCATCCTTTGAGTGTGCTGTGCTGGTATCTAGTTTATCTAACTCATTGCCTTAGTCATATAATATGTTTTTCATCTATTAAATTTCACCATTTATGATATTTTCAGTACCAACACACTCTTTAGTAAACAGTGTTATATGCCCTCTCTAGTCTGATTAACAGCAAATAAACTGCACTAAAGGTTAAACATCCATTCACAAGACACTGCAGGGGAGCTAATCCAAAAATAAGGGGAACTCATGAATGAGCAAACCTTTTGACAGTCCCAAGGGTGGTGGCACATTGATGGTTTCTAGCAGAAGGTCACACTTTTGTTTCCCCATTCTGGTTGAAGACCCTGGGTGAGACTGGAAGGCTTACTGTCACCAAAAGGTCAAAACATTAAGGGGTTCCCATTCTTTTGGGGGAACAATTTTTATTCCATCGGCAATTTCTCTCCCCTGAAAGTAAAGAAATACCATGACATTTGGAGGCTTGTGCAATTTATCTTCACTTGACATCTGTAACATTAACAGGAAAAGGTTTCAATATTAATCTTATTAAGATTTTTATATTACTCTTATTTGTTCATTGATAGAAAATGAGTTTATTGGCACTTTTTGCATGCCATACTCTAACCAATACAGAGGCACTGGAAACAATAGAGTGTAGGGCGTTGTACTAGGTCACCTTCTGGCTGACACCAAGTTTTCCTCTGAGAGGGAAACAGCCATTCTCGGTAGAGTGAGTTTTAATTTTAACGGGTTAGTTTGGGATTTTTGAAGTGGGGTCATATGAAGTACTTGTATATAGATAGTGCATTACCTTTAGTAGATGACTGATGGCGCACTCCCAGTTTCGAATAGCAGGTGGAAGTCCCACCTGGGAAGCTCAGCAATACACTGCTGTGGACAGGGGTTAATAATAAAACGTATTTTAGCCACCTTAAAATAGGCCCAACTAATCAAATTATTATCAGTCTAAGTGGACGCGTTATTGGGGATTTTTTTCACCGCTTTACCTCACCATCAGAAACCTCTATTTTTTTGGCACTACATTCTCTCAACCATAAAACTTCCGTAATACTGCAGCACCGCTGCCGTGCACTGTATTACTGTATTATTACTGTATTATGGGAGAGAGGAGGAAGTGAGGTGACACAGTTAAAAAAGAAACACAGTCTGTCTAATCTTGTATAAAGATAGAAGAAGTCCATATAGGGCGAGCTGGAGGGGAAGTAGATGGGTCACACTACCACAAGACTTTCACCCAGAAGACCGGTGCTCATACCAGGAAGTCAACAGTAGAAAACGGTAAAATGTCATATGTAGCATATTGCATAGATTACTCAAACTAACATAGTCTTAATCCTTTAGATTTCTTTTAGAATACTTCAAGATCATCTTGATGAGCTCTATTGCTGGGTCTTATGTTCTAATGCTGAAAACACATGCCAGTGTCCTGACAGTGCATCTTCTCTGCCATTGTCACATGGCAGATACACTGCACACACTTTTTCAAAAATCTCTTCATGGTGAATTTGTGCCCCATATGAATTTTACACCATGTCCTCACAGAGAGCGAGAGCTGCCCTCTGTCCACACTGAATCTGCTAAATCTGCACTTCTTTTACATCACGTAAACAAACCATATAGGCCACCAATCAGCTGTGTGCCTCACTGGAGATGTGACCACTTAAAAAAAGAACTTTCTACCTTTCTATATTTATACTTTTTAAAAAGAACATACACGTTTGATATTGAGATATTCACTGGAAATAACATACAATCTAGCCAACAAGTAGGTTGTTATTAGCAGTAGTCATTTACCCGAAACTTTTAGCTCCCTAGACATCTCCCTCCAGCCAGCTGCGTCCTTCTTTATGTTTTAGAAGATAAATGAGAAGGTGTCTAATAGATAATTCCTCATTTTTGCTTCACAAATCCACTGTTCCTTGTCCATTGCAGAGCTTTCAAAGCCTGCAACAGGAACAAACAGAAACAGGGTGTCCGACAAAAGTACAGCTCAAAACGGCGGCACTGTGTCGCTTGCAGCCAGATAGGGCATTTCAATAGAAAACAATAAAATCAAACTGACACTCGCTCACATCACATTTAGTTAGGGCACCCTGTTAAAGCAAATAAAACAACAAGTAAAGTAATCCCTTCAAGTAATTTATTTTTAAAGACAGTAACTGTACTCAAAATACCACCAATTTAAACTATAGTTGTATTGGAATAGAGTTACTCATATTTTCATTCTAAATACATAACTTAGTTCCTTGTATTACTCCCCAGCCATGTGTGAAGCATACTATACTAGTGACTTATGTGACATCTGTCACGTGTCTTACATCATGTTATGTTAGTAACAAAACTACAAACCATGATGTTTTTTTCTAAACCTAACCATCTAGTTTTGTCGCCTAAACCCAACCACAAATTCTAGCATTTTAGTTTAGCGTGCTAGCAAACATCTCGTAACATTAAGGATGTGTGTAAAGCTGCACTGGTTAGGACGGTCATATATATCATTTTGGAAGTCAGAGGAAATCGACCTTTTCTGACGTTTAGATATGAGAGAGTGTTACATGTTCACAAAAGTATAAGGGAGCATTGACCCAGCTGCTTTTCAGCAAATCTAATCCAACAACCCTGCAGGCACTCAAGATGTATTAAATTATGAATGAAATACATATGAGCTCCACTTTTTTGATGGAAAAAATTGATTCTGCTGCAAAAAATATATCAAAGTGCTTCTCTGTCCTCATATTACCATTTCAAACCCTTAAGCACTCATTAATTTATATTGAGTAGACAGGTGAAGTTGAGAGGGTTCAGGGCCATAATGCAGATCTTTGTCTGTCTTGAATGCTGAAAACCAGATAACATCACCCGCTGAATAATGATTCACTTGGCAGGGATGATTTATAACAACTGACAGACAGAGACAGAGCTCCACATCCCCACCCTAATCGCCCTGTGATGGGTGGAGATAATCATAAATTTCGATGTGTCTGTGTGTGCCATATAGGGATGGTCTTCCTTCTAAACTTATCATACAAAATGGTCTGACCCAAGAACACAAAATGCCATATACTGTATATGAACAACAACAATACCAGAGAATGGAAAACACATAAACAATTGTCTAGACCAAATCACTGTGACACTGGGCTGACAACAGCAAT
The DNA here is from genome assembly GCA_019142605.1 of Cephalopholis sonnerati. NCBI lineage: Eukaryota > Metazoa > Chordata > Actinopteri > Perciformes > Serranidae > Cephalopholis > Cephalopholis sonnerati. The sequence continues at coordinate 26,370,738 of JAGQAX010000006.1, forward strand.
CACTGGTAGACAACTGGCAACTGATTTAAATTGCAGAGGTATGTGAAACTGTCAAACTTGTTTATGTTCTATTGTCATTTTCTGCTGTAAATGTGACGTTTAAAGGAATATGGTTAAACATGGTGGTCTGACTTATCTGAACTTTCTGCTGTGCTTATTTTATGTGTTGTGTGGCTTTGCTAGTATCTTTGATAATCCAAACCTACCTGCACAAAGGATAAACAATGTACGCAACAAAATGTATTTTAGCCAAAATGAATCAATATCAGTTAAAGTGTATGCTATACTTAAAAATATTTTTGCTGCTTTATCTCACACACTAATGAAAAAAGGCAACGACAGACCAGAGCACACTTAAACTGATACTAATTTTTTTAGGTGGGCCTTTTGTAGGTGGCCAAAAACAAACTGAGGCAGCACTGGCTCCGCACCATTATCATTTATGTTTGTGACACTGGGGTTTTCTACCTGGAAGTTAATGGAAATAAACATTGTGATTTTGTCTGTGGTGAGACATTGGTGTGGCCCAAATAATATTTAGAATACATGCAGTATATTCAGTGGAAGAAATACCACGATATATCAGGGTGTTTTTGCAATAATGATATTCGACAATATGACACATTCACTGGATGAAACTGACTTCAGTGTGCACACGGTGAGAGAGGAGAGAGAGAGACGCTGTGCTGCTGCCAGACAGCCATGTAAACCATGTAAACTAAATTCACATAACAACAAATCCATGTGGCTAAGGCTAATCGAAATTAAATCATTTTGTCAGTGTAAACTGAGGTTTCAGACACTTATTAATCATTATCATTTTGTGTCATCACAGGTGCTGAGTTGCAGACCACTTATTTTCTCATCTAGAAAACACTCAACACTGCATATTGTTATTAGTCTAGTTTGTTCTTTTAATGAATCATAGCTGTAATGAACACTGCATATAAATATCATTTTCACTCTTGACTAGCTATATGTTTCAAAGTTTTACATTGAAAATCCAGCCAAACAGACACATTTCACCTGTCATAGTTTTTGCAATATTCATCTCTACACAGTCCCCTTATAACCAGACAACACAGATGATACAACTGATAAAAAGCAACATTTTCCCGTTACTAAAATCACTTCCAGGAGCTGATGGCCACTGTGCAATTACCAACTATTCAATAACAAATCCATGTTACTGCAGCTGATACCCTACCTGATATTTAACATTTCCAAGCACCCATCACAAACAAGGAGCATAACCACAGCTTCTGCCACACCACCTGCCACTGTTTGCTCATCACGTGAGACACATTCAGCCATGGATTCAACACACCAGCTGTTGGCACTCCAGTTGAGCAGTTTTCCACGCCTTTGCCACTACTTAACATTCTGCATGCTGACACGGCCAAATGGAACATGTCCAGTGTTTTTCAGTCCTTGTGATCTAAAGACGTGACAGGAGTTGACTGAAAACAGGGATTCCTAGACGTGTGGGTCTCCTTCCTGACTCAGTGTTTAAAAATGTGGCTTTGTGTAGTGTAATCTGGTGTCCATTAGGTGCACCTGATGTCTGAGAGTGTTGGTCTGTCATGGGGATTACAGTGAAGTGCGTATATATGTGTGGTTTGGCACCTGAAACCCTGAAAGTGTAAATAACAGAAAAGAAAAGTGAGAGACTTTATCCAAGAGGCATACGATTGAGAAATCCTATAAGACACAAATAGCCATCCTCTGGGGAGTTAGAAAGTTGAGTCATATGCACCTGATCTCTCTTGAAATGTTTATGCTGTTTGTTTAAGAACCAGTGACTCTGATTCTCAAGTACAGCTGATTTGTGAGTCAGTAAGATATCATCTGTAGGATCACCAAAAATTTTGAGTCTGAATAATGTTTGTATGAAGTTTAATTTTTAAAATGATTGTTAAGTCTGTCTGTGATTGGTGTGGAATATCACTGTTATCATTATTACCCCTATCATTTAAGTGGGGGCAGAAAATTGATGGTGGCGAAGCATACAGCTGGAAAAGAAACACATATGTCGACACTGACAACTAATAATCAAAGAAGACAACAGAAGACGTCTACTGATCCTCTCAAACTTCTGCATGACAGTATGCATGTATATTCACACTGTTTAATTACTGCTCAGCATCATCACATAAAGAGCCCTAGAAAAAAAAGAGGTGGTTTTCCGGTAACAAAGCGAGTTGATAACAATCAGCTCATGGTGTGCATGACTAATTGTAAATGCACAATGAAAGCAAAACTTTGTTTTAAAATTTCCAGAGACATAACATTCTTAAGTGGTAAAGGGAATTTGAAAAACTTGAAATCACATGTACACAACAACATAAAAAGCTTACCAATGCAAAAGACAGATTAGATAAGAAGGGTCGGAAAGCCTGACGTAAATCATAAGAACTAATGAGGTATCTCCTGAAAAGCCTTGTGTTCAGCTCACAAGATAAATGTGGTCTGTGGCACACTGGCTGTTATTTTTCAGTTCTGAAAAACATTTTACCCAGAAATCATTCAGAGTTATCTGATTAAAGGCCTACATATCTCTGTTGCAGTGGCAAGCAAGGGCGGTGGTGGTGTTGGTGGTGGTGATAAACTATAACACGCTCGGCCGTCTTTGGTGACTCCAGCTTTCTCTGATTAGGTGATTAGGGTACAGGTTGCAGTAATTTATGCAATACTTCACGCCTGCAGCTGAGTATGGTGTTTGTGCTCAAAATCAAAATGGCCTTCAGTTAGTAAAATCTGAATTTGTATTTTGCTCTTAAGTTTCAAACTCTTGTTCTGTGTGTCTCAGAGATTTCCCAGTGGTCTCCATAAGTCAGACGAGAATTTCATTACATCTGATCAACAGCATCTCAGCTGGGGGACGTGAACCTCTTTTCTCTTTACAGCTCCAGTTTGTGATTTAGGCTGGTTAGGCGAGTGTATTTTAACATACAAATCTTACCTAATGCAGCTTTAATTTTGTTAGGAATAAATGAAAACACAAATTATTACTTTAATTAAATTATAACAGTCTCTTGAGGCACAGGGTGTCAGTTTGATTGCGGATAGCACAAAGCACACATCACAGACCTACTGTGAAGCGAATCACACATACGTATGTAACACATACTGGACTGTGACGTAGCGCTTAGTTGTGCTACATTAAGCATTTTAAAATAAATATATTATTGCCTTTAGGCTTTCGGCAACACTGTGAGTCACTGGTGTAAAATGTCACTGGACAGCCTTGTTTTGTTTCTACATGTTGTACCATAGCCACATGATACATAGCTTAAACACCATTCTACTCATATTTAAGGGGAATTAAACCTCAAATAATAATATTTTGTTTTGTTTTTGCAGCAGTATTTTTTTCACAATGGAACAAGTACAAATATAACAAGTACATTTTACTCAGAGAGTAACTATTTTAAAGATTTCATGCCTTCAGTAAATCAGTTTTTGACAAAATTAACTAAATATTCAATATTTTTGGTTAATTTTCCTAATTCATATCAAAATATCGTGTTTTTGCAGGACAACAAGTCATGAAATGGAGGCTATTTATTGTCTCCACCATGAGCTCCTTTGTTTCTGACAATTAAACCGATGTATCACTGTTAATTTGGCAACGATATGATGATGATTAACATGCTGTAACAGCAACAGGGAGACGACTGTTTCCCTGCAAGATGGCCAGGCCCTCCTGCTCAAACAGGAAAATGAATCCCATTCTGTGCTTTGTCTGAGTAATCGGCACAGATACCCCTCGACTCAACACACCAACAGATCCGCAATGATGTGATGAATCAGAGTCATTATGCCTACCGCCTCCTGTTTGCTCCTGGAATGGATCTGTTGTCCTAGCTTCTCATATTACCAGTCAAGCTAAAGCAATTACAAAAAGTGCAGATTTATTGTTTCTGTGTGAGGTGGGCACAGGGAGGGGTGAAGGTGAATAAGCTGTTGCCAACAAGCAATCGGCAGGTGAGGTGGCAAATATCACCAGAATCGCTGTGTTTAAATAAACTGCTGATGTGGCTCACGGCACCAGATGTTGCTGTCAGTGTAAAGAATGTTGGAAGTCTTTTCTTTTTGTGTGTGTAGTTTTCTTTCTGTACTGCAGACTTTACAGCTGACTGGGCACCCAAAAGATGTTTTATTATCATTACAGCTATGTGCTGGCCAAATCAAAGCAAATGCAGAGTTTGCAGTCATCCATAACTGCTACCTGCTTTTTCTTGAGTAAAATATCTTTGTGATATCAGTTTAAAGAATCCTCAAGTTTGCAGGGTTTTATGCAGGGTGCCATGATGTTTTATTAAAATATTGTATTTGTTGGGTAAACTTTGTCACCTTCTGCACATGACCACCAGTCAAATGTTTAGCATCTATATACTTCCCAGATTGTAGTGATACAGATATGAACAAAAAGTCTTCCCAGGTCCACTCAGTAATCAAGACCAAATGTGGAACCCAGGGCGGGGAGTGTCAAAATTATATTCAGTCTAATATGGTCGAGTAAGATATCAGACCTGCTGGTGCGCATTCAACCTGTTCATATGCGTCATCTGTCAAGAGTTTGTCTCTGTCAGTAGAGACTCCACTCTGCAGTGTAGTGTATACACTTTACTGATACACCAGAGAATTACACAGTAACACTGGGCTTCATCATCTCCCTCTCTCTTACTGTTAACTGTGAATGTAATACTGATAAAATGTGAATTTACTTTCACGTCCTTGTATTTATTATGTTCATCTTAAGTGCAGGGTTATGTGGTTGCAGGGGCGCTGAGGGTGGGCCATTTGTCCTTACCCCCGAAACCTTCCTCTTTTACACAGCCTAATGTTGGCAGGTATGAAAGAGTCAGAATTAGTCTTTGTTTTTGTTGTGTTAGCAATAGTGATGATGTTTGATTGGTTAGGTCAGAGCTATGGAATATTAAATCATCTGTATTTTCTCACTGCATCTTATCCTTTCTTAATCTCATGTGTACATAAACTACAAGTTATACACTTCTTTTTAAAATACGAAAATGTGAAATTAGGTTCTTGGTTATCGGTCAATACCGATAATCAATTCAATAATAATAATAATTATAATAATTCAATCGACAATATGGATCCATATTGGTGCATCCTAGTAATTATCACTGCAAAAATGCTTTTGAGGCAAGAAAGTAAGAAATGTGAATTACAGAAAAAAAATGAGAGGATTGCTATTCATTTTTAGCACAGCTGCCTGTATTTAGTGGCACATTATACTATCACCAATGTTGGTGTTCTGCCTCTATTTGGGTCTATTTTGGGTTCATTTCGGTTTTCCACAGGCCCATTTTAAAACGGGTTTAAACAGTGTGACTCACATAGATCTCTAGTCTGCATCGTAACTAATACATGTTTTACAAAGTCCTGTTTTTAACTATACCAATATTAATATTAATATTACTTTTTTCTTTGTTTGTTTGTTTATTTAAATTCTAGGGCCAAAGTTGTACTGTCTGTTGTCAGACAAGTTTGAGACCTATAAATTATTATTATCCATATAAGTATATATTATTGTCACTTACTGTATAAAATTCTGAGGCCATCGTTGCATGAAAATGAAACCTATTTTATCCTGAAATGTTGCTGCTGGTGATAAGTTTGATAACCGCTGGGTGCTGACAGTGCAGGGTTTTGGCACAGGCATGCCATCTAAGAGCTCTCAACAGTTGTCTCTGACAAGAGTGAGGTCAGTGCAAGGACAGGGATGCAAATCTCTATTCTATTCTCTGAGTATTGTTTGGTATTTAGTCCTGGTGAAGGTTTATCGAGAGCAACTACATTCACTTCTCTGATCTGTTGTACCTTGACTGAATCAGTGGACATTGGATACACATGGATAAGAAGTGCTTTGTTTATCCCCTGTAGTGCTCCATCATCAAGCTATTGCATTATTGTTGGCAGATGGATCAGAAACCCTATTTGCTGCAGTGATTGCTTGCTACTCAGAAATAGATGGCACGTCACCCGACAACCCACACTGCTGCAGATAAAGGAAAAACAGCCTTTGGATTTTTCCAAATAATAACAATGAGCTCAGTTGAGATTAGAGGCTTTCCCTTGCTCAGATCATCTTGTGTCCATAACACAAACAGGAAGCCCTTTCCGTTTCTAAGGAGTCAATAATTCCTCAACTACAGGCTACCTTTAATAAGTCAAATCCTCATGATTTAGAGGCAGTGAATGCCACAGTACAAAGCTGGGACCAGCTCCACTTCGAAGGCAGAAACAGAAATTTTCCTAAAACCCAACATATGTGTCTTTCAGTATGAAATGGACAGGGAACGCATGCAGTCTCCACAGTGACCTTCGTGCTGAGAGGCAACAGTGCTGCCTGATGCTAAGATCGAACTGCCTGCTCGTGCCATTTGGATACAATTCACTTGCTCTCTTGTGAGTGGGATGCCACTGGAGAGATAATAAAAGACATTCTTCACATTGCAGATAGTGTCTGCGGAGTCATTTATTTTTTAATTTCCTGTTTATTTGGCATTCATGGCATTCATAATTAATTGTGGCAAGCTGACTGGGAAGAATTCCACTATAAGCCTGTCCTGTAAGTAGCAATTTCTAGGGCTGTACCCAACTCCAAATTCTGCCAGTCGAATGAGATTTGGCTGTTCAATACGAATATTTAACTATTCCTTTTTTTTCATATGGAGTTTGAGAGTTTGAACGGGGTGCAGCAAGACGTTCAGTGTGACAGTAAGACTCCTAATATAGTAAACAAGCTAACTGCGCTAACGACAGATCAGAAATGTGTGACACCATTTTTTGCCAACATTAGACATCAAACAAAAGCCTGAAACTGTATTGTACGAAATTGCTGTGGGCTTCAAATCCACCACATCAAATCAAAAGGGAGAAGATTACATTATTCTGGAGCTTGATCAGGCAAAGCCTTTCTTCCTAAAGGCAGCTGCCTCAGTGTATGCAGTTGCCTGTACCGAAGGGCAGCATGAAAGCAAGGAGCACTTACTCTGTTGTCCTGAGAAGTACACAGCACTGAGACCTCTCAGTCAAGTGAGTGGTCTCCGACTGAGGATTCAAATCTCAGGTCTTCAGGGGGCAGGCCTCGCAATTTTCCTATTTTATTTATATTATAAATTTCTGCATATTGTCTCACAATCTGACACACTACAAGCAATAAACTGAGCCCATGTCAGACATGTCAGGCCATAATCCAGCTGATATTGTGTACTCGGATCCCAGTAAACTGTCTCATCAAAGGGTGTTGAGATATTAGGCGTTTTCAGACCTAACAGTTCTGGGACTCTGTGAAGAACTGCCCAGTGGGGCGCTGCCCTGAGAACAGTATACCTTCAACAGCTTTTTTCCTGTTTGAATTCGCATCGCCAAAAGGAACTCTGGAGTGATGTAAGATGGCCAGCGGTTGGTATACCAAGATCATTTCTGCGCAACATACAACAACTGAAATCTTCTGCTCCAATCTAATGTTTTTGAAAGATGGCAGTTGCCAGTGGTGCATTGTCTCGTGTGTTTGACCAGGCACTGTACACTTCTGTCATTGGTTCCTTTTGAGCTGGGAGAGTACCTACTCTAAAATACGAGCTTAAAAGGTCTCTCAAAACTGAGTTCTAATGGCCTTCGCACAAGGAGTGCATTTTCTCCATCCATCAAATTGTTGCACGTCTAAAAATAAGTACCACCTCATGTTTTGTCGATCACGTTTGCATACTAAGTCAGAAACTTTCGTCCATCATAAAACTTTTCAGCCTTTAGAGACGTTTGACCAAGAATCAGTGAAGAAAATGTGGCAGTGAGACACATTTGCAACAAGACAGAGGAACGGGGTGCACAGTGTCCTTTCATAACTCAAATAGCTTGTGTTCAACAGGTCAGATAGTTGTCTTCAGGTGGATGATAATGATGGAGGAGGATGTGGACCGCACACAGAATGTGGAGACAGACAGGGAGCACAGCTCTGGCCCTTTATGCAGCTGCGGTGTCAAATGCAAGACAGGGAGGGAGTGGTGACAGCCAGATAGGCAACTCCAGTGGAGACAGGCCAAGGAGGAAATGTGTCTTTTTAAATTTTGTTGCATAGAACAAAAAAAAAAATCAGTGTGCAAGGTTTCTGTGTGTGACAATTTTTTTTGGATGACAGATTAAAAAAACGCATCAGAGAAAAATGGACTCAGTGCGCAAAGGCCTTAAAAATTACGACTCAACTATAGTCACGTTTCCATTACAGTTGTTCGCAAAATAAAAGCGATATTTCTGAAATTTTGACAAAGTTCAAATGCTACTTGCAGGTGTTTCCATTGAATGGTGTTTTGTGAACTTGCCGCAATTCTCATAAATTCTCATCTGTCCTGCGAGACTTCACTTTGAGGAAGATGGCCTAAAGCGTTATGCGTCTCGGGACACTGATCATTCCAGATTTCTTTGTTGTTTGCTATCCAAGATAACTGTGACATTTTTATCACGAATAATTGTTAATAATAACTCCGTCTCCTCCTCTGTCCACACATACCGCGCCATCTTCCTCGAAATGAACTGGTCGCGTGACCCCCTACGTCATGTCCGTTGACCCGAAAAAGTGTTTCCATTACACTTTTGCAATACACTTTTATATTGACATGTCTGAAAAACCACCTCATGAGAGCGTAAAAATGTTTTAGCGATATTTGAGAGGATTTTCAAAATATAGGTGTTTCCATTACCAGTTTTTTATTGGGATATTTAGGTTTTGCGCATTCCTAGGGGTAATGGAAACGCGACTTATGAAAAACTTCCTCTGCTCTAAAAACACCTCATAAATCTCCATGCTTAAGTCACAGTTATTTTGTATTAAATGAGGGCAGGCAATGAAGAAACTGAGGGTTTCAGGGAACAATTTGTTGCATTACAGTGTTGTCAAAAATGTTGATTTATCAATACATATTCATTCTTAATATTTAAAATGGTTTCAGTACTTAACATAATTTTCAGAAGTATCGATACACCAGTACCAGCTTCAATTTCTTGTTTATTGTTGATGTTTACTACAGTCATTCTGCTGTTCTCTGCTACTAACCAAACAAGAAAAGTCATAGTCATCATGTTTGGCCTTGTTATAATTATTTTTTAATGAAAATTTTAACTTATGTGCCCTCAATTTTAAATTTTCCTTGTGATATCGAAAATGGTATCAAATTCCACTATCGTGAGAACACTACTGAAACTGAATAAAACCTGAATCATGACCTCAACACGTCTGCAATCTGCAAAAAGGGCCTGCAGAGACTTTATTTTCTGCGCAGACTGAACATTTTTAATGTGGACAAGACTCTGATGGTTTTATTTTACAAATCTTTTATCGAGTCTATTTTAACATTCTGCATTATTAGCTGGTATGGAAACCTCACTGTGCAGAACAAAAAACGCCTTTCTGACACTGTCAAGGTAGCCAGCAAGATAATTGGCACACAGCAGCTTTCTCTGTCAGACATCTACAACCGACAAGTCTACAGGAAGGCACAGTCGATCTTGGCCAGCACTGACCACCCACTTTTAGGAGAACTTGTTCTTCTTCCTTCTGGTCGGCGTTACAGGTTCCCCAGGGTTAGAAGTAATAGGTTTAAATTTTCTTTTATTCCAAGTGCAATAAATGTTCTTAATTTGCACTGAGTGTTGATGGATTTAAATTGCCTGCACTGTCTATAAGCACTCCATGGTCCTGAAACTCAACTTTCAACTTTTTAATATTGTTCTTTATTCCTTATAGATTTATTTTTTCTATGGACAGCTTGATTTTATCTATCTTATGCATGGTTATTGTGGTTGTGATTGTTGTTGGCATTGTGTTAAGTGCCTTGGCCTTGACTGTCCCTTGTATGTTGAATTGCACTGCAAACCAAATTTCCCCTTGAGGGACAATAAAGAACTGAACTGAACTGCATTATCCTTTGACATACAGCATAATGCAGTGGAACATGCAGAACTGGTTCCTTTACTATGTATTCTTTCAAATTTCCCAAAACCACTACAGTTGTCTCTCTTTGCTTTTTAGAGTGAAAGTCAACACAGAGCATCTGTGGATGAATAATGTACGAGTCATGTTTCCACACACATCTACAATGTCTAGCTTTAAGGTAACTTCTTTTTCTATGTTTACACCCATGCTGAGGCTTGAGAGCGTCATTTATTGTTCCTTCGCGGGGAGGAAGGCAGTGACAAATTTAGTCTATGAAAGCATAACAGGGCATCAGAGCCCATTAAACATCATATCCTGAGTAAAATCAACAAACAAGTTTATCAAGCAGGCAACAACAGCAGTTTCCAAGAAACGCCTGACCTGTTTCTGCCACGGGCGACTGGTCTGTCTGGGAAATGAGTAAACACTGTCAATTCTGCATGAGTCTTACGACCAGCTGGAGGCAAATGCACAAAGAGAAGGCAACAAACATTCTTTAAATGAATGTGCCTTTACATCACAGCTTTATGTCTGGTTTCAAACAAACAATTTTATTATATATGTCAGGTTGAATATTCTTCTGCATAAAATAAAATCATAGAGGGCTCAGTGAAAGTATCTGCTATAAATAATAGAAGAAAAAATGGCCTCACGATCACCATCTGTCACACTGTATTAGCTATAAACAAAGAAAAATCCAAGGAAAAATGTTTGATCGTCCAAACTAGAACATTTGTGTTTGCTCTGCAGTAACTGGTGGCTTGAACAACTAAAAGAAAGGATTCAGGATTCACATTAAAATAATGTGTGAACTTGAATGGGGGAAACTTCAAAAGCATTTTTAAATTAATAGCTCAACATTTCGGGAAATATGCTTACTCACTTCTCTCTAAAAGTTTGTTGTATTCTGTGCAGTGGGTGGTCTCTACATCTCTATGCAATCTACTGATTCAAAATGGGCTCCTGGAAAAAAGTCACCATCTTGCCAGCTGAGCAGAGACAAACTCTGAATACATGATTTGCCTAAAATGCCATCACGACATGAGGAATGAACTACAGTAGAAAGCTGAAAGAAAGAAAAGATGTGGTGACAGAAACTATCAAAGGGGCAGTGTCCTGTTTTAATGATTTCAGCTGTGTCTGTCATGCCGGGCAGCTCTTAGATGTCAGCAAACAAAACACTCAACTCACAAGTGCTTCTCAGTAAGTTGGATATCTGGCTGTTTTTCTGCAAAAATAATTAAACCTCATCCTATTTACATTTTAATTGTGTTGCTCTGTCATCAGCAAAGACAAATCACAAAGGGGGGAGAAATAAAGTCTCTGCTGTGCTTGTTCTCAAGGGGATAAATTACATTCATTACGAATCACGAGTCTGTTTAAGGGAACTTAATGGCTTATTACATTTTAATCACCAAATACAACAAGAGCTACATCTTGACCTCTTAAGACATTTTATTCCAGCAGCTCCCTTTTAAGTAAATAACATTTGTCATTGCCATGTAAAGGGAAGAAATCTTCTTAATTCTTCTAATGCAGCAGTCCTGATATCATATGTAGTGCATGTGCATGTACTGTATCTGTGTATAAACATACTGTACTCTGACACTTTGAAATATAAATATATAAAACCTCAAACTCAAGGAAAATAATGTTCATTTTTAAATTTTAAGTCAACTTTGAAGACACAGAATATTGTTCTTTAATATGGTGGCAACCATCATAAACCAAGTTATTCTGACCCACCACATAATAACTCAATAAATGACTGTTTTCATAGCTATTCACTAATATGAGCCCTTTCCGAAACGTAACATGTTGAGAATTTTTTCAGCCTGTCTTCAACCTGTCATTTGTTTGAAAGCAGTCTCCAGAGTCCTGACTAATTGTTACTGGCTAACAGCCCCGATGAAAAACAAACTCTGAGACTGAACAGTGTCTCCATGGACCACTCTGATTGTCTTGGCTGACAGTGTGGGGGACGGGTTCAGGCTGCTTCGTGTTTCTTCTGTCAACTTTTTAATAAACCACAATGGTACTAAATCAATGTGCCCACCACTGGACACTCATCCTCACCTTTTACAATCACGACTCTGTTTCAGACCTCTCAAAGGGAGTACCTAACTGCTTGGACTCTCAACGAAAGCACTGTGGGCTATAAAATCATTCATTAGGGCAGCACAAAGTGTGACAAACTGTAATAACACTGGCTGTTCTCAGAAACTAAAGGAAAATATACATCACATCTAGCAACATATCTTCATACAATGAATGAACAAATTGGTGCCCCACGAATGGCATCATCATGTTATGTACTACTGATGTACTATAAACATGGTGATGACATACCTTAAAATAACTCAAAGTGTCCTCTGTTTATGTGACCCATCAACCACCCTAACCTACTATCTTATGTGGACTATCACTCTGTATACTACTTTCTTCCTTACACCCATCTACACACTGGTCATGTGGTTGCAGCCTTCCCGATTATGTGGGTTATGTATGAATTCTGGTGCATTGGTTTTAGTAGCCAAAACATTAAAACCACCGGCGGGTGAAGTGAGTAACAATGCTCATCTTGTTACAATGCAATGCTCCATTGGGAAACTTTTAGTGCCTGGCATTCATGTGGATACCACTTGACACACAGCACCCACCTTAACACCGTTGTGGACCTAGTATACCCCCTTTCATTGCCAGGGCGCTTCTTGATGAAAGTGACCACCAAGCAGAACAATGCATCATGCCACACTGCAAAAAGTGGTCAGAAGTGTCCCACAGAATGTGACAGAGAGCTCAACGCATCAACCTGGCCTAGAAATTCCCCAGATCCCAATCTGGTCGAGCATTCATGGGGCGTGCCAGTACCCCAGAGGTACCCCCAATCAACTGTGAAGCCTCCTTGGATCAGACTTGGCTTTGACCTGTCAAGGCATGGACACAGGAACTCTGGGGGTGTCCTGTGGAGTCTGGCACTGGGGCATTGGCCTTGGATCCTTTGAGACCTGTTGGTTGTGAGATGGGGTACTGGAACGTCCCACGGATACTTCATCAGTTTGGGATCTGGGGAATTTGGAGGGCAGGCTGATGCCTTCATTCTTTGTCACGTTCCTCAGGGCGTTTCTGAGCATTGTTTATGGTGAGGCATGGTGCATGTTTTGCTGGAGGGGGGCCACTGCCATCGAGGAGGTTCCGCAGCAGATGAGTGAAGTGCTTCAAAAGGCATCCACATGAATGCCAGGACCAAAGGTTTCCCAGCAGAGCATAGCATTGTAACGAGATGGTCAGTATTGTTCATGTCATCTGTCAGTGGTTTTAATGTTTTGGCTGATTGGTGTATGTATTCGTAGGTTATGAGAACAGCCTGAATCTAGCAAGGTAGACATGTAACTGTGGAGGGAAAAGCTGCAAAGCTCGAGATGCAATCTCTATTTATAGTTTAAAAAATCTTCAGTGTGTAATCCCTCTGTACTGTTTTCTAAACCGGAGATTTGATTAGCCACATAACGAGCAGTAAAATAATCATCTCCTGAAGCTCTAAAACCAGAAATGAACTAACATCCTGGGCCAAGAAGAGCTACAATGTGTCAGAATATTTTTATTTTGAGGTGTGAATCTTACACTAAAGAACCTCTTAAATTATGACTCAAGTGGAGAAAAACATTATCAAAACTACTGGACCACATAAATGATGTAAAACATAGTCTCCTTGCATGAAAAGAATAAAAGAAAACCGACCCACAACACAATGACAGTTGTCAGTGGGTTATGCACACAAAAGAACTAAAAAGGCCGAATCCATCAGCAGCCTTTAATTTCCCTGGAAAATCCTCTTCCCGCAGTGGGCCCAGTGGACCACTGCAGGAAAAATGTAACATAAAACATCCACACAACAACTTACATCTACAGGTCAGCTAATGCAGCTATGTACATTTAACACTCCTACATTAGCTTTCACTGATCCACCCTCCACGAACTGCTACACGACATGCTTTTGTGTGTTTTGTTAACATGAGATTAGTTAGATAACATTCAGTTTCTCTGTCTCGATAGCCGCCCTCCCCCCCTCTGATAACCTAGTGGGGAACCCTTTATGCGATTAGCCCTGGAAAACAGATGGGCTCCATAGCAACAGGTGCAATTTTTCACCATCCCGGCATAAGAAGGGCTTTCGAAGCAGGCCGTTCCCGTTTCAAGTTGACTATTGGTCCAGATCACACTTTCCTCTCTCACTACTCGCAGCCTGGGAGTACAGCCACTTGGAATACACAATGACCACACTGCAGACGTTACAGCATGAGAACATCCTGTATAGCCAAAAGGCCACCAGTTCATTCCCATGTCTCCATCACTAGCAACGTGTGTTGTTGAAGTGTCCTTGAGCAAGACAGTGAATCTCTACTTGATAATTCATTGTAATTCAGACTGGAGAGCAGCCTTCAGCCTCAACCCACGCCTGAGAGGCCATTTACTCTGTAGTGACATCTGCCCTCTTGGCTCTGCTGGCTCATTCTGTGACATTTATGTGTCTGTCAGCGTGCCCCTGGTTGCACATACATACAGAACTGGATGCAGATGAAGTGAAGTGAATATCAGCATTAGAAGAATTTATATTGTGCCAAGTCTAAAGAAAGCATTTATGAACTTTGACATTATTGACAACAAAGAAGAAAAACAAATCTCCTGAGGTATATAAAGACAGGTTGTTTAACCCCGCAGTGACACGTAATGATGCAGTTCTTTCAAAACATAGTGTCAAAAGAAAACAAGCACTGCAATGTTAAATCACTGTAAATAACTTCAACAACATTCATCTACTCATGTTTGTAATTTTTCTTTAACTTAGAAAGACGGAAGTGAATGCTACAAACCTACAAAATTAAATGTATTTTGATCCTTTTTAGTACATTTTCATCCAATAAAAGTCACAAAAAGACATAACACAGCAAGAATTAATCTGATGTCAAACTTCAATGACATTCTGGCATTGACAGGAAGCTCTAGTTATAAGGGTACCAATTTCACTGTAGAGCAGAAGAATAGCAGAGGAACAGTTCATTTCGTACGTCTCTGAATTCCAGAAATTATGTGACAATCACTCTCCAATCCTGCTGGGACCTGGTGTGCTGCAGCTACTGTATCATCATTTCATCATCTATTAATCTTTGTTCTATAAAATGTCAGAAACTAGTGAAAAATCACATCCTTTCACAAGATACCCAAAAGCCCAATGTGAAAAACCAACAGTCTAAAACCCGAAAGATATTAAGATTTATATGATGATGGTAAAAAAAAAAAAAGAAGCACGGGAACAGTAGTTATAATGAGCAAAAATGATCTAGGCTTTGAGATAAAAATGTTGTAGTTTAATTGTCTTATCATGGCACCCTGGTGCTGGGCAGTATACCAATTCATCAGGTATACTGGTGTTGATTTTTGACGTGATGTTTCAATAAAATGATGTATGAAACGAAATGTTCCATATACCGTCATATTGCTATATAGCTGAGATTGTTGCTGGAATGCATCAGTAAACAGGACAAAGCACGACGGTTGTGGCCTGCTATACTGAATGGGAGAAGGGAACCCTATCCACTGCATACCCTTCTTACTGGAGGTTATAACTTTAGAACAAAGAAATAATAATCTACCCTAACCCTCTTTAACAAGGGAGAACACCATGGCACACAATGTGTGACACACAAAACATTTGCAACTTTAATAGTTGATTATTATAACATTAACAGACTTGCACCACTGAACAGCATGTTGGGTACAGCTCATCAGCTAGCCAGCCAGCAAAACAGTCTGTTAACAGCTGGGAGAAGCTCCATCGCTACAGTAGCCTTTGTTTAGCAGAGCAGAAAAGAGAGATGGAAGATAAAGAAAGAGAGATCAGACCTGCACATAAGAGAAGCTGTGTCTGCTGTTTATAAGTTTTATGGGCTTTAAAAAACCTGATGTAGCGCTAGCTTGTTGGACCGCTCTTGTTGCCAGTGGTGGTAACACTAGCAACTTACTTCAGCATCACCTCAGCAGAAAATGTGTGTTGAAATACGTGATTGCAGTGGTTGGATATGGGGCCATCAGTAGCACCAGTGGATCGCTGAAACCAAACAATTAGACGTCACTTGAAGCGGCATTTGCTCAAAGAAGTGCATGTGACAGGTAGGGCTGCCCCTAATAGTTGACCGAACGTTAGTTGATTAGACAGGTCAACAGTCCGCAAGATTTCATTGGTCACTTAGTTGCAGAAAAAAAAAACATGAACTCTATTAGGAGCTGCACCTTGTCAAAATAAATCAAAACCTGTATGACTGGGGGAATTTAGGTTGAAAGGACAGACACAGGTAGTGGCCATGCTCCGCAATCAGACAGGAGTCACGTTAATTTACAGGGCTGGTACCTGTAGTTATTACACAGGCTAGTTAGTAACATGTCGGGCAGGAAATCTAAAGTGTGGGATCATTTTGAGAAGGTGAAGTACGAACCCAAGGTGACATGTAAACTCATCTTCATTCGTCGACTACAAACATGATGAATCATCTGAAACATGTAAGTAGCTACATGCACATTAGCCTCTTAGCACAATAATTACTGCTTTGCCGACAGCGTCATTAACAGGCGGCTCGCTCAGTGTGTGACGTGCACTTGTAGATAAAATATAGGCCTATATTAATGAAGGTTCATTAGTACGGTTTTGTACTTCTCTGTAATGTAGCACAGTGTTAACAATGTTACTGATACTATTCTTTCTCAGACCTTGAACTCAAACCATTGTGTTGCCCTGCCCAAAATACATAATTTAATAATTAAATTAATATCGTAAACATGCGGGTGACCAGTGGACTAATGACCCTAATTGACAACTACTGGTCAACTAGGAAAAGTCTTAGTCAGGGGCAGCCCTAGTGTCAGGAAAAGCAAGCAGGGGAGCGTGATTACAAACACAATAGCACTCTACCTATACAAGGACATGCTCCCTCTACAGCAGTCAAGAAAGAGGGGCTCATAGCAATGAACAAAACGCTGGATTTTAAGTATGTCTCAACGGGGTGAAGATACTTCATAATCTAATGTGAATTAATGTTTGCCTTGTTTCACAGTACAATAGAATATCTGAAGAATAATACTGTCAGAAGTGTATAAAATATATAAACATTTTAATGTCATCATAAGTATATATGGAAGCCTCTAATTGCTGTGTTTCACAGCAATCTTTGAATATTTTAAAAAGGAGCAGTGTTGGAGTTTTTGGAATAATGATTTTTAAGTTCTGTTTTTACTACATTGCAGTTTGCACAATAAAAAATTTTCTGCAAACGTTTGATGCACTCTGATTCCTTAATTATTGTATGACTCTGTGAGGTCAAGCACACCCTATAGTAATCAAAGCCTTCAGTATATATATTATGACATTAAAAATGTTTTTACGTGTATTTTATGTAGTCCTGACAGTAGAATATATAGGTACTATAAACCTATGCCATGCAAAAGAAGGGGAAAAAAAACAGAAAAATACTGTGATATGTCATGAAAGCGCCAGAATCTTAAAAAATACCATTAAAAAAATTTTGGGTCATACCGCCTGGCACTATGATACCCAATGTCATCTCTTTAAAAAATGAATTTGACACACTAAAGTCTACTGCCTCATTTCACAAAATATCATTTCTAAAAGTAACTGTGTTTCAAACCTTTTCTTGAAAATACACTTGGAACTAAATGTCAGCATTTCAGATCATTTTCAGAACAATTACCAATAATTTACTAGTTTCTACACATTAGAAAAGGATTACATGTTCAACAGCAGCAAGGCAAAACATCCTCGCTTCCACATCCATGCTGGCCATAACCAGTTATCATAATAAAGATGTCATGAAACAGAGGTGGCTTCATAACCTTTCATGATTTATTTCAGGTCTTACATAAATTGTCATCCCCTCTGTATTGCGGATGTTTTATATTTAAAACTGTTCTGAGTCATCTGGAATCATACACAATCAGAGACATTCTGGGACAAAAAAAGGAAGATATATTCAGCGCAGGATACAAGCAGTGTTGTCGTTGGTGGCTATAAAACTGGCTGACTCATTGCTCTTACTCCTACCAACATCTCAACTTGTTAGCATTTCCACCGTCATCATTCAATGTTGGGCAGTCAGCGCAGACGGCATTCACACTGGCAGAACCCTAGATAGTGTCTGGAAATAACCGACATGATATCTTAGAGGTAGAGTGTAGTGTGTTGACTGTGAGGATGAAAGAAAGCCTTGACTGGGTGAGGGTGTTTATTTAATGCCCATTCAACTTCCACAGAGGCTGATGTGAGTGAACTCAGTCCATCCATTAGTATCTGTATTTATAATTTGTTTTCACACATGCAATGACAAAAACAGACACCTCCACACACATACTGTATCATCTCATTGCCAGATTCTCACTTTCCCTGTCACTGCATCTATAGTCTTTTACTGTATTATGATTCTGATGCATTTTAAGTATAGTATATAAGGTCTAATACATAAATACTTAATGTGGCTGCATTAAGAATAGTCAAATTAGAATGTCTACTTTCTTTAAATTGATTTTTTATTGAATCTTTATCATCTTCACTTCACTTTTCTCACTTTTTACGCTTTCTTTTTAAACCAACAGTTTTTAATTTTACCTCTGCCATCACATCTTTACCTCATCATGATGAATAAAGTACATTTCAGATCTTAATGCTCCATAATAATTTGTGATCCATATGTAACATCAATGCAAAACAACCTCGGCCCTGAAACAATCAACACATCTAAAAATAAAGCCATAAAAACGCTGTGAGCATGACCTGTTTGTAGACATTCAACAAAGAGCAATAAACTATGTATTGGTACACATTAATAAAACTGCATTGCAAGCGTTTAGTCATTAAGGGTGAGAGGTTGCAGAGCGGCAAAAGCAAATGTCATATCCTGACAGTCTGGGTCCCTCCCACAAAAGGTTAAATGCTAAGAACAGACACACTGTGACAGGTTTACATTTAAAGTCATTTTTTGTTATTAAAGACATCACCTGTGCAAACCTAAGAGTGTCACACAAAAAACATGAAAGATGCATTTTGGATAATCAGTAAACAGATTGGGATTAAAAGAACAAACAAAAAAAAACCACTACATAGAGTGTGTAAAGAAGGGGCACTCTGGTAGCCTGGTGGTTAAAGCGGATATCACATATCTGTCATGTCCATTTCGATTTAGGCATGTCAAACATCTCTCTCCATGTTTTCAGCTGTGAAAAATAAAGTAAAAAATGCCGACTGAACAAAGAAAAACATCTCTCTAAAATGTGTAAACAAGGCCAGGATCTAAAGATCTTCCAGACCAGTTGCAGAGGAGGACAGTAAACACACATTGGACAACAAAAATCCGCTTGTAGAAACCATCTAAATGGAAATAAACCAGCACTTTCAGATCCAAGCAGGAAGCTCAGATAAGTCTAGCAGGACATTTCAAAATAGACAAGCTCGGCAAGGGATTTACTGTCTATTTTAGAGCATGTGTAAATTACAAGGGGAAGTGAAGTAGAAATTCCCCTGTGTCCCCCCTATATCCCACCCACACACACATACACACAAGTTAGCAATATCAACATACCAGCAGGCTACATTGTACAATTGATTGCGTGTGAAAAAAGGCACTGACTTTGGGTAACTGACTCGTGGCTGTGCTTCAACTGTTCGAGAGCCAGAAGACAGATGACCAAAACTTCTGAGGCGAGCAGTTGATCGGGCCATGATCCTTTCTTGCTCCCCCCCCCCAACAAAGCTGATATTCGGCCCGAAATGAGTCATGTGGTTCAAAATCGTGCCAGAAACAGGCTAAAATTGTACAGTGTATGCTCAGCTCTAGACACGTCCAGTCAAGTGTAAACATACTTCAATATCTCAATG
Organism: Cephalopholis sonnerati; assembly: GCA_019142605.1. Classification (NCBI taxonomy): domain Eukaryota; kingdom Metazoa; phylum Chordata; class Actinopteri; order Perciformes; family Serranidae; genus Cephalopholis; species Cephalopholis sonnerati. Next base: position 26,390,642 of record JAGQAX010000006.1, read on the forward strand.
CACAAACCAAGCAGTGTACAACAGCTATGTTAATGCTCATACTGATACACACCACACTGCAGAGTCCATGCTTCACTGGTGTCAAGACTAAAAAAAAAACAACAACTTTGAAATAATTTTGTTGGTTATTATCTTCTCAGTGCACTATCAGGGGACAAAAACAGCACCTCAGCTTGTGTGTGAATAGCCTCTGAGGTGAGACGATTCGCAGCATTGCTTATTGACAGTACGCAGTGTCTGGGGAGCAGGGCTGAACTGACAGCGGCTTTCATGCCTGTTCAACTCAGCCAGCCACAGAGATGTTTTACTACCTTTTACACTCTAGCTTTTCTCCTTCTTTCTTGCAGGAAACACACACATGGGCCAAATGTGGAGGGTTAGTGTTTGCCGCTAACACACTGAACTACAGGACACATAAATATGATGCAATGTGAGAACGGGCAGTGTTCACCTAGAATAGTGTTATGACGAGTTAAAGCTACCATGGCATTAAATCTCTCCCCAGAAACTTAGACGTCCCACAAAATGAGTTTTCACAAAACCCATATTGGATAAAATAAATTTTTAACCAAGACTTATGTCACTGTAATAAAATATTTCTTTAAGTCTTTCTCTTTTCCGCATTTTCAATTCCTCTCTCCCAAAAGCAAGGCTGTTATGTCAAATTAAGAACTGCAAAATAATACAAAAAGAGGCGAGGCTCAACAAACAGCCATCAATCTCTTCCCCGACAGTGCTCGGGTACAAAGAGTAAGGAATGACACACTGAAGCAGAGGGAGTCTGAGCCCTCCGTCAACCTGACTGATGAGGTTTACAGAGCAGTTTAGCGTTAGCCAAACCATCACTCAGATCTCCTCCATCATCCCTCAAAGTGCACGGAGTACAAGAGAAAGCACAGCCTGAAGAACAGGTAGACAACCTCTGCAGGAGACACCCACTCAATCACAGTGTGTTATTTCACGGGCTTTTAATCCCAAACACCTGCCAGTAACAAAATTACAGCCTTCTTTATTTTGTTACATGTCGGGAGCCTGATTAATTCCAGTTATCATGAGAACTAATTATTCTGTAACTGCATGTTTTCTTGCAATAAAGGGCAATTGCATTATTTATTTATTTTTTTGCAAGAGGTCAAAAAATGCAATATCAAACATCCCATTGATGCTAGTGTCTCTGTTTTCCTCTAGCCAGCAACAGCATGGAAAGTCATGTAAACCTGATCTCTCAAGAAGCCCTCTGCCATGTTGACCAAGCACACCTAGTGAACAAATGTTCCCCAGGAAACAGGCTATATGGTGCAATATATACCTTAGCAATTTCCTCAACAGCTACCTCCATCTCAGTGCTTTGCAATATCCGCTATAGGGGCTAATTGGAAGGTGGGCAAACTGACTGAGTTGACAGCCTCCAAGGAGTCAACAGAAATCAATTGCTTTTTAAGAACACGAACACTTCTGCAGGTCCATCAATGAAAATGTTATTGTGCAAACAGGCATTCTTCAAATATAATGAATTCTGTCACAAAAGTTTCCACAGACACCAGTGCATAGAAAGTGATGAACAATGCATCTATGATTTTCTAGTGGATGCATTATTTCAGCTTTGAAATTAAGACATTCAACATGACTGACTTGCATCAGCACAGGCAGATACAGAATATATAACCTCTGATGATGTCAACAGACTTGGAATCCACTTTAGGCAACGTTTCAGGGGAAAAATGGGACCATAAGGGTTGACAGGATAATAGCCTGGTTGAGAAACACTCACACCTTCATCCCTTCAAAAGCATGATTCCTCACCATCTCAGATTATTTTCATTATTTCTATTGTGCTCCATTCAGACAGAGAAATAAACTATCATATTGGCAGAAACCCTGGACAGCTTTAAGATTTAAGAAAAGAATTTACCAAACTTGACTGACGATTTATTGATTCAATATCTAAACCTAATGACGTTTAGGGGAGCGCTCAGAGCCCTGATCGCATCATAACTCTGTTGTTACGGCCATTCTAATAATAAGCTCATATTTGAAAAGAAAGCTTCGCCAACGCCCTGACACTCATCGTGGATTTATGGCAGAAGCAGGGTTAAGCTGTTTTGGTGGAGAGCAACACAGAGGAGACAGACTTTCGGCTATGGCATTAGAACAGCCAGCAGAGACTGATGACCCTGACCACATCTGGTAACCAAAAAGCAATAAAAATAATAACATCTGGACATTAACATTGTCTTCTGGGAGTTGGTGTCACCTGTGATTGGAGATGCTAGGTAGTAATGCATAGTTGTATGTGTGTGTGTTTGATGTAAATCAAGTACAAATCCTAAATAATGTTCAAAAGCCATTAATAAAAACTGTCTGTGGTTTTTCTTCTCCTGTGACACACATATTAAATAGCCTGGCTGTATCTTATCAGGCTTTGCTATAGCCTAGGTTTATGATGTTTTTACCCTCCTAAATGATCACATTAATGCACCTTTCCTTCATATTCAACATATCACGATAAAAAATAAATAAATAGGGCGCACTGTAACAAAGTATAAGTCATCAATCATTGCTCCAGTTGATGATTAGTTAACTTAAGTGCGTTATAAGTTTGGGACTTTTCTCCATATATCTTTCTTAATCTCCAAAAAGCTAACTTAACTTAAGTAAACAAGTAAGCCGATTTAAGGTGTGGTTTGTTTCGACACTTGAGAGGGGAAAGGGGTTACCGTCTCAGCGGGGAGGGCCAGGACATGCGGGGTTTCTTCAGCCCGGGTCTCAACTTCTCCAGGGTCCGGTTGCGGCACAGGTAGCGCTCGGTGTCCGAGTGGAAGCGCTGTTTGATCCGTATGTGAGTCCTGGGCTGCCGCCACAGATGTTTGGGCGGCTTGGCGAGTCCCGCTCCCTCTCTGGTCAGCGTGGTACACTCCATTTTCTACTTTAGCGTGTTTACTTGTTTCTTAAACCGAGTTTGGGATGAAGAAAAGCGTCGGTGAACGCGCTGTGTGAGGAGGAGTGTGAGGAAGAAACCCCGCGCTGCGAACCGTTAAAGGGCAGAGAGCTGCGCGCGCGGCATAGTGGTGCTGCTGTCCACGAGCCGGAGTGCTGAAACGACTGCGAGCCTCTCAGTCAACACCAACTATCTCTCCTCTGTCTCTCCTCCTTCACTCTCTGGTCATGTCGTGTGTTTCTCTCTCCTTTTATAGTCTTCAGTGTTCTCTGTTCATTCGCTACAGTCTTCCATCTGTTTCTCTGAACGCCAATCATCACTATTCAGCAAAATAACACAACCAGAAAATGTAGGTTTCATCTGCAAGCTGTTCATATGGTCAGTCCTCTGTTAGAGCAGCACTTCTGTTGGGTGACACACTATTAAATTAGTCAAATGACATCAAATTAAAGGACAATTTTGATAATATAGGCCTCTAATCCTCTAAGTAGGGATATATTCGCTTAAGGCCACTGTATTAGGTACACCTGTTCAACTGCTCCTTAGCAAAAGCTAATCAGCCAAACATAGCAGCAACTCAATGCATGTAGACATGGTCAATACAACCGAGCATCAGAATGAGGAAGAAAGGTGATTTAAGTGACTTTGAACGTGGCATGGTTGTTGGTGCCAGACGGGCTGGTCTGAGTATTTCAGAAACTGCTGATCTACTGGGATTTACACACACAGACATCACTAGGGTCCAAAAAAGAGAAGACATCCGGTGAGCGGCAGGCAGAGGTCAGAGGAAAATGGCCAGACTGCAACTCAAATAACCACTTGTTACAACCAAGTACGCTTCTGTCTGTCATAGAGGGGTTTTTTTCTTAGGTGGCTAAATGCGTTTTATTGCTGACCCCCTCCATAGCATTGCATTGCTTCGCTGCCATGTTGGACTCCAGTCTGCCTCTCCAGTGTGGTCAGTGTGCTGACCACCATCTGTTGTAGGTAATAAACTGACTATGGAAAAGTACCTCATAAAACCCTTTTCCAAAAAACCTGAACTGTCCATTTAAGAGGCTGTGTGGTCATTTTTTAAGCCAGGGTTAAATTACTGGTATCTTTTGAAATTAGACAACCAAATGTGTCCAATAGTACCAAAAGCCTTGTTCCTAGTAAATGTTTTGTGCCATACAATCTTTGTACTCCTTCAAATTAAAGCTGTATATTTGTCTTTTTAAGGCCAACCTGCCTATCTGAAGAACCATGAATCACCTGACGTGTATACACACACACATGAAAACACATAAAAACAGGATTGCTGTGGAACTCAAAATGTTCCCTGTACCTAGCTTACATAGCTTTCAACCTGACTATATTCTATAACACCATAATACATTTCCTTAAATTCAGTTATGGCTTTTGGGTGTGCCACCCCAAGTTTTACTGAGGGCCCCATCAGGCCACCCCTATGGAAAATTTCTGGTGGCACCACTGCACAGCCTATTTGAAAGCCTGCAGTCTCATTTGTTTACTTGTTGTGAACCTAATTTATTTTAGACTGTGGTGCCATATAATACTGAAGGCTACTCTTGAATGCTCATACTGACTTTGTGCAACCATTAGGAGCCGATTATGGAGACCATTTTAATATTTCTGTCATGCACTGAGAGCCAATAAAATTCTAAGGACTATGATCACTTGTAAAAAGATAGAAAGATTACTCAGCAATGGCAATCTAACTATAGGACAGAAATTGTAGTTGGCATTTATTACTTTAGGCCATTTTTGATGAAGTACTGCTCGTTTTAATGGACAGCATTATGTTTTATTTAATGGGTAGCATACAGTTCTTATAGTACTCGCTGAAAGAATTGGCTGTATGACATTAAGTCTAATTAAATCAGCTTTATTAGCATGACAAGACAGCAACACTCAAACATCATAATCATGCTGTGTTTATCCCTCGATCATTGATATCTGGACAGCACACACATACATGATGTTTCGAAGTGTTTCAGCATGAAGATTTTAAACTGTTATATCCAAAGAACATAAAAAGATACAGTAATGTCCAGATAGAGGAAGACACACACACACACACACACACACACACACACACACACACCACACCTGACCTTTCAGTGACAGGAGTCTTCCTGCTTCTGCAATTACCAGGCATTTTATAAAAGGAAGAAGGCTTTCATTATCACCTGAAACCACAAAACACATTTCGCCCTTCTGTGTGTGTGTGTGTGTGTGTGTGTGTGTGTGTGTGTGTGTGTATGCAGAGCTGTTAACTTCACTGTCACTCAGAAAGCTTCAGTTGTTCAGACAGAAACCCTGCTGTTTCACCAGCGTTCACCTGGACCGAGCCAAACACTGAGATACAAGAAAAGGAGTCAGAGCTAATGAGCCGAGGTATCTCTGCCCGCTGACCTTAGAGAGAGGAAAGGAGAGCGAAAGAAAGAAAGAAGGGGGTGGTCTGTATTCGGAAACAAATGTAAATGCTGTATTTTCATGGCTTTTCAACCACTGTGTCTGCTCTTTTTCTATCACACTGAGTGATCAACCAGATATGCTGGAAAAAGCGTCAGCGTTGAGTGGGATACACATCATTTGCCTTGGTGACGCAGGGCAACAGATGCTACAAATCAAAACTAAACACGCCAAAACAACTCCTGATGATGAATTACAACAACAACAAAAAAAACATCCATTCTTTTCAGAGGGAAATATGCTGCATGAACTTCACCAGGTAGCATTTCAAAGGCTCTCAGATAATGTGGGACTGGTACACACTGGTACAGAGCTTCATCTCCACAATATATGAACAAAATATAAAAACACAGCGATGCAAAATAGCAATAAGCAGCTTTCATTCTGGTTAACTAATTAATTAATTCATTAATTAACTAATTAGTTAATAGAAGTGTGTGTGTCACTGACCGGTGCTCATCATGACTGGCCAGTGCTCGGCTGTACAGCACTTCCAGGCGGTCCAAGGGCAGACCATGTGTTGCAGACAGCCGTCGGGTGTCACCCGGGTGCTCCTGGCAGGAGTGTCTCCTCCACAGAGGAGGCAGCTGCAGCGTCCCAGAGAAACGCCGCCGCACTGCCTGGTGTGCCGCAGGCAGAGACTCCCGACGACCCTGCTCCCCGATAGAAAGGGAGAAAGAACACGAGTGGTTAAAAATCAGTGTTGTCAATACATATGACATAGAGACATGATATAGACATGACATAGCATCAATAAAGTCAACTGGGGGCAGTGGTCACGCCCTGAAAAATGGGCGCTTGGGAATGCATGCATGCCGCGACTGCGTCACCCTGGCGTTTGAGCATGCCTGCTGCGTGTCTACATTGTAAACATTGAATCCAAGAGCGCAAAAAATGCGGCATGTGTACTCAACCTAAGGCATCCATTAGTACCAACCACATGGGCATAGCTTGTCCAAAAGGGGGGTTAATAATGCTCCAAAGTTAGGCTAAATTTTGGTGAGGGAACAGCTGGATTGGCCATTATATGGGTACCCATGAGTCTCCCCTAAACTTAAGAAGGCTTGTTACAATTAAATGTTTTGTTCTTTTCAATCAAATTAAAGCTGTATATGAGTCTTCTGAAAAAGGATTACCAGCCTCTCTGAAGACCAATGAATCATCTAACAGGTAAAAATACATAACACATTAAAACAGGACTATTTTGGAACTGAAAAATTTGCTTTTCATGTGCCCCCCAAGATCAGTCTCAGCCGCACTTTGTGCTTTGTGCTAATTAGCAGATGTTGGCCTGCTCAAATGCTAGACTAAGATGGTGAACATCAGCATGTTAGCATGCCAAAACTAGCATTTAGCTCAAAGCACCACTGCACAGTACAGCATCATGGATGTTTGCTCCTCCATCACTTGACCAACCTTACAGTGTATATGAAGAGTCCATCATTACAGATGTTTTGATGCACACTGTACTCACTTCAATTAAGTGAACAAACACACACATGACTCAGAACTTCATAAATAAAACATGAAATGAGACTTTGATGTTGCACAGAAATTATGAAATATAATCTAATCAGTTACAATTATCATATGTGTGCAAAACATCACTGTTGATGCATGAATATATTATGTTTATATATGATGTAATAGTCCAATTGAAAATCATGAGAGTCTTGCCATGACAAACTAAGTGCTAAAATTAATTAGCTGTCTCAATTTAAAATAGTTCAACAAACAACTGAATCAATGATGAATTCACACATATTGCTCCACAGACGTGTGGCATCTGCCCGATCTGCCTCGTGGTTATTGCAGGCGTAGCAAAAACACTTCTCACATCTGACACTAAGTAAGTAGTTTGTTTGTCTCCTTCCCTGACCATTAAATTGGCTGTTCTTACATGTTCTCCCCTTCAAATCCATTTAATATCCGTTAATGCACTGTGATTGCAGATTGCAGCAGCGAAAGACGACAAGCGGAGAGACAGCAGCTTTTTCTGCAAATCCAGTGTGAGATTCTGCCTCTGTGTGTGTGTGTGTGTGTGTGTGTGTGTGTGTGTGTGTGTGTGTGTGTGTTTCAAGTACAAAACCAAGACTACTTCTCCTAATTCAAAAGTGTCAAATGATATTGAGTTAGCCAAGATAACACAAAGCCCAAAAATCCATGCTCATTTTGGCGCTGGCCCAAGCAGCTACGTCATTTGTGCCTCAGCAGAGTTGGCGCAGTTGTCACCTGGTGAGAGGTGATAGATATTGATCTGCCACCCCAGAAGCTGCAAACAGCAAGTCTCATTTCCCTGCTTGGTGCTGTCAAGCGTTAAAAATCAAACATGACAGGCCACCTCAAGCTGCAACACACACCCATTACCCATCACATCGTCTTTGTGTCCAGTACTATTGGACATCAATACAACTCTTTACTGTGGATCTTAAACAACCGGTTTTCTCTTTGGTTGTTTTTTTCTAGTCAGTTCTGACAAAGGATTTTAACCTGTGTATGAGATGTAAAGCTCCACAGACTTGGAGATGATGAAAGGTTGTAGTCTTTCCTGAATGACATTAACGTCTCAGCTTCCAAAAAGAAATTGTCCTCACTGACCTCAGTTTAGCAGGACTGACCTAAATGGACTTTTAGCTGGGATTGTTTTGTCAGGAGCTGCCTTACGCCCACATGGACAAGAAAAAGTTTGACCATCGACATTTCCATGTGATTTGTCTGCTAATGAAGATCATATGATTTGGAATAAAGCTCTAAACAAATGGACCTTGAGTTGTGGCCGAGTAAGAGCTGTCAAGCTCATCATCAAGCAAGTTGAAGAGAGCTCAAGAATCCCTCTTAGTAACACCAGGTTACTTTATTTCTTCTTTACTATCTTTACAACTAAAATTAGAATAGAACCAGTAAAATGTTATCCACAAACATAAACCATATGGATGTGAAATGTTCTAAAGAGCGGTGTTGGTGACTCACACTCAGATAATTCACTTCCTGCACTGCGGTGCGTTCACATGCACTGAGAAACCATGTTACACAGAGAAATCAGGTTATGCAAACCATCGTAAACATGAAACCAGTCAGTAATGAGATTTCTCTTCTACCATGACCTTATTTTGGCATTATTACTTTCTTTTCTGTGTGCTTGTGTCGCAGAGCTGAACACAATTTTTCCTCCTCTTTCTCTCCAAGGCTTTTACAAGAACATGGCTGAATTTAACAGCGACATGTTGAGAGGTGGAGAATTTATTCATTTAGATTTCTAGAGGCTTTGTTGTGTTATTTTCAGTATTAGACTGCCTTTGGCGAGAATTATTTTGAATATGAGGGTGTTTCGCTGCATGTTTATGATGTGTTCTTTCATGCAGTCAATCAGCTGCCACTAATCTAATCTCCCTGTCGAGAGTCTTTGGTTTTATACATGGTTACGAGTGTACAGCATAGACTGTATGAACATAATGGATGTAGCAATCATCATGTCACCTATTGGATTGTAGCAAGTCTATTAAAGAAAGGTTTGGACACACTCTTGGACCCCATTGGAGCTACGGGGTTTTATACATGCACAAAGTAACTGGAGCTAGAATAAAAGAACGGTGTCCCCTTAGGTCAGGGGTAGGCAACCTGCAGCTCTGGAGCCATGTGGCTCTTTAGCCCCTCTCCAGTGGCTTTCTATAGCTTTGACAAAAAATATCACATGAAAATGAATAATGGTAATTTATTTATTTATTTTTTTCAACATTTACATTTTTATTTATCACTGCTGTAGGCCTAAAGAAGTTCTTACATTCTCTAGTTTTAAAAATGCGTATCCTATGCACTAAATTAAAGAAAAAATATTAACATTTTGTCAACTAAAAAGAGCATCATACACCTGGCGCCTTTCCTCTAAATTTGCCAAAGCAACAGCAGTGGCTAGTCTTGAGCCTCCGTTGGTTTGCTGGCAATGGATCCCAAATCCATTAAAGTAAAAGTCTCAGAGGAAAATACAGAATATGATAGTGCGTGGACAGATTTGTTTACTTTCATCGCCAATGCTGCAAAGTTAAAGTACCAAATAATCATGACTAGTGCACTGCAGACGAGCCATGTTGTAGTAAAACATATTTTTGAATGCTCCATTTCAACCTATAAATAATGTCAACAGGCTAATTTAGACTTCATGCGCAGCATTACCTTAAGGCTCAAATATGTTTTGCAGCTCCAGGCAGATTTGTTCCAATTATTTTTGGTTAAAAAAATGGCTCTTTGGATAGGTAGGGTTGCTGACCTCTGCCTTAGGTCCTCTTTGGGTGTACTCGACCTGACAGAAGTTTTTGGATGTGCTCGAATGGATGACGGTAGATATACAATAGATTGTTTTCATGTAGAAATCATTTGTTTATTGTCTTTTATTAAAGACCTTTTCAATTACTGTAGAACTGTGATTCTCACCCCATCTTTATTTTTCATATAAAATATATTCCAGCCTGAGGCTGACTGGAGACGCCTCAGTGAAACCAATCAATAATCCTCATGTTGTACGATAGTGTGCCAGCTGTTGAGCCTTTTGGCAACGGCAGACCAGATTTTACTGCGTGTGTGTTGTACCCAAGGATATGACGCACTGTGACGCTGTGACTTCTCTTTTTAACCTCCTTGGTTTGTGGATTCCTACCTTGAAGCCTCAAGTTTGGCATTTATGCTGTTGCCATCTTTGAGTTTTGGAGCCAGAAGTCCCAAGGTGACCATATTTAAACAAGAGGAGCTGGGGCTGGATCTGACTCATGTGCCGAGCAGACAGTCTGTCACTAAAAGCAACCATGCCCTTAAATGTGTGTAACTTAAAGCCTTAATAAAGGGGTGAGTTATATAAAAGTCCCATCTACCTGCCCCGGATGTAGCTGCTTAACAGAAGAAGGGATCGAGAGAAACCAGGTTTCTCTAATCCTCTACAATGACTAAAGGAACAGAGTTTGAAGTTTACAAGCCATTTAAAAAAAAAAATCAGGTTTCTGGAGTATCAGACAATAACCTGGTTACACAGGTGCATTTCAATGCAGTGCTGGTTTTGGGTCGACACATATAATTCTAATAATTCACTCTTTCATACGAAACTGGCTTCTGTGGCACAGAAAGGTCTTTCATTTTGTTTTTTATTTCTGACTCAGGGACTGAACGTTTGTGTCACAACAGCTACTGGATGAACATTAGTTTCCTCTGTAGTGTTGCACACTGCTGTTTTTCAAAGTGCTCACACTGATCTGATATCTTCCCTCCAGCGCTGACATTTTGCAGGTATGACATTTTCACCTGACAACAGCACGTTATAACTTCATTTACACATTTCTGCTTTGCTTCAACATGTTGTTCTCTTTATTATTTTTCTTTCTCAATGACACATTTTCCTCCAGCCAATCAGCAGCAGAGAGGAAACAGCTGGTTGTCTTATCACCTGGCCAGTCTCCTGCCACGCCACACACAAGAAGCGAGAATGAGATGGAGGCAGTAGTGCTGGCGTGTGATCAGATGGGACAACAGGTGCTCTGTCTCTAGAAAACCAATGAGCTGATGGGACTCATCCTCATCACGTTTCTCCATTAAGCAGTGTTTTAACACTTGTGACTCACACTCTTTCCCAAAGTGCTTGTCGTATTTTCAGTGCACAGTGTGGCAGGACACAGTGGAAATCAAACCCCAAACCTCGACTGCATCAGTGTTCAAGTCACGGAGTGGTGGCTCATCGCAGCTCAGCTCAGTACAGATAAATGTGTCGTCTACTCCAACCCTAAACTGTTGACATGCTACATCAAGAAAGTGAACACAGTAAAAAAATACACCTGCTTACTGTGGTGATATGTACATATACTCAAGTATTAAGTAAAATTTTAAGGTACTTGTACTTTACTTGAGTATTTCCATTTCATGCAACTTTACACTTCTACTCTACTACACCTTTTATAGAGTGTTACACTCTGTGCAATCCAAGGGGAACAATCCAACAGAAGGTCGACAATCTGTTGCAGCAAATAAAGTTTTAGTTCAGTTGTAGCTTCTCTGGCAAGTCTCATTCATATTTTATTTCCATGATAACAGTTTGTTTTATTTTTCATCTTAGATTTATGATTGTCTCTGCTGATAATGTCTCTCTGTCTCCATCGGTCTCTTGCTCTCATTTTTGCAAATCAGTTGATTAGCCTGTTGTGTAAATGTGATAACTGCCCTTAAATGCAGCTAATCAAAGCTTTTGTGTCATTAAACAGATCCCTGTGATTTGGCTCTAGACTCCTTCCACCAATCGTCATGATTTTCTTGCGGATAAACACAGAAAGCTGCTGTCATAATTTAGCCTCTTGTGCTCAGAATAAAGGACTCCGGGAATGTCAGAAGGGAGTTTCAGCTCATCAGGGGAGCGGAGTGCTAAGTATTTATGGTGTGTATGTTGTCTGTTGGCAGTGGGGCTTAAAGCTGGAGCCTGCCTGCTCCCCACAGTGTTTTCCCTGCTAGTATCAGACATCCTGTTCAAAATTTAAATAAAAAAAAGGCAAAATATAACTGTGGAGAATTTATGCCATCAGAGGAGGAGCGTTTGTGTGTGTGTGTGTGTGTGTGTGTGTGTGTTCAGTGTTGTCAGTGGTAGCTGACACATCTTGCTGCTCTGTCCACAATCCAATATGCATCCAATGTTTCACTCCACAGGTATCCCACAATGCACTGTGCTCCCATCTGCCCTACACAGCATATACACACTTATCTATACACTCGATACTCATGCAAAAAATAGGTACGCATGTGTGTTTACAGATTGAGACATTACACATGCACACCCCGCTGCACAGACACACACACACACACACACACACACACAGGCAAGCTCTGACTTTTAAAGGGACAGTTATTTGTCAATCTTTGGCTGAGATATCACCCGTACAGATGTCTGGCTTCTCTTGAATATAATGGAACTAGATGGCACATGCTAGTTTCATGAAGGAACTATTTTCTTTCTACTGGACTACACCTGCCCACCATGTCACTGCGCAGAAGGAAGCGTACATCTGCTGCTAGCTCAGCTAGCATGTAGGGCTGGGCGATATGGACAAAAATTCATATTTTGGAATTTACAGGCTGAAGGGCAATACAGGATATATATCTCTGTTTTTTTTACGAAATGAGCTACATTTTCAGTTGCAAGTTGCAAGCTGATCCACAGCTGAAGTCCCCTCTTATTTTGTCTGCGTGTGTTTTTCCACAGCATGGTAGGTAAAAGAAGTTTACCTGGTGGAGGTGAGCTGTTATGAACGTGTTGTCTGCAGCTCCTCATCAAACAACTCACTGTGGCTGTTTCTGCTGTCACTTTCCTCCCTGTCGTATTATTAGACGTCTTAATTGGTTACAAAGCTGCTAACAAGGTTCTGCTAATTCAGTAATAAACACATTTCATTTCCTGTAGATTCTTCACAATAAAAGCCCCGTGTTATTTTGCTGTGAAGCAGCAAAATAAGGAAATACTGAGTTTTCGAGCAGCAACTTCACAGAGATTCACTTAGACGCTACAAAAGTTCTGAGAGCTGAACACACAGAGACTTTTAAAAACACCTTTCTTTCTGGTCTCCTGCAGACAGAGGTGAGTCGAGTCTCACAACACACACGCTTGTTTGAGGGGGAGAAGCGGGGTCGTCGGGTGTTGGCTGTGGTTGGTGAGACATCACCGCTACCCTCACTTTTGGGCCTACTCCGGAGAAGGTCTATCTCTGGTGCAGCTCGCCGTGGCACAGTGCGTCTTAACTGATAATGGAAACGCAAATCAGCGCAGCATGGCATGGCCAAAAGTGGAAAAGGCCCACAGTACTGTGTGTGTTACTGAGGTCATTTCATTTATCTCACAGAGTGATTTAGCGTAGCACGTGCAACATATAGGCCAATGTCACACTGTAGACTAATGAACAGACAGATTAAAGAGAGTAGCAGCTCTGTGTCTCTCTGGGTGTTGATGGAGAACTTGTGAGAAAGTGAGTGGGGCGGAGCTGTGCGGAGAGTGTGAGAAAGCAGAGATGAACACTGGTATGTGTTATGTAACGCAACTTGAACCTGTATTGATGTAAACAGTGTAGTCTAAATCTATATCTTTATGGAAAATATATAGACATATCATACATAGTCGTTACATCACCCTGCCCTACTACCACAACTCAACTAGCTAAAGTTACAGCTCAGCCACAGGTAGATGCATGCTTCCATCTGCGCAGTGATTGAGCTGGCAGGTGTAGTTCAGGTCGCACTACCTCACTAGATAAACTACGGCCAACACCTCCAACACTTTTTGATTTAGGGGTGAACTGTCCCTTTAACAGCATGATGATGTAATCAGAGATGATAAGAGCATTTCATCAGAACAGGGTGATCTTCCATGAGAGCAATCAAAGCCGCCACTGTTTTCCTAATTGGGAAAATGAATATTAATCTATTCTTATGGTGAGGGGAGCTGAGCGGGAAAATCCCTCCCACTGTGCGAGTGATGTGTGACATGTGTGAGTGTATAAGGGCAGACAGCCAGAAGAAGCTGTTCCTCTGATGCAAAGCTGGAAACCTTCACCTGTACATATAATGACACCCGGGGGTGCAAAGAGTATAATTAGTGTCGCTCCATAAATAGTCAAGTCTCCAATCAACCCTCTACCTCCATCTCTGTAACCGTGTGTGTGCCATGATTAACTCTGCAGGGAGATGGAAACACAATGTTTTTGTGGAAGATGGAATTTTCTCACTCAAAAAGTTAACTTATAGAGCAGCTGGGGCCAAAGCTGTGGGGGTTTATGGTTACAGCTCAGTTTATTAAACTTGTCTGTGGTCATCAATATAAAAGGCTGAGAGTGAGTAACACTGCTCCATCTCACTGGAAAATATCCGAAATCCAAAACAAAGCATAATGATTATTTTCTGCCATCTGTCAGACTAAAGCATTTTATTTATTTTCATATCATTCCAACCTTTATTGTACAATTGTGTTATCATGATTTAGATATTTGGTGGTAAGTGTTGATGACATTTTTGGTTTTATGCACATCAGAGTTTTCTTAAAATGAATAAGCAGCAGGTTTGGAAGGATGTTACAGTCATCTTGTCTGGGTCAAAACCTTTGAATCCGCCCACTCCACCGAGGTCGAGATGACTGATTCGTCTGGCATCGTGACATAAAACAGCAGTTTCCCAGTCAAAATAAAAATGACCAATGAGCGCAGCGGGGGGGACTAACGCTGTTGTCAAGCTGTTGTCAAGTGTTGTCAAGCTGTGCGCCGGAGCCAATGAGGAGTAATAACAACATTGGCAGGCGCTATAAACAAGACAGACGCAGCTATCGAGGCTCGTCTAAATGGGCATGTCTTCTCAACATCATATTTTTTACTTTGCTCTGCTGCACACTTAAACCCCCGACAAAACAAGTATGTTAGCATGGCTACGCATCAGTGTGGACTCAAAATGACATCAGATTCAGATGGATACGTCGGTCTCTAGTGATTGGTTAGGGAATATTGAATTCCCCTCCCCATGGAAATTGGTTAGAGTGGACACAATGTCAAACTGTAAATGGAAACGGAGTGTAACGAGCTGACATTTTTGTCTGAAATCAGGCAAACAGTAATTCTCTAATAGAGGAAAATGTCTTCTCGTTCACATGAGTGCTTGAATTTGCTCTGCAGCTCAGACAACAAGGCACTGACACTGAGGCCATGAACACAGAGAGGGAATTTCTTTCTTTTTTAATATTATGCAGCTCACTCTTTTCAATAGAAAATGATTAATTTTAGAAGAATTTCTTCAGTAAAAAGATAATGTCATTCTGTGGCAGCACTCCTGCCTGCTTTTTTAAACTTTAAACTGTGCTGACCACTAAAACACTGACTATAAGTATCTCATATAACCCTGCATAAAAACATCTGAACTATCTCTGTAACTTTCTGGGAACACTTGAGGGTAGATTGGGGATTCTTTAAAGTTTGAAATAAAGCTGTGCTTTAAAAAACAAATATCAGCTCTATTTTTTATATGTTTACTGGCAAGAATCTGATTGAAGCAGCAGACTATTAACGTCTACTTTGTCATCTAACTTGCAGTGTTGCTGGTGTCATTTAGACACTAAACACAACATCCATCCATCCATTTTCATCTGCTTGCAGGGGCAGCAGGCCTGCAAAGCACCCCAGACGTTCCTCTCCACAGCAACGCCTTCCAGCTCCTCCTGAGGGACCCCAAGGCGTTCCCAGGCCAGATGAGATATGTAATCCCTGCAGCGTGTTCTGGGTCTGCCTCCTACCAGTGGGACATGCCCAGAACACCTCTAACAGAAGTTGCCCAGGAGGCATCCTAATCAGATGCCCGAACCACCTCAACTGACCCATTTCAAACGAAAAAGGAGCAGCGGCTCTACTCCGAGTTCCCTCCGGATGTCTGAGCTCCTTACGCTATCTCTAAGGCTGAGCCCAGCCACCCCACGGAGGAAACTCATTTTGGCCGCTTGTGCCCACAATCTCATTCTCTCAGTCACTACCCAGAGCTCATGACCATAGGTGAGGGTTGGGACGTAGATGGACCAGTAATTCGAAAGCTTCGCCTTCCGGCTCAGCTCCCTCTTCACCACAATGGTCAAACCGCCAATACCTCTCAAACTTCATTCTACCCTCACTCATGAACAAGACCCTGAAATACTTGAACTCAGTAGTAACTCTCTCCCAACTCTGATACAAAACAAAAGTTCCTGATTAAGAGTGTATTCTGCATCAAAATTCAGAGTTGTGAAGGACTTTATCGTGCTCCAATAACATCTTAACTCAGGTAGATAGATAGGTAGATAGATAGATAGATAGATAGATAGATAGACAGACAGACAGAGATAGTAAGACTTAGAAAGACAGTTAGATAGATGATAGAGGGCTGATTGATGTCTGGCAAAGGTGGAAGATCTGAGTCATATGACAACTTGAGTTAGACTCAGGTAGTGAATTTGAGAACTTTAGACTTGCTTGACTAACAGTGATAAAAGACCTGACTTGACTTTGATGTGGTATTCATAACTTGAGACGTGTCTTAGACTTGAGACAGATGACTCAAAAGGACTCGACTTTTTTTATTAAATATTTGCATTTTTCTAGATATTGAGAAATCACGTTTTGTTTTTGAAACATGATTGAGTGAATTCTAGAGCAATGCCTGTAAACCTGGCAACCTACGCATCAGAGCAGCAGACGCACAAGGTTGCTTTCAAGGAGGGGACTAGTCCAAAAATAATAAGTAAGGTGGTGAGAACAGAACAGTGGTATGCAACGTCTGCAGCTCAAAAATTAGTGACATGACCACCACATCATCCAACTTTATCTATTACTACAAAACCACAAAGAAAGGTGTGAATGTGTCTCTGTAGCTGATTTATTAGCCTACTGGCTCATCAGAATTTCATACCTGACTTATGACTTTCTTGACCTGAGCAATCCCATTTGACTTGCTTGATTCTCACCACAACTTAAGACTTGCTTTTGACTTGCTTGTGACATGTGTGACTTACTCCCACCTCTGGTGTACGTTGACTCCTGTTGGTAATGTGCCAGGAAGTTGAGCACGCTACTGTAACTTTTGGACCTTCTGTGGTTAAAGTTATTTATGATTACATTTATAATGACCAATATGCCCTTCAGAATCCATGTTTCAAAACAGTCTTTGAAGCATTATTCTGTGTAGGAGAATAATTACAAGCCATTTTAAAACGCTTCTGGCTTTTCAACAACAGACGTGACTCTGAGTCGTCATGATCAGACACTTGTTATGAGTGTGTGTATGCATGTGTGTATGCATGTCCCCTGTGTCTTTATTAACTGCGAACAATGCCCTGAAGTAAAGATAAAACTTTTATCGGAGAGATACAACGTGACGCACAGCTGCAGAGTCAGACCTTACATCAGTTAACTATGGACTTGATAAGGAAGATAGGAGGTGTGTGTGTTTGTGTGTATGAGTAATAGGGGAAGTCATGAACCTTATTTACCTCAAGCCGTGACATTGATGCTGGTTATTTGTTGCAGCAGCAAGACAGCAGCTGAAACAAAGAAAAAACAACAGAGAGGCGGTTTTAAAATGATGTTCATCACTCTTTTTAGTCCACGTTGATCACCATGAAGTATAGCCTACTAATAAGATATGTTCCTTTAAGGGGAGATAACAGAGACCGGTGCTGTCTTACATGACAAGATGAACAGAAACATTCTGTTATTGCTCACTGGCAAATTAATCATCCATCACTTCACTGTCTGCAAAGATTTCTGGCATTGATAAGTCATTTTTCAGAATCACTTTGAACCTTTAGTTTGGTTTGGCACACATAAATCAAATTAAACAAGAAAAAAATACAAAATAAGTAGTACAGGAAGTCTCTAATACACATAAAGAAGAAAATTAAAGTGTAAGTGGCCTATGAAAACTAAACATTAATGAGGACTCATCTATAAAGTATTCATGTGATTCATCAACACCACCTGGCATTACCATGTGCTCAGTGATGGCGGATTGATCTACAAGCACGCCAAAGGCATCACGAAGGATAAAAAGCCTTTCTGTCCAGCTAGAAAAATACATGATGAGGCACTTTTATGACTTTAATGAAGTGATTTGTTTATGTTGTAAACACACACACAGAGGGCTCAGCCCACAAGATGCAAGATGGTAAAACAAAAGTTTAACACAAAAAGCAGAAATGGCTACAAAAACTTGACAGCAGGGACAAAATGTGTTGCGTAGTGTTCAAAGCTAAATTAAATTATGAGATATTCTTAAGCATTTTATTCGCATGAGGGACAATAAGTCTTAAACTGACAGCACTGATACAGTGATTTTTATCTGAGATTTAGTGGTTCACAGTCAGTACCTTGTATTCAGTGTATACCATTAAGGACATTTAGGAAGTTTACATTCTACACTGGGGGCTGTTTTGTGCCTATTCTAGTAGTTATCTAGCCTACATATACTCAATTTTGACGTATTTTATTATTATTTTTCCCTGGTAGATGGAAGCATGTAATCAATGCCCAGTTAAAACTGGGCACCTTTTAAGTGGACCATTTTTCAGATAAACTGAAGGATTTAATGCTTCTTCCCAGGTCGAGTCAATTCCACTGGATTAACACATTGCAAAAAAAAAAAAAAAAAAAAAAAAGCTGAGAAAACAGAACTGTTTTTCTTAGCTAAAAAAATTCTGACACTTTGAAAATACATGGTTTTTACAGAACAGATACCCTCATGTTGGGAAATAAAATTTACAGACAAAATAAGTGTTAATAAAATGAATAAAACGACAGAAAGAAGGACTTGTGACCCCTGGCTACAGCCCAACTCGTGTTCACTTACACACACACTGATTCAAGGGTTTAGTGTCTTGCTCAAGGAAACTTCAATACCTAGGAAGAGCTGGGAATTTAACTGCTCACCCTGAGGTTACAGAGGCACTCCAGTGAATCGCACTGGGGACTCTTTTTTTAAACTAGAATTACGGCCTTATGGTTGTATGTGTACGCAAACCAGTCATGCTGCAGTTACAGTTTACGTCCATGTCTGTCCGGACTCATATGTGGCCATGACAATAGACAATGCTTTACATTTGGATGTTGCTGCAAAGAAGCTACATATTCAAACACGGGTGCTTCACACACATCTTCAACCCAACGGCCCAAAAGATATATACAGTCAGCACAGCTTCAAAGTGGGCGCCCAAGATTAGTGTCAGCAATTCAGTATCTGACCAAATGTCTCCCCTTCTGCTCCTGAGTTATCATGTTGAATAATAGAAAGAGAAGTGACTTTTTTACAGAACATTATGATGTCACAGTGCAGTTGACCTTTGACCTTTTGGATATAAAACACCATCACTTCATCATTTTATCCTATTGGACATTTGTGTGAAATTTCTGTCATAATTAGCATAAGAATTCTTGAGTTATGGCCAAAAACATGTTTTGTGAGGTCACGTTGACTTTGACGTTTGACCACTAAAGTCTGATTCATTCATTCTTGAGTCCAGGTGGACATTTGTGCCAAGTTTAAAGAAATTTTCTCAAGGTGTTCTTGAGATGTCTTGTTCATGAGAATGGAACGGACAGACGGACGGACAACCTGAAAACATAATGCCTTCTGCCACAGTTGTCGCCAGCAAAAAATGGGCAAAACCGAAGAAGCAGAGGTCAACATATCTTTACCTTCAGTCCCAATCCCACACTTCCCATAATGCAACTCAATAAAGTCTCCTTTATTAGAAGCCTGCATTCAAGATGCCAACGTTAAAAAAGTTTGAGATCAGCCTGATGACATCTCTATGATATCATCAGGGTCATTTCTTCACACTTGACAAATCTCCAATATCACAGAAGACAATACAAATCAGTTTTCACAGTATTCCAGTATTTGTTGTGCTAATGTATCAACACTTCACTGGATATTTATGTTGTGTCACAGCTCTGATTACATTATTCTACTCTGCAGTTCAAATCTGACTTTATTTCTGTCAATTAAAACCTAAAGCAGCTCCAGGCGAGGAGCTGAACCACAGATTTGTGTATGAGGAGTCAATTTTATCAGCTGCAAGAAATCAGTGAAGGTCATGAATTATTGAAATTCCTTTTAGGCCAGAATAAAACAATTTAATCTGCTATTCAATTTTATTTTCATACAAACATCATAAAACACAACACGGATATGTTTTATTCATGCTCAGCATCCGAAGCAGTCGAGTACATCAACTTATCAGACATTCATTGCCAAGACTGCTCTTCATGTCTTTTAATGTGAATACCAATCAATACCACTGCTTTTACAAAGGTCAGCCCATTAACACAGAGTGGGCTTCTGCTTTCCTTCCTAATGAGGGCTGCAGCTTTTGATTATTTTCTTTATCAATTAATCAGCAGATTATTTAATTGATGAACAATTTTTTTTATCTATAAAATGTTAAAAAAAAATTGTGAAAATTATCATCTATGAAGAAGAAAAGCATAAAACACATTCACATTTCTGTGGTTAAAACGAGCAATATTTGTCATTTTTGCTTTAAAAATGATCGAAACAGGGGCACCCAGTAGCTCAGTGCTCAGAGCAGGTGTCCCATGTACAAAGGCAGTCTCTCCCCCCCTCACACTTGTCCAGTTTTTAGACACTCTGTCCTGTCTAATAAAGGCACAAAGCTGCGAAAATACTCTTAAAAAAAATGACCAAAACAATTACTTAATCACCAAAATAGTTGCCCGTTAATTTTCTGTAAATCGACTAATCGTGATGTAACTCTACTCAACGTCTGCTGCCAACTTAGAACAACTCTTTTCCTCTCTCCTCTGGTATTGTAACATCTGCAAAAACAAAACATGTTAGCATATCCCTTCACACACACGAAGAACATTCACCTGCATGCTCTCAGTTGGCAGTAAAGGTACACCCAGCGAAAATCAATTCAGTCTAATACAAACAACATCAGCTGTTTCAGCAAATGTTTTGTTTTGGGTTTATTTTGACAGTTGTTGAAGGCACAGAGAAAATATGTCTTGCTGATACGAGCGTCAGATCAGATTGTTGGATAAATTCCACCTTCACGAAGGTCATCATGACAAACTCTTTTTAAACAGTGTTGATCTAGATTCTTGGTCTTTTTGGAGACTGAGAATAGAAAAACCTTTTATGTCTGCGCTTGCATGCAAAGGGCTGAAATGTGTTTTGTGTTTGCATGTGCAAAATCTGCTATTAAAGTTAGTTTAGTTTATGGTGTTGTGTTGTACTCAAAGGCGTGTTTCACCTTTAGTCCATTCCCACTGATATGAAGGAGAGTAGACTGTTGTTTTCATTTTACTGATCTCTTTTGATATGAGGGCTGTAATCTAAAAAAAGATTCCTGATTAGCAGGTGTTATTCAGGTGCATTCACAAACACTCGAAGTGTGTCTGCGTCCATTTATGGCTAACTGAAGGAATAAAGGACAGACTCATAGACGTGTGCAAAAAATAACGGATTCTACATTACATTACCAGATTTGTAAAACAGACCCACACATATGTGCAACTTTAGAAATTTAAAGGGTTTTAAAGCTGATTTTGTGGGGATGCTTGCACAGCCAGGTGGAACATTCGTGCAGAGGCAGAAATATGAGGGCGGACCTTGGTTTCAGCAGGACGCTAGAACACTTGAATAGAACAGAGCAGTCTTTACATTTAAATCTTCATACTACAGAGGTGTGAGTGGAGAAGCTGGGTCTGTAAATGTTTTCCCAAACTTGTATTCCCATTTCAAGGTTTTCTTTAAATTATATGCACAATATTACTTAACACAGAAACACGGGACTCTCCTAGAGAATGTTACAATCATATAGTTTCTGTTGTGGCAGCTGTTTTAATTATTCCCATTTTGTTGTTTTGTCAGTTTAGCAAGGCAGACAGGTCTAAATACTACAATATATATATAGTATACATATCTAGTATACTATAGTATAGTATAGAATTCTCGACAGGACAATTTTTTAGTACCATCAAAAACACTTTAACGTATCTTTCTAATATGGAAAGGCTATACTGAAGACGCATTGTGCGTAGCGCACATCACATTTCTAAAGGTCAGTCTCTACTGCAGGAACAGATGACTGAGCTGGCAAACATGGCGACTGACAGTGGTGGGGATAATGTGACAGGACTGTAAACAACTAGCTAGGAACATCAGAGAGAGACTGCGCAGGGAAAAAAAACCAGCATATTTTTACATCTAACTCAGTGAATTAAGGGTTTATTTTGACAAAACCAGAGTAAGTGATTGCTGGATCAGTGAACAAACTGACTAATTGACTAGCACGACTAACTAAAATGGTTTGGGTGAGTTTTATTTTGTTGCTGTTGACCTCGAATAAAGTGTTTTCTGCTAAGTTAACAAGGCAATTGAGCTACTGTCGTTTGGTAAAAGTTTGGTAAGAGAGAGAAACTTGAATTCAGAAGGTGTAAGAGTCTCTTCTCTGTGTCTGAATTTTACCTTTTATGACATTTTGTGAGTTTACTGTTTAATTATGAGACCAAAAAATCTGAGAGAGCTAGTAGGACATAGTGAACTAGCCAGTCAGGATATGTGGGGGGTTTAAGGGTTGTAACGCTGCTTACCCATGACTCTGGAATAGCATTGCTATGGAAAAGAAATCAGCCTGAGGCTTTAAACAGAGCAACAGCTAGCTCAAATAAAATTTGTTGTCCAATATGTAAATGGTAAATGGACCTGCACTTGTATAGTATAGTGCCTTTCCAGTCATCCAACCATTTAAAAGGCTGTTTACACTACGAGTCACATTCACCCACTCACACACACACATTCATATACTGGTAGTTGAGGCTACCATACAAGGTGCCTCCTGCTACTCAGTTTTTTAACACACTCACACACTGATGGAAGCATCATCGGGAGCAATTTGGGGTTCAGTATCTTGCTCAAGGATACTTCGACATGCAGACTGGAGGAGCCTGAGATCATACCACTGAGCTTCTGATTGGTGGACGACCCGCTCTACCTCTGAGCCACAGCCGTGTTTTGTGAACAAAACTCAGCACCACTGCTGCTGAATGAATCCAAATTCATTACAGTTTTCTCAACGCGTCATCTTCAGCTCATGTCTGACGTTAGTGGCACAAACAGAAGTTTAACCATAAAGATTATATATTTTCTGCCAAAACGCACCTTGAGAGTCACAGTTATTTCCCCTCAAAGTTCTTTTGCTTCTACCACCAACTTTTAATTTAAAGAACAAGATATTTTCTTACAAAGCCTAGATGTGACTGATGATTCAACCAGGAGAGTTTCATACCGATATCAGCCTCAGGAACCTTCCAACTGTGAGTCACCTCACATTGTGTATGGGGAAAAATGAATGAGACTTTCATTTCCAGAACCAGAGGCGTCCAAAATAGCGCCTCCCACTTCACAATTCTGTGACAAGTCAAAATGTCTGCTGTGAAAATCAGATTTAACGGGATGTGCAGCCTTGACAGAAGAATGAACTCACTGCAGTATATGAATCCTTCCTCATGTTTAAGTCTCTTAAAAACTTTCTGTATTCTTTGTGGCTTTTGCCCCTTAGAAAAAAATTGTCAGCTTCCAGCCTCTCTAGTGGACGTGGAAACCCTCTGCCTCCTGATACGCTCCACTACAGTCTGCCAGACCTTCTTTGAACCACAGCTCTACCCAGTTTCAAGGGTTTCAGCGTCAGCCCAGCACAGCAACACCTTTGAAACATTTTGGACAGTTTAGTTGTAAGGCGATGCTCAGAGCGAAGACAGCCTGCCATTTCTCTGTAGCGAGCTGACGTTTAATTCAAAGGATGCAGAGTTTTTAAGGAGTGTTTCACCAAGGGGCCATCGTTAATGTTGCCAGTTATATGTGTGATTTTTCTGCAATGACAACTTATAACTTCCATTTGAGGGCTTAATTGGCAAGCTCTCAGATACTAATGAGTCTCCTAATTAGTGTGTCATTAAAGGCAGACCATAAAGAAGGTCAGCAACTTAAATCTTCATGATAAAACATGCAAACAGCGCTAAGCTGAAAGGCAAATATACAGGATGTTCTCTCCTGTTTACAGTCAGAAAAATCTTGGTTATTTTCAATTAACTGAACATTTCAAAAGCTGTTTATTGAAGTGTGCTCAGTGCTAATATTTCACATTTCAGAGCAGTGACTCTAAAAGTGAAAAAGCTTTTAATTTATCAATTTTTAAAACACGGACAGCGGCATATTGAACAGCTGTGACATCTCCTGCTGCAATTATTCAAAAGTTCACTGTGTGTAGTGTGAAGCCTTCTGTCCTGGCACAGCATGGTCTGTAATGATTAACTACCTCAGGAGGTGCTCTTGTCTTAAATTCTACAATCGACCATCATAAAGTGAACACCCAAGGCATCTTGTGATGCCGTCATTGTCGTGGTGACGCACATCTGATATGCTTGTTAAGATTTGAGCTGATAAGGGACCACAAAGAGTCTGAGCAATATTCAAGAGCTTCACTTCGACACAAGATATCTACTGAGGGAAAACATGATTCACAACCTTCATCCCCAACCAACACACCCCTATGAATCATAATCATCACTATTATAGATATGTCTTACCTCTACAGCCACTTTTTAATAGGGTACAAAAGAATAAGTTCAACATTTTTCACCTGGAGACTTCAGAAAAGCAACTTTCCCACTGGACAAAAACCAGCTAACACCTGCTAACACCTGGCTATTGTATTTGATGGTGATTTTAATGTGCTGTGACAAAATAACATCTGCCTCTGTGAAAACAGTGCTCAAACATCATCAAAATTTAGTTGTCAGAGAGTTTAAGAGAACAACAATACAATTAAGAGACATAAAAAGAGGTAACCACCGTAACTTTTTCACTGATCTCCCTGCTAAAAATCCAAGTACATGCTAATTTTGCTTGAAAAAGTGACTACCTGCTAACAAATAGTCCAGAACACAGCTCCCCATAAAACCACAACTTGTTCCATTTACACGTTATTTTTTGTACGATTAAACAAATAAGATATAACGTGTTAATTAGTAAGCTTTAAAGGTGCTAGTAGGCAAATTTTTGAGAGCACACCTCTCTGCACTTCCATGTGCATACAAAAAAAAAGCCTGAGGCAGAGAGACCAAACCTCCCTGCCCTTCCACGTGCCTATCTGGAAAGCCTAGAGAGCACACCTCTCCACCCTTCTATGTGCCAACATTGAACGCCTTGAGGCAGAGAGAGCAGATCTCCCTGCCCTTCCACGTGCAAACAAGGAAAGCCTACGGTGGAGAGAGTACACCTCTCCACCCTTTCATGTGCAAACAAGGAAAGCCTGAGGCTGGGAGAGCAGCAGCAAAGACACCCTGGGATCAGAGCAGAGCATCAGTGACAAACAGAAATGACATTGATAAGTCAGACACAGCATGAAAAGGAGGAGCTGGGGTGGAGGCAGGTTGCAAAGCAGCTTGCAGAGGAAGCAGCAACAGTAGGCAGGTCAGAGCAGTTTAAATAGGGCGCCCTGATTGAGATTGGTTGCATAGAAAGGAATCATGATCTATCAGCTGACTCCCTTCCATCAATCAGCTGCTCCGTCAGTTGATTGGACTGTTTGAGATGAGCCGATGTAGCTGGGATGTGAGCTGAGCTTGACATCATGTCCTGCCTGAACTAACGCTATGCTCAATATTTGATTACATCTTTAGACTATAGAAACTTTTAGAATTATAAAACCTTTTTAAATGATAACCAATGCTCTGTGAACTCATGTAAAGCACATCTGACATACAGGGTTTCTTAGACAACTGCTCCACATTGTGGACCTGACGGGAGAAAAATAAAAAGAGTCGAGATAAAAGGTTCATGCAGTGACAGTCCCTCTAAACAGCCTTCAATTCCTGGTAATGTCGCCATCACTTTGACTTCAAACTGTGCTCCCACTAGCTCACCTAGTGGAACGGGCGCCCAGAAAGCTGTGTCCTTGCCGCAGCAGATTTAGGTTCGATTCCAGCCCATGGTCCTTTGCTGCATGTACATTTTTGTGAATAAGTTCTATTGCACAGTCTTGGACCATGGCAATGTGGCATTATATTACACATTGTACTTGTATAATGATGTATGGGACAAATAAACATTGATTTGATCTGGTTCGATTTGATGTGTTGTGTATGGTGGTGTGTACCAAAACAACTCCACGAGAAATAGCACAATATGTTATGTGCGACCTCTGACCTCTACTGTGGCCAAACACCTTTGTATCTCACACCTGTGTTACACATGAAGGAGCTTAACTAATCCCACACGTTGGTTTCAGGCTCAAACAAAATGACGGATACAGTTATAGTAATCAGTGAAGGACAGGAGCAAGTCATAGTCACAATCGATCTACATATATCGGTCTGATTCTGTTTTGCTCTCTGCTGCAGACTCATTTGTTCTAGTTGATCAGTACACTTTTTTCTCCTCTCTTCTCTCTGTTAGGGAGTTTTAAACCAGCAACTCTGCATTTTGTTCAAACACATCAGCTATGACAAATGACATCATTTCTGCAACTGGACAGAATAAAGCCTCAAACAAACATTCAGAAATAAAAAACACCAAACAGAAAAAAATACTGCTGCTGTGACAAACTTGCAAATGACAAATAAAGTCTGACAGCCACCTGTCAGTAAAAGCCCAGGGTCTGTTTTTTAATTCTCATGATTGATTTCTGTAGAGAAGTGACAAGACAAATGCCATTTTTCTGTCAAATTACCAGTAAGTCATTCAGTCAGACAAAAGCAAATTTGAGCACTGGCTCTGCAAATGTTTGCAAATAAAACAGGCTCAGATCGTGATGGATGATAAGAGCAGGAGGAGGCGGCTCAGCGCTGGAGCAGCACGCCATCTAATGGACACAGACAGGACAGTTTTTCGCCTGGTTTTCTGTGTTTCTTGTTACAATGATGTGAGTGAAGGATTCGCAAAGTTTCCTACATCAGTGAGACAGGTCTGACAGAATAACTTTAACCCTGAGGGAGCTCTGTGCTGAATTATGTAACTGTGCTGTGAGAATGAAGGTAAGCGCAGTGAAAACAGTGAAATACTCTCGGTCTGATATGTCATACAATATGTCTCACTGCATCACTCGAAGGATCACATTTTACTTTCAGGCTGAAGAAAAAACTCCTCAAGGGTCTAACAGAGCGCAAAAAAGTACCTGACATTTCAACGGCAGACATTTGGAAAAGAATTCAGCAATTCAGACAAAACAAATTATATATATATATATATATATATATATATATACAAAGTACAAATTACATTAAAAAATGCTCTAATTGCAACAACAACAACAACAATAATAATAATGATAATAACTGCTAACTAATAGTTACTCTTCTTTTTTCTTATTTTTCCTCATGATTCTGGTTTGAATCTACAAATAAAATAAAAAATGAGTGCACTCTCTTTAAGCAAGACACTAAACAAGAGCACCGGATCCTATTCTACACAGCAGTGAAAGAAAAAAAAACAAGTATACACAACATATTAATTGCTTAAAGAAAGACAAAAATGTTCCAAGTGTAAAAAAGGTATCAAATTATCCAAACTTACAGCAGGTCAAAAATGACCCCAGCCAGAGGATGAAAGGGACTAAACACGTGTGGAGACAAAGAATAGTCTGAGCACACTGAAATATGAATTTCCTGACATGTCTTTTTACCTTCCCATTCTGACAATGTGTGTGTGTGAGTCAGAGCAAAATGATGATTGCTGAAATAAGATAAGTTTCAGCAAAATCTTTACCTCTTCCTCTAAATAAGGGAGGAGGGAGAGATCATGAAAGACAGAAAAGGATGTGACGATGTCAAACAGTGGAGAGACTCTCTCTCTCTGTGTGTCTGTGTGTCTGTGTGTGTGTGTGTGTGTGTGTGTGTGTGTGTGTGTGTGTGTGTTATAGAGACAGAATGAAGGAAGCAGATATGGAGGAAGGAAGAAGATAAAGACAGGAGAAGGGAATGCATAAATATTTTGGGGAAATACATTCCATGTTGGTTTGCTCATGAAGCTTAATTATTTAAACAGCTGAGCGGACACAGTGCTGC
This sequence comes from Cephalopholis sonnerati, assembly GCA_019142605.1. NCBI lineage: Eukaryota > Metazoa > Chordata > Actinopteri > Perciformes > Serranidae > Cephalopholis > Cephalopholis sonnerati. The sequence continues at coordinate 26,418,662 of JAGQAX010000006.1, forward strand.
TTACACTACATTACAATACAATACAACACAACCATGACTGGAAACCTACTACTGAATATGTGCTGCAAGGATCTTACTAAAGGGTATTATACAAACACTACAACAGGGTGTCTTTATAAGAGAGTATAGCAGTGACACATATGACAAACTTCCATATAAATATTTCATGTTTTTACAGGAGTATCATGGGAATATTGAAGTAAACATGTTGTAATGCAACACAAACACAATGTTAAACCTAATGAGTGCACCATGAGGATGACACATCACATTAATTAAGATTACATCAGTGTAAAATCACAGCAGAGTATCACATACACACTTTATTTCCCTGTATGTCTTCTGTAGGGACAGTGCAAAACCCCCATAGTGAAATTGGTGTTTTAATAATTTTCTTCTCCCATGACTAAACCATCGGCCCTGTATTTACCAAAATTACTTTGTCATGCGTAAACATACACAATCTAGACATCGGCTGCCTCTGTGAGCGCATCTACCGCCATATGACAGCTTTTAAAGTGTAATTGTAAAGATTCACTTTCACTCACCGCAGCGCAGCCGTCTTCTCCCTCGTAGTTTTTCTTGCAGGAAAATTCCTCTGAACCTGTCGGAGTCGTCCGTCAGGTAATGCTGCCGCAGTTATCGCTCTTTTCCATTTTTATTGCAGCAGATAAGTTACTGAAGTTAGACTTCAAACTCCGCAACATGCAGCGCTGTATGCACGGCCGTCACTGTGACGTCAGCGCCCTCCGGACCACATGACAGGAAGTGGAGCTGTGGGACGTAAACAACTTTATAACACTAACCACGAGGTCTGCTAATGTGGCCCTGTATTGTTTTTACTGCTCTATTGACCTGGCTGTTCACAAAGCTCACACACACCTAAATCTTTTTACGTGTGTCCTTATCTATCAGTTTAGCCAACTCATGCCTCCTTGCAGGTTTTTCATTATTACTCATCTGTCTTGACCTTTTGTCTGCTGTTGACTCCTGCACTGTGACTCCCTATAGTCTGTGTTAAGTGCAGCAGTATTAATGGCTAAATCTACTCAAAAGTAAAAGTCCTCATTATGTAGAGTGTGTCCTTAGAATGTTATATTGATGTAGGCTATATTACAGTGATTACTATGATGTAATATGCTTTAATGTGCACGCAGTCTGTCAATGTTTCTTAAGTTATTTGTTTAATATTTTTTTAATTAGGAATTCTACTGAGATACAACATCTCCTTTACAAGGAAATTCTGGCCACAACGGCAGCTTAAAGTTATTTCAAAAATCAAACAAATTCACATATACCACCACATCATAGGAACTGACATGGGAGGAAAGTGTCCGGCCCTTTGGTACAGATATGGCACTCCCCATTGGTAGCGGCTCCTCTAGCAGAACAATGCATACATGCCACATCACAAAAACTGCTCAGGAATGGCGTGAGGGACGTGACAAAGAGCTCAAGGCATCGACCTGGCCTCCAAATTCCCCAGATCCTTATCTGAACAACCAACACACAACAGGACTTAAAGAACCCTCCTTCAATATCCTGGTGCCAGACACCACAGCACACCCTCTAGAGTTCCTTTGTCCATGCCTCGACAGGTCAGAGCCATGTCTGATCCAACTGTGAATCTGGGTTTCCTCTGGGGTACTGGCATGTCCCACAAACGATCTATCACATTAGGATCTGGATTGGAGTCCAGGTTGATGTGTTGAGTCCATTCTGAGCAGTTTTTGTGGGGTGACATGGGGCATTGCCATGAGGGATTGGGCAGGGGGGTTGGGGTACTTAGTCTGGATTGGAGTTTGGGTGGGTGAAGCGTCATGTGGACCCAAGATTTCCGAACAGAACATTTCATTGTAAGATTGTTCTTCACTTCCGCCGCTAGTGGTTTTAATGTTTTTGGTGGATATACCTAAATGGCGCAAAGAATAGTTACACCGTCTATGGAACAGCAGATTCAGGGTTTGAGCCCCAGTTTGAGCCTCCAGTACAGTGACACACAAGCCTTTCTCAATATAAGCAAGGGTAATAAAACTCAGCGTAGATGTCACCCGGGTTAACCCGAACTTGAGGAAGACACACACCCCTCATTTCTATTTTGCACTCTCCTGCCATGAGCTTTGCTTTTCATTTATTGCCAATAGGTTACAGCACAGTGCAAATATTTTTTCATTTAGCACAAACAGGACGAGTCATGATTTTATGCACATTACAGTTAAAAGTGGGGGGAAAAAAAATAAGAATAAAAAGAGAAAACAACCTGAAAAACATGTGCAAGCTAGTGTCAGTTGTCAGGCCTTTTGTCCAGGGTACCTTCAGATGGACTCTCAAGTAAGGGCTCCTTCACTCACAGATGTTACACAGATGTCTGTTGATCAGACAAGTTGTGCTAGTACATCAGTGTGTTTTCAGTGGAAAAATGTCTCAGCAGTGATGCTAGATTCACAGACACTGACAGAGCAAGATCACACTATACTCACTTTCAGTTTGGCCACATGGGTTAGTCATCTTACTGGCTCTGACCTGCTTCGGGTAACCCTCACCATTGAACCACTGAACCCAGCAGAAAACATGCTTTATCTGGAGTCTGAGTCATCTACCTGGAGAAACTTGACACGTTGACATTTGTGGGAAAAGACAACAGGCAGGGTGCTCAGTGGTTCTTTAGAGCATAACATTAATCAGAGTCAGGAATCCCAACAACCAGTGATATGAGAAAGCAAAAAAACAGCAAAGTGTTTTAGGAATATTCCTTTTATTTCATTGAAAATGTCACAATTATTTACATCTGTCTAACAGCCAGTGTGTAGTGCACACTTGTTGGATTATATGATGATTACCCTGATTTTTAAAAGCATTTACTAAGATCCCTGAGCGTAAACATGCAGCACAATTACTTTGTGGAGATAGTGTGAAAGCAGTTTGAATATTTAATTCTCAACTGGAAGAGTGCTGTGTGTGTGTCCCAGTCATCACTAGAGAGAGATGTTAACAGAGTTAAAATGAATGAAAGAGAGCAGCTTTGACACACACATAAGATTCAGTAGAGGATTACATGTGTCAATATTGTATGTGAAGAGAAAATATACAGGGCTCGAGGAATGAGTCCTAAAACCCGGATATGAGTGAGCATTTCAGCACTCCTGGTTCCCTCATCTCGAAGTCAGTGGGTTTATTAAATGGGTCGTGGTTAGATGCCTGAAATAAGGTCTGTGGTTAACACAAGAGACTTTCATGTTTGGTTATACGACGTGAAATATGTCAGAAAATTCCCCCACTCATGAGTTTTAAAGCTTTTTAATATCCTAAAAAAGGCGGGTGCTGCCAAGTGGTTAAGTCCGACCACAGGATCATAACGACTTTAAAGCCTTGTTGTGGTGGCAACATCAAGCCATGCAACTATTGTGTAGTTTGTTTTGGCCTAACGTTATCTTTTTACCTCTGCCGATAGCATTTACGCTTCAGAAATCATAAAAGTATTATTCATTTGTGAGGATTATCTTGTGTAACAAAACATGTAAATGTCATAAACTTCTGTTTGCCACAGAGCTTATTTTCTGCAGTAATCCAAAATTTAATGAAAAAATGGAACCAGGGCGACATTTCTTCCCTGTCAGCCTATAAAAACATGTCATACCTGATTCACTTTATTTTGACTTATTATATTGTCTGACATCTGTCTGTCATGTTTCTGCAGACTTGTGTTGTTGTTTGTTACAAGCCGAAATATTCAAATTGATGAGAATTACAGTTGAACTCAGCGGCTCCCAGCTGGTGGGTCGCAGTCCAAAACAAGTTTGTAAAATAAACACACTTCATATTGAAGTACAGTAAATTTCAGGCAAGGAGCTTTTATTGTGAAGTACCATTTTTAGTGACTAATGGACAGATACTTCACAGAGACTGACATGGACAAACGTAAGCATGACACTGAATGTATTAAACTGTGTGGACCTTGAACTAATGACTAAGAAGAAATCTGGACCCTGTGGCTGGACCAGTTGGGAACCACTGGTTTAACTGATTAGTCAACAAAGCGAAACTTTAAATTTGCAAATCCAGCATGGTGAAGTACAATACCTGTACTCAATTGCATTATTTCTAGTTAGTGTTCAAATATTACCTTCCTCCTTTTTGTTTTTCATCTATTTCCTTGTTGTTGGCAGTCTTTATATTTCTTGGCAAAATAATTCTATCAAATTGTGTTTCTTTACTGTTCCTGCTGAAATTCATCCCCGCCAATGAGTTTATTTCTACATCTGAAAACTGTTTGTACTGGATGCTTCAGGCCAGGACAGACATTATTTAAGCATCATATATGGCAATAAATAACACAATACTTGTACATTCCAATTACAGTTATGTTTCTATATAATAATCGCCCCAAAAGGCATTTGAACATGCATATAATATTAATTTTACATACACTTTAAACCCTGAAAATACGTCTTCCTGTGCACTGTTGATGACAGATCCCTGAATCATCGTGGAAACTTTAAATGTACTGTATTCTTATAATGTCACTTGTTACATGTAAGAGTGCAATTCTGGATTGTAAATGCTTACCAGGACATGCATCACCAATTCAGGGAACACCCATTTTACATTTGTACCTTTCATGCTGATTCTCTATTCAGAAGAACTATGGAGGAAGACTAAGTGCAACAGTTGATTCCGCTTCAGTCAGCAGAATTAAAAGCAGCCAAACAGATAGGTCAAAGGTCAAAGGTCAAAGGTGAGGCAGAAATTCTCCAGTCATTGACAAAAGTGCTTTGTAGAGAACTAAGAGCCTGAGAGGACATCAAACTTGTCTTTTTCTTGTGTGAGCAACATTTCTGTGTTTTTTTCTCAGTCCAGAATCATCAGAGTCGTGCAGTAGTCCGAGCTCCTCCTGGACGTCAGCGCCTGATGAAGTCTTCTCTGTTATTTTGAGTAGTGTGCGAATGGAGACTCCTCGTTCACTTTGCTCTGGAGACACGAAAGGAAACAGCAAAGGGGTTAAAAGGAAAAAAAAACATGGTCATAATAACCTGCAACAAGCGTGGTGTTAAAATGCCTGTATAGAATATCTGGTGTTACAAACCTGCTTTACCAACTGCATAGTAAAGCATGCAGAGTCTTTAGAGCTGTGTGCTGCTTTATATCAAGGTTTATTCTATTTGATATTGTCCATTCTCTTTATCGTCTAACTTCTATTCAGGAGAGGAGTTAGGTGGAGTGTATCCCATCATGCACTGAACTCCACAGCAACAATTTACAAAGAAGAAAAGTGTGTGATTGGACAGAACCCAAGTCAATATAGAGAGAAAATCAAGGTTTCGTCAGCATTATGGTGCCGACTGTACCAGTCATTTACGCCGTTGTCTTGACCTTTACCCGTCTAACACTGTGCTCACCAATTAGGTAGAGCACATTCTGAGTCATTAAACTTTATAAAAAAGGTCGACCTGACTGAGCTATCTCTACCATTCGGTTTAGCTAAGTTATGCTAAAAAAAAACCACAGGAAGTTAGTAAAACAAACAGTCACTCTAGACATGTGGGCTGTGTGTGGTGGGATTTTCAAAGGTATGTTTATTTGACATTCTGTAGTTTCAGAGATCTTGACGAACAGAGTCATGTAACTTCTAGTCCAATAAGGGTCAAATAATTTAATTTTTAAAAAACAAGTTCCACCAAACAGTTCATTTATCCTTTTGTGGTAAAGGTAGTGAAGCTAAGCTAATGTAACTAAAACTGAGTATTTGCTACAAAAGAATAAATCAATCTGCTCCTACACTGTTGTTAAATGAAACATTTAATAGTATCCATTACATATATGCTGAAATAATTTCATATTAATAATAATTATTTCAAATAAATAAAGGCAATGATGCCAAGATAATAAATTAAATTTTTTATAAAATAAAATAGGTTGAAAATTAACTGTTGTTAATACCATATATTTAATGTTATTCCATTATATGTTTGATGAAAAAAATCATATCAGTATGAATTTTCACCAATTCTGAGATGTTTTCAAGGTACTCTAACGGTGAATAAATATGTGGAAATAACACTAGTACTGGTAATACGACTAATTCCATGGTAACGAATACCAGTATGTTGGTATACTAACATATTACTAATATTATAACAGACGGACAAAAAAATCTAAATTAAAAACCTATATTTAAAAAAAACTCTGATTAAAAAATTTTTTTTTTTTAAATTTAAAAAATTAATTTAATTTAAATTTATTTATTTTATTTTTCATTTATTATTTAACAGAGACAGTGCACAGTATTTAGCTGCACCAGAATTAGCTATAAGCAAATTTTCATCTGTAGTCCCTGGGCAGGAAACAGAATAATTTCCCTGCTAAAAGACACATGATTGGGTATTATTGTCCCAGAGAAATGAAAAATGCAAAGAAGCAATTGTTTCCATTTCTTTTTTCTCAGTGTCGAAACTACAGGGTTACAGAAGGTTCTGTTTTGTAACTTTTCTGTAGTGTTGCATGAATTTTAAACTAGGTTTGAGAGGATGGAGGAGGAGATTAAATTAATTAAATAAAGAGGGGATATTTTAACGAAGGTCACTCGTGTTAGTCTAAATGGGCTAACAACATGATACAATGTCACTTTGAACCCTGAAAACAGACCTAAAAGACACTCATTAACCATGAAAGTTATCTGGTCATCATCTCCTGCTCAGTTTGCAATATCAGCTGTTTTATGTTTGGCCCCATATGATGTCTGCTGCTGTGTATGTTGAACGCAGCACACTCTGTTCTAATCCGACACAATGTCCTGAACGATATTTACAGCAGCTACACTCCTATGGCAATAAAGATTTAGAGATATAGCCGGTGACCGTAGTTTTATTCTATGTGTGTTTTAGCTTTTGTCTCTGTTTGACACATGGTGGAGACCTGATGGCTGCTCCCATCAGTGCTGACAATAAGATTTGATTTCTGAACTATGTGCTTAGTCATTACATGCTCACCACACACTGCCCTGTTTCTGAGACTTTTTCACACACTGATAATCCAGTCAGGTTTCCTGTTTGTGTTAAAAAAGAGAGAGCAGCAAACCACTGTGCTCACTGCTGAGAGGAAAAGAAAGAAGATGACACAGGAAGGCTGACAGCATTTGAAATGCCAGCTCTTACACAGATGACAGGACTGACAGCTCATTTTCCTGCAGAGCAAGACACTGCACTGCTGCCAGTCACACCTTGAAATCATACAGCTAATCGCCAGCAAGTGTTGCCCCCTGCTGGTGACAATACCAGGCAACTTGCACACACAAGGCAGAACACCATGTCATATTATCATTGTTTAGTGACTGGATGGGCCAACCAGGCAAAGACCCAGGGGCCCAAGGTGTCAGGGGACCCCTGGCCTTCATCTGCAAAATGGCAAATGTCAAATTAACACGTACCAAGCAGGAAGAGAGTCACTGTGACCAGAGAGACACAAACCCACAAAAAGATGCATTATGACTACAAAGAGACGCAAAACCACCACACAGTCTGTGTGTCTTGCTCCTGTGTAGAAGAGGAAGCATATCTGTGCCCAGGGATCCATTGTCGCATTATCCGCCCATGTTTATTGTATAATATTCTTGTTTCTTTGTCTCATACACTTTATTTGTTAGCTCGCCAGTTCTGTGAGTTGTGTCAGAATGTTGTCGTCCATCCAGGGGCGGGAAACAAACGGCACCATAATCTGTAACTGAGGGCTGAAACAGTAACAAAATGCCTGTAGCTTGCTAAAAAACTTTAGATATCAGCAAGTCAAAGGATTATTTTAACACCTTATGTCTACCAGAGAGATACTAAGTATCAGGATCCCCCAGTTTTCCCATTCTCCCTGCTGATGCCTCATGTCTGCATCCACTTTTGTCCTCTTCAAAGCTGAGTTCTTTACCCTGTTGCTAGTGCATCCCATCACACAGCTGCTTTTAGACATTTATCTGTTGTTTTCTAACAGACAGAAAAGACACGGAGGCTCCTCACTCAAAACAAAGTCAAGGGAGAACAATGACTTGTGTTCCCCTCCAGTGGGGGCAGGACTTATATGCACTCATCTTATTCTAGCTCGCTAACATTAACACTAATTAGCACCAAACACAAAGTGTGTCATGTCTTCAGACATTAATTAAACAAGCTGAAGTTTTGACCTGATGACGGCGCTAGATGAAAAGGTAAAGGATCTAAATCCTCTGGAAACTATGAATGTGTGTCGGCCCACAAAATTTTATGGCAATCCATCCAGTAGTTTCCAAAATATTTCAGTCTGGACCGACCTACCGATGGATACAATGCTAGCATGGCTAAAAATGAATACATAACCTTTTTCAATCTCATTCAAAAGTATTCTCAAGATAGGATTAAATATAAGTAGTTAGAAAGTATTCATTTATTCGTCTATTTTCCATAATCCCTTATCCCGTTGGGGGTCGCGGGGGGGTGGAGCCTATCCCAGCTGACATTGGGCAAGAGACGCAGTAGACTCTGGTCAGGTCACCAATCACCAATTAACCTGCATTTCTTTAGACTGTGGGAGAGAGCTGGAGTACCAAGAGAAAACCCACACTGACACGGGAGAACATGCAAACTCAGCACAGAGGGGCTTCCCCACCCCTGGTTCGAACCAGGAACCCTCTTGCTGTGAGGCAACAATGCTACCACCATGCTGAGTTGAAAAGTAGTTTTACCAAGATGAAAACTTCAAAATCAGTTAAAACATCAGGTTCCTTTTTTCTACTCACCATCGGCATGTCATCGAGCCTCTCGAAGTTGGACCTCGGTGATTGGATACATTTCATGACGACAATCACCAGCACGAGAACTAAGACGATACAAAAGATGCAAATGATGGCCACGAGGCCGGGGTTTGCTTCCAAGTCATGTTTTCCCCACTCATGTGAGAGACCTGAGGGTGAGACAAACCAGTAGTTCAGTGACGGATCTTTCTAAAGGTGACAATGTTTTTTATTATTATTATTATCAATAATAATAAAAGGGGGTAACTGTGATAGGTCCAGCACAGCTGTATGTCTACTTCAGTCAAAAAGAAAGGTGCACTGAGGAAATAATTGCGACTAAATTTGCCAGCAAAGAGCTCTCAAAGTGCAAAATTAATTAGTCAACAGTGAAATTTACACACACACACACACACACACACACACACACACACACACACACACACACACACACACACTAATCACTACATGTAGTAAAGTGATCACTGCATCTTAAATTAAATAAAAGTACTTTGCATTCTCCTATCCACTCAGCTCTTGAACAAATCTCTTTCACTGCAATACAACCTTCAAGGACTAAATGAAGGAAAATGTTACAGGTTTTTGATTTTGTCACATTTTCCCTATTTTTAGAGACATAGATTGGATTCAAACATTGTTCTCTAATGCAGACCAAAGAGAATAAACCCTAAAACCTAAGCTCTGACAGTAGTCTCACCTGAGCTGGTTGTGTTTACAGAGGTGGTTGTGGTGACATTTGGTGTGTCTGATGCTGGCGGGAGTGTCGATTCGTGGGAAACTGTTTCCTTGGATGTCGGATTGGTTGTTGTAGTCTGAGGAGTAGTGACAGTGGAATGTGTTTCCTCTGTCTTGTTGGGTGTGTGGGGGGAAGTCGAGGGTGGTGGTGTTGATGATACTTTTTCTGAAGTGGCTGCAGTGGTACTCTGGTGTGTTGTTGTCATCTGCGGGTGTTGTGTGTTGTTGGCAGTTGTCACACTGGATAGACTGACTTGCGTAGTTACAGTTGTACTGGCTTTATCTTGCGTAGTTGAAGTTGTACTGGCTTTATCTTGCGTAGTTGAAGTTGTGCTGACTCTATCTTGCGTAGTTGAAGTTGTACTGACTCTATCTTGCGTAGTTGAAGTTGTACTGACTTTATCTTTCGTAGTCACAGCCACATTGACTTTATCTTTGGTAGTTACTGCCAAACTGGTGTGGTGTGCAGCACTTGTGGTAATATCTGTTACCTGTTTGACTGCAGAGGAAGTGGTGGTGTCTGCAAAGGAACAAACAAGCAGCATGAAACACTCTGTGAAGATGCACAGCATTTGCACCTGAAACACACCAAGACAAGGCTAGTGGAGCATTTGTTGGCATTTTCAAGGCTGATAACAAAGCTGATGTTTTGAACTAAAAGCAGAGGCGTAACTGGGAGTTACGTTTCATTCAGGAGGTGACTATGTCCAGTTCCTGTTAGTATTATTTAATGACACTGCATGCACAAACACAGCACTGGACTTGCCCAAGTTTTCCTCTTTTATGTGCTATATCATATCAGTAAGAGTCAGCAAACGTTATAAATGATTATCAAATATCTTATATGATCAAGTCAATTTGTTTTTACATTTTAGGCATTTCAATATTACTTCAAATAAAGACATATAGTAAGTAACCACAACCACAGTTTATGTCATATTGTCTTATGCCTCATATTATTACCCAATGTGTGCCCAGCCAAGCATACACACTAATTAAACACTAGCTTCCCTCTGACCCCACCTTCATCTAATATAAGTAAGTGGGTGTAAAACCAATAAAACAATGATTCACGAGTAAATTGCCGAGTAGCCAATTAAGACTTGACACAAAGAAGGCTGTTCCTGTTTGTCTTTCTTATGCTATTAATAACTGTAGCTTATCATTAGAGAAGCAGAGACTTTTACCCACTGTATTCCACTCTTTTAATCAGGTGTAATATTTGTGTTATCAATATGAGGGAAACAAAGTGCACCACCTTAAGCACCTTAACACCTTGCCCTAAATATTACTACAGTGTTAGTTGTTTCCAGCAGACGGTGACAATGCAACAAAAACAGAAGAGGTAAATAGCAAGACGGCGTGTAGGAACAAACTGTTGCCAGATTTTATATGCACTATTGCATACCTGCATTACTATCAAAGAAATCTTTAAGCATTAAGCACATAACAATCAAGACAATATGTTATTATTTTTAATAAAATGGCTGCCGATTGTTTCTTTTTTTCCAATCCAGTAAGGTCTGTGTTTAAATTTGAAAACTTTTTTTCAATCTTAATGTTCGTTTATTTATTTGCTTGGTGAGAAAAGAAGCAGTTAGATTCAGTAGCAAAGCTGAGCTGTTGTATGGAGTGTGTTTGCTTTTCTGAATCAAATGTAGGGTAAATGTAACACTGTATAGCTGAGTCCAGGCTCGGTGCACCAAAACAAGCAACAAGCAGCATTATTGGCATGTCAGTTGAAGCCCTCAGTGCCTGTAGCCCCACCCAAGTAAATACAGTAATCACTGGCCAGAGGGTCATTTAGCAACATTTGGCGCTGCTCTGATGGTATTAACAGAATCCTCAAAGACTCTTCTAACCGTCAACATGAAAAAATACTGTGTCTCCTTCACAACAAAAATTTTCTAACTACTTTCTAAGGTTGCAACTGTATCTCCTGGTCACCAGAAATAATTTATATCCTTGATTATTTGTAAAACACAAGCAAAATATTGACAAGTTATTTTGTGTGAAAATATGAAATGTTGGTAAGAATTAACATTTTGGTTCACTCTTTACAAACTAAGCAAGACGATGTGGCAAATATCATCTTTCTTTAGATAGGAAACAGTTGCAACTTGAGATTTTTTTTTAATTATGCAGTGGGCAGAATATTTTCACATCCAAATATTAGAAAATACTTGAACTTTGAGGTACTGGATTTCAGAGCTTATGAGCTGTCTTAGCACAAACCTCAACATAAGGGTTGCTGAGCCAGCGGCTAGCAGCTAATGGTGCTAACTCCATAATCAGCATTAAACAACGGCAACAGTGCTGACAGAGCTAAGGGTGTTAACCAGGAGGGAGCCAGAGAGTAGGCACTACGCATTCAAAACAAAAATGTCCTGATATCAGCAGTAACCACCATATGAGTGCAGTGCAAAGCAGCCGCTATGAGCTAGCCAATAGGATAGACCTAGACTTTAGACTCAGGCTCTATTATTCCTTAAGGGGATTTTTTCCCAGCACAGCTATGACTGCGGGGATCAGGCTCCTCCCAAAGCGAGCATCTCTGCACCTCAGTGCCTTGTACCTGCGCCCAGAGGGCAGTGAGGTAAGGAGGTGATTGACTGGGTGTGTGACGTCCTGTTCTATGGAGGTAGCCATGCGTGCAATGGCTAATTTTTAACTCTATGAGGTTGGGTGTGGAGAAACCAATTATCCTGCAGCTGTGTTATTTATGCGTGTGAGTTCGGCCCTATTAGTAACCGATAACGTGTGAAAGAAGCAGGTGGAGCTGTACACTAGGCTGGGCTGAATAATGCTGTGGTACGACGACAGGAGGAGATGGGGGCAATTTAGAGTCCTTTAAGTTTGCAGATGGCTAATAGCCTTTTTATGATGTCATTAGTGTGCTGGTTGAAGCTAAGTCTACTGTCCAGTGTCACTCCGAGGTATCTGAAACTGTTAACTATTTCAACTGTTTGGTTATCGATCTGAACGGGATGCTGAGGTGAGGGGGACCAAATATTATTTCCTTTGTCTTGTTGACATTGATATGAAGATGGTTGTCCTCACACCACTGGGTGAAGAGTGCAACTGTGCTATGACAGTGCAGCAGGCAGGCCACAGCATCCTCCGTGCCCTTCTTAGCGATATACTGTAGGTAAATTGCAGAGGGTCAAGTTGTGGGGTGACAACTGGCAGGATGGTGTTTAGCTGCTGCTTCACTAGGTGCGTCATTATTTAGGGATGTTAGAGCCATGGAGCAGTAGCGCTTGAATTCTGTGGGCTGAGATTTTTTGGGTTCACCGATTATGGTAGCAGTTTTCCAGATGGAAGGAGGTGTGGAGGTCTGGTAAGTTTCATGGACCAGGTATTCAGCATCTTTGCTGGGATGCCATCAGGCCCTGAGGGCTTACCTAGCTTACACTGGCTAAGTTGACACTGTTTCCCCTCTTCCATAAAGGGTGCTGGTTCTTCAGGGTCTGGTAGGGGGACAGGAGTGACCAAAGGTCTGGAGTTGAGATATTACTTTATTGTCTTAACTGGGATGATGCTGTATATGTATGTATTGATTTTATTCTCATTCCTATGAAGGTTGGTCAGTGGCGCATGAAGCCAAAAATGCTCAATTCCCATGGTATGAAATTCAGGGAAACCCATAGAGCAGGCATACCGGGAACTTACAGCTGCTGAGCATGACCGAGCACAGCCGAGCGGCTAACTTATCTCAGCAGGTTTACTGACTTGAGTGGGATTAGAATTATTTTTAAAACTGAAAACTGGCTTCAAAGCCTGGTCACTTCCTAAGGGCCTATCAGTAATGTTGCCATAACACATGTCCAAGATGTTATCCCTTCTGGTGGGAATGTCCCCTTTAGAAATGATGGTAACACACAGTCCAGTCTATAACTGTTAAAATCCCCCACTAAAAACACAGGGGCTCCATGATACTTAGCCAGCATAGCATTAGCATCCTCAGCTACCAACTCCTCTGCTACCCTGATGTGCTGGGGGTAATGTAAACACAGCTGACCACAACAGTTGGGTCAGTCCCGCCAGAGATAGTAGGGACACAGGAACAGGGTCTTCAGGAGGGGCGTACACATCCTGATGTTGCTATACCTCTTGTTATTGATGTAAATGCAGACCCCGTCACCACGCATCTTCCCTGATTGACTCATTCTGTCAGACATGATGATTGTGAAGGTGTCAAAGCTGACCTCCAAATTAGAAACTGACTGATCAAGCCAGGTCTTGGTCAAGGCGAGGATATAGAAGTCTCAGAAAGCCCTTTTCAGCTGGCAATGGGTGTGTAGCGAATCCATTTTATTCCAGAGTGAGCATACATTTGAAAAATTTAGTGAGGGGAGAGGTGGTTTAAATGGACATTTCCTTATTCTGCCACAAACAGAGTGTTCCACGTGTCATAAACCACTAACTGTGTCACTAATTGTTATGGGTGTTTCTTACTATTTTCCAGGAATGCAGGATATTGGATTTTTTGCCGATATACTGATACGTTACAATGATGTAACAACAAATAACAACAAACATTAATTTTGAAGGTAAAGGTTTGATGAAAACATTGTAACAAAATTAAACACAGACATCACGATACACAATATTAATACCAATATGGATATATCTTCATTTTTCCCTACCTAATTTTAGTGATCTTCAAGTCTCTTCTGTAGTGGAATTAACATCACAGTATGCATGAATACTCTTATCATGATGGCCCACCAGCAGATGAAGTTTCAAAGTATGTAATATTCATTCATTGGGCAAAATAAGAAAAAGCATGTTGGCTGATTCTGATGATTTGCAGATATTATTGTGCATCCCTCCTATTTTCTTATGTTTCATAAACTAAAAATAAAGGAACTGATCAGGAAAATAATCAGATTAATCCATAATGAAGATGATTATTAATTTCATCACTATATAAAATAGTAAAAAATGACCTTCACATCAACTACAATTAAATGTTGCTTAAAGAGATAAATAATAATAACCATATGCTCTACTACATGCAGTTGTAGTACATACATACTTTCACTTATCTAAACACTTCTTGCACAGCTGCTCTGTCTGTTATTAAAGATTGAGCATTATCAAAAGCTTCTTAACAGCTTCTTTGGGGGTGGCAGTAGCTCAGTCTAAAGAGACTTGGCTTGGGAACTGGAGGGTCACCGGCTCAAGTATCCGTACGGATCAAGCTTGGAGTGTGGACTGGAAACTGGGGAGGTGTCAGTTGGCCTCCTGAGCACTGCCGAGGTGCCCTTGAGCAAGGGACCACCCCCTCAACTGCCCAGGGTGCCCGTCCAAGGCAGCCCCCTTGCTCTGACATCTCTCCATTAATGCATGTATGGGTCCTGTTTGTGCATGTGTGTGTATTTCAGGCCTGTGTGTATATGACAACAGTGAAAAAAATCTTCTTCTTCTTCTTCTTCTTCTTCTAAATGCACCTTGAGGTGAGGTGGTCAACTAATGAAGCTGTCTTTTGTGTCATAAAGTGGCAGTTCAGTTTAAGGATCAGATTAGGCTGTTGCGTCTGTGACGTGTTAACCAAAGCAGAAATATCTGTTTGTCAGGTGATGATGTGTGTTTACTGATGATGCAGACAAACAGCTGGCAGTCAGCTGGCATTGCATGTCTGTGTGCATTAATGTGTTTGCCTAAGTAGCAGACGCCACAGAACGTTATCAGGATCCCTTTAACTGATTAAATATTTGCTTCATTTTCCACCCTTACGTGACCTTCCCTTTAGGCTACTTTAACTTCCTCTCATGATTTACTGGTAGCAGTTCATACTTCACTTTAATAATCACTAGTGTACAAAATGGAGAAGGACAAACTTTGAGTTGTAATTTACAACAACAGACAATAATATGTTGCTTCAGTATAAAGGTTTGTGTTTCTACAAGGCTGATTGTTGTCCAACTTCTAATGCAGCCCTGGCCTCAGATATTGCTGTTGCAGATGTTAAAATTGTACTAAATACAATGTTTCCTTTCATATTGAGAAGAAAACTACCTCTAATAAAGCTGCCTCCCACTACAGGAAGTTTCCACTTTGCATAACTTTGCATCTTCATAAAATTTCAACATGACGTTCAATTCAAACTCTTAAACAAATGAAACACGTCAGTTCAACAGGTAAAAGTGTGAAATGTTGGCTTACCTTGACAGACTGTGACTGCAAACAGGGACAACAGCACAGTGAGGTGCATCGCTGCAGGCATGTTGAGAGAGGAAAAGGCTGGCAGTCATATCGACAGTATTCAAATACACACACAGTCTACATCCTTGACAGCAGGATGTGCTGAGTGCCTGAGGAGGAGTGCTCTAAACGCTGGGCTGGTACATGTGAAATCCTTCAGGCTGGTTGGTCAATGTTTAAACAATGCTGTGTATTTGCTCACTGTTTAAAGCCACAGTCATTCAGTGGGCGTATTTTATTCTGAGTGACATTCTGGGCGGAAGTAACAATTGTTTGTACTATTGTGTAAATCAGTTGGCTGTTGTGAATGATGAATGGTGGACAGTAAAACTGTTTCAATAGCAGACAACTGACAATTTATCACTCTGTTTTTCATTCACATGTATCGTATTTCATTACAGGTGTTATTAGTTCATAAGCATTTAAATCTATTCCATTTCTTTTTTCAATACTTTTTTTGTTGCTTCCACCCTTGAGGTCACTTTCCTTCACAGATACATTTTGTTTTGTGAATGATGAAAGCCAGCATTTGTATGTAGGGTCCTTGTGGGTAGTAAATGAGCTGAAAAATGGGCCCTCTGTTGGACTGTCCACAGGTTCCATACAGGCCCCATGACATTTGCCCACATGTTGGCTGGGGATGAATGCAAGATGTAGAAAGTGATGGAACATGTTTTCATCATATAATCTGCTTAATCAAAATGGCTTTAAATGAATCAAATCACTTGATAACTTATCACTCTACTTTTCATTTCAGCCCAGAAGAAACTAACAGCACTGAATGTTCCTGCTATCCCCAAATATGTTACATTGGTACATTTAATACATATCATATAAACGTTTCTAAAGTGACATAGTTCAGATTATGCCAGATTCACGCCATCTACGTCAAACTGTCGTTATGCAGAGGAGGTGGCCTTCGACGCCACTTATCACCCACCTACAATGCAGTCCTGGGATCCCTCCCCAGACCTACTTCACACCCATTCTCACCTGGTCCCATCTAACCCTAACAACACACATGATGGCAAGGTGAGACTCTAAGAGCTCACACGTGAACTAAACGACTCTGTAAGGGTTCACGCCCACACTGTGTTAAAAGCCAGTCATTTAGAACTGAAGAAGCTTCTTGGATGAGAGGCTAAATATCTTCAAGAAATGCAAGCAAGTTCATCTGTCTAAGATACAGCACCTATGATTCGGCTATGTTTGAAGATTTTTGTATTGCTAAGGAGTACACAGCAATGTATTTATTATCTGTTTGTCCAAACTTTATTATTCTGGGAAAGTATAATTAGGATAGAAGGTATTTTATGGAGATCATCACGTACTGAATTTCATGTCATTCACAAAACAAACAAACAACAATAAAACAAATGTAATTCATCAGCATTCACACTTCTTCTCTCAACAACAATGCAAGTTTCACACTACAAACACTCATCTACTGAGCCTTACATTGGAGTGCCTTGCTGAAGGTCTTGTTAATGCAGCAGTTACACTCACTCAGAATGTGGTAAAAAGAAAACCAGTACCATCATTAACATGACAGGCAGTGAAACAGCTTTTCATCCCTGAATGTTCCTGCAGGAGTGCACATCATTCAGATATAAATAAACTGACAAGGGACACATTAAAATTCTACGGACATGACGGGGAAAGTGTTCCAGCACTTTCGTCCACAACTCCTCAGAGTTCAGACAGAAACTCGAGAGGAACGGTTTGTCAGAGGAAAAACACCATCTACTATAACAGTTTTGCAAAATTATACAGAGGCAGAAAATAAGTTTGAACAGATAAAATAGCAAAATGTTTTTTTTCAATCAGGGACTTCACAGTTGAGCAAGGACTCCATCTCTAGGCTTTTCCTTCAGAGGTTTGGACGGTGGGAGCGTTTCCTGCTGTACATCAGCAGCACTGCTGTCTGATACCAGCTCAGTGGGGTGGCTGTCATCCTGTCAACACAACAAGCACCAGTACACACATTACTAATCAATATCACTGTAAGTAGAAAACTCTGACAGACACAGTCAACAGCATGAGCAGAGAAATAGTAGAGAAGAGGTAAACTATATTGTTCTCTCCAAATTCTTATTAAAAACTATCCAAGAAGCAGAATCCCATTAAATCTCCCGAGTGGCGGACTTACTCTGTGTTTGAGGTAGGACAGGTACGTATCCCACCCTAAGCTAATACTGTTGATGAACACCACACGGTATTGGGGTGAAAGGAAGTAGAAGTTGAACATCTGAGCGGCAGGCCAAACAGTGCACTCCGCCTGCAGGCAAGAACAACACAGGTGAGCAAGAACAGACTGATTACACAACGCAAACATTGTTAAGACTCACTTTCAGCTGGCTTTTAACCAATATATCTATTTTACAGATCATTTAGAGGAAACTGTCTGTGAGTTTTTTCAAAGGAATTCTTCTCTTTAACTTTAGGACAAAAATGGACTCAGTAGTCGTTAGTAAAAATAGTTAGCATGCAGTGATCCAGCTCTGTCTCAGAGAAATTAAGTTTAAATACAACTAATGTAAAACAGCAAACAGATTTTGGGGGAAATGTAAAACATTGATTTTATGGCATAGAGATTTTATCTTGTGTCTAGTCAAGTGTCTCCTGCTGTAGAGTGAAACTAGTTTGACGACACGGCCAAAAGCAAGTATGTCGCTGAATATATCAAACTTGAGCTAATGACTAAGGAGAAAACTGGACCTCATGGTTGGACCAGTTGGGAACCACTGGTTTAAGATACACTTACAAATGTATCTAAAACTGCAAACTTAATTTCTTATCTTTGGTTAAGAACAAAGAAGAACCTCTGATGTGATGAGTGGACGACAAAGCAAGTACATTTAAAACTGATCTGCTGATCCAGATCTTCAGGTGAGACCTGACAGGTGTACTTGCCTTAAAAAAATCCCAGAACTTGTCCTTACACTCCTTCCATCCTTCAGATAGAGTGTGTCCCTCCATGAGATCTATACCTGCAATAAACAGAGTTTACAGAGTCAGATGTGCGTCAGCGCCATGCGTCATCAACACCAACTTTAGATAAGGGCTGGAGGAGCTTTTATAAAACATGACACTCACAGACAGAACCTCAGTCAAATCCAAACTGTTTATCACAGACAACCTTTGAACTTCACTCACATCTGATACTGACACACATGGTCTCACTCACTTCTTTAAGACAGGCTGCTTAGTGCCAAATAAATTCTGAAATGCTTCTCACCTATAAAAAAAAATATCCCTGTAATTGGTGCGCCGACCAGTGCGTCCACCAAAACCTTCTTGCATACCGTTTTGAGAGCATTACCCACGAACAATCCCTCCAGCCAGATATACCAGTAGTGCTGCACTGGGCCCATGGAGCAGCCAAACGTCAACATTTTACCTTCAGGGGGAGAAAGGCAAGGCAAAAAGAAAGAGTTAATTTGAATCAATCAATCAGTCAATTTTATTTATAAAGCCCAATATCACATATCACAATTTGCCTCAGAGGGCTTTACAGCACACAACATCCCTCTGTCCTTGGACCCTCACAGCGGATAAGGAAAAACTCCCCAAAAAACCCTTTACCAGGGGAAAAAAATGGTAGAAAACTCAGGAAGAGCAACAAAGGAGGGATCCCTCTTCCAGGACAGACAGACGTGCAATAGATATCGTACAGAACAGAATGAAAATACCATGTTTTATTCGTTATTTAATATAGAACATATACATTATACCTTGGATCATACTGTTATGCATTATTAAATAAAAGTTTAAAAGTTAAATAAAAGTTTTATGAATCAATATGTGCCCTCTGGCATCAGTTCATAGTGGAAATATCTTTACTTATGTAAAAGAAAATACAGAATTTAGGCCCCATGTGTCAATTTAAAATATTAATTGTAATGGGATATAATGCAGTGAGCTATTTCCACAGTAGCTCTGCTCTTTCTCACCTGTCCTCCTCCAGTCTCGGACTCTGTCTGGCTTCTTGAAGTTCTCCCAGCTCTGCTGTACAATGTCCCCCAGCGCCAGCATGCCTCCTGCACTCAGGGTGTTTGTGAGCAGCAGGGCCCGCTTCTGGAAAAATGGTCGCCAGTTGAACCGTATCCGGACCAGAAGCTTTTTACCTAACCGGGGAAGCATGACTTGTGGACTGCAGAGAGAGTACTGTCATCAGCAGGAGAAACAGCTCTCTGTCTCTTGCTGTGGGCAAGTTGACTAACTTTCAAGTTAGTGTTTATCTTCTTTATTTACTCCAACATCAGCTCAGGGCCTTCATCAGGATGATCTACCAAATGTTTTAAAAAAATACAGCATGTATGTAGGACTACGCAAGACTACGTAAGAAGGCTGACTGTTTGTCAGTTATCCAATGAGTGCTGGAGACAGAGATGATCTGTCTTCAGGGGGTGCTGCACTGCCAACCTTAAACACAAAAGCACACAAGAAAACACACTTGCAGTCATAAAACTTCCCTGTGCCTGAGGAGTAGTGCTCTAAGCACTGGTTTGGTGTCAGCAAGTTTTTGCTCTGTATTTAAAACATCATTCAAGCCCAAGCACCAAATGATATAAGGACCCTATTGTAATTGTTCAGTTTAGTATTACTATTTCAGTCAGGAACCCTTTAGTCAAAGAAAACTTTATTTCCATTTGCAGTATTAAATTTGGCAGTATGGCTCTGTTCTGGGCCCCCTCTGCCTTACCTCTGGCCTATACAGAAAGCCTCTTCCACATGCCTACATGAAAAGCCTGAGGAGGAGGGAGCACACCTCCCTGCCCCTCCATGCGCCTACATGGAGAGCCTAAGGCAGAGAGAGCAGCAGGAAAGACCTTTGAGAACAGAACAGCACAGCATCAATGACAAACAGAAATGACATTGATAAGTCAGACACAGCATGAAAAGGAGGAGCTGGGGTGGAGGCAGGTTGCAAAGCAGCTTGCAAATGAAGCAGCAACAGTAGGCAGGCCAGAGCAGTTTAAATAGGGCACCCTGAATGAGATTTAGCAATTGGTTGCATAGAAAGGAATCATGTGATCTATCAGCTGACTCCCTTCCATCAAACAGCTGCTCCATCAGTTGATCAGGCTGTATGAGATCACCTGATGTAGCTGGGATGTGAGCTGAGCTTGACATCGGGTCCTGATTGAACTAATGATGTGCTCAGTTTTAAGATGTGTGTCTAAACGCTAACAGCTTAGCCGCAAAACGGCCCAACATTCGCCTAATATCTGGCAGTGTAAAAGGGGCTTATGTAAGTGTTCCTGCTCTCTACTGCTGAGGGCTCTAATCTGTAACTAGAGAAAGCAGTTCCCAAATAAACTGTGGTGTGAATGTTGGATTTTAAAATTAAACACTGATGGTTAACTGGATAGCTGGCTTTTAAAGTTGAATTATGCCCATACTGTATAAGAGATGTGGAAAACTGAAGTAGTGTGACAAAGTCCTAAATGTCCTAACTCAACTTTCAACAAAGTTGAATGTTTTCTGTCTGAATGGGATTTAAAAGTCTTGTGCTGAGGAGAAACAGGTTGTCTGAGGATCTCCTCTTCATGAGGTATAACCACTGCTTTAGAGATAAACACATGAAATAAGTTGGACTAGTCTGCTACAAAGCCATGGTTTGGTCAGTGTGTTTGGCCAGTTAAATGCAGTTCATAAGCCATTTAAGGGTGTTCTTTTTTCCTTTTTCCTTTTAAGCCACACTAGTCTCTGATTTTATTTAGACCTATTAATTACATTAATAACATTGTTTTTGAGGCAATAAATGTTTGTAGACTATTACTACTCATTCATTCATTTTCCGTAACCGCTTATCCTCTTAAGGGTCGTGGGGAGCGGCGGGGGCCTATCCCAGCTGACACTGGGCGAGAGGCGTGGTACACCCTAGAAAGGTCGCCAAAGCCTAGTCCCTTTTACTATCCCAGTGTAGCTACACATTTTGCCAAATACGGACCTGATTTAATTAGAAGCCTGGTGTGGTTTCCAAGTAGTAAATTTTTATAGAAGTTCTTCGGATGTTTAAAACTGGATTATTGACTACTTGAGCTAACGTTAGTTAGCTGCATCGATTGGACATACAAATATGAATGGTTAAACTTTAGTCAATATGAAGATGCTACACATTGTTAGCTCAGTTGATTTCATTTTATTGAAACCATGAGCTTCAGAGATGAGCATAATTAATTCGGATTTGCTGACGTGACGAAAAAACAAATGGTGACTCCCTACGTTGCCTCTGGAGCTGTCGTAAAGTCAGAATATGTGTCCATTCCTCGATTACCAGCTAAATTATTTATATTCCTTTAGTCAGTAAGGGTCCATCAATCAAAAATTTCAATGGTGTTTTTATTGAAATTAATCCAAGTTGTGAACATTGTTTTAACAGGGTAAAGTGGTGTTGTGTCGGTATGCTAGGTACCATGAACCCTGTGTGCTGTGAAACAAGTGTCATAACAAAACACATAATTTATATGTTATTAGATTTTACAATCGATTGATATTTTTTATTTATATATTTTTATTTAACCTTTATTTAACCAGGCAAGTCATTAAGAACAAATTCTTACTTACAATGACGTCCTGGCAAAAGGCAAGAGCCTCTTGAGGAGAAAGGGACAGGGACTAGAGGGATATCAGTATCATATAATTGCATTATGCAAGTAATATTCATACTGGTTCAAATACACAATGTGATTGTATTTCCCATCTTTGCTGAGCAACAGTTTTGTGTAAAAGGAATTAAAGCCTGTTGCATACAGTGACAGTGGGGAGACCACACATGAGTTGTTTCTAAAGAGAAGTTTATTTTACATAACAAAAATGGAAAAGAGTGTAATGATAAACTAAATATAAAATAAGACCAAATTGGATGGAAGCCATAGGAGAGAGAGACTGGCTGATGCAACCACCTTATATAGTCCTGCAGCCTGCCCCAGGTCAGCTGACTCTCACTAATGACCCAACTCCACCCACCAGGCTCCTGAAGGGAGAGGCAAATCAGAGAGGGTCGTCACAGCATCTCAGGCTATGTTGTGGAGTAACACAAAAGCAGAGTAGTGTAAAACATTACTTTGTACAAGGAGTAATTAAGTAATGCATGACATAAAAAACGAGTGGTGTATTATACATTACATTACATTACTTTCTGCACACTCAAAACGTATCCGTTCTTCAAGAAAGTTATGAATAAAGTTGGAATATTTTGAGAAAAAACTTGCTATAGAGACTTAGAGTCACTAAGTGTAATAATAGTAATAATAGTAATAATGATAATAATAATAATATAATAACGATAATGATATTGACAATAATAATGATAATAATAATATTATTAATAATAATAATAATTATTATTATTATTATAAAAAATAACAGTAATAATAATAATTATTATAATAATGATAATGATATTGATAATAATAATTATAATTATAATTATAATTATAAAATTACAGTAATAATAATTCTAATGAAAAAAAACAACAGTAATAATAATAATAATGATATTGATATTGATATTGATAATAATAATGTGTTCCTGGTTTGGCTTTGCTGAGTCATCCTACATTCTAAAACAGAATGTGTCAAAAGGAGCCACAACATTCCGGAACCTCTTTAAATCCTTTAAATACAGGGGTCAAGGCAGCTGGAGGCACATTTGCATTCGTGATTTCAACAGTGAAGCATTACTGTTTGAGAGTCATGGCTTCAAAATCGTTTCCGACAGCAAACTTTGTTCAGTGTTGGCGCTCCAGTAAACAGCTAGGTGAGTAGTTATTGGAAAAGTTACTTCTGAAATTGGGCAATAAAGCTGCAAAGTGAACAGAAATAGTCTCTGCCAAAATAAGGCATTCCTGCATGGTGAAAGATGCAAAGCAACTGAATAAATGTTATATTCTACATAAAAGCTTTTTATTGAAAAGATGTAACCGCTTTGCAATCAACAACATTTTGATTAGTATCTGTCATTTAATTATTTTTCCTCAGTAATTGTAATTGATTACACTTACATGTATTTTGTAATTTAAGTACATGTAACTGGTTCTTTCTTCAATCAGTCAGACAGTAGATAATATAATAGATTACATCCAGCACACGCAGCCAACAAGATGATCTTTTCTTGTTCTTACAGGGCGCCACACTGACCCCATCAACTACACAGATGGAAGCAAGACGACCTCCAAGAGAAAGTCTGAGGAGAGTCTTGAAAGAGCCAGCAAGAAGAGCAGGACAAGTCCCACCGCTGGCTCCAAACACAGCAGTGGGCCTTCCACAAGTGTCAGCGCTGCCAGTTGTGCCCAAGTGCACCCTGGCCCACCTGACAGCACAGGTTAGATGAAATAGAAAGGACCAAGTTATCTGAAATCAGACTTGTGATGAACTTCATGCCTGGATGAAATAGTCAGATGACTAAAATCAGCCAAATTTAATCTGAGTGGTCCAAAGATAAATGTGTCTGATTAATCTGAATTCCAGTGTGCACAGTCTGTTGTTAGCTCCCCACACTCATATCACAACTCTGAATCCAGCTACAAGTGAAGCTAACAAGCTCATGTTTCTTGTCTTTTTTTTTTTTTTTTTTGTTGGCTGGCTCAGGAGAAACCTCGGGTCTCCCCAAACACAGCAGTGGAGCTGTGTTGGTTAAAAAGACCAGCAGCAAGAGGAAGTCCACCCATGATGAGAGTGAAGAGCAACCAAGGAAGAGGAGCAGAGGGACCCCCAGTCCCACCGTTGAGGCCTCCTCCAGTGCCAAGCCTAGCACCTCCTCATCAGTTGACACTGCCCCACCTTACAGCAGAGGTTAGATGTTACTTTTGGTTTGCCTTTGAGAAACATAGAAACTTCTAGAAACATAGCGGCCACTCTCCACCATCCAGTCTCTGCTGTCTGCTGTGCACTGCACACCACCTGGGTTGGGTGGCAGCCAGCTGGCGGCGCAGCTCATTCACATTCACCACTGCTAACACTGCTATAGGGGGCATACTCACTGAGGCCACCTGGGGGGAGACCTGCAATGTTTCCACAGCAACAATGTTGGGTCAAGATGGCGTTACTAGCAGTAATCGCTAAATAAGTGGCACCACAAGATAGTTCCTATCAGACCCAGGTGGTGCACAGCGCAGTTAACTGAGAAGTAGCAAAAACTAACCTATAGACTGCCACATGTAACCATTCAAACATATTCTTTTTGTGGTCAACCTGTGGCATCCCTACGCCAAACACTGATCATGTCTGTGTTTCATCAGTAAATTCTGTTGAGTTAACTCTTCATATGAAGTGCTATTAGCCCGTGAAGACTATATTATAATGTCTACTGTGGATCTAGAGAGCTGTTGGTAGATGGATTTTGTTCCTCAGAATCAGGCTAGCTGTTTCCAGTCTTTATTATAAGCTAAGCTAATTGTCTGCTGAATTAATAATGGGAAGAAGGATTTAAGTTTTAATCACAAGTTAGTATCAGGGGTTAGTTTATGAGTGTGATGAAAGTTCTGAACAATAATATATAATCAAAATTTGTGTCTTGTCTCTGCAGCTGCCTTTCTGGCCAAATATGAGCAGGAGGAACTGCTCGGTCAAGGAGGCTTCGGGACAGTCTTTGCTGGCCACCGCATATGTGACAAACTGCCTGTAAGACACACACACATACACACACACACACACACACACACACACGGTATCTATAATTCATGTGTCCACTCTGTATGTAGTATAAGCTAAACAAATGTCTGTGTGTCTGTCCCGTAGGTGGCCATCAAACGTATCGCCCAGTCTGACACTGAGCACTCATCAATGGTAAGTGATGGTTTGTTCTTTGTCCCAGTGCCAACAAATATCTACTTTATTTTTAAAAAACTGAGTAACATTGGTCTTTTTATACAGAGTATGTTCATATGTTCCTCTTGTACTTCATATATTCTGACAGCGTAGTGTTTATGTGTTCATGAAGGATTCATTATTTCTTTTCTCTTTCACTCTATGTCTAAAGCGGCTGGATGGGAAAATTTGCGCCGTCCCTCTGGAGGTGGCGCTGCTGCTGAGACTCAAATCAGCAGCTGCAGTGGTGACCCTGCTGGACTGGTACTTTGTGGACGATGACGTGGTTCTTGTCCTAGAGAGACCAGTCCCCTGCTTAGACCTGACAGAATATCTCAACTCTAGACGGTCGTCCCTGCAGGAACACGAAGTTAAAGTAAGTAGTTGAAGACATGTGTGTTTCTGTCTGTGTCCACGTCCAACATGTGACACACAATCTACATGTCTCTTTCTGTCTCCTGCAGACCATAATAAAACAGCTGGTGGATGCCCTAATTGATGTCCACTCCAGAGGTGTGTGCCACAGGGACATCAAGCCGGACAACATTCTCATTGAAACTGGCTCTGGTGTCCCACGCGTCCGCCTCATTGACTTTGGCTGTGGCACGTTTCATTCAGGGAGGAGGTTCACTGAGCCAAGAGGTAGGCTGTCTTTCCCATGGTCCTGTTCTCTGAAACAGCCCAGCATCTTTGCTGTCTCTGTCCTTACCTCTGTCCCTCACCATTCACCTTTGTCTCTGTGTGGCTGTGTGTGTTGTAGGAACCTGTGACTACGCCTCCCCTGAGTGGTTCAAGCGTAACTGGTACATGGCTGAGTCTTACACTGTGTGGCAGCTCGGTGTAGTGATGTTTGTCATGCTACATAGACACCTCCCCTTCCACAACAGACGCGAGATCATCTCTGTGGAGCCTCTACTCCGTGGCGGCCTTTCCACTGGTAAGTTGTGAACACACACAGGCAGCTGAAATAATCACACACACATAAACACACACAAAGTACAGTGTTTGTATTAAAACATGTTTCCTGTTTGTTTCTCCAGACTGCAGCAGTTTTCTACGGAGCTGTCTGACCAAGTGCCCAGAGGCCCGACCCACCCTGGAGTCACTTAAGAACCATCCCTGGCTGATGTGATCCAGTTTGGACCCCTCAGAAAAATGTGAAAGCCCTCTGAGGATAAGGTAAGGCAAGGTAAGGTAAGGTAAGGCAAAACAAGTACATCTAGAAACACACACTGTCAGGGATAATTCATGGACAGCTATCATGCTGATTTGTTCTGTACGACATCTATTGCACGTCTGTCCGTCCTGGAAGAGGGATCCCTCCTCAGTTGCTCTTCCTGAGGTTTCTTCCATTTTTTTCCCCGTTAAAGGGGATTTTTTGGGGGAGTTTCTCCTTATCCGCTGTGAGGGTCCAAGGACAGAGGGATGTCGTATGCTGTGAAGCCCTCTGAGGCAAACTGTCATTTGTGATATTTGGCTTTATGAATAAAATTGAATTGAATTGAATTGTGATTTGTGATATTTGGCTTTATGAATAAAACTGTGAACTGAACTGAATTTTCTTACATTTTAATTGAAGATGGTGTAAACTTGTTTCGTATCCAGTGTCCATTTGTATACATTGTTACTGATTTGGCATGAGCCTGGATTTATGTGTTCCTCATACGCAGCTGGCTTTACATTTTATGTGGAGCTGTTATAACAAAAGGTCCTTCAAGCTACAGTTGGTAACTTTCATTAAAATAACTTTGTGTCATATTTGCTGAAACTGTCACTACATTCTGAAAGAAGTACATGACACAGATAGTCTGTAAAAAAAATCTTCTCCCTCCTCCCCCCTACTGCCACTAATGGCATTTGCCACAATCACACCATGGTGCGGTCAGCAACAACCAATCAGGGCTGAGGAGTCTCTAATGCAATTAGCTGTTAATTATAATTAATGTATACTAAGAGAAAAAATAAAGATTAAAAATAGAAAATATGTATATATACAGTACAGTAAGTACATATATGTATATATACATATTTTTCTAAATTAAAAAAATATAAAAAAAAAATATAGAAAAAGTAAGGCACTAAAATGAATGAACTATACACACAAGACTATTTACAATATATACACAGTATATCTCCAAATGTGGAATGCGTGGAGTGTGTAAATTGCACAGTGTTACGCAGCAGACACGACAGTGCTACATTACATTAGATGTTGCTGTTTAAGAGTCTGACAGCTGATGGGATGAATGACCTGCATCATTCCCCTCTGACACACATCCAACAATGGCTGTATCATCAGAGAACCTCTGGAGGTGGCGGCTGTCTGTGATGTATCTGAAGACTGATGTGTACAGGGTGAAGAGGAGGTATATATCACATGATTGAATTATTCGTACCGCGGGTGCTTTAATGTGTCAGTAATATTTGGTCCAGGTGGAACTCAGCTGTAACAATTGATCATATCTGATAAGATCATCTGATGTTTTGTATTTGAAGTCTTAATCCAACAGTTAGTAGGTGGAGCTGTCAGATAAATCTAGTGGAGATAAAAGGACAGTGTTCACATGTGAACTGTAGTAGCTCTTTCTTTGATGGTATTTTCTGGGGCTGTACCAAACTCTGAATTACCTCAGTCGTATCAGATTCGGACGTTTAATACGAATATTCAATGACGTGCACCCCCCCCCCCAAAAAAAAAGTTTTAAAATTTGAACAGGCTCAGCAGGGTGCTTGGAGGTGGTGTAAATACACCACCTCCAAGCAGAAGAAAGAAGATGATATTTTGGAGCCTTATGGTGGAAAGTCTCTCCTCCTCTGTGCCTCTGCAGCATGTCCAAACTGGTCTGTACCACAGAGTAGCTGTGGGGGACCAAAACGTCCCCAAAAGTACACTGCACTGCACACTGGTGAGCAAAAAAAAAAAAAAAAAAACTATAAAAAAAAAATATATATATACCGCTCTACTTGAAGTAGAGAGTATTTTTTATGTACCTTTAACTGCTGTGACAATATAAGCTGCTAGACCTGGAAAGTGCATCATAAATAACGTGCGCTTTGTGAGTCTCTACACATAAAATGATTGACAGAGATCTGTTGTCTCACTGCAGCCTGTGTGTCCTCTGTCCCAATGATATAGAGGGAAACATCACGTCACATTACCTGAAAACAAAAAAACAAAGACGTTTGCATGTCTTCCCTTATTTTTCATGAGCTTATGTCATGTTCTGACCTTTGACCTGCTCCTAAGAAAAGACAGGAGAGGAGGAGGAGATCAGAACCACATTGTTGATTTTAAGAGCACATGTACACACACACACACACACACACACACACACACACACACACACACACACAACAAATGTAGATATAGAGTATGTGGGTAGTATAGTGCAAAAATCTTGCTAAACAATATATGTCATTAAAAAAACTTGAGTAATTAATTATTAAATAAAATGTTTTAAATTAATACATATTAGAAATGAAAGTCAAGTGTCATCTAACACCCATGGTTCACTTCTACATTCATTTGACTTAACAGTTAGCAAAGTTTGATGAACTAGCCAAGACATACACCCTAACATGTAGGCAATGTCATGTTTTTCTTTTCTTTGTTTTAAAGCTCTGGGCCACACACACTGTATTTTCTTAATATCAGTAAAAATTATTCACATTAAACTTCATTAATTCTGTTAGTCCTTTGTCCACTTCTCTCTACACAGATAACTCAAATCTTTGTGCTTTTGATGTTGCTGTTGTTATTTGTTTTAGCCTATCATAGTCCATTTCTGCTGGGTAATGTAATATAAACAATAAACAAGGATGGAATTGGAACCCGTGTGTGTGTGACTGCACACACACACACACACACACACACACACACACACACACACACACACACACACACACACACACACACACACACACACACACCAGGATGGCAGGTGGCCCTATTTGTTTATTGTTTATTCTGTTGTTTCTGTGCCCTTTTGGGTAAGGGGCGTGTGTGTGTGTGTTTAGATGTGTACTTGTGTGCCTCAATGCGAGGAATGTGATTGCATGGCAATGTGAGCCAAGAGCAAATGGTTCTCAAGACATTTTTTTAAAATTCACTCTTAAAGTGATCTTGTATTTTTGCTTTATTTATACAGCAAAATAAGGTAATAGGCTATTAGAGGGTTTAAAACTTTGAAGGGTAATACGAATAATAAAAAAAGAAAGAAAGAATGAACATTTTACATGAATTGTATATTACCATGTGAGATTCTTTAATCTAATATAGCACAAAAGATAATAAAACATCAAAATCAATGTTTTTGCTAATCACTGACGTCTATCCCCATCAATAACATCATACCCCCCCACCCAAGCCCCCACCCTGCAAAAACAAACCCCCTATGGTATATAGTTTCTTTAAAAAAAATCATTTTGTGTGTGAGTATTCATTAAAACCAAATGACATCATGTCAAAAAAAGGTATTTAAAGGGATAAAATTCTGAGAAGGAATAATTATTTGGTGGGTTTGTTCAGGACTGACGTTGGTTAAAAAATTAAAAAGAAAAAAAAAAATTTACTATCTGTATGGCAGTTTTAATAGGGAGCATTTTTTTCCTCTAAGGTAAGAAGAGCGATTTTTGTAAAACCTAACATTGCACAAAAAATATAAAATGCATCAAAAAGAAAATGCTATTGCTAATGATTGACAAATTAAAAAAAAATCACCTGCCATTTAGTATAAAGAAAATAAACTTTTGAGCTTTGTTTTTCTTTTTAAAAACAATTGTATCATACAAACAAAACTGGCATTTAAAGGGTTCAAATGTATATTTTTTTTAAATCAAGGCACAAGGGTTAAAACCCCACAGACATGAAGGGGAAAGTGTTCCAGCACTTCTGGTTAAACATCCACAACTCCTCACAGTTCAGACAGAAACGCGATTGTTTTAAACTTGAGAGAGGAACGGTTTGTCGGAGGAAAGAGACCATCTGTTGTAACAGTCCTGCAGCATTTTGCAAAGGCTGAGAAGCAAAATCTTCTTTTTCCTCAATGAGGGACTTCACAGTTGAACAAGGACTCCATCTCTAGCTTTTTCATTCAGAGGTTTGGACAGTGGGAGCGTTTCCTGCTGCACATTCACAGCACTGCTGTCTGATACCATCTCAGTGGGGTGGCTGTCAACCTGTCAGCACAACAGAAACAAATACACACATCACTATGATCAATATCACTTCACTTCTTACTTACTGAGCGTGTAAAAATCTCACTCTCTCCTAATTCCTCTACATTAGTGTCAGAGTTAAAAAATTTTACCCTTCATTAAGGCACAAATATAAAAGTAAATGGTGTTAAATGCTCATATAATAAGTAACAAATGAAACACATTCTCTCAATGAAAGAAGTGAAAACTGTTGAGGAAGCATTATTTCTGTTGAAACTCCTGTGTGGCGGACTTACTCTGTGTTTGAGGTAGGACAGGTATGTGTCCCATCCTAAGGTTACAGTGTTGATGTACACAACGCGGAACTTGGGTGAGAGAAAGTAGAAGTTGATCATCTGTGCGGCAGGCCAAACACAGCAGTCTGCCTGCAGGCAAGAACAACACAGGGGAGCATAAATAAAGCTGAACTGATTACACAGCGCAAACATTGTTGAAACTGTCACTTTCAGCTGGCCACATATCTTAAAGACCAGTGGAAAAGTCAGTGTATGACCAAAGTCATCATGAATAACTGTGAATAATTTTATGGCAATCCATCAGATAATTTTTGAGATATTTCAGTGTGGTTCAAAGTGTTGGACTGACACTGGCATTAACAGAGCCACACTGCTAGCGTGGCTGAAAGGCTTGAAATGGCAGCAAAAAAATGAAGCAGACTGTTGCTCGCTTTCAGCTTTTTTTATCTCGTTGAGTTTGTCCCCTATCCATAACTTCTAAAAGCTGGCCTGATTACAGCCTGTCTAGTTCAGGCAATAACGCACCATTAACAAAACGTAAGCTAGTGTGGAGAACAGCGTTTTCAGTATTGTGTAAAGATTTGCTGATTGTGATGGTTATTTTTTGTTATAGAGCACTTCAGTGTACACAGTGTGGCATTGTTTTCTTTGTTGTTACCTCGTATAAATAGATTAGAAATGTAGAAAGTGAATGTGTATGTGTAGCATCTGCTAGGTGTATAGAGTATATATATGTAGACACCTCTTACGTAAGATAGACAGAAATTTCCCTACTCATTACTGTGCACAAACGTTCTGTGTGTACTTAGGCCTCAAGCTCAAGAGACCCTCTGGCAGGCTGCACTTTGCATGTGCACATTTTTTTTGCAAATAAAAAAAAAATTGTGGAAGGGGTGCCCTTTTTTTGCACGTGAGCACCTGCCCTGCAAAATGTCTGCGTACAGTACTGGTTTAATTTACAGTTACAATTGCAAAAAAGCTCCGAAGTTAATTTTTTATTTCTGGTTAAGAACAGACATGAACTTCCGATGTGATGAGTGGACGACAGTGCAAGTGCATTAGCACTGATCTGCTGATCCAGATCTACAGGTGAGACCTGGCAGGTGCACTTGCCTTATAAAATTCCCAGAACTTCTCCCTAAACTCCTTCCATCCTTCAGATAAAGTGTGTCCCTCCATGAGACCCATACCTGCAAGAAACAGAGTTGTCTGTCAGATGTGCGTCAGCATCACGCTTCAGTAATAACAACTTCAGATAAGAGCTGGAGGAGCTTTTATAAAACATGACCGTCACTCACAGACAGAACCTCAGTTAAATTCAAACTGTTTATCACAGACGACTTTTGAACTTCACCCACCCTTGATGCTCTTAACTCCAATAGAATGTGAAATCTCACCTAAAAAATACCACATCCCAAAGAATGGTGAGGCGACCACCTGGTCCACCAGAACCTTCTTGCCCACTGTTTTTAGAGCTTTACCCACGAACACTCCATCCAGCCAGATGTACCAGTAATGCAGCCATGGGCCCATGGAGCAGCCCACGGTAAACATGAAGCCTTTGGGTAAAGGGTCAAGGAAAAAACAGATGTTATGGTTAGTCGTTCAAAACACAAAGTATTCAAAGCTTTCAACCTCGAGAAAATTGATGCCATTTCTTTCAAAAACATGGGGAAAAAGCTGAGCAACTTGTAAGAAATGTCCCAAAAAAAAAAAGATTTAGAAAATTAATTTAAAAAGGGGGAAAAGAAAAGAGTTTGGGAAAAGCTCTATTCATTATAATCATAACATTTTAAAAGTAGGTTACAGAATTATCCAAAATTTTTAAGCACTCTTTCCAGGTCATTTTCTTGTTTGTTTGTTTTTACCCTTCTTTCTTTTCTTTTTTTTTCTTTTTACTAATTTCTAGCTAATTTATTGGGTCATTTTTTTCTTTCATTGTTCATTGCCTTCTTCCTATGGTTTAAAAGAAATCAAGCCCATTTGCTCAGGTGTCAAAGGGTTAAGAGATGGAGATTTGGATATTCTGGTTGAGAGAATTTGGAATTTTATTTTATGTTGAAAAATAGGGGGTATTACACTATTAGAAAAACATTTTGAAATTTGGTTGCAATGCCATATATCTATCATACATTTACCCTTTTCTAATTTCTTCTTTATGGTCATTTAGAACCGTATACACATAAAAGTTTCAGTCTGTTTTCACTGAGGTTGTGCATCTTATCTAAGTTACTGTAAGAGCAGTCAGACTTTGAAACGTGTTCTGTTGAAACATGTTGAAATGTGTTCTCCTCGCTATCCCGCACAGTCAGTCACAAAAACCAGTAGCCCCCACAGCAGATGCTTTTATCCAAAATACTTCTCTATAATGACTACCTACATTTCCTGTCACTGACTGTGAGGCCAGTCATTCAGTCATGGGTAGAGCAGTCACCAGCATCTCCAGGGTTGATGGTGAAGTATTCAGACATTGCAATAATTGCATCCCTCAGGCTCCACTTTCCTCTCTTTCTCACCTGTCCTCCTCCAGTCTCTGACTCGGTCTGGCTTCTTGAAGTTCTCCCGGGTCTGCTGCAGGATGTCTCCCAGCGCCAGAATGACTCCTCCACTCAGGGTGTTTGTGAGCAGCAGGGCCCGGCCCTGGAAAAGCGGCCGCCAGTTGAACCGAATCCGGACCAGAAACTTTTTACCTAACTGGGAAAGCATGACTTGTGGACTGCAGAGTACGTACTGTCATCGGCAGGAGAAACAGCTCTCTGTCTCTCACTGTGGGCAAGTTGACTAACTTTCAAGTTAGTGTTTATCTTCTTTATTTACTCCAACATCAGCTCAGGGCCTTCATCAGGGTGATCTACCAATGTTAAGAAAAAAACCCCAACATGTATGTAGGACTTCACTACAAAAAAGCTGCATGTTTATCAGTTATCCAATGAGAGCTGGAGACAAAGATGGCCCGCCTCCAAAGGATGCTGCACCACAAACACGGCAGGTTCAACACAAAAGTACACACCAAATTAAAGCAAACATCTTGCAGTTACAGACTATGCCTGTGCCTGAGGAGGAGTGCTCTAAGTGCTGCGTTGGTGAATACCAAATCCTTCAGGCTGGTGAGTCAGTGTTTGAACAAGTATTTGTTGTGTATTTAAAATAACAGAGGTTTGTCTGCCCACCCTCATCACCTGGGGGTCTGCGTGTAGACCGTCAAGGAAAGTCAAGGATCCACAGGCACGTCCTTGAGTTTTGTGGCGATACTGGAGGGAACTATTGTGTTAAAGGCTGGACTGTAGTCAATGAACTACAATCTGATACAGCTGCCTTTTTTGACCAGGTGAGATAGGGTGGTGTAGAGGAAGTGTGCTATGGTGTTGATCAGTTGTCAGCAAAATGTTCACAACAGCTGTGTCATTAAAGGTAATGACATTTTTTCATTTTCAGTGTCTTAAAGCCAAAGTCAGAGTCTCTGCAGTTTGGTCAGTGTGTTAGGCTCTGGTGTTAAATTAAGTATACACAGGGCTGGAGAGGTAATCAGCTGTACTTTTAGGATCTAAAAGTTCTAAGTTCTAAAAGAACAATATCATCCCACTTACCTTCAATTTTGTCACAATTCTACAACATATGAACCAAAGTACCCATTGCTTCCTCACACCTCCAACAGGTGTCACTGTTTATCAACTTGTGACAGTTTACTTGGAGTTTAGCAGCTCCTGTTTAGACAGTTACTATATTGTATTGTGTTTATTTATTCATTCTTAATCATTTTCCAGAATGACCACAAGCATCTCTTTTCCCAACTCATTTTTAAACCTTCAAGATTGGGTACATGAGCTTCTCGAATTAGTAATATTTTCTGAATCCTGGTCATAGTATGAGGTTTGGTTTTCATATCTCCCCTATGCTGTGTCTAATCAGAAGTTCAAAAAATGTTTATCCTGAATATTAAAGCCATTTTTGATTTTCTCAAAGGATTTAAATCCATCGTCTCCAGCCAAATCAATCAAAACAAGTATTCCTGATTTTACCCAATGTCCCCTCATGGATGGCTTTTTTTAAAAATCAATTTTCAGTTTTCTATTAAACCATATGGAAGCTTTAGACGTGAGGAAGGGGTTGGATTTGGTTAAATGTTGTGCCTGGCTCTAAGTTTCTCTAACAAAAGTGCAATACAGGATTTCTGTGTCAAAAAGGCTTCTAGAGAACATGGTGAAACCAATTCTGCTTCAATTTGTACCCAGACTGGGACCTGATTTGAGGGCTTATTCATTTTAGACAACTGGAACAATCCCCATTCTCTTTGGATGCAAATATTTAGGCAAAGCTTTTTTTCCCCCTTGATCAGAGAAAAGCCAGTGTGGAGAAAGAGTTATTGGTATTCTGTAGATTAGGTTCTGTAATTTAGGAGCAGTTATCTTTGTTTTTGGCATAATTATGTAATATAGTTTTAATGTAATCAGTGGCAGGTTTGTTAGCATTACGTTGTTTAGTCCGGGTGTCAATTTTTTCTGTCTGGTGACATGCTACATATTAAATATTAATAAACTTTGAATAAACAAGGCAACAACGCTCTCTGGTGCAGCTGCAGCTAATGTTACAACCAAACTCCTCTTCACTTTCCCCGAGTCAGTGAGCACAAACTACAGCCTGCAGTAACAGCACCACTCTGCCAATGCAACTCAAATTGTATAAGTTTACCATGCTAAATTACAACACTAAATGAACCTTAGCTAAGCCCCGCCCCTTTGTGATGATCCATCAAGATGTCAGAGCTAGCATGGAGCCGACTGCACTCCTGGCAGAAATATTATCACATTTTTGGAAAAACAAAAAAGCGATTTCAGAGAGAAGCAGACAGAAGGGTCTACACTGTGCGTCTGAAGGATATATTCAGGATGTAAAACTAATTCAGCAGCAAAAACAGATTAAAAAAATAGAAGCTAAAGCCTCGCCGATTTTCAGCCAGCTGTGTGTCAACGTAGTGTGTGCAGATGAACAGTGTTTGGCTTCCCCTGTAATATAGCTCCTTGGAGCAGTGCATTTCTGTTTATGAGTTACAGTATAGGCTACTGAGTTTTGAGGATGTGTGTGTGTGTGTGTGTGTGAACGTGTACATGTACATGCTGGATAGTGAGGACCAAAACAAAGTGAGGACATTTTTCAAAGTGAGGACATTTTGGGCAGTCCTTACTTTTTCAAAGACCTGTTTGAGGGTTAAGACTTAGTTTTAGGGTTCAGATTAGAATTAGGTTTAGGTTAGGGTAAGGGTCAGAGTAAGGCATTTAGTTGTGATGGTGTAGGTTAGGGTAAGGGGCTAGGGAATGCATTATGTCAATGATGGTCCTAACAAAGATAGAAGTACAAGAAGGTGTGTGTGTGTGTGTGTGTGTGTGTGTGTGTGTGTGTGTTTAGAGGTGTACTTGTGTGCCTCAATGCAAGGAATGTTATTGCATGACCATATGAGCCAAATGCAAATGGTTCTCAAGACATTTTTTTTTTTCAAATTCGCACTTAAAGTGATCTTGTTCAAAACTTTGAAGGGTAATATGAATGATTAAAAAAAAGGAATAATGGACATTTTACATGAATTGTATATTAGCAGGTGAGATTCTTTAATATAGCACAAAAAATAATAATGCATCAAAATCAAAGTTGTAGCTTATCACTGACATCTATCTCAGACCTGCGAAAATGGCATTATGCAAATTAAACTGGCATTTAAAGGGTTCAAATTCTGAAAATATATGAATAGTTGTAGTCCTAGTAATTTTCAGTGGTATTTTTCAAATCAAGGCACAAGGGTTAAAACCCCACAGACATGAAGGGGAAAGTGTTCCAGCACTTCTGGTTAAACATCCACAACTCCTCAGAGTTCAGACAGAAACGCGGTTGTTTTAAACTTGAGAGAGGAACGGTTTGTCGAAGGAAAGAGACCATCTGTTGTAATAGTCCTGCAGCATTTTGCAAAGGCTGAGAAGCAAAATCTTCTTTTTCCTCAATGAGGGACTTCACAGTTGAACAAGGACTCCATCTCTAGCTTTTTCCTTCAGAGGTTTGGACAGTGGGAGCGTCTCCTGCTGCTCATTCACAGCACTGCTGTCTGATACCATCTCAGTGGGGTGGCTGTCAACCTGTCAGCACAACAGAAACAAGTTTTACAATTTTACCCTTCACTAAGGCACAAATATAAAAGTAAATGGTGTTAAATGCGCATAAGTGGAAAAAATGAAACACATTCTCTTAAAAAAAGTGAAAACTGTGCAGGAAGGAAAGTTTCCATTGAATCTCCTTTGGGGCGGACTTACTCTGTGTTTGAGGTAGGACAGGTACGTGTCCCATCCTAAGCTAACAGTTTCAATGAAGATCACGCGGTATTGGGGTGCGAGGAAGTAGAAGTTGATCATCTGCGCGGCAGGCCAAACAGTCCAATCCGCCTGCAGGCAAGAACAACACAGGTGAGCATAAATCAAGCTGAACTGATTACACAACACAAACATTTTTTAAACTTTCACTTTCAGCTGGCCGAGTATCTTTAAGACTAGTGGAAAAGTCAGTGTATGACCAAAGTCATCAAGTGACCAAAGGAATTTTACTTGTGAATAGTTGTGCAAAAATTCATTGCGATCTATCAGATAATTTTTGAGATATTTCAGTGTGGTTTAAAGTGTTGGACTGACACCGACATCGACAGTTAAAGACAGGAACATCCGATATGATGAGTGGACGACAATGCAAGTACATTAGCACTGATCTGCTGATCCAGATCTACAGGTGAGACCTGACAGGAGTACTTGCCTTATACAATTCCCAGAACTTCTCCCTAAACTCCTTCCATGCTTCAGATAAAGTGTGTCCCTCTGTGAGACCCATACCTGCAAGAAACAGAGTGGTCTGTCAGATGTGCGTCAGCATCATGCGTCATCAACACCAACTTTAGATAAGGGCTGGAGGAGCTTTTATAAAACATGGCCGACACTCACAGACAGAACCGCAGTCAAATTCAAACTGTTTATCACAGACGACCTTTGAACTTCACTCACATCTGATACTGACACACATCGTCTTTTGTCTCCAATAAAATGTGAAATCTTTCTCACCTATGAAATACCACACCCCAAACATCGGTGAGGCGATCACCTGGTCCACCAGAACCTTCTGGCTCACTGTTTTTAGAGCTTTACCCACAAACGCTTTGTCCAGCCAGATGTACCAGTAATGCATCAGTGGGCCCATGGAGCAGCCCACGGTAAACATGAAGCCTTTGGATAAAGGGTCAAGGAAAAAACAGGAGACTTAATGGTTAGTCGTTCAAAACACAAATATTCTCCAAAATACAATTTTTATTCTGCAGAAAACCCTTTGAAACCTGGAGCAACTTTACTTTTCTTGTGCTGCTTTAGAGGCCTTTCTCTGGTATTCAGACCTTTCAGCCTCAAACAATTTGGTGCCATTTCTTTCAAAAACATGGGGAAAAACAAGCTGA
Source organism: Cephalopholis sonnerati (assembly GCA_019142605.1). NCBI lineage: Eukaryota > Metazoa > Chordata > Actinopteri > Perciformes > Serranidae > Cephalopholis > Cephalopholis sonnerati. The sequence goes on from JAGQAX010000006.1 coordinate 26,457,120, forward strand.
GCAACTTGGTAAGAAATGTCCCATAAATTGCGAAAGAAAAAAAATAGAGTTAGAAAATTAATTTTAAAGAAGGGGAAGAAGAAGAGTTGGGGAAAACAATATTTATTATAATTTGAACATAATTTTCAAGCACTCTTCCAGGTCTTTTTTTTTTTTTTTTTAACTGATTTTCTTGTTTTTGATTTTTTTCTTTTTACAATTTTTTTGCCAATTTCTTGGGCCTTTTTTTTTATTGTTCATTTCCTTCTCCCTATGTTTTAAAAGAAATCAAGCCCATTTGCTCAGGTTTCAAAGGAGATTCGGATATTCTGGTTAAGAGAGTTTAAATTTTTATTTTGTGTTAAAAAATAGAGAAAAAATAGAGATTCAACCTCTCAACTAATGGGCCATAGTGCTGTATTGTGGGGGTATTAAATGATTAGAAAAATACCTTGGAATTTGGTTGCAATGCCATATATTTTGTATGTTTTAACATTTACCGTTTTTATTTTCTCCTTTGTCATCATTTAAAATAAAATAGAAAATGTATTCTGTTTTCATTGAGGTTGTGCTTATTATCTAAGTTACTGTAAGAGCAGTCAGACTTTGAAACGTGTTCTGTTGAAACATATTGAAATGTGTTCTCCTCACTATCCCGCACAGTCAGTCACAAAAACCAGTAGCCCCCACAGCAGATGCTTTTATCCAAAATACCTCTCTATAATGACTACCTACATTTCCTGTCACTGACTGTGAGGCCAGTCATTCAGTCATGGGTAGAGCAGTCACCAGCACCTCCAGGGTTGATGGTGAAGTATTCAGACATTGCAATAATTGCATCCCTCAGGCTCCACTTTCCTCTCTTTCTCACCTGTCCTCCTCCAGTCTCTGACTCGGTCCGGCTTCTTGAAGTTCTCCCGGGTCTGCCGCAGGATGTCTCCCAGCGCCATAATGCCTCCTGCACTCAGGGTGTTTGTGTACAGCAGGGCCTGGCCCTGGAAAAGCGGCCGCCAGTTGAACCGAATCCGGACCAGAAACTTTTTACCTAACTGGGAAAGCATGACCTTTGGACTGCAGAGTACGTACTGTCATCGGCAGGAGAAACAGCTCTCTGTCTCTCACTGTGGGCAAGTTGACTAACTTTCAAGTTAGTGTTTATCTTCTTTATTTACTCCAACATCAGCTCAGGGCCTTCATCAGGATGATCTACCAATGTTAAGAAAAAAACCCCAACATGTATGTAGGACTTCACTACAAAAAGCTGCATGTTTATCAGTTATCCAATGAGAGCTGGAGACAAAGATGACCTGCCTCCAAAGGATGCTGCACCACAAACACGGCAGGTTCGACACAAAAGTACACACCAAATTAAAGCAAACATCTTGCAATCTGTTTGTACAAGTATTTTTGCTGTGTGTTTAAAATAACAAAGGTTTGTCCACCCACCCTCACCACCTGCGGGTCTTCCTGTAGGACGTCAAGGACGGTCAAGAATCCACAGGCATGTCCCTGGGTTTTGTGATGAACCTGGGAGAAATCTCTGGTGTTGAATGCTGAACTGTAGTCAATGAAAAGTAATCTCACGTAGCTCCCTTTTTTTGAACAATGAGATAGGGTGGTGTGGAGGAAGTGTGCTATGGTGTCCACCGTTAATCAGCTGGGTCGGTAGAGAAACTGCAGTCGGTCCATTGTGCTGGGCAGTGATAACGACTGATGTAAATTCCCTTTGTAGAAAATGCAATCTGCTTTTTGACTGACAATAACTCTTAAACAGGTGAGCAGGGACGGGATAGCATTTTAATATTCCCACTGTCACATCTTTACTTATTTTGACATAAAGCACACACCTTGTCTTTTCTTCTTGCCACAGTCCTCTGATCTGTCAGATTGTTTATTATATAAAGAGTCCACTGGTTGAATGTCACTACCCAGTGGTCAAGGCAGATCTCTAGCTTGAGGGCGTCCCACCGTCCATTTTTTTTATTTTACCTTCATTTTATCAGACAGTCACACTGACAACAAAAAAATGTCTTTTACAAGAGAGACCTGGCCAACGCAGCAGCTGTAAAAGAGCAACAGAAACAACATGATAAACATCATTGGAATATGTGTTTCTGTGTATGTGTATCCTTACACACATATCTACTTCACACACACACACACACACACACACACACACACACACACACACACACACACACACACAGACTGTATAGCTGGGGACCCAAGAACATGTAGTGGGGACTGACTTAACTTTTGCTGCTGCTTGATGGTGGATTTACTAATATTACTACAAACTCTTCTTCATGTCTCTGGAGTCAACAAGCACGAGCAGCGCCAACCTGGCATTACAGCTTTAAGTGTGTTTGACTATTCTTACTTCTAACACTAAAAATATTACTGCCAGCAAAATACCCTCGCTAATTCTATCCATGATCTCCATCAACTCTACCTGTAACCTCAGTTTTTATATCAAAGCCAGAAATGAACATCTGTGCCAGTGTTTCTGATCATGAGCAGCTGAGATTTTCAGAGGTAGATTTTGTGATCTGTTGGTATTGGCAGTGGTAGGAGAAGTACTCATAACTTGGTTTTTCTAAAGTAAAACTATTAATACCACATAGTAAATGTCCTGACATCTCATTTTTATTTAAAGTGAAGAGTGAAATAGAGGCATTATTACCACTATGGACTTAAATTATTAGTCTGTTCATGGTGGAGCTTTCAGTTCTAATATAATGTTTGATAGTTTAATGAATAAAAATTCATTATATTTGTTGTTTTTTAAAGGTAAAATCTGAATCTACAGTGTGTGTAACATTTCTCTGCTGGGTAAATGCAGTAGTATAATGTTTTCCTCTGAAGTAGAAGTACACAGCAATTTTTTTAAAGTGCTTTGGGGACATTTTGTTTGTTATTTTGGGGTACACTGAGTTGAAATAATAACGTAATTCAAAATTTTTCATATCTAAATAAATATGGCAGTTTGGGGCCCAGTGCTGTGCACAGACATTTTGCAGGGCCAGTGTTCAAGTGGAAAAAAAGGACATCCAGACCACATTTTTTTTCTTTGCACACACACAAAAAAAGTGCACGTTAAGTGCCAGCACCAGAGGGTTTCCTGAGCTTGAGGCCTAAGTACACACAAAACATTTGTGTGCAGTAATGAGCAGACAAAGTTCTGTCTAGCTTACGGAAGAGGCGTCTACATATATATATGATATACACCTAGCAGCTGCTACACATACACATTCACTTTGTATGAGTGATCTTAGTTATCCCAGGTCATGAAAACTTTTACTTTGATGATTCTAAATACTCACCAATTACAATCAAAGCTCTGTCCTGCTAAACACAATGTGATGTTTTACTTTCTGTGCATCAAAATATCTTCGCTCATTTTATTATAATAAACTCCTGTTTTTGTCTCTTGTCTTTTACATCTTGTTTCCATGCATACTGTCTTTAGGTTGTTGACAGTGTATAAAATGGAGTGCACTTAAAATTAGCTTGCAGAATTTCCCACAAAGCTTATTGTTTTTAGCAGGTTGCACCATCTCTAAATGACGAGACATGACAATAAGACTGAATTATAATGTTGTAAAAAGGTGCACAAATAAATTTGCATTTATACTATGTGTATTGTTGCTGTTTCCATAATAAAAAAAAGTTTGATATAAAAATATCAAAGAGCAGTAAATGTTATTAGTGCACAGAACTGAACCTACTAAACAGTATACTAATTTTAAAAAGCATATTTATATTTGTACACAAGCATATTAGAATAAAAATAACATTTGCCAGGAGGTCTGTCTCTCCTGATAAATTCTTTATTGCTTTATAATTTATATAACAGCTCCTACGTATGTTTAAAGATTCTGATTTCATCCAACAAAATGTATAATTAGGACACAAGGTAGTACAAAAAAGTCATTGCACACTTTCATGTCATTCAATAATAAAAACAATAAAACAAATGCAACTTATCAGCACTCAGAATTCTTTAAAGGCCTCTTCAATGACGTATTAAAAGTTCTTTATGGACATTGGTATGCTAATGATACATTTTATGTGGAACTGGGAGTTCAAATTGATGGTACATCTGTTATATAAACACAGCAGCAACACTAAAGATAGCTTCTCTCATAAATTAGCAGCTGGAGATATTCAGTACAGTCACCAGCATAAAAACTACTGCACAGTGTTGATTCAGGTTTCCACTTACAGTTGAACAATCAATTTAAAATGATAAAAAAAATAGATGTTATATTTGATAATTATTCTGTTCTACATTTTTTAAAACACATAATCACAATCATGCATTTATTTTTATAGCTACCACAAAGGGATAAACTGAACAAGGTCATTTGGCATGAAAGGGGAGCATAGCACTGGTTTATATATTAAGGCAAAGATTGTTCTTGTTAATATAATAGTTATAAACACATAGCAGCTCTTTCACGTCGATAATGACTCTTTCGTGTCAAATATATAATATCATGTCCAATAAAAGGAATAACAGTTGGTTGGATGTTTGATAGTTTAAATCTTTGAGTGCAACAATGATGCAAGTTTCACACTACAAACACTCATCTACTGAGCCTTACATTGGAGTGCCTTGCTGAAGGTCTTGTTAATGCAGCAGTTACACTCACTCAGAATGTGATAAAAAGAAAACCAGTACCATCATTAACATGACAGGCAGTGAAACAGCTTTTCATCCCTGAATGTTCCTGCAGGAGTGCACATCATTCAGATATAAATAAACTGACAAGAGACACATTAAAATTCTACGGACATGACGGGAAAGTGTTCCAGCACTTTCGATTACACATCCACGACTCAAACTTATGCAAAGGCAGGAAAGACATTTGAAAAGATAAAAAAGCAAAATGCTCTTTTGCCTCGACGAGGGACTTGACAGTTGAGCATGAACTCGGTATTTAAGCTTTTTCCTTCAGAGGTTTGGACGGTGGGAGCGTTTCCTGCGGTACATCAGCAGCACTGCTGTCTGACACCAGTTCAGTGGGGTGGCTTTCATCCTGTCAACACAACAGAAACCAGTACACACATTACTAATCAATATCACTGCAAGCTGAAAACTTTGACACAGTCGACAGCATGAACAGAGAAATAGTAGAGAAGAGTTATATCTACGATATCAGAGTGCAGAGTCTGCAGAAAAACACACCACCACACACTTCTAGTGTGTTATAAATGATAATTGAGAGGGATTTCTGCTGTATGAGTTTATACATTCTCTTTTTTAAGGAAAAACCTGCATTGTAGGGGTGAAACAATTCATCTATTTATGTTGAACCGTACAGTATGAGCCTTTCAGTTCGGTATGCATTACAAACCGACTGATTCTTTACACTAATCTTATTATATTTGGAAAATAAAATATTCAGTTTAAACTGTGTTTAATATAATGTTCTCAGTGCCACTGCGCTCAACAACGCAGCCCACATGATGTAACAGGCAACACGCTGTCTGCCCCACCATCCCCAAACCAAAACATTTTAGTCCACCGACTTAAAGAAGTGGAAACTATCCAGGATGCAGAATTTCTGTTGAATCTCCTGTATGGCGGACTTACTCTGTGTTTGAGGTAGGAAAGATAGGTGTCCCACCCTAGGGTGACGAAATTGATGTAGACAACACGGAACTTGGGTGAGAGAAAGTAGAAGTTGATCATCTGAGCGGCAGGCCAAACACAGCAGTCCGCCTGTAGAACAACACAAATGAGCTTAATCAAAGTCAAGCTGATGACACAGAGCAAACACTGTAAAAACTGTCACTTTCAGCTGGCTGTTAACCAAAATATCTGTTTTTAATAATCGTTTAGAGGAAACTGCCAGTAAGCTTTTTCAAAGAAATTATTTTCTTGACAATATAAAAAAAAAATAATAATCATCTCAGAAGTCGTTAATAAATAAATAGGAATCTGGATAAGTACCAGAGATAAACAAGTCGTCATTACTGCAAAGAAATCTCCTTACAATTCATACATGTGTGAATGCAAGCTGTCCGTAGCCGCAACAATAGTAGTGGTAACTTCAACTTTGGGGAAAAATGGATTGTGAAACAGGTACTGTTAATGTCAGCTAAGTTAGCACGGCTTAGCTAATGTAGCTAATGTTAGTGGGCTAATGTGGCTAACATTACTGTCTAAGGGCTGTGGTGGTCGCACAGAATTAATTAACTCAATCAATTAACTGTGACGTTACTGTTAAATATAACCTTATCTGCCCTACCTACAGCAATGACCACAAAGTAATCATCATTTGGTTGGCATCACAAAAAGAACACGTTGTCCGGTGTTTCAGTTTTACGAGTGAGTGTTAACCGACTGGTGACTTAGCCAGATGCATCGTAGTTGCAGCTGTTGAGAACATGAACAGATTATGTAGGTGACCTCATAAAGCCTTCATTTTTGCTTTAATTCATTTTAAATACATACTCATTTGTTTGTTATCTGCGCCAATCATTTATGCAAGTTACTATGAGAAACCACGGACACATTCGGCTGAAAGTCACCAGTGAATATGGTCATTAAACTGAAAGATTAGCAGCTCTGTGCTAGTTTTTTGATTAATATAGAAAATCGACAACCTTTGCACTATCACTGCCAGACGACAGCAGCAGACACTGCAACCCGCCACTGTAGTAATGGCGGCACTGCAAGATGGCTGAACACTAAGTGGTCACCTGATTCATATACAGTTAACATGGTGATTACAAATGAATGTTACACATCAGCTATACTGATCATATTTCAAAGGGTCAGTGGTAGCACAAAGAAAGACTGGAGGAACTGTTGATGCTGAAAGTGACTAAAGATTCTGCAACTTGAAGCTCTAAAACACAAAACAAGCCTGAGAGACTTCAGGCACTCCAGCAGCTCTGTGAGGCTGTACTTTGGCACAATGGTACTTTTAGCCAAATACTTAAGTCAGCTCTCTAACATGCTCATAATGTCAGTGCTAACATGCTGATGTTTAGCAGGTAAAATGTTGACTATCTTTACTCTCACTTTAGCATGTTAGCTGTTTACCATCTGCCAATTAGCCATAAACACAATGTACAGCTGAGGCTGATGGGATGTCATTAGTTCAGCAGGAATTTGTTCATAAACTGAGGTTCAAGACAAAATGAACAGACAAGAACAAGGCAATGAGGATAACTTCATGTACTAAGAAATAAATCTGCAGAGTGGAAATATTTTGGATGTTGGAGAAAATACAGGTCAACAGACAGAGCACATGCCGTATGTAAAAAATGTCATAATATCATAAAGTCCTCAGGAAACACACCGTACCTGCCTGGCTGGGCATCTCACTCCATTAACTTCTTGCTACAGCAATATTAGCTGCTCTGTTTCAGCAATGTTGAGCCTTAAATATGTGCATGCAGGCCAAAATTCAACCATTCTGTTATGTTGGAGGATACAGTGACTATGCAATATAAAAGTTCTTAAGCTAAGAATGAGAGATAAGCAAAAAACATTTGTTCTGTCCATGAACAATCCATGTTTTATGGCTGTTTGGAGAAGTTTGCCTTTGGGGCTTTGAGCCAGGTAGGCCTGAAGTTTTAGGAAAAGATGATGGTTTGAATTAAAGTGAAGAGATTTCTTCCAGAAAGGTGAACCTATCCCATGTGCTGTTTTATGGAGTTAATTTAAAGTAAACTTACTGCACTTAATCGGTTACAATTATTTATAGTTATCTATGTGTTGGTTTTTCCTTTTATGGCAAAAAACAGAAAAGAAAGGGTTGGCAGATTTTTTTGTGTGTTAAATGGGCATGTAATACTATCTCATATCGCTCACAGGCCCCTGAATTTAATCAATTCAAAATCATATTGTGGCAATCTTTGGGATATCTGCAAATATTGTATTGTTGTCCAGAGAATCTGAAACTAGTGATTGACACCCCTACATGTTACTCACCTTATAAAATTCCCAGAACTTGTCTGTAAACTCCTTCCAACTTTCGGATAAAGTGTGTCCCTCCATGAGACCCATACCTGCAATAAACAGAGTGGTCTGTCAGATGTGCATCAGCGCCACACGTCATCCATACCAACATCAGATAAGGGCTGGAGGAGCTTTTATAAAACATGACCGACACTCACTAAGAGAACCTGAGTCAGATCCAAACTGTTAATCACAGACAACCTTTGAGCTTTATCCACCTCTGATACTGACACACATCAACTTTTGTCTTACCTCACCCACGTATTCAAGTACGACCTTTGACTCTGTCTTACATGTGTGTGTTTCATAGAGAAGCTGCTTATGTGCTTACACCTTGACTAATGTTGAGGTGTGTATGTGTGCACAAGAGGGGAAGTAGACGTGCTGCTTAGTGTCAAAAAACTCTGAAATCCTTCTCACCTAAAAAATACCACATCCCCAAAAACGGTGAGGCGACCATCTGGTCCACCAGAACCTTCTTGCCCACTGTTTTTAGAGCTTTACCCACGAACGCTCCATCCAGCCAGATGTACCAGTAGTGCAGCAGTGGGCCCATGGAGCAGCCCACGGAAAACATGAAACCTTTAGGCAGAGAAATTCAAGGGAAAAAGAAAGAGACTTATAACAACAAGCCAGTTAACGCATTGCACAACTATTCTCCAAATCACCATGTTTTAGTTTTTAATAAGAGATAAAGATTTGAGACATTTACAGCTTGAGAGAGCTCCTCTTTCCTCTCTTTCTCACCTGTCCTCCTCCAGTCTCTGACTCTGTCTGGCTTCTTGAAGTTCTCCCAGGTCTGCTGCACAATGTCTCCCGTTCCCAGCATGACTCCTCCGCTCAGGGTGTTTGTGATCAGCAGGGCCCGGCCCCGGAAAAATGGCTGCCAGTTGAATCGTATCCGGACCAGAAACTCTTTACCGACCCGGGGAAGCATGACTGCAACGAGAGTGCTCTCATCAGAGGGAGAAAAACAGCACTCCGACTCTCTCTCTGTGGGGAGGTTGACGATTTGAAAGAACCCTCTTTATTTCACTAATGCGTTTCAGCACGGGGCCTTCATCAGGGCGATCTACCTAAAGTTAAAAAAGGGGAAAACACAGACCATAAATACAAGGAAGCTGAATGTTCATCAGATATCCAGTGAGGGCTAGAGACACAGGTGACCTCCGACACAGCAGAGGGTTCACAACAACATCTCAGTATCATTAAATATCTTCACAAAAACAAGAATACAAAACCTGGGTATTTCAAATCTTTATCAAATCATTGCTAAAACAACTGTAAAGCTCTCTGATGCCAATATCTTCATTCTTATTTGACTGTAAGCTTCTAAAATTGTTTATCCAGAAGGCTTCTTTTTGTTCCCTTGGGAAATTAATATCACCTCCTCTGGGTCCCAAACTGACCTGATCAATGTCAATTAATGATAAAAAAAAAGCCAGGCTATTGGGTTTTCTACGTCCTGGGCAATCATCCAATGGGCATTCTGTCTACGAGCCCAGGGGCCCACACCATTAAGGGGCCCATGCAATTTATTTTCCATTTAATGTTTGATACTTTTAGACTTGCAGTCAAGTTGTATTCATTTCAGTGGAACTTTAGATATCCCAAAGAAAACTCTTGTGCCAGACAATGGTTCGAATTACAATAACACTAAGTACAGTAACCACAGTTTTAACGATCCACAACCGGTACCAACCAGACAACCAGTGGGTTCTCTGGGTCAGGGTCACACAATAGAGTAACAATAGGAGAACAATAAGTACAAGAGTTACTAAAAAATGAACTAAAATGGTGGAAAAAACAGACTGCTCCTGATAATCAATGTTCTATTAAATATGACATAACAATGAGAAGTAGTAGAAGATATTGAAAAGTAGTAATGTGCATCATAGTGCCCCTAATGTAGGTGAATATTGTTGTCAGTATCCTTTGCTTCACCTCTCCTCCCTACAGATGGGGGAGTTATACAGTTTGATGGCCACAGGTAGAAACGATCTCCTGTGGCGTTCTGTAGTGCTTCTCTGTGGTCTCAGTCTACGGCTGAATGTGCTCTGACAGGACTGCAGAGTGGCCTTGTATTGCGTTGCTTAGCCTACTTTCAATGGCTACTTTAAGTGGTGGAATTTAACAAAGAACATTTACTCAAGTACTGTACTAAAGAACAATTCTAAGATACTTGTACTTTTCTTGAGTATTGCTGTTTTATGCTACATCATACTTCGACTTCACTACTATTTAGGCACATATTGTACTTTTTACTTCACTACATTTAACTGATACCTTAACTTTCTTTACAGATTCAGATTATAAATACAAATTATGAATTAAATAATAAATTAAGTGCATCTGCTGCAGTACAACACGTCTGAGGAACAGTTTTATCCTTCAGCAACAGAAGTGTAGCACACATTAACTCACCAAGTCTTTTGACTGCACACTTTTTCCCTGCACTTTTTTTGGCCTTTTTAGTAGCTTCTACTTTAGATTTAATTATTTATCTGTTTATTAATTGAATCATTTTACTGCGCTGACAAATTTAAAATTTGCCGGTTTTAGATGAGAAACAGTATTTCATTTTTATGATGAAACATAAAAATGAGAATAAAAGGAATCTGATCTGATCTAATATAAAATTGTAGGTTATAAATTACCCAGCAGTAGGCTGTATAGGGTAATTAAACTAAGCCCCACCTTTACCTGCTGCAGCATTAATGTGTCAATGATTATAAGATTCAAAGAGTTTATTGTCATATGCACAGTTAAAAACAAGTTTCCCTGTACAATGAAATTCTTTCTTTGCCTTCCACTCTGACTGCCGTTTAAAACAGTAAAACACACATGTAAAAAGTGAAGAGAAATATAAATATAAAAATATAAAAAATGCAAATATAAAAAAGAAATACAAGAGACATAAATAAAGATAAAGGTATCACAAGAGATAAATAGAGAAAATATAAATAAAGTAACCGAGGCAGACTATGTACAATTTACAATATAAGTACATGATTGAAGCAGTGACACAACAATTATGACGGACCCTAGTGCACGCTATCATGCATGTATAGTCTTGACACAAATAGAGACTTGACATTGGACAACATCAGCACATTACCCAGCAACTATCACTGAATATCTGACAAAAAAATATCAAAGAAAATAAGAAATTAATGATTTCATTGAATAGTTTTTGTAGTACATTTATAGTTTTATAGCTTACATAGAAAAAGCGCATCATTTTGTTTTAGATAGCTACTGACCATTTCAAAAAATTAAAATAAAGAAGAAAACCATGATGCAGATGGGTGTGCCTTTTGGGGACATACTGTACATAGCAAATGGCACAATTTCCAAATTAATAATATTCTTTTTTTTCTATCATTTATCTTTGAACACAGGTATATTTCCAAGGTGGCAATCTAAATCACTTGCAAAGGCCCGCTGTCTCTACAGGCCCCTCCACAGCAGGGGCCCCGGTGCAATCACACTGCCTTCACCGTCGATTACACCATTGGATTGAAGGAATAATTAAAATGGGCCATTTTGCATTGTACCTATTTTCACTTTTGGTACCTTGAATATATTTTGATGCTAATAGTTTGTACTTGTCAAAGAGTTTGAATTTTACCTGTAACATATTTTATGCTGTAGTATTGGTACCTTTACTTAAAGTATATCTCTTCCACCGCTGGTTACTTTTATTTTTCCAGAACTACTCCATGCATGCTCGGTATGCTATACCTGATTTATTAAAGAAAGAATAAAAATCTGAACACCACATCAATTTGACAAGGTGCCCATCAAATGTTTGTGCCCTGTCATGATGGCGCTCCTGTGTTCAGTGATCCTGTGTTTTGGTGAGAACACTTTAAATATACTTTGTTGCATGGACTGCTTATCGTATACATTATTTTCTTTGTTGTACCAGGAATTAAGCTAATCATATGTATAGTCTCGCCTGTAAATCAGCAGATGACACAAACAGAAACTGCTGAAAGAGTGAAGGTCCAAAGATCAGGCTGGTGCTGCTGTGAATGACATTAACAGTTAGCCGTTAGCTAGCAGTGAAGCTGCCTGGCTAATTTAAACCAGGATTAACCGCTCGGCTGCCCTCACCATGAAGCCAGAGACAACCAGTTAATGTACCGTTTATTATCATGTACAACTCCCGCACTGACATTCACCGTATGTGTACGAAATTACACACTTAATGTTACAATGAGTGCCTTTCAGTGCTCTCCATTGAACGCCACATGCATCTAATGGCCGTGTTTCCAGTCTGAGCCGGTGTTATGAAAAAATCTGTTCCCCCGTTATATGTGTTCCCCCGTAACCTCATTTAACCCCACACACTTAAATGTGAAAAATCTGAACACAGCCTTACCTGAACCCCAACCACAGAGGTGAGACCATAGGGAGAAACACTCGTCCTACAGGAGAGAAACACCACCTGGCGGGGGACAGACTTTGACACCGACCTGTTTAACATAGGATGCAGTAAATGTTAAAGCGCCACCTGCTGGTGTGGAGGAACAGCTGTCAAAACAGCTCCATAAAATATACAGATCACAGTTTGACTCAGTGTTTGGTATTTATCACACAATACACAACATTTTCCAGCCTTTTTAGCACACAAATATACAAAAGCAGAGCCAAGAGTGATGTGAAGACATGAGCAGGTGATATACTCAACACAACAGTATGCCACCTCTTTGCTAAAGGAAGGAGACCAGGTCAAGTCACATAGGCCTGCACAACCAAAATGGCATATGCATTCATTTTAAATAGCCTAACAAATCATGTATAGTTGCCAAGTCCAGTCTTAAAATCTGTGCAGTTCCCGACTTGAAAGAAAGGAGTCATCTACTCAGAGCTGTAACTGAATTTCATTCAGCGATGAAGCAACTTTTCCCTTTTCTTCCTTCTTTAATATTGAAGGTGCAGTAATTCAGTTAATCAGTTTACTTTGGATAAGTTCAATTCAACCATTAGTCATTTGGTTCATTTAGGTGAAAAACCTTTAACAAAGCACAGAAAAAGAAATAGTTAAATATTATACATGATGTATGTTGTATAAATGTAAAACAAGTGCCAAAATAAATAAATAAACACCTTTATGAATATCTGAACCCATTAAAGTGCCCTATTTTAACTTAAATGATATGAAATGCAAATAAAGTGACCTTTAGCTGCTTCACATTGATAATAATAAGACATTTTAACTAATCAAAATCATTTTTTGTGTGCATCACATAAAAGTTAATATGTAAAAGTAACTTATACAAGTAAAGAATTATCTTCAACATTTTTTCAAGTAGTCGCCCAAAGTGTTTCTCAATTAAATCAACAGTAACAACAACACAGACACAGTTTAAAATACAAACCGACTGGTTGAGATGGGGTAGCATTTTTAAATTCACAAATAGCTATATGTTTTGCCAAGATTTGGTTTATATTGACTGTTTTTAGTTTATTATTGTACTGGCTATGTACTGACTTGAAAATGTCATAGGACATTTAATTTAATCAAAAATTGTACCTTTATCTGCATTATTACTGAAATAAAATAGAAAGTCATATAGTGGGTATAGTACATCTATTTTCGTGAACAAAAACAAATCACATCTTTACATTTTATAAGTATTATTTCATAACAATGTAAAACTTAATAACTATAAAATTATTACATATTTATTCCTAAATAATCCGTGCAATAACTGACTGTATAGTTCAGTCTGTATATAAGGTTCCTGTATATATTGTAAATTATGTTGTGTGGTCTCTACATATATATTTTGTAAATTATCTTTTTATATTTCTTATATTTTACTTCTTTTTGCACTATATCTTCTTTCTACACTTGTTTGCACTATATCTTCTTCTTTTTACACTTGTAAGGAGCACCTGTAACGAAAACAATTTCCCCTGAGGATTAATAAAGTATTTCTGATTCTGATTCTGATTCTGATTCTGAAAACAATACACTCATTTTCTGTTCTCTCCCATTCCATTTTTGCTAACAAAACACTGCTGATATCTGTGTTTTGCATCAGTCTCTGTGTGTGTGTCTGTGTCGGAGAGGCTTCCCCCTGTGTTCCCTCTCTGTTATTACAGAGACTTAAGTATAAAAACTAAAACTATCCTATCATCATCTATATTTTTTAAGATATATTATTATTGTTCCATTTCAATGGCATGTATCTTATTTCAGGGCTTATTTATGTATTTGGATCCCTATTAGCCACTACCAAACAGCTACTCTTCCTGGGGTCCAAACAAGCAAACATTACAACATAATGTAAAATAACTATATATTTAAAAAGGCAAGGCAAAAGGGAACAAAATATAACAAGAACAGGAAAACTACAAAAACAATTTAAAAAACAAGCAATGAAACTACTAGTGACAATAATTACTAAATTGTCAGAAAGAAAATACGGCTTAAAAGTAATAGTACTACTAAAAACAGCATAAACAGTGAGTGAGAAAATGAAAAGACCAGAAGAGTTTCACATTAAATTTCATACAGTCAGATATTATGTTACAAAACATTACCTATTTGAGATGGGCTGTTCTGTGCCATCAGGTATTTCTTTAACCTCTTTTTAAAAACAGGATACTTCTGCTTTCCCTTTAGTTTTTTATGATTTATCATTGCAAACATGTTGTTGCTAACATAATCTCAGTGAAAAACAACATTACATGCACCATTGTCACTATACTTATCCTTTAATATTCTGAACAAACTGTTACATTATGTGGATTTATTATATTTGTCATTTTGCTTTTTAAACTCACCCTTATAGAGGTCATTGTGATCTCAGTATGTAGTTTACAGGACTTAGTGGTTTATTTTTAATCACATATCAGACTGAATCTCTTAGTATTCCTATAATGTTGATAGGCCTGTGTTTGTGCAGTGATATTTTTGTTAATGGGTGGGAACGGCCGCAGTGGTTACTGCTGACCTCCTGATCAATAATTCAGTCTCTCCGGCAGCGCTCATCAATAAAAAATGACAGGTTGAGTATTTGAGGCGGAGTGTTTCAGGACAGTTGTTACGATGCGGCTTCTGATTGGTCAGACTGGCCGTCAATCCTCCCCATGGCCTCCGAAATCCCGCCCACTTGTCATTCAACACGTCGCTCGCTGAGTAAAGATGGCGGAGGTACAGAAAGACCGGAAATGTGTCTTTCTTTCACAGTAATATCATCGACTCCCGTGCAGGTAGAGACCACGAGCTCATTAAACTGTAAGTGATGTCACTTGAGTCAGTGTCGGCTGGGTGTGAAGACTACAAATTAAAATCTGGAGGTGTTGAGTGAAGTACCAACTGGCTCTGTGCTGCAGCCATGAGGCATGAGGCTACAGGCCGCAACAATTCAGTAGTTTTATTACAGTCACCTGAATACCAAATAACCTTACTCTTATTATCACTCTGCTACTGATGTGAAATCCAACAGTCGGTCACATCCCTGATATTCATTTAAGTTATTGTCATGCATGCACGTCACAAAGCAGCAAGCTAATTTGGAGGATGGAAATGTTTACTTTCAAGAGAGAACATCATTGTTCCAGGTAGCGGTACAAAGACACTTTCCACTGCAAAAAACACATCCACAAACCTCCTGAAACACACTTCTACGACCACAATAATGAGAAGTCCCAGGAAATACACTCCACCAAAAGTGAGCCCTACACAGGCTAAACAACCAAAACTTTTTTTTTTTGGCTTTTGCTTTTAAGGACAGTCTGAGTGTTCAAGGTGCGGATAAAGAGAAGGGATGACATGAAGCACAGGGTCACAGGCTGGAATCAAATCCAAGGCGGCTGCAGCAAACACATTGTCTTCATACATGGGACGCAAAGTTGCAAATCCTATGGCAGCGAAGGGATGACCTGCCCTACTCTCCCTATCACTGAATTGATTAGGTGTAATCAAGAGGAGTGGGATTGGTTGGGGTTAGGGTACGAAGGTCAGGGTCAGCCAATCTGATGCGGAATAAGGAAGTGTAAAGCGGCCTAGGATTCGTAAATCCACACACGGGGCACCCGCTCTACCTACTAAACTACTGGGTGCCCCAAAAGTCGATTTTGATTGTGAGCAGCTTCATGCTACAAGCAACAAAGAACTAATGAAGCTTGTGGCTGGATATATGGTGGATGAAATGTTACCTACCTCCATGACTGACTTTTCACCTTGTAGTTAGATACTTGGGAAAAATACTGGTCACAGGTACAAGAAGCCCTGGGAAAAAAAACATTCACATGGCATATAGCCTGAACTGCGTTTACCTAGATTACCCCAGGGATTACCCTGACCTGACCACACAGAGGCACACATGCAAAGTCTGAATTTGAAGAGAAAGACTTGATTAATAATTTTGTGGGATGTAAAGGAAAAGTTTTATAATCAGGAGTGTAACGAATTAGAATTAGCAGGAAGTAATAGATAAGGTAACAATATTGCTTTTTTTTAAAAAAGCATAATGAGTAATAACATGTTTTTTCCACTGACGGCAGCACACAGAGACTGCGTAAAGGCAACACATCACAATCTCCAACCAAACTGTTTGAGGTCGACTTTAGGCTACATAAAATTGAAATGCAAAAAATTAAAATTAAAATTTCTTGGTTTAGGTGAATGAAATCAGGGCAGTCTAAACAATTATTATTTTTTAAACATGCATTGTGTTTTTCCTTTAAAAATTCCCTGGGCTAATTTTCATGATAACTGTCGCATTTTTTAGCAAAAAAAAAGGCACAGGTCAGTCTTAACGGCTTTTATTCTGAAATCCTCCGCCGGATGCTGTGTTGCTCAGCCCCTGTACCTTGACAGTGGTGGTGTATCTGCGGGTGCTGGACGCGGTGGATATCAGCCGGATAGAAATCTATAAAGGTGGGATTTCAGTCTTTATTAATCTATCGCATAGACATACATGTTATATTTAAATATATTGTATCCTGTGTTTGTTGTTGTATTTGGTGCTCATGTTTGAGTATCAAATAAATGATTTCAGATTAAAGCCCCTCTGGCATAAGATGCTTCAGAACAGCTGATTTCATTGTGGAAAAAAAGCGTAAAACCGTCGTAGATGAATAAAATGAATATTTATTGGAGTAATCTGTGAGGCTGCATGTGAAGGCTGCTTCTGGTTTAGTGGATCTGTGGTTTGACTCGGGGCCTGTCCTGCAGGAGAAAAGGCGTTTCACACCGTCCGATGGTTTACATCAGGAAAATGGGTCTAAATGTGTGTGAGGCAGGAACAATAGAATTAAATTGAAACACTTCAGATCATTTCATACAGCAAACCAGGCGAGAACAGTCACAGCCTGTGTGATTATTTTACATGCATACACAATTTCATGATTATTATCAGGGAATAACGTGCTGGGTCACCATGGAAATACTATTAGTCTGAATATATGTGATTTTATTAATATTATTAATACATGAAATGAGCCATATGGGTGACTGTTGTGTTTCTGTGGTTGGGTGAAACATTTAGTCCTAAACCAATCAGATGCAGGTTTGTGCCTTCATGGAAATTGGCGTGTATGTGTGTGTTAGCCAGACTGCAACAGCAGATTTCTACACACAATGAATGAATATATAAGAGAATAAAAATGAAGAAACCAGCTATAAATTGGCTGATGTATTAAAACTAGAAATATGAACTGTACTGAATGTGACCACAGGCTTTATATACAGTTATACTGCACATGCAGGAGGAAACATATATATATAAGAAATGCTCCCAGGTTCTTTAATACAGGCTGTGTGAATGGATATTGGCAATGGAGTCTATAGGATACATGAACGTGTTTGTATGCAGTGTGTGTGTGTATGTGCTGTTTTCAAAGCTTTACAGTATTGAAATCTGTATTATAATATAAGTGTTGGTTCAGCCTTGTCAGTCAGCAGTTTGGTCATTAAAATAAATCAATCTAATTGTACAATAGAGCAGTGTAAACTGTAAGACTGAGACTCTCCTGGCTGAGATTTTTCATTTTGCCTGCAGGGATTACAAAGTTTCTTGTGTTTGATGAGTCTGAATGTGAGCCAACAGTCTGCAGGTCGCGTCTGCACTTCCACAGTGAAGTTACCGGCAGTGAGACTTGAAGGCAAGAGTGACGCATCTGCTGCCTCTCCTGGGTTAAACACACATCCATGTTGCCTGTGACAAACGCAGCTACGGTACCAACCGGAATCAGATTCATTCGCTGGGTCGATAACTTTATTACATTACAGTCAGTCTGTCAGAGTTATGAGTCTCGTCTGACCACAGCTGCTGAAAATCAGACTCAAAGTTCAGATTTGTGTCTAAATTAAGACATTAGCTGCCGCCACTAAGTTTTAGTGGAGACCAGTACTGTCTAATGATGTGATGTTGCTACACACTGATAAGGAAAACAAAAAATCTCTGAAACATGGGACTCTGCTTGGCTTTAGAGCATAGCAATGCTGAAATATAACCACAACATACCAGCAGTTTGTAGGCCCAAACTGTATTGATAATTGGAGCTGCTGCTTTAAAAGCTATGTCAAACCCTGCTATATTAATAAGTGTCATTGTGCAGAAAGAAAAAAGATTTCTACCTCAACACAGCCTTTACATTTCAATCAATATGTTTCAAACACAGACACATAAAAACAAGGCAGAGATATGTCACATAAATATTTATGAATTCAGTATAAAGCTGTTCACAAACAGACACTGTTGTTAATCCAAACCATCCTGGATTCACCTGCAGACTCCAGCTCCAAAAAACACCTCCCACATCCCCAATGCCCTCCTCTCTGCTCCCTGTTTGCTGTGGAGAGAGAAAAAAAAGAAAGAAAGAAGAGATGCTATTTTTAGCTTCCCCTCCTCTCATCTGCATCCCCACGCTTCCTAGAAAAGGAGGCACGTGATTGGAGGAAAAGGGGGAAAATGCCGTCTCAGGCAACCTGGGAGCAGGACAGCAGCTGCAGAGAGCCACTGCATCTTCTCTGTTTCAGAGCATCAGTAGTTATTGTTTCACACACAGGGCTGTCTGGTGATGTGCGGATAAATAATAAGTTGGGTGAACTGTTGGATGTGGACGTTAGATTTATTTTAATGATTTTTTTGTACAACTTTGTGTTGGGCCAGTGCAGTTTTTAGTGTCCCACTTTTGCTCCCTGATGAGAAAATAAGTCTGAATTTTATTTATTGGGTTTTTTTTAGCATTTAGCATCAAAACCACTGAATACTAGAGTTTTACTACAACATCCACTCATATTTTACATATTTTGACAGATATTTTGAGTTTGAATCATGTTTAATTTAATCCAGTGGTAGATAAATCCTCAAAGTCTGGTGCACTATTTAATTTATTTTAGATTTACTGGCCTCCTAACTTGTCCTGGTTGTGGCTCTGGGTGTGAAAACATAATTCTCATGTTTGGTAGAACATTTCAGATTTGTGGAAACCTTTTAAGCTCTCAGTCTGTTCACAGTTTGAGTGTGTTTGGAGCCTATCTGCAGTGGTAAAGGAAGTATTTTTAAGAATTTATTTAAGTAAAAGTAACAAAGCAAAAGTACTGATATACCATGCTATAAAAATAAAGTAAATTATACACATATTAGCAACAAAATGTAGTTAAAGAAGTAGGGCTGGGAATCAGTACATAATACTTAAAAGGTTTACTTAAATAATATGCAGGTTAAGTTAATTGGTGACTCTAAATTGTCCGTAGGTGTGAATGTGAGTGTGAATGGTTGTCTGTCTCTATGTGTCAGCCCTGTGATAGTCTGGTGACCTGTCCAGGGTGTACCCCGCCTCTTACCCAATGTCAGCTGGGATAGTCTCCAGCAAACCGGCGACCCCTAACAGGATAAGCAGTTATGGAAATGAATAACTGAATGAATACAGCCAATCACCGCAAGCGTTCCTTGATTTAAGTGACTGGCCCACTGCTGCAGGAGGTGCAACCCATATAGTCTGTGGTGTGGTGAGGTCGATGTATTTAACAGAGGTGGTAGATGCCACCAAAACATTTTAAAGTATGGCTGCACTACACACTTGTGGGTATCAAATGAAGGAGGAAAAAGGTATCAAATGAAGTACTCTATCAGTATTGGTAACACTGAAGGGCACTGGTATTGGTACTGGTATCATCATTATTTAAACGATACCCAGCCCTGTAAAGTAGCAAAAATAAAAGTACTCTTAATGCTGAATGGCCCCTGTCAGTGTTATATCATATTATTGGCTTATTAGTTTTGTATTAATATTTAAGTGGTACTTAGAATTAAAAATGTAAATGTTGAAGCTGGTCAAGGTGGAGCTGACATAAACTACTTTTAATTAATTACTAGTAGCATAATTTTGAGACACTTGATATTGTACTTAAGTACAGTACGGGAGTACATGTACTTTATTACTTTCCACTACTGCTTATTTGTAGTCAGAGGGAGGAAAATGTGATGCATTCATTTACTTTTGCAAAATTGTTTTATTTGTGTGAAATTCTGGTTGACATTTGATCTGTGAAATAGTAACACTCACTAACGTCCACCTGATGAATGAAAGACGTGGGAACTTACTGCTCGATTAGGAAGATGATGCCTTTCAAGGTACCTTTTTGTATAACTGGGTATAAAGAGTACAGGCAATGGAATAAGAGGGATGCAAGAGTTTGATTTGGAGGTTTATACTTCTTAGTATGTTGAATGCTAATGTTGGCTAGTTTACTCATATCACGTGAGATCATATGTGTTTGATGCTGAAGTTAATGCTTGTAGACTTTCTCTTAGATTTTCCTCAGTGTGTCAGACTTTTATCTTTCCAGTTTCAGTCAGATTTTTTTTTTTATATGCTGCATTCAAGTGTTTTCTATAGTGTCAGTATAATGGATTTGGTTGTCAGAAGCTACCATGAAATGCGTTGCTAAGTGCTTTTGGTCAAAATAGACATTGTGAAAAAGTTTCCGATTTTGCTGTTTTGGTCTTCTGACACATGAAGAGGCAGCCCTGCCGGCAAGATATTTAGCTCAGCTGCTTTACTTAGGCCAACTGACCCCAAAGTAAGTGAGGGAAGAAGTACTCAGATCTTTTACTTAAGTAAAAACAACGATATTATGATAATTAAGTAGCAATACTGTTACAAGTAAAAGCCATGCGTTCGAGATAGATCAAAAGTATTAGCAACAAAGTGTACTTAGAGCACCAAAAGTAAAAGTACTCCTTATGCAGAATGACTCATTTCAGAGTAATGTATTGCATTATATCATTTTATTGTAAGTACGTTTTATGGTATTGGTACGTCAATGTGTACATCATGTTAATGTCACAGCCGGTAAAGGTGAAGCTAATTTTAATTACTTTATAATGTGTTGGGTAGTTTAATCTGTAATAAGTTATTTGATTATATTTTGCATTAATAATCCTAGTGAATAATAAAGGAATAAATATGTCAAGTACTATACAAGCACCACAAAACTGCTCATAAGTGCAGGACTTAAGTTAAGTTGACTTAGTTACTAAAACTCCAACATGTTTTTCTCTCTCTCTGAGAGTGTTTTTCTTGCCACATGATGGTGAAGACGCCTCCGTCAGTCGTCTCAGTGGGTTCCTCAGTAACTGTCTTAAAGCAGGACGATGTATGGATGATCAGGGATCAGCTGAGGATCAGCTGTCAGTCCGCAGGAAGCCAGCCACGACTGATTAAATGAGCCTGACTAGCTGGCCGCAGCAGCACTTAGCCGTGGATCAATCCAGCTCCTGGAGGACGTCAATCTCCTTTAGGTGACAGGTTTAGAGGAGAGCTTGATGATGTCATCGTCCAGCACAGACGCTCTCAACTCTTAGTCATGATTGAATTAGAATTAGAGAAAAACACTTGGTTAGAGAGGGGGGGGGCTCGGAGGTGTGACTACTGATAATTTGCTCTTGAATGGCTTCAGTGAACATGGTTGGATGTGTAGTTGCATGTTTTCAGAATTTCAGAGCATTCTATTGTCATATGTAAAATATTTAGTAAGCAATCTTTAATGCTTGATATGATATAAAAACCATCTTTCTTAGTACCTCAAACAGAAAACACAAGCAAAGATAAAAACCTTAATGTAGTTACCCTTGATATTTGAACAATCCATCTCACCATGTAAAACCGAGGCCATGTTTACACCTCATATTAACACCTGCCTTGAGTGATCAGATCGCACATAGACAGCTCTATGTCTGTATGTTTAGCCCTGGCATTAGAAAGCCTCTCCACATACTGTACGTCTTTAGTAACCACTTTTGATCAGATCGCACTGCCCCGCTCTACATGCAAATAACATGTCATCATTTCTTTTTGCAAAGACCAATGCATTGTTTTTAGGAGGCAGCAATGTACTTCCTCTGCCTAGTCTGTCGAAAGATAAAAGAAGTTAAAGAAGTAGTGCACTTCTTATGGAGATGATGGAGTTTGCAAGACATTGACATGCTAGTAAAACCAAAACAATACAGATGGGGTCCATTCCTTGGCGTCTTCTAGGCAAACCAAATTGCCCAAGATGTTTGACGCACTCGTAATGTGTTCTATATGTAATGTGTGTTTCACACTTTAAAATGACGCCAATGGTGTGTGTTGGGATTCACTGGACCACAGATGATTTGTCATTTGTTAAAATCTAAACTGGACATGTGAAGGCTTTTCCCCCTGGGATGGAAGACCTCATGTTCTTTGTTCTCAAACAAAGAAGTTACCTGACACCCATCTCAGCAGGATGGCCAACTTCACACCTCTGTGAGAGACAAGTCTCAAAAGTGATTGGTCATTACTGTTACAGTGCCATGTGACTCTGTGATGTCATCAGACACACTGTAGGAGTTGATTTCCATTCACTACAGTCTCTCTCTTGGCTCTTGGGTGGCAAGCCGCCCACACCTCTTCCCTTCTGGGCCCTGGACCAGCCCAGAGGTGCTCTTTGTCCTGAACCATCAAGGGGGGAACAACTGCTCTACAGAGTTTTGTTCCTTTTCTCCTAAGACTCTCATGCCCTCACTCAAGGAAGGTGCATAACTGGAACCACAGAGGTTAGAAGGGCAAACACAAGGTTTGCAACTAACTTTCCAGCAATAAGGAGAATCAAGTTGAGTTAGCACCCCAGCGTCTAATTCTGCAAGGACCCCGAGCGACCGGCTTCCTCGGATCTGCACCTTTGGAACAAGGACACAACAAAGACTGCTTCTGGAGCCACAGCTCTTTCCAGCCTTCTTCGTTGGCTAACAAGGAGAGCACGCATCAAACCAACTCTTCCCTCAATCCATTCAGGATTTGGTAACGTAACAACTGGGCATAGCTTTATCACAGCTGCACAGGCTAAGCAAGACTGTTTAACTTGTTGTTTGTGATTTAATGCTGTTTATTGAGTTATTGTTGTGATTGTCTGCAATTAGGTTATTGATTAGTTGGTCTTACCAAGCGAAGTCATGTTTAGTTTGCTAATGCTGTTCACAGACGTCTTGCATGTAACTAAACATCTTCTGCACTAATCCAGACCCTTTGCAACACAAATCGCATTCACATAGACTCACTCACAAATAGGGTTTCAACAGAGCTACACCCAAGCAGGCCGCTCAAGTCCCGCTTCTTTTCCTTTGTCTTTGTCCTGACCACACAGCCAGACAAATACCTCCCCCGATCTGAAGCTAGCTTTGATCTGGCCATCTTGTAGTCTTCTGTTGTCCGCCATTTTGTTTTGTAGGCCAAACGGCCCTTCGATCACCACACCCGCCTTTGTCTTTGTCTCTCTCTTGCACACACGCACAGACACACATCTACACACATATACACACACACACATGCTCGTATATAGTTAGTTAGGATTTGCGTGTTTTGGTTTTGGTTTGATTTGCTTTATGAATAAATATATTTTTGGAATCGTACCCGCTGTCTGTTTAATGTTGTACAACAGTGAATGAATAGTCAACCTCTGCTGCGTCAAGAATTCCGAAATCCTTCAGGCTTTATTATTAATTTGGTTATGGTTATTAATTTAATTATTAATCAAATTCCCAAATTAATAGTTTAGTGAACTTTTTGAGACTGATATCATTAACTGGCTATCATTTTTCCCTTTTCGGGAATGGTGCCCCACGAGGTGATTTAATGTTAATTAAGTCATATTATTTAACATAATTAATAATTATTACTGATAATTATTAATTATTTCTGATAGCCAATTTGAGCCTATTAATGTAGATTCCCTACATTAATGGTATCGCCATACTAAGCCTATAAGTGTGGATTCCCAACATTTTGGTGCCCCTTGATAAGGCCTAGTACTATAATTTACAACATGTGTGAATAAGTACGTGCTTTTACCTACGCAAAGGCCGCCAGCTGAGTAGATGACTCTTTAATGTGGCCTCGGACACATTTGCAAACACACTGCTTTAAAAGAGTGGCCACTTGTGGCTCAGACCACATGCGTTTTGCGACCTGGTCTGAATGACCAGGTCGCAAGACACATTGAGGATGCATTGGCTGCATTCATACTCCTACTGTCCAAGATGCATGTTAATACCAGGTGTAAACAGGGTCTATAATTGATAGCAATAACATCAGATTTGGATTTCAGTGTTGTTTGGCCATCGTTATCATTAACAGCTTTCTCTGATAATATCGGGTCCCTCCTGTTTCATGATAGAGGAGCTGAGTTATCCTCAGCAGCAAGTGTCAGAGTCCATTTCACAGCATAGTTTGACCTTTCAAATCACGTCCCTCCTGACATTAAATCTCACCTCAGCATCCTGTCTCTGGTCATCGAACTGCAGGAGAGGAATTTACTCTTGAGGCCAGTTTGGTGGGACCTTTAAAATGTTATCTTTCATTTTTAGAGATTAATTTCCTCTACTACACCACTGATGTTATTTTTGTCTCAGGCGCAGAATCCAGTTTATTTGTCCAATGTTAAATGATAGTAATCATGATGAAACTGTATTGATCCCTTTATTGGGGCAGTAGAGTCATGAGTCAGCACATTCAGCAGCGGAAAAGAACAAATGGAAAATGAGCTCAAAAATTCCATTTGAAAAAAGACAACACACTCTCACGCTGACCTCGACACATATTGATGTTTTGGCCATGGACTTTCCACATCCACATATATACCCATGCAAGGTACCCTGGGTGCGTTGGTTGTTGACTTCCTGGGGCACCGTGTCAAGTTCTGCCTGTTACATGCATTGTCTTCTTTCAACATACGTTTACATACAGTCTCTTTTAAAATAAAAGAACAGGGTTTTTGCTTTAGAATCTTAAGGGACGCGGACATTTGCCGCCTTAACTTTTGTCCTTGTCCCGCCACATTGCCCATGACACCGCCGGGCAATGTTAAACTATAACGGCAACCGGCAGGGAAAATGATAAAGAGACCTCATGAAATATACATGAATGTTAGTCGAGGTTTTGCAGCTTAAACAGCTGAACAGATTCTCTTGTTATGCAACAGGTAGAGCTGAAGTGATCAGTTTATTAATCGATAATTGACAGAAAATTAATCGGCAACTGTTTGGATAGTCGATTTATTGTTTGAGTCATTTTTTAAAAGCAAAAATGCTAAAAATTATTCATGTTTTTCTCTATTTTCTGACATTTTTCAGGCAAAAGATTCAAAGATATTAAAGACCAACAATAGTTGCAGCTCTTGGAACAGGGCTCCGTAGCTCCAGGTGTCACATAAATGTAATTTATAGTCCGTTGTACTGCTTACAATTTCTTTAAATCATAAGTCGTAACAAGCCCATGTGTCAGGGCAGCTCTCACAGTCCAGCACACCTGACTTGTCGCTTTGTTTAAAGGCAGTTTACCATCGAGGCCAAATGAAAGCAGCAGCAACGTCGTGCAGCCCGAAAGACATTTGCATAATGAGAATTTGTTAATTACTTTGAGATTAAGCACAGAGGCCCGCAGTCTGTAAGCTTCTGTATCAAATTAGTGTTTGGTGAAGGTTAAGCCAACTCTCTTCTCCACAGCTAATCTCAGAGACGCAGCGGAAAGGCTGCAGTAATCTCACCACATACAGTAGACACTCAACAGCCAACAAAAGTCTGTGATAGTGTTTGACAAGATCCAGGCTTCCAACTGTGGCTGCTAATTTTTAACCTCCTCTAATCGCAGCTATTAATAACTGTCACGTGATAGCATTTCATTTTTAGATATTTAAACCAGCGCTGTGGTCCAGAACGAGCTCCACAAATGCTCGTTTTAGATACCCAACATTTAAAAAAATGTCAGAGGTCAGATCTCGCTGTAGCAAATATCCCTGAAGTGCTGATTAATTTTCACAGAAAAATATGTTTTGTGGAGAAAGGTGAGGAAAGAAAAGAGAAAGGTTTAAAGGGCAGAGGTGGAAAGCTTAATCAAAACTTTTAGAAGAAGAGCAGAATCTAAACGGACTGTAAGACCTTGGCTTGAATGTGTGTTTCTAAGTTCAAAACTTATCGGCTAATGCGCTATAACTGCAACACCGCTGACTCAGCCCAGAGAAACTTGTCGATAAAAAAGCACATGGCCTGAAATATCTGCTGTGCTGAGTAGACACTTTGGTGCAACAGTAACACGAGCAGATACATTTTTAATAAGGCCGGCCAAAGACGAAATCGAACACCAAACCCCGACTGTGATCAAGTGTGATCTAACTTCCAGTAGGTTTGTTTTAGTTGGTGCCAGAGAAAAACTCTTTGTCACATTTTTAGATTGAGTTTGTTAAAATCCTCCCACCTGACATCATCATGTAGCTTTTGTCATCATGTTGATAAGTGTGTGTCTCTCCACCTGTCATGTGTGTGTATTTTTAATTTGCGTATAATGAAACCTGAATGAAAATCCTAGGCATGTAAAACATTTGGCAAAAAAGTTTTTACCCTTGGCTGAGGAGGAAACATGGATGTATTGATAAAAACAAAATGCAAATGTACACAGACTTAGTGAATAAATCATGATGCATGTGTGACCTTTTTGTCACTGACGCTTCCGCTGACAAGATGAAAAATGGCGCCAGGTGAATCTGTGTGGAGCCATGAGGAGACTCCACAGCCTCATCTCCTAGAAATTACATTCATACAAAACTTATTTGAGACAGCAAATACATTTTCGGGAAATGTAACACTGAGCAAATTATGGTTTCTGTTAACAAAATGACAAAATACAGCAAAACGTTCACTGTTGAAGTATTTCAGTTGTTTTCCATCAAAATAGGCAGTCTTGCAAAACAGCATCAACTCGTAGAGGCCACTGCATTGTTATTTTATCACCTGATCCTTACCTAACCTTAACTAAAGTGCATTTGTTGCCCAAATCTAAGACAGGATTCTGGATGCGAACCAGAAGTTCTGGTGTCAACACCTTTTACTTTGCACACCTACTGTACCATCCTTCCCAACCACCCCCTTGCAAAGTCTACACTCTACAAGCATCTAGTGTTTCGTTAAGTGAAAGAAACGTTGTCTCTAACCATAATTCAGGCAGTGATTGTGTCGCCACTATAACGTAATTAAAAAGCAGTTTAGTAACATACACACATTTTTTTTAGGAGACAGGGTTAGACTGTAACTTTTCTCAAATGAACACATGAAACAAACATAAATACCATATTTCTCTCATGTTTTCCACATTGTTTTTGTTCTTTTGAGGTTTGACTGGCGCTTTATTACCTACATCATCTTATGGCACCAGCTTCCTCTGCAGTGGTTTGATGTCACCCACCAGAAGAATCAGCACCACTGTTTACCTGGGTGCACTCAACTCATAATACAGTGTAACAGTAGTGGATAGGAACTCACGTTAATTTGTATTTTCTTGCGCTGATTTTCTGGAAATGTATTTCAAGTTTGCAACATTTGTATCATGTATATCTCTTAGCTAGAGTTTTTTCAATTTTGCATCAGGAAAGAAATTTATGTGACATTTATGGTATGAATACATACTGGGTCTAATGCTAACAGATTTTAAGTCTATGTACTGTAACCCTCTACAACAGGCCATTTTGTTTATGCAGATCTCTTCTAGCTCAAGGCCAGTCTTTTAACAGTCCATATTAAAATTAAGGTAATAAACATTTTTAAGACAACATATGCCCATACAACAGTTTGTGTAATATCTAATGAACTACTACCCCACTAGTGATGTTACAAACTCCATGTACAGCTACGTTCTTAACGTAAAGTTATATAGCCTAGGTCAGGTTTAGGGAAGTAAAGTTATGTAGGTTAGGTTTAGGAAGAGAACCAAGGTGATAATGTACCTTAAAATACTGTCACATGGATTCAAGCAGATTTGAACATTCCTCTCCTGGGGGAAAGTCCTATGTTTTGTAACCCATCCACCACCCCAACCTGCACTGGCTACTTCCTTATTTACTCCTGTCAGGGCATTGATCACATGATCGCAGCCTTCTCAGTAACGTGGTTTATACACAAATTCCTCAAGATTATATGAGATATATACAAATTGTGGTGTATTAATTTTTGTTGGTATACATACAAACAGTTTATGAGAACAGCCTTGTATGTGCACACATGACTGACATGGATAATTTCAGACATCATCCCCAGTTCTTCTCTCTGTTTTTGGTTTTTAATGTTCAGACCAGTTAAACAAATAAATAGCTGAATATGAGCACTAGATCGTATGTCTTAAAAGTATGTCTGTTCCTGCTAACAGATTCTAAACCATACACTAGACCGCATAATCATGTGACATAGTCTGTAGGCGTGTCGTCCTTTGAGTGCTGTTGGATCAATGAATTGTGGGATGGCAGTATCTCCTGTGGGTCAGTTGACTCAGGGAGGATCTTTGGTTGTCATCGTACTGTATGTCTCCTTCAACCTCTCTGTTTGTTCTCATTTCCTGTGGTTGGTGTGGATTACGCTCTCCCCCTCAGTGAGTCACACTGCAGTTCACTTCACTGCAGAGCACTGAGACTCACATTTTCAGTCATCTCTAAAAAGACTTGATTGGATGCCGATCAAGTGCGGCAGGGTTAAAACGCTGAGTCACGGCTGATTTGAAGTTGTTTACGTCTGCCGCTGATGAACAGTGCAGGAACTGTGGCCTGTTGTAAATGCTGGAGATGGAGAGTAGTTGGACAAATTAATATAAATAAGTCCTAATGTTGAATGGATGCCTGAAAATATGAACGCAATGTGCCAAAAAAGAGCCAAAACATTGAGAACAACTTTAAACTTTCTAATCCTTTCAGATTGCACAGTATGATGTGCGAAAACACTGCACATTTTAATGCTGTACTGCAGGCAACACACCAGAGGGTTAGGGTTTTTTGAATACAGTAGGGTTTTGGTGTCTCTGTATAATCTGTGGATAACTACAAATACTTTGGAATTAGGTTGGACAAAAGACAAAAGTCTGAAATAGATGATCTTGAAAAGACATTAAATCTCACAATAGGATTTCTGTACAGTCCTGCTTTTCCATGACATCAAGAAAACACTTAGTCCCTGGCCTATTTCTGACTCAGATTGATTTTGGTGATACTATTTACAGATCTGCCTCATCATTCACCTTGTCCAAACTTGACCCACTGTAACACTCAGCCTTGAGGTGCAGTATGTCACTAATTCTAGCTCCAGCAGCCATCATTGTAGCTTACACAACACAGCAGGATGGTCATCTTTCACTATGTGTTGGTTACAACACTTGTACATTTAGTTTTTAAGATCACCTCAGGCAAATTTCCTACCAAGCAAGCCAGAATAATTAGCAGTAATTGTAGGTCACATAAATGGCTTCAGGTTTAAAGTGCCTTTTATCAGCACAGATGCTGGCAAAACAAGCCTGTTCTCTTTTGTTTAAGACTATTTTATGGGCAGTTTTTGTCTTTAATTATGGTATAGCTGAAGGAAGACAGGAAATGTGGGAGAGAGAGTGGGGATGACACGCAGCAAAGGGCGGCAGGTTGGAATCAAACCCAGGTTGCTGCAAAGGGCTCAGCCTATATAGGGCGCACACTCTGCTAGATGAGCTTGAGGTTGCCCCAACAAGCTTGTTTGAATATGGTCCTTGAGCAATCTGCAGGCCAAGCCTTAAACTCAAGACAATCACTCCTTAAAATGATTCTAAACTTAGGGCCCTGACAAACCAAGACGACGGTTGGGTGTCAGTCAATGTTTGGCCGTTGGTAAGCATTAGTCACCTTAGTTGGTATGATGTGTCGCGCACAGTTGCCCCTTGTCTGCTTTTTTTCTGGTTGGCGTTGGCGACAGCAGAGCCTGTCAATGAATGAAATCACTGTGGTTGCTGGGTCAGTTCAGTGCGCAAGAAGAGAAACTGAAATGAGGAACCTAAACAAAGAGCTAAAGTCGAGAGAACAAAACAAACTTGTTACATAAGGTCAGATTATTTTTCTTTAGCTGTTGATCTCTTTAGCAGAAATGGTTTGTAATTGTTTGTGTTATTGTTCGCTAGCACATGGTAAATATTCTTTATTCTTTCAACATTGGATTGTATCGTTAAAGTGCTAACTACCTATTCTAGTCTTGATTCATCCTGTTTGTCTTCCGGTTTACCCTTTTTGAATGATGAATACTAACAACCGTGGTGTTTTCAAGTGCAATATGGAACATGAAGCACGCCCCTCAGCCCTCGTCGCCACTAGTTCTTTGATGTTGGCTCGGTGTGTTTGGGCCTTTAGAATAAAGGAAGCACACGACTAGCTCCAGTTGCTTCAATTAAGTAACAAACTCTTGACTAAATACTGCATCCTTGTGAATGCATTATATTATGGGACGTATTTTGTACCTGTTACAGTGATTTGACATTATCATCCTAGTTTGTGTTGGATGCTGCTGTTTAACCCATCCTTGGTTATAGGTCTCACTTTTAAAAGATGTTTTAATCTCAATGTGACTTCCTAGTTAAATGAAGGTAGAATGACACTGAGGGTCAAATATGTAACTTTAAAGTTTTTTTTTTTTTTTTTAATTAAACATTTCTTTGAGGTGTTTTTCTTCTCACAGTAACTCTCCTCCAGTAAGTTGGCAGTCTGTTTTTGTTTTTTTTTAAAAAGGCACTGCCAGCATCGATGTATATTGATTTGTTTTCGGACAACACATAAGCTAAATGTATTTTATGTTTATGTCACAGATAAATTAATACATTTATTGTTAAAACACACCTGGCAACTACCCTAAAAGTATAAACAACTAAAAGTCTGAGGCGTATTTAGGTTTCAAATGAACAACTGTATTCAGATTTCAGAAATTCAGTCTATATTTAGTGTAATATACTATAAACTATTTTTAAAAGTAAGCAGAGCATTTTAAGACTTGATGTTATTTAACAAGACTATTCCTTGATTTGTCAGATTAGGTCTCTTATTTTTTTGATGTCGTGTTTTAGGAATTATAGTCATCACAGGCGTAGCATAACTCGTCATCAACAACATAGAAATCAACAACCGTGCTGCTGCGTTTCCTTTGAGATGTTCCCAAATGAGGAACCTGGAAAAAAATTCCTGTTTTACGCAAACAAAACCAGAAACGTTTTTGTCAGATTTCTGGTTTCACTATTGATTTTGCTTCAGCTTTCTGTGTTAAGCCCCATTTACAGTTATGTTGTGTGTATCAGATTTGGCGATGGCTTCAGCTCACATCTCTAACCGCCTCCTCAGCCTCTTTGCATAAAAACACAACAATGTGTTGAGGAAGGGTCGGTGCTTCTTCATTATTTAACAAGCATCTCTGTGTTCCTTCATGTAAACCGATAGGCCGGCGCTCGAAGGAGGGTGCAGTTGTTTTGTTTGTGCTTTATTCCCTGTGAGTTCTCGTGTTCCACTGCAGCCGAGTGGAGATAACGGTCTAAATATAGAGCAGGGTGCAGCGACTCCAAGGCCTGTGGGCTCGAGTCATTGTGCTCTCAAGAGTCGACAAGGTTTCCTGAATTGTTTTAGCCCTTGTAGCCCTGAACTCTCGGAGCCCACTGATAGATAGCGTGGTTGCATACCAGCAAATGTTGCAAGTCTCAGTTGATTATTTTTTCTACTGAGGTCAGAATTAAGGTGCCAGTATTCCTCTTCAAATCCTTTTTTCAGTTGGATGGATTTGGTCGTGTGTGTCCGATCATTACTGTGACTATCCGAAACTGACAATTCACACCCACCTCACGCCATGTTTGGTCAGCTGTGTGGAGGTGGAATCTTGCTCTCTTTTTTCATTCTTTACTCAACTATTTCTGTCACTTTTCACGTGAACAGCCAAGGTCAACGTTGTGAATTCTTCCAGGACACACTGTCCAAAAATGTGCCCTGTTATCCCCATATGTAAACATATGACAGCCGGCCTTTCATCCTGCCGTCCAAGGTGTATTAACACCTTTGATTTCTGACTTGACTGGCACACCAACTTGTTCTTTTCAAGTATAACCAGACCCTTATGCGAAGGTCTCCAAGTAAACCTCAATGTAGACCTTTTGAATAGTGGGTGTTAGGGGTAACCATTCTCTTATGAACTCCCTTTCACACACGTAGCACACAACAGGAGATGTCTGTGTCCGAAGCATTCACACCTACTGGAAGTACTCAGTTTGGTTTAGGCGAGGGGTGGTGCCTGGGTAGAGCGTGCAGAGGGCAGGGCATGACGCAGATTACACTGCGATCATGTCGCCGGTTTGTAATCTGACCATAAACAACAGAGTCTCACGCTGTTCCTTGAATTTGTCTGATGATTTTGGCTTTGGTCCTTCCATCAGAATTGCCCATATCTCGTCATCTCTCCTGTTAGACATTTTCATTGGCATCTTTGTTTGATGACCCGTGTTCTTCACCATTGCATGTTTGTTTTCTTATGGTTTTGCGTAAGCCGCATTATAGAAACCTCATTCACACGGCTGTTTGCTTGCTGTGAGCCCTTCGGACAGTGACCTGCGGTATTCACACATCAGTTTAATTGGACATTATACTGACTTTGTTCTAGGCAGCCATCAGGGTTAAGTCTGTTTAATGTCCGCTCCAACTGATTCGGACATTTGCATTCTCACATACAGCTCCTCTGGGCAATGTACAGGTGATTTCAGGTTTACGGTGCATGTGTGTGTGTGTAAAGGTTTGTAGAGAAGCCAACACACACTCTCCCCAAATCACAACAAACCTGCACATTAAGCAAGTCGATTGATTGATTAAATTTGTGTCAGGATGCCGTTTCAAAACAGAGGAAGAAAAATTTTTATCTTTACACAAATTGTCCATACATGTATAAAAGAAATAGCCACTCACATGCCTCCAAACATCGCCCATATATGTTCACCTGCATCTAGCCTGGAGAAGCATGTTTACACCTCAAGCCAGTTCAGGGTTTATTGTTGATCTGCGTCACATTCAGGCTGTTAAAGGGACATTTGGTATCTGAATTCTCAAACACTCTTAGAGTCCAATCGATAGCAAACAAAGAAAGTAGATCCCTGGACATTCATGTAGCTGATGATGGAAATGCATGATCAGCAGATAGAGCTAACCTGATGTAAGTATCTGTCATTGTAGATTGTGAGCGTGTATGCCACTAAATTTAAAGTTGTCACTGACATATAATCCTTTGTTAGGGGTGTGATAGTTGGTGTAGATGTCAGGCTGCTTCTTTCCTGGGCTGTAAATTAAGCTGTAAGCATGAGACTCCTGTCCTTAAGGTACCATCAACAATGTCTGTCAGACCTGACCCTAAATAATTCTCTTAAAATGGTCATTTATGGTATATCCAAACAAGCTGTTGATGTGAAAATACAAGTTCAGCTGCTGCATACCAAACTCCAAGCTGACTTCGACCTGCAGCTGCTTGTGCAGTGAATTATTCCCCACACATCCCCAGCTGATTGTGACTGATTGAGCCATTTGCCTCCACCCTTTTCGCCAAATTGAGAAAACGCCGATGGGTTTTCTGTTTTCCCCTGACATCGCAATGTGCCGCTATGATTAATTACCATAAAGCAAATGTGCAGTGTTTAAGCCTGACGAGTTAATCACCATCATCTGTTAGGCTGAGTCTAACAGATGCTGACAGATTCTCATCTTTTGTTAAACTATCATTAAATGTATGACCTTTGTATGGAAAATACCCTCCAATGTTTTTAAAGGTTTTTTTGGAGGGTTTAATTTCAAGTGTGTTTTTTGCTCATGACTTTAAAGGAGGCGGTCATTAATTCAGATAAGACAGAAATCCCAGAGTTCTGTCCAACGCCTACATCCGGGGGAGCAGATGTGTCTGGATGAAGGATTGTGGCACTCTGATACAGATGTCCAGAATTTAAACTATGAAGTCTGTACCGTATCTGCATCTAAATCTGTAACAGTCGTCGATCTTCTTGTTGATTATTTTCTCCGTTAATAGATTAATTTTTTGTTAATAAAATTATATGAAAAACATGGTAATTTTCCACAGCCCAAGGAGATGTATTCTAAAAGCTTGTTTCTTTTGACCAACAGTCCCGAACCGAGACATGTTCAGTGTACTCTCATTAACAGCACAGAAAAGCAGCAAATCTGCTCAAAGCTCAAACTGTCTTTTTTTCCTTTTTGTCATTTTTGCTTTAAAAGAAATGATTGGAACGATGAATCAAGCAAACTAATCCTTGCACCTCAACATTTTCTCATGTAGTTTTACCTCATGTAGCTATATCAGCTAACTTGTCTTAGCAGTCTCACCTTTCTAGTTACAGATGTCTTTATGTTCTTATTAAGTTATATTTAGATCTTCTATACATTTATATATCTTTTGGGGGTCTGATTGGCTACTTTTCTCGGTTGTTCCATTGCTCATGTTTTGTGCTTAAAAGATTATTGTGTTTTTCCTGTAAATTTCCAGACCATATGGTAATTTTTGTTCTTCCAAATATCCCTACAATACCTCAGATGTATATGTTACCTCTCAGAAACAGCTTACAGGCTCTGAAAAGTAGTTGGGAACATGCTGGCTTATTGACATTAACTTTAGCTTGGCTTGTTCTTAGAGGTGTTCAGGTACTGTTCAGCAACAATGGCTTTATTGCAGTCTACACCGCAAAACAATAAACATGGCCTTCTCATGAGGTCTAACAGTAGCCCTGAACTTATCTAGACACTTAATTCTGCCGACTATCATCACTATTTGCCGCATGCATCTTTACTTTCAGGTAGAGCCCGAGAAAAAAAACTGTTAGAGGTTTTTTTTTGACAGTCATGTTGCTGCTTTTTTTGCTGTCTTAGCGCAAAATCTGTGTGATATCTTAGCTCCAATATCCTTGTTAAAAATAATCTGTTATACCCGAGACCTCCACCCAGGAAGACATAATACAGTGTTTCTTTTACCTCGGAAGTCAAAGCTGGGAATGATGTCCCACCGAGTTGTTTGCTTTTCAGCTCAAAAAACAAGATGATGTTAGCAATACCACTTCTAGCCAGGTTAGTCAGTGTTAGCAATCTAGTTGATCACAGCACATTATGCTGTATTTTGCACATACAGTCCACAAAGCAACATGCCCACGGAGGGAGTTGGACAGAACTGTTTTAATGAGACACAAATAAGACTGAAATCCTGCAGCTTTCACCGCTGTTGATTTTTGGAGCAGCTATCTTGAAAGTTTGAGCCGACTTTCAGAGCCAGAAACCTGACCTCAGGACATTCCAATCAAAATTTCTGATGGGGAACCTCAAAAAATCTGTCTTCCCAGTGCAAATGATTGCATCATAATTGCACAGGTGTTTGTTTTTTTTTTTGTTTTCCACATCACCTGTCTTTTCACTGGACAGACAGGAATTTAGTTTTAAAGTATATTGGATCAGGGGAAAACTGCATTGTGAGGCTCTGTGCAGCTGCACCACTTGCAGCAGCCACATGTAGAGGTCACAGCGCCCATTTAATTAAAGTTTGGTGTTTCTTCTTTGTCTCTGTCCACAGATGGCCTCAGCAACAGCAACCTATGGGCAGAAGGAGTCTTCGGACCAAAACTTTGACTATATGTTCAAGATCCTCATCATTGGCAACAGCAGTGTGGGCAAAACCTCCTTCTTGTTCCGCTACGCTGATGACTCCTTCACACCGGCCTTTGTCAGTACGGTGGGCATCGACTTCAAGGTGAAGACCATCTACAGGAATGACAAGAGGATCAAATTACAGATCTGGGTAAGATGTGTTGAGTTTCCTGGAAGGGGAGTCACTGAAACTAAGATATTTTCACGTACGTATCCTTTGAATTTCAGGCTGACGTTCAGTGAGTCCCATTGATATTCCTCATTTGCCCTTTTTAGATGACATGTTCTGGGGACACTACGAAGTCCCTTCTTTATGCTGCTTTTGCATTTTTACACAGAACCAAACAATGGCAGCATCGTTATGCTCCAGTGTGTGATTTTAGACTGCATGCTGGTGTTGTGATGAAGGGCCCGTCCACACGAAGCCGTGTCAGGGTGAATACGCCAAAGTATTTATGCGGTTCAGCCTTTCGTCCACACGAAGCCGGCGTTTTAGGGGGGCGAAACCGCATCTTTTTGAAACCGGGTTCCAGAGTGGATAAATCTGAAGACGCCGCCTCAGCGTCTCCGTGTGTACGGCCAATACGCAACTTTTGGCCGGCGATGATGTCATAGCCCCACCTCTCTAACCTCTGACTTTACCCCGGCAGGAAGCCGTGCCATCACAACAACAACAGTGACGGATTACGGACAGCAATAGACAACTATTTACGTTACAGTTTGTTTACAGTTCTCTATTCTTCAACTGGGAGATAAAAGGTGGAACACACCACCTGTTACAGCTCAAACAGGATCATGTGATCATCTCTCTGTCATCTCTGACAGCCATCTCAAAGCAACCCAGCACGCTAGCGTGCTAACTGTTAGCTCGCCTTGCTCCGTTAAAATATAGTTACCTTGAACATGTCCCGAGCTAGCTTAAGGTAAACATCTGCTATCTGCTCCTTCTAAAGATGATTTATGATCTCTGATGACTTATTAAGAGACACTAACACATCATTCAGTATTAACTGTAGCTCCATGTAAAGTGAATAAATGGGATGTTTCCCAGCTAATCCTCCGCTCGTCTGCGTTAACCACGCAGTTTACACGTTTTTATAACTTGTGATTTATTAAAAACTGTTCTGAGTGAAACATGAAGCTGAATTTAGCAGCAGACTTCAGTCATAGTAATATAAAGTAGGAGGAAAAGAAGTACTTTTGGCATTCACGCGTTTACATGATATAAAGTATGATTAATCAGTAACACATTCTCAGCCCTAATGACTTAATACATATTTCACAGTGTGTTGCTGAGTTTATTTTCTGATGTAGCCAGTGAGCAGAGTGCTTACAGAGTATCTTAACCTTAACTAAAGACTGGCCAACATGACTGACCAAAACACCAGCTGGTCTTAAAGCTTTGTGCATTCTCCAGATGTGACCTGTACAGAATACTGCTGGTTTGAAAGTGTGTGAATGGTGTGTCTAGTGATAATAAACATGACAACAACAACAACTTCTCAAACAGTATTTTATTATTATTATTATTATAATTACTGGAAATGTGCAAACAAATCACAATGACTGTCCGTAGGACAAATGAGGGACCACTCGTCCCTGGCCACTCCGGCGCCCAGTGTCCACTGCTTGTCTGTACTTCGTGCGGATATTATTTTTAATTTGGCGGTGATCTGAGATTTTGATATGCCGGTAACGTCATGTGGGAAATCTTTCTCTGTCGGTTTTGCATACTGTGCCTGAAACGAGTCCATTATATCGGCCTACTTCGACTGACACGGCTCCCAATCAACGTGTTGTTGAAGTTTACTGGCTTTGTAATCCAGCGTGACTCGGAGCAGCAGCTCGACTTCGTCTTCAGTCCAAAACAAAGTCTCTGTTTTCCCTCGTGTGTTGGAATTTGTTTTGGCCATCTTCTTGTTGTGCTTGTGCTTCTTCTTCTTCTGTTTGTATACACCGCGCAGGCTTCTTTGCATGCTCCGTGTCTTCTTCTCTGGTTCAGAGCTGTATGCTGCGGTTTTTAATGGCGCGCCATCTCCTGGATGGCATATATACTGCAGCCTTTTTATGCGGTTTCAGTGACTTGAACCGGCTTCGTCTTTACGCCTGCATTTTCGAAGCCGGCTCCGTGTTTACGGAACACTATTGCAATCCGATCATTTTCTTTGGCGGTTTCAAAAAGACGCGTCTCCGTGTGGACATGGCCGAAGTCTCTTTCCCTGGTGATATGTGTTTCCCTCTACCTTAACCTGACCTAACCCCTTAGCCCTAACCCGAATCACAGAGGAAGGCGCTAGACATTCACAGGGGCGAAAACACTATTTCAATACAACACCAGCATCTTGGAATCAAAAGAGGTGTGACCTGGGCATGATGGGCGTGACGTTTAACACAACAGCGTCAGCCTCTGGTGTGACATATAACACACATATGAGCAGCACTTTCTAAACAATAACAGTGGCATAACATAGCAGTAACAGTCATTTAGCATCTCTGTTATGTGGCGGCTGATCTCGTCCTCTGCTTGGAGGGTTAGGAGCTCCCGTACCTCAGTTTTCCTAACTTGTGGATTTGGGCTGCTGCTGCATAAAATGTAGTTAAAATGTCACACCCATCCTGACCATGGTCCCATCCTGCCGGCTGTTCCTTTTACACAGAGGCCATTTTGGCACTGTTACTACCTCCACTGCTGGCTTAAAGGTGAGACAACTCTATCCCCCAGTTCTGCAGTCAAACCTTTTATACAGAACGGTAAGGCAGCATAACGGCATGAAATCCACGCTTTGGAAAGGCAGTGTAAAAGGGCCTTACTGTCACAAGCTTGTTGGCCAAACTTTCTCCCCTTTCTCCCTCTAAACTGTCACCAGCAGGTGGACGACAGTGTCCCATGACTAGCAGCATTTTCACAAGCTACATGTTTCTAACATTTTTCCTGTTTCCACCATGTTTCAGATCTATTTGTCTTTTCTTTCCTTTATGTTTACTTCTGCACAGTTCTAGGATAGATTTGCCAAAGTTGTTAGAGATTTTCTGTACTGTTATGTCTGCAAAGGCAGTGCCTACACAGACACAAAGTGACCTCTTAATTACCCGGCATGGTATGAAAAAAAAAAAAAATACACGTTGTTTGGTTGAACATTTGAAACCCCCTCTCCTTCACACCATAACACAACTATTTCTGTCACTTAAAATGAAAACAAATGGGTGCAACACTATTGCAAGCAGTTATTCATCCAGGCTTTTCATCCAGTTCAGAGCATCTATAAAGACTTTTACATTTGGTGGTCGGACGACATGTTTTACAAATTAGTTCTGAGCACACCAGCACCAGCTCCACATCTGAGGTCCATTTCCAAAATCAGGATTAGAGGGTGAGCTAGACTCTTGTGACAAAGATAATGCTGTGTCCTTGTACTACTCCTTGTAAAACCTCTGAAGCAACACCTGAATGTTAGTCCTGTTTTTTATGATGTCTAATAATACAGCAAATAGTATTTCATAAGATATTTCATAACATGTTCAACAGAGCAGCAGGCTCTGTGAAACGCTGCCCTTTGGTGCAGTTTTATTATGCAAACTGTCCTCAGATCGCAGTAAACACGCACACATTTGCACGCAGTGTCGTCCTCTCTGCAGCCTGCTCATTCCGCGGACCCTCAGATGGAGTAGAATACAAGAGAACTAATGACCAAAACACAGCGAGTAACTTTGATGTGCCGTTAGGAACAAACAGGGTGGTGTTTGTTGCACTAGAAATGTGTTGTCTCCTGAGGACTCAGCAGTAAACACAATCATAGAGCAGAGTAAAGACAAGCTCCCTGAGGAACCAATCAAAACATCATCTCCACCTTTACTACGTCTTCTGCTGCAGACAGAGCAGTGATGGTGAGCAGAGCCTTGTGTGTGTGTGTGTGTGTGTGTGTGTATGTGTGTGTAGAGCTGTCTCTGTTGTCAGCCTTTGCCAGGTCTTGCCTCTGGTAAGGGAGACATGATCGACCAATCAGAGCTTGAGAAATAGATGACTGGGTGCTGCACTCCCCTCCCCCACTACTACACATCTCACACGAGTAGATATTACACACACACACACACACACACACACACAGAAAATCCCCCCATCTCTCAGCTGAGAGTAAAAATGAAAATGGTTTGAATCATGAGCTCAAAAGTCAACATACAGTTTATACACATTTATTTCACAGTGTGCAGTTAATCCCGTTTATATAGATTTATGGAGATGTGTACTTATAGAGTGTGTCATACATATTATATCACTTGAAACAGTGGCATTTTTTTCATTAACTCAGTGTGTATTATGTTGAACAGTAAATTCCACAATGTTGGCGTTCTGCAGATCACACTGAAGATTGAACACCCTCTTTTTTCAGATGTTGGGCTAACAATATTATCAATATTTAATTGGCTGATTATTTGATTATTATATATATTTGATTTGATTCATTGATTAATCATTTAGTTTGTATGATAACAGCACAAATATTTAAAAACTGTATATTTCCCTTTAAATCCTTTAGTTACAATTGAATCACTAAAAATGCAATTTTTTTTTATCCCGCTAATCTCAAGTATTCAAGACAAGTTTATGTCCATGTCTCACCGTATCACACCAGTTAACTGGATTATATATTTCGCCTGCTGGTAAAAGAACACATTAATTTTTGTATTCAAGCTGTTCACCCATCTACAGTAAAATGTTCACAGCTTTGACTTTGTATCAGGGTTCATGGCGGACACAAAGATGAGTACTCCAGTGTGTTCATTATGTAACACCACTCAGTGCTACCTCCACCACTACACATTTTAGGTATAGAGCTGATACTCTCATCCTGAGCGGCCTGCAGCACATTGAGTGGATGAGCAGGACATAAAGCTGCAGAACATTATAACCAACAGTATGGAAATGTCAGAGCTGCAGCTCTCTAAAATAGATGCCGTGTAATATTCCTGTGTGTGATCGTGTAAATATACACTTTAATGAGTCCAAGAAACGAACAGAAAAGCCAAAAGGTGTATCTGTGTACAGCATGTTGTTTTGTATTTGTGTGCACACATCTGTGCTCTCTGTTTGTCACAGATGATACGTTGCAGTTCACATTATTGTATGTGTGTTGTTTACATGCTTCAGTGCAGATGTAAGTCCCTAGAAACTATGATAACAGGTAGACTGTATTTTCTGTATACAGTGTGTTCAGTGATGTGTCTGATAATAGTTAAGACAGAACCCCCCATTTAGCATTCTTAAAGGGACAGTTCACCACAAAATCAAAAAGACATATTTTTCCTCTTATCTGCAGTGCTATTTATCAGTGTAGATTGTTTTGATGTGAGCTGCTGAGTGTTGGAGATATCGGCTGTAGAGATGTCTGCCTTCTCTCCTATATAATGAAACTAGATGGCACACACACACACACAAAAAAAACTAAACAGCAATGTCTCTTTCCAGAAATTATGGCTTGGCTACTCAAGATAATCCAGTGTCCTTGTTGTGAGCACTTTCATGTAGGAACTATTTTCTCTCTACCAAACTCCACCCACACTGTGCAGAAGGAAGCATGCATCTTCTGCTAGCTCACCTAGCACCACTGAGCTAGTCAACGTTACAGCTCAGCCAAGAAGGATGCTACTATTATTATTATTAACGAGTTTCTCGTCCATGAGTAGATGCACCATTCCTTCTGCACAGTGATACGATTGGCAGTTATAATTTAGTAAAAAGAAAATCACAACAAGGTCTGTGGATTATTTTGAGTAACCGGCTCATGATTTCATTGCACTTGAGTTTTTCAAATGTATCTTTTTGGCACTTTGAGCGCCACAATCCGATTGCCATCCAGTTTCATTATGTTGGAGAGAAGGCAGACATCTCTACGGCCAATATCTCACACACTCAGCAACTCACATCAAAACAATCTAGACTGATAAACAGCGCTACAGGTAAGAGGAAAAATGTGTGTTTTTGATTTTGTGGTGAACTGTTCCTTTAAGTTTGCTAAATAGGGGGGTTCTATCTTTACTAATAGCGCCACAAGCAGAGTGACATCCAGTTACAGTATATTTGAGAAAGGGCAGACATCTCTACAGCTGATATCTCCAGCACTCTGCAACTCACACCAAAACAATCTAAACAGATAAATAGTGCTACTGGTAAGAGGAAAAACATGGATTTTGGATTTGGGGATGAACTGTCCCTTAAAGCAACACGTAAACATTTGATAAATGATTTATGGTACACTATTAGTATTTGTAAGCAGTGTGTAAATACTAAATAAATAAATAACAAGGTACACCAAAAATGTGCCTGCTCACAGTAGGAGCAGTGATTGCAGCTGGTTACATATCAGTCTCAGTCTGTTGCTCCGCTGATCTCCACACTGACAGCAGAGTGACTGCTGTTGGACCAGGAGCTGCTCGGCTGGGTATCAGAAACACCGGGCTCTGATTCTCTGAGCATTCATTAGGGCTTAGCACTGACATCCAATCTCACCTGGGTTTGGGGCCAAGCACAGAGAGAGAGAGCGAGGGAGAAGGAGGCTGGATCATTGTTTGATAAATCCTGCAGCAAAAAAAAAGGTGATGAAGATTTTAAAAACCACCAGGGGCCCTTTAATACGCTGGCTTTGCTGGAGCGCCTGTGAATTATGGGTCAGTCTGACATGTTGTATTCTCAGGCTTTCTTTAGGCTCAAGTATTCTGAAACCACAGCAGAGAACCCAAGTTGTTTTTTGGCCTTAAATATGTGAATCATTTCTCAAATAAATTCTTGAATCTTTGTGCTGTGTCTACACATAAAAAACAAGTTATCACAACAGTCTGCTTTCATAGAAACTCTTCATGCCTTTTAATTTTTCATTTCCTTTGTCATTGTTTTTTGTTTTGTTTTGTTGTTTCATGGGGTAGGTAAATCTTACAGGATGCAAGACTGGTGTACACGACTCCATAAACCAATCATTGTGTCTTTAAATACAAAACGTTTAAATCCTTTAAAAAGGATTTGACATCTCGTGAATTTGGCCTGAAATTCTGCATCATTCAGATTCTACTTCATCATTTGACCAGCCAAATCCATTAAGTTAAGTTTGAAAATGTTGGCTTGTATAAATTTGCTGATGCACCAAAGCTTTGA
This sequence comes from Cephalopholis sonnerati, assembly GCA_019142605.1. Classification (NCBI taxonomy): domain Eukaryota; kingdom Metazoa; phylum Chordata; class Actinopteri; order Perciformes; family Serranidae; genus Cephalopholis; species Cephalopholis sonnerati. The sequence goes on from JAGQAX010000006.1 coordinate 26,500,194, forward strand.
GTGCAGAACAAAAGTTTCTCATAGTTTTTCCTCTGTAGTCATCAGCAGTGTGGGCGGTGTTTCTTTTTCATAGCATAGATAACTTATTACACTGAAATGACACTGAGCTGCTAGATGTTTTGTGAGCTGTGGTGGCTATTAAAAGTGTTTCATTGTAATATTAGACTCATAAATCGTGGAGTTAAACACTATCTGGCTCTTGGGTATTTGTCAGTCGGGTTAGAACATCTCTAACTAGATTGCTGCACTTTAACAATATTATCCTGCTGCATAATACCACTTATCACCTGAACAGTGACGGATCAGATCTAGAGCATGGCTAGGAGATGAACCTGAAAAAATCTGGATGGGCCTGTTTATTTAAGCTTAGACATGTTTAAAAGTGACATGAGGTGAAATAACTGGCAGACCGGCAGTGAATTTTAGTATACCTAGCACTCATGTCAGAATAACAGAGGCCTATCAATGAGCCAAAAGCTGTGTGTCCGTCAGTGTAGCAAACATTTAACTCACATGACTGATCAGCTGTGTCTGCTACCACAGTGCTTTTTGTTTTGTTTTCTCAAAGTTTCTGTCATGCGTGGGTTCATGGGAAGATCCAAAAACAGACCAACAGACAGTCTGAGTTTCTAACAAAAAGCAAGGTTTAATGTGGGCAATTGACAACATCCAGTACAGTCCAACAAAAAGTCCAAACAAAAGCAGAACAAAAACTAAACTTAAACTTAAACAGGAAATACATGATGAAGAGGGATGAGCACAGACACACTGACAAAGAACAAGGGGAAACACACAGGTATTTATACACAGAAAATTAATCACAAGAACGAGACACAGCTGGATTAGGAAGACATGGGCAAGAGGAGGGAAATGGAGATTGGCTAAGAACAAGGATGGAGCAGACAAGACTAATACAGAACAGGTGTAGAAGGAAGACTCTGGGAACAGGGAAGGACTAACGAGACAGGTGTGACAGAAAACAGGCGGGAAAACACACAAAGACAGGAAGTAAAACCAGACACGACACATGAGGAAATCTACAAAATAAAACAGGAAGCAGAGTAAACATGAGTGAATAACATGAAACATGAAACACAAACGGAAAACTCCTAAACAAAGTCCATAGAATAACAGAATATTAACAAACCCAGGATCATGACAGTTTCCTCTTTATATGCTTGATTTTGATGTTTTCTTATGATTCTGTGTATGGTGACAGTTTGAAATAAAGAATTAAAAAAACCACGAGACGGCAGATAAAAACAGCAGATCAGTGTGACAAACACTCCTCAAATTACTACTTGAAACAAAAAGAAATATATTTACATCATGTTTTCTATATCATTATTCAGTGTTTGAAGTTTGACTTGCTCTTGGTATAATGAAACCTTCCTGGAGAATTAGCGCTGCCTGTTGCTTATCTCTGTCAACCTGCGTACTTGACAGATTGACGGCTTTTCCGACTTATCAGCATGATAAACTTTTACTCTTACATACCTGTGTGATTGAGCTTTCATAAATCTGATGGGGTGGATCACCCCACCTGTGGATCTGCCTCTGAACCTGAATCTAAATCACCTATTGTTGCTGTGTTGTTGTTTTCTTCGTCTTAGTGGCGCCTATTTTGTCTTTTTGTTGCCTTTGAGGTTTTGACTAACAGAATAAGTGATGATATTGTTTGTGTTGCAGAGTGTTTGCAGGTCTTGTACCAAATGTCTGACATGTGAGAAATAAGGAAAAAAGATGTATTAGACTAAAAGTTCATCTTCACCCTAATCAGTCAGAAGTCACTGTGAAATTGATTCTTTAAGGTTTTAATAAAAACTAACTGCTGCTGTTGTTTGTTTGTTTGTTTTGTCCAGGACACGGCGGGTCAGGAGCGCTACCGCACCATCACCACGGCCTACTACCGAGGAGCCATGGGCTTCATCCTCATGTATGACATCACTAATGAGGAGTCCTTCAGCGCCGTGCAGGACTGGTATGTGATTAGCTTGTCGGTGTGTGTGTGTGTCACATGACTAGAGTGTAAACTGACACCGTGGAGTTTTACGTGTGAGAGGGAGTGCTGTGTGGTGGATGGATCAAGTGCTATCGAGATAACCAGTGTGGAAACAGATGCAGAGATAGACTGATGAACAGAGCACATGATCGGGTTCAAGTTTCTGTATGTGTTGTTTTAACAGCATAGCATCAAATTTATGTCTCCTCCTGGGACTTTGGCTTGTTGTGTCTTATCATTTGTCCTTAAAGAAAAAGTCCAGAGTTTTTAAGCTTATCCTGATTTTGAACTACTCTACTACAGTGTGTCGCAGTCTGGCTTTTATTTCACTGCTCCTTTCATGCTTTGTCTTTTCATCTTACTGAGAGCAGCTCATGCTTTCCAATGTCAGTGTTACTGTTCTGTACACTGCTGGACCTGGGTAACAAATTTCGCTCAGTCATATTTTTAAGATGTTTGAATGACAATAAGCTGAACCTTGAACCTTGTGTGTTGGAATTTCTGAGACCATACTTGAGAAATGGATTTTCAGTCTTGTTATAATACACTTTATATTCAGTCTGATGTTTCCAGCTCTGACTGAAACATCAAGTCTTCTGCTAACACTAACATAATTGTGCAAAAATAACAACAACTTGGTCAAATTTCCTTGCTGTCAGTTTCTGATCTTTTAGCTTTGTTCACTGTGATCCAGAACTTGGTTTAAAGACTCCACGTAGCTTTTTCACTCTGCACGCTGATTAGAAAACACGTGAGAGGAACAACTGAGACTTCGGGACACGTTCAGGCTGCATGCAGTGTGTTCACAGTCTCTGACTGCTGGCTGTGTTGGTTCCCAGGTCGACTCAGATTAAGACGTACTCGTGGGACAATGCCCAGGTGCTGCTGGTTGGGAACAAGTGCGACATGGAGGACGAGCGAGTGGTGGGCGGAGATAGAGGCCGGCAGCTGTCTGAGCACCTCGGTGAGTTTGTGGTGTACACAAAGACAAATACACACTTTCTATCTGTGACTCATCGTTAAGTAAACTGATCTGAACTGAAACGACAGGCAGAAAGTTTGGTGTGTTTGTGTCGCTAGATGAAAAGTCAGGGGATCAAAAAATCTGTTGAATAAGCTATCAAGATGTTTCACTGTGTGCTGACCAATACAACAAGCTGCTGCCATGGTTAAAGTTACGTTTCACCAGCTGTTCTACATCGTCACCACTAAACTATGCAGCTGCAGAGATGGCCACATCTTCATTAAACCTCTCTGACCCTCTTCAACACCCTGTTTCCTCTCCAGGTTTTGAGTTTTTCGAGGCCAGCGCCAAGGACAACATCAACGTGAAGCAGACCTTTGAGCGCCTGGTCGACATCATCTGTGAAAAGATGTCCGAGAGCCTGGACGCCGGAGATCCCGCCGTCACAGGGGCCAAACAAGGTCCCCAGCTGACAGAGCAGCCCGCTCCTCCTCACCAGGACTGTGCATGTTAAAGCTGACTACTCCCCCCAAACCCCTTTTCCTCCCTCTTTTTCCTTGTCGTCCTTCAGCCTCGGGCCTCGGGTCAAATCCTCCCATCACCCTTTTTGCTCACTTTCCTGCTTCTTTCTGTAACCTAGCAAGGGTCATTTGCTGAGGGGCACAAGAACCGGGTTGAAAAGTGTCTGAAATGCTCTGAGATGCTAGTGGATCAGTGCTAGAGGTGCGATTGTGTCTGGTTCCTCCTTATAAAAGAGCTAGAGAGTGTTTCTTTGATCAGAGCAGGTGTTGGTCTGATGCCAAAGCAAGTTTAATTAAACCCGAGTGTTTCAGACTCCTTACAAACCAGGTTCTTGAAGGTTTCCAAGCCATCTTCCGTTGTCTCCCTGTTCCTCAGTGTGGTTTTACAAGAAGGATTTGACGGCGTCCGTCCTCAGAGTGCCATTTAAATCCTTCCGATGTTTACAGTACTTTGTTTCATGTCAGTCAGATGTCTTGAAAAGATGTCAGCCTCGGATTCAGTGACCGAGAAAGTCACAGTGGAGAGAGTGTGGGAGGGATGATCCGGCTGAAATCTGCTCCATCCTGATGTGTTACGTTTCTTTTATGATTCTGGATGCACACAGAATCAAACGTCTGTTTCATTTGTTGTCTCACCTGCTATCTAAACATGGATATCACAGGTATGAGCAAGTGTTTTTTTTGTCATTATTCATCCGAGCCTTTTCATTTGGCCTTTTTTTTTTAATGTTTTTGTATTCTGGTGCCCCATTTATTCTTTCAACACTGGGCGGGGAAAATACGAACAAGATAGAGCTATGTTAAAAAAAAAATTGCAAAAAAATTAAGAGACACATTTATTTAATTATATTTATTTCAAATGTACATATAAATGTTGTGCAATATATATAATATCTACAGGTATGCATTTCTTGAAATGAATTTGAAAAGGTATGAAGTTCTATGAGGATAGTATCAAATATAAGAGGTCTGTGTTGTTGGGTTTGTTTGGATGATGTGTGGAATTGTTTGCACCCTCGGCAGCTCCTCCGTGAATTGTTTGATTTCCCCGTCGTTTTGGTCTCACGCCTCCTTTCAGAGACATCAGAAATTTAAACTTCCTGCTAAGAGAAATGCAGCGGGGTGCCCCTCGAAAAATTATTGATATTTTTATCATCTTTCAAATTCACTCGGTGTGATTTCCAGCACTGCTGCTAATAAACTGAAGCATTTTAAAGTGAAGAACGCGATTTGTGCTGCATCGTAAATGTTGAGTTGAGCCAGACAGCGACTGCAGTGAAGCTGAAATCTGGAGGTTTTTCAAGCTTTCAGATGGCTCAAATCTTTATTTGATTTCACTCCTGGTGAGCAGTCACATTGTAATTGGGGTTGATGCTTCTTGTCCCAGCAGCCTCAAGATGATTCCTACTGACATTTACAGACACATAAAGAAATTAAAGGATATCTGAAAAGCAGTTGTGCTCACTAACAATGCTAAATTCTGATATTACAGTATGTTACATTTGGTACAGAAAATCGTGAAGTGATGTTATTATAACAGCTAAAATTTCTTGACTCCAGTAGCAAACTTTCAGTTCTTAATCTCCCTGATAGCTGTTTGGATTGTCACAGCTACTTTATCAAACATCAGAATTTCCTGTAACATTTATCATTCAAACATTTCATCATTCTCAAAAACATGATGGAATGAGTTTGGAAGATGCAAACAATGTTTTTGTAGGATCATTTTTGTGGTATTTTGCCTTTATCTGATAGTTTGACCCAGGAAGTGAAAGGAGAAATCACCATGCAGCCAACAGACAGTGGTATAAGGTTTTCTTGCTTCGTAATGGACAGCCTGACAGTAAGCAGCTTCTTCAGAATCAGTATTACAGCGTCTGTTTGTCTGTTTGTGTGTAACATTACCTCCGATGCTCAGTCTTCAGGTGAAGTACGGACAGCACTGTTAAAAGTCAAACAAGCATCGAACAGCTGGAGGCAGACGAGTTTGATGCTCAGTTTCTGACACTAGTTTAAATGCAGGAATTAAGTATTCTGTTCTGAGGTTGGTTCCAGTGCTGTGTAACCATTTCTACTTTCTGGGCGTGCATTATCCCCCCTACACCAGACACAGACCATGTTTGTACACTTGTTTTAATACAGTTTCCACAGTCAAAGTTGGTTTGTTGGGTACTCCTTCTTTTCACCTCACCAAAGATTGCTGTAGAAGCAGCTCACTGTTTTTGCTGTAATGCCAGAACGAGCAGCGTGTCCGAGTTTAAAACTGTAATAAAACAAGCGCTGGAGTGAACTCTGGTCATTTAGGAATAATTTAATGTCATGTTATGTCAAGCAAAATCATAATGGTGGTCAGAATCATTGACTTCTTAAAGCCAGTGACTCTGACCATGTGATTAAAGCAAATCTGATCCAGGAAAGCGTTTATTTTGAGTGTTAATTGTTGCATTAGTTGAGTTAAGTCAAGTGTAGCACACAAACCTGAAATCACAGACGAGCTGTTAAAGTGTGAGAAAATGAGGCCTCAGTCAGTGTCCCACCAAAGTATTGATTATTATAAGAAAGGAAGTGATGATCACGACAAACCTGGGAGACGATTTCGACCCTGCGTATGTTTTACTTCTTACTGGTTGTGACTGTTTCTTTTCTGGTAAAATCCAAACTTTTAAACTGTTCTCTCCTTTCTAATACGTCTTCCTCTCTATATAAACCAGATCTGTAAATACTGTACCTTCGAGTCATATGTGTGGATTGTGTTGTATCGACTCAGGCTTGCAACAAAGAAAAAAAAAAAAGAGGAAAAAAAAAAGAACAGTAAAAACCTGAAAACCCCCAAAAGAGCCATGTTGTACTGTATCTGCATTCATAACTAGGCCTGCTTGTGAATGAATGTGTCACTCTGTTACAAAAGCAATACACACTACAGTATCTACACACAAAAAAAGAAATGCCATCAAGCTTGGTAGAAGTTGCCGACTGTAGATCTTCTACTAGCACGCAGGAACATGTACTTTCTTTGGTCTCGTATCACTGCCTCTTCACTTCCTCCTCAGTTTGGGCCATTAAGGTGAGAGAATATGCTGTGGATGTTTTTATCTGTACTTTGTGGTAAAACAATAAAAAGTTACTAACAATCAGTTGAATCTTGTTTTTGAAGATTTGTACCTTTGAGGGTGAGATGGAGAGCCGCTATTTAAAATCCCCAAAGTAACTGTTATTATAGATACGCACTAACTGAGAGAAAGAAGAATAATTTAATTTAATTTAATTTAATTTAATAAGAATAATTTATTCAAAATAACCAAACGTTTTGGTGTCATGAAATCTCAGGGTAATTCCAGTTTAGCAGTGAAATTGTCATGTTGATGGCAAATGTTTGGATGCATGTTGTCCCAGCAGCCTCAAGATGTCACTGTTTCACTTTTCTCTTATGGGTGACGTAGAAAGACACTCACCAGCCACTTTATTAGGTACACCTGTTCAAGTGCTTCTTAATGCAAATAGCTAATCAGCCAATCATGTGGCAGCAACTTAATGCATTTAGGCATGTAGACATGGTCAAGACGACCTGCTGAAGTTCAAACCGAGCATCAGAATGGGGAAGAAAGGTGATTTAAGTGACTTTGAACGTGGTATGAGCTGGTCTGAGTATTTCAGAACCTGAAGATCTACTGGGATTTTCACACTCAACCATCTCTAGTGTTTACAGAGGATGGTCCGAAAAAGAGAAAATATCCAGTGAGCAGCAGTTCTCTGGGTGAAAATGCCTTGTTGATGCCAGAGGTCAGAGGAGAATGGCCAGACTGGTTCAAGATGATAGAAAGGCAACAGTAACTCAAATAACCACTGGTTACAACCAAGGTCTGCAGAAGACCATCTCTGAATGGACAACATGTCAAACTTTGAAGCGGATGGGCTACACCAGCAGAGGACAACACCAGGTGCCACTCCTGTCAGCTAACAACAGGAAACTGAGGCTACAATTCACACAGGCTCACCAAAACTGGACAATAGGAGATTGGAAAAATGTTGCCTGGTCTGATGAGTCTGGATTTCTGCTGCGACATTCAGATGGTAGGGTCAGAATTTGGTGTAAACAACATGAAAGCATGGATCCATCCTGCCTTGTATCAACGGTTCAGGCTGGTGGTGGTGGTGTAATGGTGTGGGGGATATTTTCTTAGTACCAACTGAGCATGGTTTAAACACCACAGCCTACCTGAGTATTGTTGCTGACCGTGTCCATCCCTTTATGACCACAGTGCACCCATCTTCTGATGGCTACTTCCTGCAGGATAACGCGCCATGTCAAAAAGCTCAAATCATCTCAAACTGGTTTCTTGAACATGACAATGAGTTCACTGTACTCCAATGGCCTCCACAGTCACCAGATCTCAGTCCAATAGAGCACCTTTGGGATGTGGTGGAACGGGAGATTCTCATTATGGATGTGCAGCTGACAAATCTGCAGCAACTGTGTGATGCTATCATGTCAACATGGACCAAAATCTCTGAGGGATGTTTCCAGCACCTTGTTGAATCTGTGCCATGAGGAATTAAGGCAGTTCAGAAGGCACTGGCAAGGTGTACCTAATAAAGTGGCTGGTGAGTGTATGCTGTGCAGCAAGAAGCTGAAGTTGCTTATAGTTGAAACACACATACTGTACATCTGTATGTGCTGTGTAAACATTGAATGTTTTTTTTATCTCTCCATCCCATTCCTTTTGAAACACCTTTCCCTTTTTTTCTTTTTTTAATGCCTTAATGTTATTTATTTCTTTTTATATACATTCATCTTATTAAAATTGTTAATAAGGATTGAAATAAATTACTACTGCTAACATTACTACTACTCATACAATACCCATCTGCACTACAGGCTGCTCAACAACATGTACAACATTTAACATTTAATGTTTACGCTGTGTTAAAATGTAGAAACAGATATGCTGTTTTGGGCATGTTGATCTCTGTCACTGGAGGAAGATCTGATTATGGCACCAGAGGTCAGAGGGCAGCATGTTGTCAGTCACTTTAAGGCAGGGATAACAGCAAAACAGCCCACTACCACTTGTCTCGTGTGATGGTCGGGCCCATATCCTTTGATATCAGAAACTGCCTCAACATATTCACCAAAATGAAATTTCACCCAGTAGTGCAGCCACATCATTTGTAATATTCCAACTAACCAGCAGAGGGAGAAAGACACCAATATGATGATGTGATGCAGATATCTACACACACATATCCAATATCCTGTTATTACACAACACTGCCTTCACTTATTCAGTCTCCATCAGAGGAGCAACTATAAATGTACTTCCAGTTCAAATAATGTGAATTAAATGATCCAGGAAAAAATAACTTTAGGTATAGTCTCTGAATATTGTGTTGATGCTACCTTACTGTCTTTTTAAATATTTTGTAACCTAATAAAGAAACATCACTGCAATATTTTTAATGTTATTCTTGAGACTAGCATGCAATAAAGGACATAACACATTTCACATATTCAGGAAACCCAGTTAGTTTAACACCTTCATAAAACTGAACACAGTCTTAAAATTAATGGTTACCACCACCAACAACTGCACAAGACTTGTGTTTTTGCAGACATGCAAGTAAATATGAGAGCTTCACCAAAATGGAGGAAACAGTGTTTATTGCCAAGCAGCATTTAATTCAGAACACAGCAGCATACAGCCAAACAACTGTAGGCTGGAGGTGACAGCAACAGTCAGTGCAACAAAAAGATTACAACTCCTCACGTTAAAACAAGAACACAATGAAATAGGGACACAGTAGATTAAAAAAAAAAAAGATTAATACATGTGTCTGTAAAGAGCAAGAGTATAAACACTGATTAATTGCACCCTTTGACACCCAGCTGTGGGCAACATTCGAGTATGTAAACAACATGCAAATTGTTCCCTACATAAATAAATGGTAAATGGTCTATATATGTAGATTATCTCTTACATATCAAATGTGAGTGTATATGCTTTTTTTTCTTACAGCCAATTCCTCATATATTAAGGATATCTGTGTCATAAATGTTATATTACTGTAGAAATACTTTAAATATGTTTGGTCCAGGTTGGAGACTGTATATATTTAAAACCAGTCTGTAAACATTTTTACAAGAGAAAAATATCTAGATGTGTCCATTCTGTAATGAAGTTGAGCATACAGTCCCAATAAGTGCCTCTTTCTCTCACCATGGCCAAAGTCCATTGAAAAAACTGCAGTTTAATGCTGCTTTGTTCACCAGGAAATATATATACGAGGTAGAACAGGATTTTATACATATGTCATATTGCAGGTAAACGCTCTTCATTTCGGCGTTAATCCAATAAACCAATTCGTGATTATTCATGTTTAAATCAAATGATTGACACCAATGTGTGGTCTCTGCTGGGCGGAGGCGACAAGGTGGATCATGTAAATTACCACACGAATAAAATGTCTAGCCGATAATATCAGAAAAGTCTCATCACACATTGTCTTGATTTATATTCTACCATGTATTTTTACATATCGCCGATGCTCAAAGCCATTTAAACAGCCGGTTTTTAATGTACAGTTTGGCCTACATAGCCTGGCACCCTTCACTCCACTGTGAACAGCACACATCTGGGCTACGCTACATACAGAAAAACCAACATTGATAAAGTCCATGAAGCTTATATGCTGGTCAGTAGCCCCACTGCAGCTCAGTCCCTCCGACTAGTGTACTTGTACTTCGTGTGGCAGCAGCTGGCAGCCGCTGTTAACATGGGTGAGGACTTTCTGTTTCAGCTGGGCCACCTGATCTCTTAGCAGGCTAGCCGTCGAGGCCAGATCCGTGTTGTGGCTCTTCAGCGATTTGACCTTGTCCTCCAGCCTGGAGATCCGCTCCAGCTTGCGCATCCGACACTTGGAGGCTGCAATCCGGTTCCTGAGCCTCTTCCTCTCGGCTTTCATGCGCTCCTGTGAGTCAATGTCGATGGGAGACAGAGGCGGGCTCTCCCCGAAGCTCTGCACGTCGGGGACCGTCTGAGGCTCCTCCTTCAGCGGCTGGACCCGAGACAGCTCCGGCTGCGGCGGGGCTGTCCCCAAGTGATGCGACGGAGGAGGCGGGAAAGGGACCGTGTCTGTGGAGTAGTTGACAGTGGTTTCCAGTGGCCCGCTGCCGTAACTGTTCAAGTTTGTGTACACCGGTAGGTCCGGCTGAACGGTGACCGGGGCGATGTTAGCGCCCAGGTCCAGGCTGCTGTTCGTCTGCCCGGCTCCGTTCAGCTGGTTCTGCTTGTGTAAGTCCTCCAGCGCCTTCACGAAGCCCTCGGCGAACTCCTGCTCGTCTGTCACCGTCTTCGGGTACAGGAACTGGGAGCTGGTCGGCGTCGTGGTGACCATTCCGTTGGACTGGATGATTAGCCTCTCCAGCTCCGGGGAGGCCAGCTTGAGCAGCCCGAGGTCCGGGGAGCTGAGGATGCTCTCGGCGTCGCGGAGGTGCGGCTTGAGGTCTGCCTCGTCCGCCAGGCTCAAGTTAATATCCTTCTTCATCATTATTTCCGTGGACAAAATGACAAGTAGTTCAGCTCGGCCCTCCCTCACAGCGGCGCCCTACCCATAACCTCACAGAAATAAACAGCAGCTACTGTTGAATATCTTCAGTTAAAGAAATATTTATAACACTTCGCGGAAACCATTAACTGCTGTGTGCTCTCGCGCAGGATCTCTGTGTACTGCACGCCCGCGCGCGCCGCCTCGAGCTTTTCTAGGCTGGCACGTTCCATTATGTCACATCAGCGCGCGCGCATTGGGCAGAAATTACGTTTTCCTTCTTCAATTTAAATAATGGGACGAGCCGAGCAGAGAGGAGGACAGAGACAGATGTCTCACTCTGCCTTACTCAGAGACTCGGAGACAGACTCGAACACTATTTACGGTATTATCATATTCTGTAGGCCATATAAATATATTGTAATAATGTGTATCGTATCAACTGTACCGTACTACTCCTAATACATCACTGTTATAAGCAACCTTAATTGGAAATATGTTGTATCACAGTATGTCCACTGATGTTAACTGTAATATAAAGCTTTTAGTTTTTCTATTACTGCAGTTTGTATGCTTTTAAATATTGGGTTATCAAAAACTGCAACTCCCATGAGTCTCTATGCATCTGCTTTGGCCACTGTTAAAAACAAAAAACATCATAACATAACTGGGATGGATTTAGTCTATTCATGTGTCACATTATACTGAGGAAACATACCTGAAATATTCCCAAACAAATATAAATATTTATTAAAGATACTTTTGGCAAGTAGCAGGAAAGCCGTAACTCGCAAATGGTTGCAAGTTGATCTTCCAACACTGGCTTTGATTATGAACGAAATATACTGTATGGAAAGACTTTTATTTTAAGACTTGAGATGGAAAAATGTACAAAATACTGGGAGAAATGGATTGTGTACAAACACCGTTGAAAAGTGTGATGCTGTATGTCTGGATTTTAAAAAAAAATGCACTGGGATGTGACCTTGTAACACCCATGACGACCTCATGTTCTTTGTTTCTTAAATTAAAAAGAGTTACAAAAAAACATCACAACACAGATCTCTTTGGACTCTGTTACAGAGTCTCTTGATCACCCAGAGGTAAAATATCATTTTGATGAATAAAAAGAAAAAGCTTTGTAAGTGGTGACTTGTTATTATGGTCATGGAATTAAAGTTTATCTCAGGAGCACTCATGTAATGGATATTGACCTTTACAAACTATTTATATTCTGGTGTATCTGCAACTTCAGACATGCACTATCAGGGAGGAAAAAGGAGTAAGATACGCCCAATGTATCATACCCATTACTTGAGTTTGGCTTGTACTTTTAAGTCCCTTCACAATTTTCACTCACACCAGCTATATTTACCTCGGCTCAGGCTGAAGAGGGGCGGAACTACACTGGTAATTGACCTTTCGCCAAGCCCCGCCCCTTTGTGATGGTCTGCAAGCTCTTGGAGTAAACATGGAGCCCACACTGTGACTAACTGCACTCCCTGAAGAAATATTATCATATTTTTGGAAAAATGAAACAGTGATTCCAGAGAGAAGCAGACAGAGGGGTCTACAGTCTGTGTTTGAAGGATATATCCAGGATGTCAAACTGACTCAGCAGCAACAACAGGTTAAAAAGACAAAGATAGTTAGAAGCTAAAGCCCAACTATAGGCTACAGATCAGTGTATAAGTGAACCACCACATCACTGCTGATCGCCACAGAAGACAATGAATATAAAGGGAAACTTTGCCGATATTGAACCAGCTGTGTGTCATCACAGTGTGTGCAGATGAACAGTGTTTGGCCTCGCCCTTGTGCTGCTGCCAGCACCCAGACCTCTTCCACTAGATGGGCAGGGATCTCCAGGGGAAGTCAAACAACATTCATCTGTGCACACTGCGATGACACACAGCTGGTTGAATATCAGCAAAGTTCCCCTGCTTCTCTTCACTGGTTCCTGTACAGCAGGGTCGGTCTTTGTTTCACTGTTATAATCATTACAAAGCAAAAGCAGCATGTGTATACATTCAGTAGGCTATCTCTTCAGTAGCTAGCTAGCTAACCCTACACTTTTCAGGGTCTGATTTTGGTTTTGGAACAGGAAAGAAACGTATATCTTTTTCCAACCTCTTCAGGTAACCAGTATCATTAATACATGACGTGCTCCAGGCACAACATTTAGCTCCAAATCCACAAAACCAGCCTGAAAATGAAGGAAATCTGACACGACTGCATTAGAGTCAATGGAGCACAACTGGGTTGTTGTCGGACCCTGGTCTGAGCCAACATCTGGGCCCGTGCCACGTTATGAGGACTTAGCAAAGGGTCAATTAGTTGACTTTATAAACTCGAAAGAGTCATTAAGGTGTAAGGTGTCCCCTCCTTCTGGGTTCAACAGAGCAATGGGAGTGTTTAACAAGTATTCTGTACATGCCTGCAAAGTCAAAGGCAATCTGTACCATGGGTGTATAGGGGATTTAAATTAAACAGTGTGGAATCCATGGTGTTATTTTTCAGGAAGTGAACATCAAGCATGTTTACAAAGTCATTGGGTTTTCCCATCACTGAAGTTGTAAATTTTTCCATGAAAAGGATGCTTGATGTTCATTTTAAATTTGGGTTTTGTGGGTTTTCCCAAACACACCAACCATATTTAGCACAGGGACAACAAAAAATGACATCTTTCTTTTTCACTCACTTCCTGAGTTATATTTAAGTAAAGTATTTACCTCAAAAACAACTTCAACAACAGTTGGGTATGATCCTCAATGTGTTTGAAAGCTTTGTGAAAAACTATAAATGAACCTTGTGTTGAGATCTTTTTAAACTGAGTTATTCATTTTCTGAATAGATGATCTTTGGTACCAGTTCTGTTGCCATGGAGAGGAGGGATAAACCACAAACATTTTCAAACTAATAATATAAAGTCTAGAATGTTCTGCACCATGTTCTCCTCATTTTATCATTTTTATGTCTTTATATTCGACATACGAATGATAATTCCAAAACACAGGACACAGTTGCACAATTCAGGACATGAACAGCTGTTGATACTCAGGAAAGGCTGCCTACTTCTGTTTTATGCTCTCAGACAAGACACTTGTTCTCCTGTACTTCAGAATTTGGAGAAGTTGAATGTGAAACTGACCCGATTTCAACACTGGCTCTGGTCAGTTAACAGTTTCAAGATGTTTTTGAGGTGAATCTGGTCTCACACACCCAACACACCCCTACTATGAAGAAGTCACATGATAGTAGGTCACAGATTTTCCATTTTCCGGTTTTTAAATTGATATCAAATTGGCATTTTTAGAAAGTGATTTCCCTTAACATTGAATGTATCAATCAACTAGAAGACATTAAAGAATATTAGCAGTGTCTGTTTTAAGTGGGATCCTTTAAAAGTGAAACTAATGAGGTGGAAATCTTCAGTGTATGTTTTGTGAGCTTTTATTTTAATGGAAGCTCTTTATGGTGATATAGTTTGTCCAGATTTTCCATATTATCACTGCTGCCACATTTGATAGGCTATTTATCCCCCTTAATAATCATATATAACTATAACTCCTATAATATCCCATACTTTTATACACTTGTATACAATTACTGTTGTGTACAAATGCACTTTAAGATCAATAGATAGATAGATAGATAGATTGTAAATGTACCTATCAACACTAGAAGAGGAAATATGTAGAGACAAATGCATATCAATAGAAAAATAAACACAACAAATTGCTTATTACAGAATATAAGGGAAAAAAATATCTATAGAATACACAATATTAAGAATATACAAGAATACACCATCAACATACTAAACTACAACTACTAAAATATGAAATACATACACAGGGTAACAGCCTATTGTGCAAATAAAGTAGTAAAATAAATAAAGTAAGTGTATTATGTATAAAGATTTTGTTGTGATTTTTTATGAAGTAGCCTATAAATATAAAACATAATGAGCACCTGAACGAATGTGAATGTGACAACTCTGTGTTAGTTTCCTTTCTTTCCATGTGATGTTGTTTTTGTCTATAAATACACAGATGGGGCCAAATATCATGAAATAATAGTCCTTGTATCCTTCACTACCAAACAGTGCTCTGGCTTGTAAAGGGTTACGCAGAGGAGGTATGTGCGTCACAGGTAGGCCCCATCCCATCCATCACCGCAAAGCTTCATGTGGGTGGATCACATGATGGACCCTGTGATGTCAGATCTCTTAACACTGTGGCGGAAATGGAGGTGGGGGGGAGTAAACCAACAGAGAAGAGATATTTTTGTCTGAAAGCTGGGTATCAGTGTGTAGGGAGAGTGGGGGTGCTGAGCCTGCAGTCATGAAAAAAGGGTAAGCGGTTGCTGGAAAAGGATGTAACACACACACACACACACACACACAGAGAGCACATGCACACACCACAGTCTTTCATTTCCCTTTAATTTTGACCACACCAGTACAAAATGTGAGCAACATACATTTGCAACGAGTAAAACACAACAGTTTCCTCTCACATTAATAATTCCACAAATGCTGGTGAATTTGCTCTTGACGTGATGATTAGTTCCGCACAACCATGGAAACACTCATTAAAATGTTTGTCTTGTTATCAGTGTGTGAAATCAAGACAGAGAAGCAGTGAACTTACATTAGTGAAACACACCGAGCAAACAGAAGACGATTTTGTTGCAGGACATTTTCACTTTTGATTGATTTGTAACCATGTATGTAAAAATAGCAGGTGAGCATGAGACAACAACGACAGTGAAAACTATTGAAATGTGGAGTTCATATGAATCAAACTGAGATTTTTTTTCTCTTACGTGTGCATGACTGAACTCAAAAATGTAAAAATCAGACTTTGACTGCATGCTCATGAATGCATAGTTACACCGAAACATGTCGTTGCCAAGATAAAAATTTAATTTAATGTGTATTTTCAAACTAGCAGACAATATACAACCTCATTTCAAAGTGAAACAGCAAACTGGACTTTAACTTTTACACAGAGATATGGTTGTTGTTGATGTTCTGGGACACCGTGTCAAGTTCTGCCTGTTACATGTATTGTCTAATTTCAAAATACACTTCTGTTTTCACAGGAAATTTAATGTTTACATACAGTCTCTTTCAAAATAAATGCGCTACATCAGTACAACAACAACAACCTAACAACGTTGTTAGGTTTAGGGGGAAAAAAGGGTTTGGCTTAAGAATCTTACAGGACACGAACATCACCCTCTTGGGTGAAAGTTGGTGTTTGTTGGACCCATCCAGCTCCCCTCACACCCACCCCAGCCGGACTTTTGCCACCTTAACTTTCACCCTTGCCCTAACCCAGTCTGTTTGTTAGTGCGTGTAACCAAGTCCCATTTTAAGGAGAAGTAAACAAAATAATCATAAATATCACAAACAACAATAGGACATAACTAAGAAAATGACAGTGAAAGACAACTTAAGATGTATTTTTACTGTCGCAAATATAATGTGTTAGAATCTACAATCTGTGTACATACATTGCAAAGTAACAACAGCAGAGCTCTCCGGGTTGATCTCAGTCTCTGGAGAAGTCGGTAAGTGGAGTTTGTTTTACCTCCAAATTAATGGATACAAAAGCAAGAGGGTCAAAGTTCAAGGTGTAATGTTATGAGAAAGTAGTATGTCTTGATTGTGTGCATACTACATGCAATAATACATGCTTTTTAAGGACAGCTGCAGTACCTTCTAAAAGTAAAAAGCATGTGATTCAGAATGCATCCCAAGATAACCCTAAGCTAGACTGCACTTTCTGTACACCAACACAACAAACTCGTTTGAACCAATCTGCGCTGTTTTGGCTTAATTTTTGTACAGTGAGGGTAAGTGGATACACATCGTCAATTTTTATATACAATCTCTGTTTCCAACACTCTTCTCTCCACGTCTCAATAGCATTTCTGTTGTTTTTTTCTGCAACAAGTCAGCTCTTGAGATATTTCAGAACTAGAGACTTGGTCACAATAACAAACATATCAGCACGAGGTAAGGAAACATGTTTAATTTCTCTCTAGTATCTATTGGTGAAGATTCTCAGTCACACATTTCATGTTAATCCTAAATGCTGTATGGTCCAGATGCCAATGATTCAGCACTTACGATCTCTATCCACCTTATTCCCGAGGGCACTACAGTAGAACTGATTATGTGCGCAACTTCCTGTGAGATAGCGGAAGTAGTCCCATAGACTGTCTGTGGTTAGTCCCAGTGGCTACTCTTGATGGCTAACCACCAACACTGGTTCTTTTCTCAAGTAATCTGCCTTCAGTTTAGCAAATACTTTTTAACAAATATTTAACTGTGTGTTGGACATGTAACCAGAACAATAAGGGATTCTTCCTGTTGCCATAGTTACCATTTATATGAGAAATAAAACCACAAGAGTTTCATGAGACACAGTGAGAAAGTATTAAATCAGAGTTATCAGAAGAGAATGACACATAGACTGACAGGTCTGTCGCTCAACATCAGTACATGACATCCCTGTCTTTCCCCGTCTGACTTCATTCTCAGCCTACATTAGAAAATAAACTCAGCAACACACCTTGAAATACGTATTAAGTCATTAGGGCTGAGAATGTGTTACTGATTTACCGTACTTCCTTTATATCAGATAAAAAATGAATGTCAAAAGTTATTTCTTTTCCTCCTACTTTATATTACTGTTACTGAAGTCTGCTGCTAAATTCAGCTTCATGTTTCACTCAGAACAGTTTTTAATAAATCACAAGTTATAAAAACGTGTAAACTGCGTGGTTAACGCAGACGAGCGGAGGATTAGCTTGGAAACATCACATTTATTCACTTTACATGGAGCTACAGTTAATACTGAATTATGTGTTAGTATCTCTTAATAAGTCATCAGTAATCATAAATCATCTTTAGAAGGAGCAGATGTTTACCTGAAGCTAGCTCAGGCCACGTTAAAGTTGACAATATTGTAACAGAGCAAGGCAAGCTAATTGCCAGCGTGCTCGGTTAACAAGGGAAAGAAAAACAATGGTTTGAGACGGCTGTCAGTGATGGCAGAGGTATGATCACATAATCCCCTTTGGAGGTTTAATAGGTGGTGTGTTCCACGTTTTATTCCCCAATTTTTCTTGGAAAGAGGAATAGAGTAAGGTAGACAAACTGTTACTATTACAAATCTCCAGATTTGGCTCAGCGCCGGAAGTTGCGCACATAATTTGTGCAAGGAATCATGGTGGTTAGGAATAAGGTGGATAGGGTTCTTTCTGTAATGCTGTCAAACACTTCTAATAACAATCTGAGCCTGTCAGTGGCAAAACTATACACATTTTATAGATGTAAATTGATGGTGAACATTTTCCCATAGCATTCTTTCTCTCAGTTCAGGGCCATCGGTCACTTAGACACAAAAACATGGAAAAATTAGAGTCCAGGTTGAAAAATATCTCATTCCATGTGCACCAAGGACTACAATCACTTCCAAACAGACAACTGGCAACTGATCTGAATTACAGAGACATGTCGGCAAACTTCTTCATATCTGTTGTAATTTAAAGATGTATAGTTAAACATGGAGGTCCAACCTCATGTTTCTGTTGTGCTTATTTTAAAATCATTATCAGTTTCAGTGTACTCTATATTTGGAATATTTTCACCACTTTACCTTATACACTATCTGATTAAGGCAGCAGTAGACCAGCAACTGATGTTCTACAAAGTAAAATTACTGTTTTTGTGGAGTCTGGTAGCTTTGAGATGGCTTCAACTCCCTGTCGGAAAGTTTGAGGAAAGGGCGGCAAGATCGAGCGTAAAGTGTACTTAAAGTGATACATATTTTCTTTAGGTGGGCCTTTGTTAGGTGGTCACTAACTGACCAACTGAGGTAGTGTTTGCTCAGCACCGTTTCCTTTTATGTACGTGACGCAGAGGGTTTCTATCCGGATGTTATTATAAACAAACATTGTGATTTGGTCTATTGTAAAACGCTCTTCAAGTAGCTTCTTACAGAAATAACGATGTGTCATCTGACAGCTAAACGCTATAAATTCTTTAAACACGAGTCAACGTGCGCTGAGGAGTAAATTCAGCCTCCAACAACGTTTGTCATCGGTGGCTGTGGGGTATTGCTGCAAGTCGGGGCACAGAGTGATGAGCTGTCAGGAATGCCTGGCATCGGTTGGAGCAGTTCAACTTCCGCTGTACCAGAGTGCAAAGGAGATCAGGAACATTTTGTACAGTATTGAGCAACATGTGGTTGGAGGTATAAATAGAAACGAGCATCCAGCTTCTTCTGTGAAGCAAAACTTTAAAGCTTACTTTCGCCTTCATTTCTGTGAAGTTTGGAAGCTTTGCTGGCAACTGGTTGGCAAGCGAATATGGATGTAATTAGATATAAGCTCGTAAGGCATTCTTTCAAAGAAGTGAGCTAGATAAATGTAGGGCCAACAATGATACAGTGCCAAAAGTGCAGGTATGTGAATTTGCGTGGGCATCTGTGCTCAAAAATGACACATATCAAACAAAACCCTATCTTAGATCTTATTTCCTTTTGCAGCACTTATTATTCACACATGATCATACTGGGTTTACAGGAATTCATATTGCTCTGTGTGCAGCTGTGGTGAATAGCAACATTTTAATTCAAGATCAGATCATGCAATGCCTAAAATGTTTATTGTGAAAGGGCTCTGTGGTTCAGTGTGTATATATAAAGTGAGGAGTGTGTTGTGTCCTCATTGCATGGATGCTCTGCTACTCCTCAGGGATAAGGGATAACAATGTCATTTTGGTTAAACATATTTTGAGGTTTCAGTCATGAGGGGTACTTTGAGAATGAGATTTTTTTCATCACTATACATTCAGTAGTGAATAAAGTTAGACGTGTATTTGTCCCACTAACCTGCTCCACTGGGCCCGATGACGTAGTTTCAAAGTGTGGGAAGTTCCGTTCATGAAAGACGTAAGAGGCCCCTGCACAAAGTGTGTGTGTGTGTGTGTGTGTGTGTGTGTGTGTGTGTGTGTGTGTGTGTGCGTGTGTGTGTGTGTGTTCTGTTGGTTTGCACAAAACACACCTGTACCCACACACAAACACACTCTGTCAGTTTCACACACTACACCACAAAACCTCATCAGGCCTACGCCTTTTCATAGTTAAATACAAGCTGTTGTAGAAAAACAGACAAAAGCGTCTTAAAATTGATTAATATTTTTTTCCATGACATGTTACACATGTAACACACTGGAGCATCGCACGCTAAGGTTACCCCACATTTACATATTAGTCTTCACACGAAGAGATTTCAGAATTCATTTGGTACTCTTTTTTTTTTTAGGTAATCATTTTTTATACCTGTTTTCTTGCTTATTTAAAATGTGGTCTTATTCCAGGCTGAAGTTAACTGAGAGTGTCCTCAGTGCTATACTAAACTACTTATCTTGCTTACCTCTTATTAATTTTGTAATACTATAGAATGATTACCGTAAAACTTCAGTTTAACACCCAGTCCCTTATACTAGCCTGGTGTAGCTACGCATTCAAACAAATATAGGCCTGTCTCAATTACAAGCCTGGTCTGGTTGCCAAGCACATATTTTTATAGAAGGTCTTTGGATGTATAAAACCAGATTATTGACGACCCACTTGAGCTAACGCTACATAGCTGTTTAGATTGCACATACAAATATAAATGTTTAAACTTTTGTCAATAAAATAAATAAAAGTTATAAAAACTGTTTAAACATGACAAAGTGGTGTTATCCTCGGGTGCTGTGAAGTAAGTGTCCCAACATAATACATAATTAATGTGTTATTTGAAGCCTAATTTTTATACAGGTAATATTCATACTGGTTTAAACAAACAATTTCATTGTATTTACCATCTTTGCTGAGCAACAGTTTTGTGTAAAATTAAAGGCCCGTCCCAGATGCCTGTCTCTAATATAGGCCTGTTGAGTTCAGTAATTTAAGATAGAGGATAGATGTTTATTGTCATTGCATATCACATACACAACGAAATTAAGATGACATCAATCACTCACTTAAAAACCGTAAAACTTCAGTTTAACACCCAGTCCCTTTTACTAGCCTGGTGGAGCTACGCATTTAAACAAACAAAAGCCTGTCTCAATTAGTTGCCTAGTCAGGTTGCCAAGCAGATATTTAAGCAAGTTTTACGCTATCATTTTTTAAGATATATATACATATATTTTTAAAAAATATACCTCATTAACCTCAAATGGAGGTTTCCATTCATTTTCCAAACAGACTATGACACAGAAAAATGTAAATGACATTTTGTGGAAAGTATTTGTAACTGTCTCATGCCATTTTGACATCACCTTTGAGGTTGGTTATTTGGTCTTAAGCTAAATGTCGCCACAAAGACTTATAGTGAATGTGGGATGACAACAGGTTGATATGCCACATCCGAACAGAAACTCTGCTGCTGCTGTCATTGCTGCTTCTGCTTTTGCTGCTGCATTTGCTGCTGCTGGGCAGTACAGTGGCTCAGTGGTTGGTACTGCCACCTCACAGCAGGAAAAGTGGGTTTGAATACCCATGCTGATGCTTTCTGTGTTTTCCTGTACTTCCCCATGTCTGTGTGGGTTTTCCCTGGGTGCCCAGATGTCCTGCTAAAGACCAAAGACACGCAAGTCACATGATTTGATACAAGTTGAAGACATCACTTCCAGTTCCCTAAACGACGTCCCCCAGGGAACAAGTCTAGGACCTCTGTGACTCTGGGTTTACATAAACAATCTAGGTCAAGATTCACCTTATTTGAATATTGTTAATGATGGTATTTACCGGCATATACCATGAATGCTCGACCACATTGGGATCTGGAGAATTTAGAGGCCAGGTCGATGAGTTGAGCTCTCTGTCACGTTCTTCGGGCCAGTTTTTGCAGTGAGGCATGCCACATGGCTCTGCTTGGGGGGCCACTGCCATCAAGGTGCATTGTTGCCATTGTGGGGGTGTACTTGGTCCACAGCGGTGTTTGGGTGGGTGCTGCCTGTCAAGTAGCATCCACATAAATGCCAGGAGCCAAGAGTTTCCCAGCAGAACATTGCAATGGAACAAGGTGATAAATGTTATTCACTTCACCTGCCAGTGGTTTTCATGTTTTGGCTGATTGGTGTAAATGTTTTTCAGTTGTTTCTGTTTCTTGTTTTACCATCTGTGAAACAAGATACACCTGCTTTTGTCATATAAAAAAAACTATGCAACAAAAATGGATAACATTAACCACTAGCTGTCAACATCAGCTTGGTTGTAGAAATTGGCTTTGCAGAAAATCACTCATCAAAATCACCATGTTATTGTTAAGGGGAGACTAAATAACTACAAGACTAGTGTGATATGATGTGATATTGACGGAGGTAGAGCTGAGCTCCAGCTGGAGTGTATGCACCATCTTCAGTTGCCACAGTAGGCCAGCATTACACACACAGTGAACACAGTGAATTTTGGTCGGCCTCAGAAAGAAGGCAAAACATCCACACACTTCTCTTCACTGCAAACTTTTTTCCATTCACTATATTTTTGCATCCAGCACATTCTTGATTTGTGGTAATGTGCAGTAACCTTATAGATTCTTATTAGTCCACTTGGCTTTCTCTTTCTGTGCCTCACTGTGGATGTTCTGCCTCCAAAAATACAACATAGCTCCAACAGTAAACACAATTTCCTGGTCTCAAAATGACCAGTCAGAAACCTGTGGGCGATGTCATGCTGATTTCCTTCACTGTCCCTGATACAACAGGCAGCTGAAGTAGCCTCCAGCAAAACACTGCATCTTTTCCAGATGTGGGGACAGTGCTCCTTGGTTGACTGTGACCACTGACCCCTGACTTCCCTGTGGAGGGTGAGTATGTTTGTGGAATCTTCCCTCAGTACCACAGATAAAACAGCGCAGATACTAAAACAAGATTTTATTAAAACCTTCACAAGTGCTGTCATCTCAATTCAAGGGATAAAAATATGCCTTTGAAGGAACGGCATTTCTTTGAGATGAATGGAGAGGGAGAGAGAGATGCAGAGCGTGGGGAGAGATGTTTTCCAGGCAGGCTGGGATTAGATGCGGTTCCATAAATATGTTGGGCAGCTTGGTATACTTTGTGCCCAGTGGTAAAAATAGGCCTTCTTCCCGAGGGAAGTGATGACGTGTGCAGCCTGCCTGCATCATCAGCCACAAGTCGGCTTCATCCTCATACTGGAAGAGGCAGAGAGACAAAGTGTGGGGGGAGCATCAGTGATCGCCATGGCAACACATGCAGAGTGACGCAGGTAAAAGGAAAAGAAAGGAAGAGAGGTAGCGATTGGCTGGCGACTGCAATGGTGTGTGCTGTGTGTGTGGAAGAGATGTGTGGGTGGTAAAGAAGAGGAGGAGGAGGACTCAATAGCCCAGCACTGAGATTAACCCCCACACCCCCAGCACACACACACACACACACACACACACACACACACACACACAGTCCAAGCCTGTTAGCACGGTCAACAATTCAGCCTGGCAATAAGATGATATGATTTAGCACGCTCCTTGAGCACTGACTTCAGAGGCAGTGCAAAATAGTGCTATTTTCCTCCCCCTTACAAATGCCATCTTGGATATTATGCATGCATGCATTTTGGGGGGAAAATATTTCTCGCGTTCCCCCCACATGAACTCATTGCATCCTGCTGTTTCATTACAGCGCCATTAAAATAGACCTTGTGGCAATTCAGCTGCTTTGCCAAAGCCTTCGTTCTGAATTTAATTACATTTCAAAGGTTGTTCTGCTCCATGATCTTTTTCTTTACTGCAGTTTTTCTTCCAGTTATCCATTTTCTCTCTCTCCCAGTCAGCGTTTACAACCCTTCCTGTTTTATTTCAAAGAAGAATGACTGTTACATTTTCTTCCTCCCAAATTACCTGCACATATCCTGAATGCTAAAGCTATGATGCAACACATTCCAGCTACAGACTGGGTGTACTTGTTTCATCTTGTCATTTTTGTCATACAGTGAAAATGTCATTCTGCAATCTGGTATTAAATATGAATCCAGTATTTGCAGAAATGATATGTGAGATGGCGTGGGCAACTCAGGTTCGTACAGCGCTTCTGGTCAACACTTCCTCCTTGTCTTCTTGGCCCTTTGTATCAAGAGCAGTATGCTGCAACAATACATTACGTAATAGCTACAGTGGTTCTGTTCAGCAACAGTACCGCTCTGGAGCGTTCGAAGTCCAGTGCTCAAGAAATCAACAACATCTTAGAGATGGATGCAATAACATTACGGATTTCAAAACTTATGGGTGAAAAGATTTTGGCACATTTACATCTTTGCAGTGTTTTAGTTTCACAGCACAGATGTGAGTGTGCAGAAATCTTTTCTACCAGTTTGAACTAACTGATGTTTCCAGCACCTTACCAAGACTAAACTAGGTGGAGCAGTAATTGTCCTACATCAAAACTTCATGGCTAACCTGGACAGGTGGCATCACAATCTGTACACAGAGTTGGAACTTTAATGCAGACAACAGAGTACCAAGAAGGCTAAGGGCAGGCAGGAGGTCAGTGGGTCTGAGAAGGGCAGGCGAGGTAGAGTAAAGTTTGCCACTCTATGACTAGTAAGCTGGCAAGGGGAAAGTTGCAGGCTGAGAGCTAACACTGGGCTGTGCTGGGGGAATAGGGCACAGCTTTAGGGACAGGAAAGCTCTTTAGTGACGGCTGCTGGACAGTTGGGGAATGGCAGTGTATGAAAAGACAGATTAAATGCATAGAAATGGCATTATAATAATCTCTGAAACTGGAGGCGGAGGATTAAAGGCACAGTTCACTTCAAAATCAGAAACATATTTTTCCTCTTCCCTGTAGCATTATTTATCAGACTACATTGTTTTGGTGTGAGTTGCAGAGTGTTGGAGATATCGGCCTCCTCTTGAATATAATGGAACTAGATGACACTCGACTTGTGGTGCTCAAAGTGCCAAAAATACACTTGTAAAGATCAACAGCAATGTCTCTTGCCAGACATCATGACCCAGTTTCTCAAGATAATCCACAGACTTTGTTGTGAGCAGTTAAATGTAGGAACTATTTTCTTTGCACCGAACCACAGCACCATCATGCTGCAGAAAGAAGTGAGCATCTTCTGCTAGCTCACCTAGCACCACTGAGATAACCGATGTTACAGCTCACCTGAGAAGGTCGGCATTAATGTTTATATCTCACGCTGTCACAAGCATGAGCCTCTTGTCCATGAGTGGCTGCATGCTTAGTTCTTACATGTAACTGCTGACAATAAGGTCTGTGGAGTATCTTGTTCGTTTTTTGGAACTTGGAGCCCCACAAGCCAAGCGCCATCTAGTCCCATCACATTCAAGAGAAGGCAGACATTTTGTATGGCCAATAACTCCAACAGCTGGCAATTCACACCAAAACAATCTAGACTGTTAAAGGGCACAACAGGTATGAGGAAAAAGTATGTATTTTTGATTTTGTGAAGTGCCCCTTAAAGGCAGAAGGGAGGGAGAGTATGGATCAGCAAACAAAATCATGCATGTGTCCCAGTAAGATCTTATCTATGGTTCAGTTACGTTTGGCTGTACAAGTCATTGGTGAGAGACAGTTGACAGATGAGGGCGTTGTACTGTGCCCTAGGCTACAGAAGTCCTTCCTGTTTTAACAGCTTGTCTGGCAGCTTTAAAGCTCTTGGGCATAGACACATACATAAAAGCACAGGCAAGAAACCTCTCTCTCTCCTGCACTTGTATTTTTTGTAAACATCTTACTTGTTACTCTAATATTTTTAGAATTTAAAATTTCAATTTAAAATTTAAATCCATTTTTTGAAGGAAGTCATTAATTTTTTGTTTGATGTTTATTTGAAAGATAGAGTTACATGAGTGTTATTATTATTTGTAGTAGTTACCAGTATCCATGATATTATTCACACCTTGGTGCATCATACATTAGAGTGCACTTCATGGTTTGTCTTCTTTGTAAAGGTGGTTTCTGTTAATAATGTTTGCATATTTGATAATAAAAGTGTCAGTGACATTTTCAGCCGATTGAAATATTTTTTATCAGCAATTATTATGATAAACATTAATTCTTTTTTTTTTTAAATAAGGACCTTGAACTCTTCCCTTGTTCCAGTTTCTCAGATGTAAAGATTTTCTTGTATGAGAGTACATGAAACATCTTTCTTGGCCTGACAAAAACAAGCCATTTCAAAATGTCACTTTCAATTCTCAGACATTGTGGTAAGTCATTGCTAAATGAGTGTGACAGGAAAAGCCACACCCGTTATTGTAAATGAAAGCAAAAGTAAATCCATGAGCTTCAGTCAGCTATATAATGACAGCTATCAGCTCAGACTTTTAGTGCCAACATGCAAGGAAGACAAGCGAACACGGTAGGTTATCTGAAGAGCTCATTTTACAGACCAGTTTGAGAATAATGCACGAGATTATGTTAACTCCAATATTCAAGTTCTGTGTCTGTAATATTAAATCTGAGGTTAGTTATACTAACAGCTATTTTTTAAGTGTCTTTTTGTATTGCTATAGTGAGTATTCTTTGTTAATTCATCATAGGATTTGTCTTGACTTTATGTTATCTAATTTTACGAGTGTTTCCCAGATCATCTTGTGCTGTCTTCTAGTTAAAACGATAAAAGGTGAGGGAGAAGAAAGTAAGAAAAATAAGTTCTGTTAAAAGGCTACTACACACATAACACAGGAAGACACACACACAGGAAGACATCAATACTTTATTAGTTTTATTCCGGGAAGAAAAATTAAAAACATAAACACAAAACACAAAAGTTTTTTTCTTTTTGGCCAAATGCCCACCACACTCCCTGTTTCATATGTGTCCCTCTCAATGTTGAAATGAAATCTACATCCTTGTCAGCAACTACATCAAAATCTTTAGCTTTCTTTATGTTATGTGTCTGAACAGGTCCATCATGTTTTGCCCTGAGTGTGGAAATCAGGTGGAACGGTCATATAGATTCTGTCCTGAATGTGGCTTCAAGTTATCTGTCTTGACTCAAAACAGGAGCCAAGGTACATTTCCCAGCAAACCCTTTTTTTTCTTCTAATGCCTGTCAGTGTTGGGTGAGATAGATAGCAGTGCAGGATTATTTTTAATTGTTTTTAAACACCCACACATCCATCTATTAATGTGTTAATAACTAACATGCTATCAATGTCATTTTTTAGATTGATATCACTTTTTAAAATCTTGATTGAGTCACAGAAAGCTTCCTCATGTGCAGCCATAAAACAGTGCTGCAGGTGAACTTTTACCCAAGATGATCATGAGAAATGAAAAGGACTTTACACCAAATAGTCTTCTGTTACAAACTATAGTGTTTTTCATAGCCAAAAATATTGTTGTGCTGCATAGGTTTGATTTCTGTCAGCTGAAAGTCCAGTTTGTTTTGCCTTACAGCTCAAGTGTGTCATTTATTGTCCTGTTACCACAAAAGACTGATACCTTTACTGTGTTACCTCACTAATATGCCATATAACATTCATTTTACCAAGATGGGGCCGCGTCAGCAGACCAACCCTCAGTTCCTGCTGAGGAAAAGAACCAAAAGGAGGATCCAGACCAGGCCCCCAAAGGTGTTACAGAGGACAAAGAAAACACCGCCCAGATAAAGGTGAAAAGGCTGAGAAACAGTTAACCAACAAGCTTTAACAAAGAAATCGAAAGAGAAAGAGTCCATGCGTTGTTTTCTCCCAGTCTCAAGCAACCTGTACTTCAGCAAACATGTTCTGTCTGCACACATACACTGCCCTTCTCTACAGTGGTAAACAAGCTCATAAAAACAGAGGAACAGGTTTTTGCTATGGCAGGAATGTGTTCATGATCAAATGGAAAATACCTTTCAGGACAGTATCGTCCAGTGCAACACCACCACCTTGTTTTGTAAAGATAGACTTGGGTTAGTCTACCCTGATGGCTGCAGTAAGGGCCCTCCGCCTGCAGCTTTTTATCTAACCAACCCACTGTGACTTCCTTCCTTTTGCAACATTTTAGCTGAGCGGATAATGCTGAATGTCCCCATATAAAGTTCTGCTGACTATTTCTTATTTAACAGTAACACAGCAGTAACACAGCTTGTAATATTGGCAATAATCGTTGTCCAGAGAATCGATATAATATCGTATCGTGATGAGACTGGCGATTTACACCCCTATAATGTGTGCAGTTATAACTTATTGCAAAATAACAACAGAAGTGCTGTCCGGGCTGACCTCGTAATTTTGTTTTGTCTCCATGGTAATGGATAAATGAGTTAGCAGGTCAAAGTTCAGGGCGTAACGTCAAGAGGAAGTCGTATGATTGTGTGCATACTGCATGCAGCAGTACGTACTTTTTAAAGGCAGCTGCAATACAAAAACATACGCGATTCTTATTTTCAGGTGATGATACACTAAAGAAAACATACCTATTATATTCAGTTTCTCCCAGTTATCTCCCTAAATTCCAAATGCTGGACCTTTACTGAAATGAAGTCAGTCACATTAAGTTATTATAGTGACCTAGTGTGTCTGGTGGATGAAATTCAACCTGCAAGTTAAGAACTATCTAACAGCTACTACCAGCATTTATGTTTCACAGGGTTATAAATGACTAAAACAACATGGCACTGCCTTTCCTTTTTTGTTTTAATATATTTTCTTCCTCACTATGGATCCATTTTATTAACTTGTGCTGTGAGGAAACTGTCGTTCTCTGGCGTCACACGTCAACCATTCAAATAATGAGGTAATCTCTGCCTCGTAGAGACAGGTATATCAGTCTGAAACTGATGTCTGCCAACTTGACAAGCTAACTTTTTTACTCTTATCAGGGGCAACCAGCTAGTGATGACTCAGAGGCAGCCAGAGGTGGTGCTACAACACAGGAGTCATCAGATAAGACTGCCAGCCCAGCCACAGTGGAAAAAGGAGCCACACCCTCATCCCCCAGCCAGACACTCTCAGATGGTGAACCAGTCACTAATAAAAGGACACAAGTCCCTGAAACTCGCACAGAGGAAGAGAGGCTTTCTGGTGCAGCTCCTGGAAGAGACTCTCAACCATGCAGTGATTCAGCACCTGGATCCAACCTGCCTGTTTCCACCGGCCCGCCCTCCCTGACACCTGTCAGTGATCAACTAACAGGGCAACAAACAGAGGCCTCATCAGATAACAGTACAGAGTACAGACCTGATGCAATTCACATTCTTGCTGACAAGCCAAGTGACACTCAGTCTGGGCAGTTGTCGTCTCTAACATCAGCTAAAGAAACAGGTTCCACTGCACCTGAAACATCGGAGCAAGTCCCTCAAGAATGTGATTTGATGGTAAATCGGTCTGCTCCTGACCAAAATGAAGATGAGACAGTCTCTCATGAGACACAAAATCTCTCTGAAAATGAAAATCAGCCTAACACTGAACAGCATACATTCGCTAAGCAAACTGACAGCAAAGAAGACCAAGACGCCAGAGATAGGAGATGTTACACAGATGACCCAAACACCAGAAAATCTGTGTATCCTGCTGATCCCCATCCAGTGACAAAGGAAACCTACCAAAACACTGAGGTAGTATCAGTATCAGTCAAATACACAGTTTTAACCCTCAAAGTGACTCAAACCATCAATCATTTATTATTCCTTTTTTCATTTTCTATAGAAATACAAAATAATATTGATGCTAGAGATACCATTTAAGAATTTTATTTTGAGAACAGTTGTGCATTGATTTTCATCAATTAAAACCATGTCAATTTGGCAACAGTCATGGATAATAACGGTTTAATATTACTCTACATTTACCAACCATGTACAGCTTAACAGTGGGTAAAAATTCAATGACCAAGATTTTTGAGCTTCACAAATAAATTGTGAGAGTTGACAGGCATGATCTACACAGCTGATTCTTTCTGTCTTGCAGGCCCTCAGGAACTTGATGTTTTCCCTTTGTATAGTCTTCAACTCTTTATTTTTCCTCACAGGCTGCTGACACCAAATCAGATGAGAAAACAAACACACACTTGGCAAAGAGACAGGAACAACAGCCAGGCAGCAGAGATGTAGATGTCTACAGGCCACCAGAGCCCTCAGGCCCTCCCAGTTTGAGTGATGAGAGGGCCAGTCTGTTGGTGGCAGCTAATATCTCAGAAACATCCACCGAACTTCAGGCTACACAAATGTAAGTTTATAATAAGTTTTAGAGTTGTTATTTTTTTTCTAATCTCTTTTATGTGTATATACATATATATATGGGGCTGGAGCCTATCCCAGCTGACATTGGGAGGCAGAGTACACCCTGGACAGGTTGCCAGACTATCGCATACATTTATATATGTGTTGTTCTGAGCAAAGCAAAATTACAAAAACCTAATCTAATTTAATCACTGTAGTTTAGTCAGGTTTTTATGGTATTTCTAATCCAGTATGTTATCCTATACAAAATATTTTGATAATGTGTTTTTGATTTTTTTTTAAGAAAATATGAAGTTAACTTCTATCAACTTTGTTTTTCTTTTTCAGTTTACTGAGCAGTGACTATATGCCTGTATGCTTCCATGCTGTCACTTCCAAAGATTTTCATTTGGATCCAGAGAAGGATAAGATTTTCTTAAATTCTGAAAAATTGTTTGGAGGATGGGATCGATGTGGCATGCAAATGTCATTCTCTAGGTATGACTTCCTTTAAAAAACACATTCTTTACAATCATATCAATCAACATATTAGTGTCCTGTCACTAATAATAACTGCTGTGTTTCACAGGCATCTAGGAGAAAAAAGATATCTCGTTGAAGGACGAGTTATGATTCCCAAGAATATGATTCATGAGAACATACCCTACAAATACGTAATTTACAAGCACAGTGAAAATGCCTTCATGTATGAGACAATCTACCAGAAAGATGGAAATAAATTCATCAACAGGTGCCTGAGAATCGAACAGGAGTTTTTAACACATGAAGGTAGGTTTTGACTGATGATTTACAAGAAACTGCAGCACAGAAATGTTTCAAAAGATACCTTTGAGGTATCTTAGAGAAACTGTCTTGCAATACATAGATTGTCTACCAGAAAAGTTTATACTGAGTCACCAAGGGGGATGGATGCTAATATCTAGGACAGCAGCTGACCTCCAAACAATAAGATGCATGTGTGTGCAGCGCTAGAAAGCAGTATAGAGATTCAGTCTGATTGGGCACATAGTATATTTGTCTGTTTCTCTGTATCCAACCAGCTGTAGAGTGTTGTAGTTTGTGTCAGCCAACATGTATAAATGTAATTAGTGTCAGTCACAGACACTTATTTCAAGGAATTAACCATTAATGGTTAAACGGTTTGATTTCGTCGAGGGCTCTGTTCTGTAGCACATAAAATTTCCCAAATAATTTTGCTCTGTTGGACTTTCAAGGGGAGTGGCACCAGTACGATGATGTGATCTATCCCGAGCTGAAGAAGGGTTTCTGGCCTTGGAGTTCGACCAAAGACATTGTGATCAAAGGGAGAAATGAAGCTGGCTGGGTGATGCTGGATATGATCTTTGACCTTCTTACAACTTGGACTGAACCAAATGTGGACAACTTCTTTTTACTGCTCCGACAGTTCATTCATATATATACCTATCCTGTACTTCATGATGGCATGATAAAACCGTGGGGACTACCATATGGTAAAGAACAGGTAAATCTCAAGTGTTTTATTCTAGAACAGCTCATGGTCCCTGAGAAACTGAAGCAAATTAAATTTATTAAAAAAATAAGCTTTCAGTGCAGTACAGTACAGTGGAGAAATTGACTGCTACTTTCTTCCTTTACTTCTTCTAGGTGGAAAACCTGCTCAGACACGTTCTGGAAGACAACATCAATCCCAAACCCAGAAGGCAAAAAGAAACAACGAAATCTCTCTTACCACCTCTGCATGCAGGAGTTGTTAGTTTGCTGATCTACAACATGTATCTGAAAGGTGACATGATGGATCAACTATCTAACTTGTGTGATCTTCTTTGCCTGCCAAGGATGCCACAACACAATTTCTTGTCTTTCTGGAAAGACTTTGCAGGCCCTTTGGCAGACAAACAGAGGTAATTGATGTGTGCGTTACGTTTGCGTAAAATAACAAATATTACCAATACGATATATTATTCCACTCGGTGGGGTGCAGTTCTCCACCAGGCGGTCGCCTAAGCTTATGGTGGCCACTCTAGACCAACACATTCTCACTCCGACCTCGTCAAATATTGACGTTTAGTCATGGACTTTCCATATTTCCTTTCCTTTTCCTTTCGTTGATTTCTGGCGCCGCAAGTCTTCGACGACTTCGAAGGGAGACTGCGCTCTCTAGAGATTTAATCTCAGCAAAATCAGCATATTGGGAATCTAATAAAAATACACAGCTCACCTATTTTTGAAGAAACCATGGCGCATTGCACAGAGCAGATGTTTTTTTTACTAACAGGCAGTGTATGTGAAATATAGGTACAATATAATCATGAGGATGAATGTGTTTTTAATGACACAGCCACAAATCTTTGATCCATGTTGTCCATAACTGAACTTTGAATGGTATTAGCTTCAAATGCTACAGCACAACAAAGTTGGTATGGCCCCTAGAATGTCTGACCTTGACTATATTGACTTGTATCTGTGCAAAGTTTGTCTCTCAAGAGGTGTTTTCACATTTCTCTACTTAGGGGGTTGATGTTTGTGCACTTCCCTGAAATCTAAGGGCCCAGACACACAAAGATGGTTTCAGAGAACTAGTAGTGACAAAGGCCTTCTGCTGCGTCGCCTGACGTCGCTGTGCCTTGGCCAAAAAGTTGCGCATGAACACATCGCAAAGACTTCAGCAGATGCCTAATTGGCACATAACATGCAAAGTTTGTCATTGGCCTCATTTGTTAAAAGGGTCTATCCATCCTGAGGCATTCCTTAAAGTGGAAATACTCAGTGAAAAATACTCTCAATATAGCCAACTGATAGTGAGTTTTTAGGTGGCTAAAATATGTTTTGTTGCTGACCCGTCCACAGCAGTAAATTTCTTGCCCTCCACGTCCAACTCTAGCCTGCTTCTCCGAACTGGGGACATGCTAACTGACAAAAGTCATTCATACCTACGTCTATAAAGCTTTTAAATAATGGTAGATAAAGCCAGAACTGGCATGAGATTATGACAATTATTTATTTGTGTTTCTTTTGTTATTGCTACGTTGGTGTGTAATGCTGATTTGTTTATGGACTATGTTGTATGTTGTATTTTTTAATGGTTGCAACATGGGTGAAGAGCCCAAGACAAATTTCCCACTCCGTGGGACAATGAATCTTGAATCTTGAATCTTGAAATACCCCATACAACCCCACTTCAAAAAAACTGTCCCTTTAACAGGTGATGGCAGAAATGTATTATTTAACAAAAACAGTGCCATTAAATCAAAGAGTCTGTAGAAGAGGAGATGCCAGTGTTCATTGTAGATGCTGAACTTTCAAATGTTGAGTACTTTTTCCACTGTAAATACAATGAAACTAAACATTGACTTCTTCACTGGTAAAGTGTTGCAGATGCTGTTGAGATGTTGTGCAACAATGCTAGACAACGGCATATTGAGAAGTGGGTCTTGGTCATCCCTCTGATTCACCTACTGAGAGGAGAAAGCAAACCATTTGAGCCAGTTCCACCTGAACTGAATCCACAGCTTGAATCCTGGACGGGTTTGAGTGGGAGCAACAGAGCACATTCAAACAGGGACCATTATCTTAGGTATGTGTTTTTCGCCTGCAGACTTGAGCAATAGTGCTGATGTTAATGTAAAACAAAAATCTTCCTGGGGGAGCATGCCTTCAGACCCCAGGAAGTCACTTCTATGGTACAACAAATAAGCCTTCCTTGTAATAGTTATATTTTGATGACATCTTGTTGAAATTGAGTTAAATGCATTATTTGTGGGATATTCTGATTTTTTTTTCTTAACCTTACCTCCTGGTCACCATAATGAACTCCGACTATAATTAAGGAATGTGATCTCGACCATGAAAGATCATGCGTACCTGGCAGACATTGATCGTCTTCTTGTGCACTCTTGGATGTCTTTGCTGAATGTGGATGATCTAACAAGCTTCATGTCCAGTGTGCATGTGGAGCTCCTAGACATTCTTCATTACATACAGTTCAGTGTCAAATCTGGGATCAATCACTCCAACTACATGGTATGTATCCTTAAATTGGATATAATATTATATTTTTATAATAGCAATACATCAAATTACATCAAATGAGTTTAAAAACAATGTGACAGTGGGAAAGAGGTCAGTCAAGGTGATGAACTTACAGAGAATTATCACCTAAATCTTCAGCTTCCCTTGGCTTTATGAAGCTTTATATTAAGTTTAAGCCTGTTGTTTAGGTCTCTTTTTTACTGGTCTGGTTCACTCTCCCTGCTCAGATACAGAAGAAAATAACACTTCAAACCCACTGTACACAACCTCCTTAGCACCAAACAACATGCGGACACAGATACTAGCCAGGTGACATTATAGAGAATTTAGCAGCTAAGGAGCCACATATTTCCCACAGGAGTTGGAAGAGACCAAAAACAGAGCTAAGAGAGCTAAAAGAGATTTATTGGACAAACAAACAAACTCGCAGTATCAGCTTGAACGACAATGATGATGTCAGTGTTTACAACTTGTTCTGCTGACCACAGTTATTGCATGTTTATATCAAAGCTTTTACTTGCTATATCTTCATATTATGTGTTACAGGCTTTGGAAGATCTGGCATGTTGTCTTATCGAGAGAGAAGGCCATCGCAGTAAACGGTAAAAAAATGATTAAAAAAATACCCTGTAATACAGTATCTCTGCAGTGATGCCCAGGAATTTCAGCCACCTTTATGCTACACAACAATAATCAAATATCTTTCTCCATAGTTTTGATGACAAATATGGAGAGTGTTGCCTGAAGACTGCAGCAAGGCTTCTTGGTTCTATCTGCCGTCAAACAACAGATCCAGGCCGCTGTAATGTTCCTATTTACTTCCTTGATCTGGTCTGTCTCATTACCAAGGCATACGACCACACAGCTTCCCAGGTGAGACTCATCTGTCAGTCCGTTGGACAGGCCACACTTTACTGTCTCCATACCAAGCCATAGTCAAGGCAGTCTGAAGCAGTTTACAGCAACAGCTTCTTTATTTTGCATAGAGAAAAAAGATTCAACTCAGTATGGATTACTAAATATTGTGAATGAGTTAACCGTTATATTTCCTCCACCAAACATTTGACCAGTTTGGGGACAGGTATTTACACTTCCATGTGGTAAAAGAAGTCTTATTATGTTGTTCCTCATTAAAGGCAGGGTGCACAGCAAAGCTGAAAGTAATGACCAGCTAAGTTTTTATGCATAAATGCAAGCAGAGTTTTTGTTATTATGCAAAATAAATCCAAAAGATAGAGATATCCGTAGTAACTTTGAACTGCTGTTCCAGGCAAGAGAGAGAATTCGTGAGGAGTCATTTTGGGAGACATTGGACACAGTGAGGGAATGGAGGAGAAAAACCTTCAAAAACAAACTGCTGAATTATTGGGACTGTACCTATTCTGATCCTAATGAAATCAAGGTAAGCCCAAATTTCTGATATTGTATATGTTGTTCTCTGTTATGGTTTTACCTTAAAACCTTTTTTCCAGTGTGATAGCCATTTGATGTTGTATATAGTACTTGTGACATATCTGACCTATTAAAATCCATGTCTCTCTTTCAAGGTATGGGACAAGTTACTCTCAATATCCTTCAGTCACGAGGAACACTCTTCATCCTGGAGAACAACCTTCATGGAGGATTTTGAAGGAAAACTAAAACAAGTAAGACTGAAGTTATGTTTATGTTTATATGCTGTACAGATCTTTACATGTGCACTTGAGAAACAAAACTGAAGATGTGTGCTTCTGTGCTAGGAAAAACCACTGAATCAAATTGGAATATACACAAACAAGATGGAAGAACTGAGTAAGACAAGTCCACTGTTATGCACATCACTGGAGAAATGTGCATTGGAGGCGGTTGCAGCTATTTGTCAGGTATGATTTGTGCTTTGGGATTTGAAGTGGTGAATAAGCAGTTAATGAATGCTTTGTAATAGGCCTACCATATAATGTAAATGAAAGTACTTATGGATGTGCACATTTTTTCTCAATCTTCTTAACAAAATATGATAAGAAACAATTTTCATAGTCTGGAATCTACCAGTGTTTGGTACGAAATGATTTAATATTTACTGTAACTCTCTTTCCTGTTTAGGATAAATCTGGCAGAGCTGTTTCAACTCTATTTAAGAAGCATGATATCACAAAGTTTGGGAAGCTGATGTCTGTTGTTGTGCTGAAGACGTGGCCCACAGATGCAAATGGAAAATACATCGAAGGCGAGGACTCAATATTTGAGTACCTTCTAAACTGGCCAATGGCCAAAACTGTTTTCCAGATGACAGGTAAATGCTTAAATATAACATACAATGTTACAAGAATGAGTTTGGAATCTGCTCTTTATTAATGACTAGCATACGCTCACTCTCTTGCTTAAAAGATAATAGTAATGCCTAAAGAAAGAGAGTGAAGGAACATTGGGGTGTTTTGGGCTCATGTCAAGTCAGTCTTTTTAATTATTGTCTCATAGTATTTTTTTGGGATCAACTGTTTTTCCAAGTTTTTTGTGTACATAACTCACAGTAAACTGTTTTGTTGTTTATGGTTGCATGCTTGTTTTCCAGGTGTAAGAGGAAGACTGATTGACAAATTGTCCGATGATGCACAAATCAGGATGACTTTGGCAACTTCAGCATTCAAATCTGTGTCAGAGAAGTTCCTCAGTGGAGAAATCCAAATGAAAACTTTAAAGCAAATCCTCCAGAAAGAACATGAATTTCTTGACTTGCTGAAGATCGGTGAGAAGGAATATTTGTCATATTTCTGCTTTTCTTTCTCCCCAGCTTCCTCTTCCTTTGACTTCTCTTTCTTCAGTTTTTTCATTGCTTCTTGTACTGCTACTCCAGATTCTGTATGTAAAAAAAAGTATGAGCTGAAGTTGTAAATTTCTTCTGGAGCACATTTATATTAAAGTGTGAAATATTTAGAAGAATTTAGTTCTGTATTCCTTAGTCATGGCAATGCTAGTTTTCCCACTTACTCTTAGTGGTGATATTTAGTAATGCAGGTAGTTTTGTTTTTTATTTAATCAGCTTTTGAGATTGAGTAGTGGTCTTGACTTGTCGTGACTTAGTACCTCCTATCAAAAAAGCAGTGTGTAGTTGTGGCCCTGTGTAGTTTTAAGTGGGATTTATACTTCTGCCTCAAATTGATGCTGTACCTAGGCTCTGCGTTGACAGAGAGCCTGTGCTGTACCCTACACCCTAGCCTGATGTGCATCTGGCGGGAAATGTAACTACACGTCACAGTGACGCAGACCTCCTTTATATTTTTGTTAGATGAAACCATTTCCCTCTGTGGAAACAAAGCTTGTATTTACTTTCACGCACCAAATTGTGAGGACAATAAAGCCTCCACAAAAATAGCATTTTTAGTCTTGTGTGTGATTTATCATGGCTTCATATGAGCAGAGGAAATCGCCGCTATTTGCTAAGCTAATTTCTACAATGTAAAATGCCATATGTTTGTGCTAATAATGTTAGCATGGTATATTTGTTTGGAAAACTTGTTTAGTATAAGACAATTGTTCTATCATTGAACCTTGTAAGTTGTAATCTAGCTGAATTTTGTAATGTTACCTTTGCTAAATGTTGCTGTTGTTCCTGGCTTCACATGAGTAGATAGACATTTGTTAGCTGCAAGGCCAATTAATACAATGTAAAATGCCATATGCTCCCGCTAAAAACATTAGCATGTTGTATTTGTGGGGAAAATGTGTCCAGCAAAAGACAAGTGCTTTGTCTGTGAATGCTGCGAGTTATAGTGAAGCCTATTTGTGTGCTTGTGTTTGACATTGTCTCTATTAAGTCATGTTTAATGTGTGTTTTGAATTAACTAAACTTTATAGTGTGAAAACGACAGTAACTGACAGTCTTGTCACACTAGCTCTCTTCACAGCTTTTTGAAGCTAAATTGCCTGAACCATCATCGTCATGTTTTCTTTTAGTCAAGCTTTTCTGACATAGCAACAGTAACTTAGTGGGCGATACTTAGGATCGGTTAATTATTAAATATTTCACAAAAAAAATTAAAGACTAGAGAAAAAAGAGAAAAGAAAATGCACATTTGTGTCACAGAACTTTGTTTTTTTACTATTTCCTCATCCATTATCTCAGAAATCCTCAGATTTATCTTGCGATCTTTGTTGGGAGGGGAGGTTCCCCAGGTGGGGAACCACTGCTTAAAGCATGCCTATCTTCATATTCTTTTGTATGCTGTGTGTTTGTAAATATATCAATATGGGGATACTTAACAGGTCCAGTGGGTGTTATTCTTTGTTGAGGCTCACAGTTGTAAGTCTACTGTTGCATTACTGTTAATCTGTATTTTCCTCTAGATGGTCTCTGTGATGATGGTCGATGTAGAGATGACAGTATGGGAGACTTACTGCGACTAAGAAAGACCGAAGCAGGAGCTGTCCATCAAGAAAAGGAGTTGGTCAAGGGTCTTCTTCAAATCTGCCAGGAGCTTCCACAACATGTCAAAGGTAGGCAGCCCTGGCACACTGAGGGAAATAATGTTTAAGGTTCAAGTTTATTTTAGAACCATTATTCTGTTACTGCATTGTCTATTTATCATCTCAAATGTTTTCAGAAACATGTTTTAGCTTACTGTTTACCTGTAATATGAGATCATTTGTTACCAGCTGGCCGCCAATGGGTCAAACAGACAAGCTTGCATTATGTGACCTACCAATGGGAGCATTTATTGCCACAGTGCGACACAGTGCATTTAGGTAGTTGTAGATTTTCTACTTCCTGAGCAAAAGCGAATGCAACAGCCATGTTTCTCTTTTTTCTTTGATCATGTAGCTCCAATTTCAAAAAGTGTTTGTGTCTTGTTATTGCATAGACAGCCTAGCTTTATAAAAAGACCATCCTTCCAATAATGAAATACTTAATATATTTTGAATCCACAGCTGACTTCCAGGGGTTGGACAAAAAACTGCAACAGGATATTGAGATGATGAATCTGAGTGAATTTATGGAGGTTCACACTCTTGATGGACAGACCTCTCCTACAACTGGGCAGGTCACTTATTTCGGCCTTTGTGGTAAGACCCGTCAGATGGCTTCAGAACTACATGCCATTAAAGACAGCGCAATCTTCAAAATGTGCTGGATGAATCAAGTGGAAGAGCTGTCAAAAGGTGAACCTGACACTGATACAGATGACACTGAACATCTTGGTGTAAATGAAGAAATCTACACTCTCGACCTGGTCCACAGCCGAATATTCCAAAACTGCTACAGCAAGTACAAAGAGCTTTATGATGGTCTGAAGAGTGGGGAACTGTTACTGGAGGAAATAGACAGCCTCTTTGAGGACTATAAGGGAAAGAACAATGACTTGGAGAGAGATTTGCACATCATGTGCAAAATAAATCCATCTGACAGCAGAAGATGGATCACAAGAAGGATTCAGCAGATTCAACAGTACCATGAGCTTCATCTTGCAATGGAATCTGCCAAAATCATCATGGATATCAGGAACACAATATGTCCAGATGGAGACTTTAAAGCATTGGAGAAATTGCTGCAAATGGTACGTTTCCTAACAATTTGCTGTTTTTCCTAAGGTTCGGAAGAGCAGATATGTCCTTTAAAAAGGTATTTTAAAGACACAGCTTTACCTGTAAGACATTAGCAGCAGACCTACTGACATGGCATCATTCATTAGGGAGGAATACTCTTGGTGGATACAGAGGAAGATGTAGTTGTATTCAGCTGTAAAATCTGTATTTTAGATATGCACAATTGTTGACATACTAAAGTACATTGTGGTCAATAAGTAATTAGCTATTCCACTGTACACATTTGGTGGTGTGCAGATTGAAATGTGAAATGGAAATCAATATAATTTGCTTTGATGAGTACGTCACTTCCTGTGGTCATATACTGTTGTGTCAAACAGGCTTTCAATGAGCCATCTAAACTGGAATCATGAATCATGAACCCAGTGACTTCACACTGTACATTCATTTTTTCAGAATCAAGCTGACTTCAAGAAAAACAACCTGAATTACATAGATGATACCTTCATAAAGGCCAAAACGATTCTGATGGACATTACGGAGGATGAGAGGGAATGTCTTCAGAAGCTCAGTCAGAGCCGAGAGTTTGTCCTATGGGTAAAAAAAGAACTTGAAGGTACAGTAGATATCATTGTTTGTTATCAAGAGTTAAACACAATGATTTGCATTGGCTTAAGGAAATTTGTAATTGCAGATATCAATGAGCTGAAAGTTTTCGTTGACCTGGCAACCATCTCTGCTGGAGAAAATGACCTGGATGTGGATCGAGTGGCCTGTTTTCATGACGCTGTTCTCGGTTACTCTTCCATGTTGTATGGACTGAAGCAGGACTCTGACTTTGAGGCCTTCAAAGAGGCATTGTCAAAGTTGTGGAAGGCATTTGAAAATGACAAAGATATACCAAAGAAGCTGGTGAGATACCACCCTTTATGTTACCACCATTACTGCCACTATAACTAAATTAGAACTACTAAAATTTAACATGCTGTTAAAATTACTAAAGCCCAGTTTAGACCAAAGATTCATGTGATGATGAGTAAAAACGTTCTGCTACTTGCAATGCACCAGTTTACAACAGTCTAAAACCTGCCAGTTTACATCAGTGCAACCAAACGAGGTGGTGTATTGTCTCCATTACAAACACTAAAAAAATCACTTTCAACCTACTTTGCAGCTTTTCAGGCTTTTTTTTTAAACAGTATAAACATTAAAAAAAACCAAGAAGTTAGAGAATTTGGAGCCATCCGTGGGTGCTTCAACGGAATACCAAGGGGATTTATGTAAATTTCTGCCATGAATTTGAGAAAGAAGATCGTCCCCCTTTTGGCAATTTCCCCCATCTATTCCTAGACCATTTTCATTGTTTAGGGGAGTGAATGTCATCTCTAATCAGCAGAGAAAACACTATCTAGACAGCATTTTACCAGGGGAACGACTGATGATAATGCTGCACTTCTTGATGACAAGTGAGCTACAGCCCATAGATACAGGGGTCAGATGATACAGGGAACATGCCTTACGTTCTAAAACCAGCCACTGGCGACCTTACAAGCTAAGTTGCAGAGCGATCATCAGCTGACTTGAGCTGAGCTGAGTGGGGCCAGTTTACAGTACTGCAGCTTTTCCCTGCAATGTTTTTAAACAGTCTTGTCACAAGTCTTCAGTCAGAACTGCGTCTTTGATGTGGTATTGTCTAAAGTAATTGAAAGTGAAATTAAGTTAATTAAATTAAATTAATCAGCTATATCCAATATCAGAACATGCACAACTATAAAAAGTTTGGTAGGTCAAGGTTGAAACAGGAAGTAGCTCTCCAAAATCGTAATGTGATTGTTAAGTAAATGATAAGGTTACATTCGGGACCACTAGCATCACTGTGGTGCTTGCTTCAATTGTCTTGTTAAGTAGTTTCTATTTTCCAGTTTCTAGTGTGTCTTCTTTCACAAATATCAGCAATTAGGTTGGCCAGTAAAATTTTATCTCAATCAATAGGAATGATGGCCAAATGAAATATGAAATAACAATAATTAGTGCACATTCAACATTTCACACAAATCTTTTTGGAAAAGCAGTATCCTCTGAGGTGAGCTATCTACCTAGTTTGCTGTGCATGCCAAGTTTTATTTATCCAATTTCATATATCTCTATAAATGCTATTCATAGAGCATAAAAAACTTGATCATTTGTAGTTTACTTTGTAATTACATTCAGATTCTTTTTTGTTTGGTGTCTGATTTCAGCGGGATACAGCGCGTCATCTGGAATGGTTAAAGACTGTTAAGGAAAGCCATGGATCTGTTGAATTTTCATCCCTGTCTCTGGCTACATCCATCAATGAGAGAGGAATATACACCATCAAGGGCCACAACCAGAAAAAGGTACACAAAATTGACTATCTGAAATTGATGCTTTAATTTGAAAGAAACAAACACACACACACAAAACAAAACACGACAACAACAAAACATGACAATATATATGTACAGAAACCTAACATTTTTTAATTGTAATGTAAATATGAATCAACAAAATTAAAATGTATTTCATTGTTTATGTTATGTGAAACATGTACACCAATGTAGTCCATATCATACTGATGTTTCTCTTTACAGCTTGCTTTAGAGACTTCCCTGATGCTGCAAATTCAGGACGGACATGACAAAAACATGACATGCACCTATGAAGATCTGAAAGAGTTGCAAAATAAGCTTATGCTCATGTCTGGAAGAGGGGAACAAAAACAGAGTGAAGTGGAGCACTTTGCTGAGGTGTATATTTATTGTATATCTCCGTGATAAGAAATGTATAGTTCCCTTATCTCTCAACAGTATAGTTTAGCCTTTCCTGTAAATAAATGTTTAATAGAATAATGTATGTTTTGTACATTGCCTGTAATCTCAGTTTTTTTTTTCTTCATGTTTAGGTGTTTGACAATGTCCAAAGACTTGCCAAAGTATTTGTAGACCTCTATGCTGCAGGAAACCCACTCTTCAGATGTTGGGAAGCAAAGATTTATTGCAAACCTCAGAGTGACCCATGTATCATTATGGACATCAACTTTTGCAAGATCCAGCAGTGTATCCAGATATGCGGAAGTCTAGTTGAACAACTTACAGCACTGTCCGAGAAGATGGAGTTGTTTCTTGATGACTGGCGAAACTTCATGGACAAACAGAGGTCTGTTCACTATTACCTAAACTACTTCACAGCAGAACAAATATTCTACCTGTGCACTGTTGTCACTCAGACAAATGTGAATGCAGAAATAGAGGACAAAGCTTTGATGATGCTTGCCTTCATCAAACCAAACTGTACAACATCAGATGTCTGGAGTGCATGGAGAAGGTTTCACAACCAATTTGATCCTGGAAAAAGGATTAATGGAGATATTGACTTTCAAAGTCACTTTCTTCACCAGGAAGACAGCAACATGTCTTCAGCCAATGAGAGTCATTTTACAGCCAATGATCCAGCAAACAAGGCAGACCAGACTGTTGGTCTGAAAGAACTGGAAGAGTTGTGGAATGGCTACATGAAGAATGAGGGGATATTTTTCCATGACCTTTTGGACGTGAGGAGTTTAGGGGATCTGTTGAAAATGATGACTGTCACAGAAAACCAAAGTGAAAATGAA
Source organism: Cephalopholis sonnerati (assembly GCA_019142605.1). NCBI lineage: Eukaryota > Metazoa > Chordata > Actinopteri > Perciformes > Serranidae > Cephalopholis > Cephalopholis sonnerati. Next base: position 26,543,620 of record JAGQAX010000006.1, read on the forward strand.
TGGGAAGAACCAATGCTGTCAGAGTCAAAAGATGACTCACTCAGAAGAAGTCTCCCAAAAGGCCTCAACCCAAACCAACCTAATCTCATAATCTGTCCACACGATGAGGTCCTGACTTCAAGTATCTGCTTGTACATGACCGATGACTATCAGCCACTGCCGAGTTATGATGAGGTCCTCTTGTGTACCCCTGCAACATCCTTCGAGCAGGTAGAGCTTTTCCTGAGGAGATGCCTCACACCAGGTGACATCGGCCAGAAGATTCACACAATGCTTTGGGCAGACCAACTAACCTATGACGTTAGCTGTGCAATGGAGAAGTGTTTTCAAAAACTGCGTTCACTGTTTAAACATCATTACAAGCTGGTGATCTTTTGCAGTTCAGACAGGGAGCACACTTACATTCCTACTGCATTCAGTCAGTTCAAAAGAGACTTTGTGCCACAAGAATCATTGGAAAGGATTCAGAGGTACTTGTCCAGGCATTACACCCCCTCAGATCACAAGAAAGCTGTGTTCAAAGGTGGCCACTCTGTTGGCATTGTTGCTTCCCGACGTGCAGGAGTAGGTGGGTATTACATGTACAGTAGTTTTTCCTTTGTATATCACTAATTTAATCTCTGTGTCAGGAATATGTAAGGTAGTTATCAACAAAACCAACTACAGAAATAATAGCAATTTCTATAGCTATGCATTATCTGGTAAATATTGAGAATCTGAACTTGAGAGAGATCACTTGCTCATTTAACTTTAAGTAACATCCAAATCTTTAAATCCATATGCATTTTCATAACCGCATTTAATTCCATAAGTCTTATGTGCATTTGGCAAAGGTGTCTGCTGGATATCAAGACAATTTGCGTTTTTTTTTTTTTTCTTTGTGTTGTATGGAGAATGTTATTGTGTATTGTTAATTCAGTTGTCATGTCAAATAATGCTTGTTTCTAGATAAATATCAGCATTCTCATTATGTGATTTTTTTTAAATCATTTTTTAATTATAGAAACAGGGTGCATAATCAAACTAATTTCTTTTTGTGGTTTAGGGGAATTAAATTCTTGCTTGCTAGAGATAGGAATTTCAGGAATTTCAGTCAATGATTTATGGTTATTCTACCATTTTAGGCAAGTCACTGTATGTCCAAAGATTGTATGAAAAGCTGGAGGGAAGTGTTGAACAAGGAACTGCATTTAAGAAGTGCATCCGACTAACTGAACATGAGATTGATGACCACAAGGTTCTCCAGTCTTTATATGACACACCAAAGCAAAAAGATCTCAAGGTGTTTCACTTTGATGTCACGTCCTCGGTAAGCAATATTTACATCACCATGATAATGCCAGTTGTTTGAGTTTTTTAACAATGTGGTTCTAAGAGAATATTTGAGATGTTCAAAATTTGCTTTAGCCAATACTATTAAGACGTTTTTCTATAATACAATTTTTAATACCCAGGTGCAAAAAGGCTTGAATGAATTCCTATTCAAGCTTTTCTTTTTGCGGTACCTGATGGATTCAGATGGACAGATGTGGCGCTGCAGCCACAAACACTTGTACATCGTCGAGTTACTGGAATCCACAAATAATCGGCCCAGACCTGTAAGTTGAGATTTACTGTTTCTACATTGTTATATCAGATATTTGTATTGATTTCCTTTTATTATTGATATCATTGTTGCATCCTTGTCCATCCATTCCTCCTTGAAATGTTTTGATAAAAGACTCCCAGATAACTTCCAGTGATTTATGCTCTGCACAATGAGATACTAGGGGAGTCATGATTCTCCAAATTCACTGTTTGTTTAAACTTTTGATTTTAGGTTCACAATTCAATTCAAATTTCGATTTTGATGTCTCACATCCTGCATTTGATTTCAACGATTGAGATTGAAAGCTCACTTTGATTGATTTTTGGTAGACTTGCACCGATTACAATTTGTTGGGCCGATCCCGGTTTCCGATTTGCAGAGTGTTTGGACGGCCGATACCAGTTTTGGCCGATTCCAATTTCATTTTTTTCAAACCATTTTACAGCACCCAAGATTTAAAAAAAATCCACATGGCCGACATTGTGTAGGCCGCCTGTATGAAAGCGCCTAGCGCTGAGGACGCGCCCGCCATTAAGCGCACGGACACGCGCCTCGTCAGTTTCAAGCGGCACAGTGCAGCAGTGAGAGCTCCACAGTTAAGGTTAACATGGACAATTAACAACTTCCTCCTCCTCTCTTTTGTTGTGTGTGCGTGAATGATTAAGGTGAGAAGCTGTCCATGTTTCACTTACATATATTTATCACAGTATCATCCACTGCGCTCCTAACAGCAGAATCTCGCCATGTCTCAACCCAAACATGAAGTACTTAAAACCATTCGTGTAAATGAGCAATATTCCTCAATTTATCTATTCTCCGCACACCGTTTCCTCATTTAAACATAAGTCTCACATTATAACAATATGTCATCACGTTATAAGTTGAAACATTTCACCGTATAACACGATAAATAGTATATTGTTATGTTATTATATGGAGCGTCCGTCGTGCAAAATAATATTTTAGTTTATGAAGAGATAAGACGGAGTCCTCTCCTCTCCTCTTATATGCTTTACTCACAGCTGTGTGACTTGACCTGGATATGAAGCGTCCATAGCACCAAATAATATAACGGTAGTTTCTAAACAGCTAAGATGGGAAAAAAAAACACTCAGCAGCGGCAGTCATATTTCAGCAGCTGCTAGTTGCATATAGGAGAAACTCTGTGCATATTTGTAAGAATTGAGTGTAAAGCTATTTTTCCTTTTCTTTATTTCAGAACCATACACATACACACTTGTTGCGAACCTCCTGCATTGAAAATGAAAGTATCCTTTCAAGCCTGATTATCTGGCCGGAATCAATTACTACATAGTTGTCCTACCCAAAGGACCCTGAGGTCCCCTTCCTCACATCGTGCGCTGCTGGTGTTACACGATGTCAGTCATGCGGCGTGACGGGAATTTGACCGCGTTTTAAATCGGCATATTTTAGACTGACCGGCCGGTTGCAGGTCATAGCCGATCACATGAGAATCGGCCCAATTCCAAGCACTGCCGATTAATCGGTGCAAGTTTAATTTTTGGTTTAGAATTGAAATCAATTTTCTTAAGATTTTAAAATAAGGGGATAGGCTCAATTGATTATATATATATATTTATATATATTTATTTCTATATTTTTAGGGACAAAAGGAAAACTTTGCCTTCTCAGATGTTTTCCCAAAGGTGCTTTGTCGTGCACCAAAGGATGTCATGACTTTGGAAATGAGGAAAGAGGAAAATCCTGACATGGAGAGTGATGATCCTCTCATGGATGATGAATGTTTCAGGAGTGAAGCTTATCAAAGACCATACCAGTACCTCACACGTTTTTACAACAATGCCAATCTTGACAACTTCACTTACCAGGGCATTGAAGGGACTCATGCAAAGTGTCTTCAGATATTCTTATTTTACTGTGGCATTCTCGATCCATCTTGGGCAGAGCTACGTAACTTTGTCTGGTTCCTTAATATTCAGTTGCGAGACTGTGAGAATTCGGACTTCTGCAACTTTGAGTTGGTTGGAGACACTCTTCAAGGGTTCAAAAACTTTGTTGTTAAGTTCATGATCCTGATGTCCAAAGACTTTGCAACACCCTCACTAAACATCACTGACCAGAGCCCAGGGAGACAACAAGTTGACATCAGTGGGCTAAATGAAAGAGACTTGGCCCCATTCCTCATCAGAAAAAGGTGGGAGACAGAGCCACATCCATACATCTTTTTTAATGATGACCGCATGTCCATGACTTTCATTGGGTTTCACCTGAAGCTCAATAACCAGAGAGGGGTTGATGCTATAAATCCCTTGACAGGAGAGGTGATAGAGAGTAACATCATGACTCAGGAGCTGTACACTGGCTTAAGACATCAGGGAGTCCCTTTCAATAGGGACTTTGATCAGCTTTCTCCAGCTGACAAGATTGAGCATCTGTGCAGTGTGCTTGGCATCAAGTGGCCAACAAATCCTGATGAAACATATGAGCTGACCACCGATAATATTCTCAAAATGATGGCAATCCATATGAGATTTAGGTGCGGCATCCCAGTCATCATAATGGGTGAAACAGGATGTGGTAAGACGAGGCTCATCAAGTTTATGTGTGAGTTGAGAAGGTGTGGAGCACCGACAGAAAACATGAAACTGGTCAAGGTCCATGGAGGAACTACATCAGCAATGATATATGAGAAAGTGAGGGAAGCCGAAAATCTTGCAAGGACCAATAAAGAGAATCATGAATTTGACTCTGTTCTTTTCTTTGATGAGGCAAACACCACAGAAGCCATCAGCAGCATCAAGGAGATACTTTGCGATAACTCTGTGCAGGGACAACAACTTGGCTCTCAAACAGGACTACAGATTGTTGCTGCATGCAACCCCTACCGAAAGCATACAGACAAGATGATTGAAAGGTTGGAGACATCTGGGTTGGGCTACCGGGTCAGGGCTGAGGAGACTGAAGAAAGACTTGGCTCCATCCCTCTCCGCCAGCTTGTGTATCGTGTTCATGTGTTACCCCCCAGCATGATTCCTCTTGTTTGGGACTTTGGGCAGCTCAGTGACTCAGCAGAGAGAATGTACATCAAACAAATAGTGCAAAGAGAGGCAAATGTCAACTTGATTGCAAGGACTTATATTCCAACTATAACTCAAGTGCTGTCATCCTCACAAAAGTTCATGAGGGAGAGGAAAGATGAATGCAGCTTTGTCAGTTTGAGGGATGTTGAACGTTGCATGCACGTGTTTGTTTGGTTCCACAAAAATCATTCCATGTTCGCTGCGGAACTGAGAGCATTCCTTCAAGACACATCTCAGAAAAAAAAAACAAAGATGCCATCATTTCTACCTGCATGTGACAGAGACAGAGTAATTTGGTCGCTCTTGATGGCCACTGGAGTGTGCTATCAGTCCTGCTTGGAGGACAAAAGGCCATATCAGAAAATGATCAGCAATTTGCTTCCTCCTGAATACAACACAAAGACTGTACAGCAGGAAGTCCATCTCATGCAAAACCTCCTTCTCAATGGTGTACCCATGGGGAAGACAATAGCCAGAAATGAGGCTTTGAAAGAAAACTTCTTCATGATGGTGATCTGTGTTGAGCTAAGAATTCCCCTGTTTATTGTTGGGAAACCAGGGAGCTCCAAATCACTGTCCAAAACCCTAATTGCAGATGCGATGCAGGGCCCTTCCTCACATTCTGAACTCTACAAGAGGTTGAAGCAGATACATCTGGTGTCTTTCCAGTGCAGCCCTCATTCAACTCCCGAAGGAATCATTAACACATTCAAACAGTGTGCCCGCTTTCAGGAGAGCAAAAACCTGGATGAATACATCTCAGTAGTTGTTCTTGATGAGATTGGACTGGCTGAAGATTCGCCTAAAATGCCACTGAAAACACTGCACCCTCTACTGGAAGAGGGCTGTGTCGATGATGAACCAGAACCTCATAAAAGGGTTGGGTTCATTGGAATTTCCAACTGGGCACTGGATCCTGCCAAGATGAATCGTGGAATATTTGTGTCCCGTGGAGATCCAAATGAGAAAGAGCTCATCAAAAGTGCTAAAGGGATATGCTCATCTGAAGAAATGGTTCTTAAAAAGATCGAACACCTCTTTCAGCCTTTTGCAAAGGCGTATATGAGAGTATGCAAAGAAGGCAGGGGCTTTTTTGGTCTGCGGGATTTCTACAGTCTGATAAAGATGATATTTTCAATTACCAAAATAGGTAATGAGAGACCCACCGCAGAGCAAATCACTGGAGCAGTCCTGAGAAACTTCAGTGGAAAAGATGATGTGAATGTGATGGGCATATTCAGCAAAGAACTCAGAGATGACTTTGCCCATGCCAGCCTCACCACCATTGAGTTGGTCAAGAAAAGTATCTCTCCAACTTGCCAAGGAGATGAAAGTCGTTACCTGTTGATCCTCACAAAGAACTACGCAGCTCTTCAGATTCTTCAACAGATATTCTTACAGAACAACATCCATCCAGAGATCATCTTTGGGTCCAGTTTCCCAAAGGATCAGGAGTACACGCAGATTTGTAGGAACATCAATCGCGTCAAGGTTTGCATGGAGACTGGACAAACAGTTGTGCTTCTGAACCTTCAGAATCTGTACGAAAGTCTGTATGATGCTCTCAACCAATACTATGTGACCTTGGGGGGTCAAAAGTATGTTGATCTTGGATTAGGAACACATCGTGTGAAATGCAGAGTTCACAAAAACTTCAGGCTCATCGTCATCGAAGAGAAAGAGGTGGTCTATGAGCAGTTTCCAATCCCACTGATCAACAGGTTGGAGAAACACTACCTTGACATCAACACTGTTCTCAGAAATGAGAGGAAGGACATTGCAAGACAACTTCAGGAATGGGTTGACGATTTTGTCTCGTTAAGTAGTCAGCACTCCATGCAAAAGCAATATGTTCCAAGTGACGTCTTCATTGGCTACCACTCAGACACATGTTCCTCTGTGGTCCTGCAAGTTACAGAGAATGAAAGTGATGAAACAGATGCTCAGACCTTTCTGAACAAAGCCAAAGACGTTCTGCTCAACTGTGCCACTCCTGACTCAGTTGTTCGTTTGGACAAATCCAGACTGCCTGATGAGGAAAGAGTACATTTAATGGAAAAATACGTCCAAGATGAGATGCACAGTTCACTGGGAGACTACATTGTCTATCACACACAGCAGTTGGAACAGTCCCACTTCTTCTTCACGGAGGTAATTTTTTTTTACCTTTCTATTAAATGTTACAGAAAATATTCCACCCCACAACACTGTGGCATTGTTAAAAAACATAAGACAAAAAAAACCCCTAAAATACAACAAGGTTAGGCCTGTAGAAATGATTACAATATTAAGATAAATAAAATCAAACTGCAGTCATACACAAATCACAGCTGATCCATAACTTGTGGCATACATAGTAAATTACACACTGATGACCAGAGGTGGGAGTATGTCACACCTGTGTAAGTCATAAGCAAGTCTCAAGTCATAACCTTCAAGTCTCAAGCAAGTCCCAAGTCACTGTGGTGAAAATCACGCAAGTTAAGTCGAGTCCTTGCTATAAGTCCAGTAAGTCAAGTCAAGTCATTTGTCAGGTCAAGCAAGACTCAAGTCATGTCATACTCACAAACAAAAAGATAATATAACTGTACCCAGTGGTGGAATGTAACTAAATACATTTACTCAGGGAGGCCAAAAAAAGTCATCCGAGGACCTACCTCGTGGCGCGTGGATGCACACGGCAAGCGCACATACGTACATGCACTCAGAGATAGTGAACTTATGTTGGGACAGCAGGTGGGAACAGTCATTACGCACCATGGCAGTATCAGCCTGAGCTATAAAGCTGGCAGTGCATGTAACCACTCTCACAGTGGTAACTGTGTGTGAGTAACGGGCAGGTGCTGACAGTGTGTCACTGGTTACAAAGCACCTTCAATACTGAATGAGGTATTAAAAACCTGACTCATATTTATCAACCAGGTAGAACCGAATAAAAGTACATGGTGAAGCTCATGATGCCACTGAACATACTGCCATTCCTCTGAGGAGAGCTGCAGGCAGGAGGAAGTGATAGCATGGGCACGAATACGAGCCAGCGGGTCCTCTCCCACTGTGATACATGCATCATCATATTTTAAAAAACAAAACTTAACTTCTCAATATCTAGAAAAATAAAAAATTTAATTTTAAAAAGTCCTTTCAAGTCATCTGGCTTAAGTTATGATAAACCAAGTTAAAGTCAAGTCGATTCTTTCATCAGTGTTACACAAGCAAGTCTCAAGTCCTCAAATTTGCAACTCGTGCCAGACTTGAGTCAAGTCATGTGACTGTAGTACGCCACCTCTGCTGATGAAAACAAAAAAATGTTCTGCAGTACTTTACATGTGGGTAGCCTTTTCCTTATAGCAGTGGCAAATAAAAAATTAATTGCGTGATATTTTGTAATTCTCAGTTCTTTTGGCTTTTTTAAGGTCACAACATTTTCCAGGCTGCTGACTGCAGCAGACATCCAGCAACTGCAGAATGTGATAAAGCTTGATGATATCAAGCTACTATCTCTGCAGCAGTTTGACACGGAGTACTCGTTCCTGAAGAAAATCAGGTGTGTAAATGTAGTATGAGCAGCATGTCACATCTGCTGAGGTGCTCATTTTTAGCTCAACTCTAAGTTAATGGTTTCCACACATCCTTGTGCCTGCTTCTTTCGAATTTGTCTTAGGACAATTATAAAACTGAGAATATTGTGCATTTACTAAGCAAATACAGTATATGGGCCTCAAAACGACTGTCAAGTGATCACTCTGTCTATTCAAATATTATTAGGGAATTCCTTGGCTCAACACCTGCAGACAAAGTGCTGATCATCCAAACAGACTATGATGAAGACTCCCACAAGAGAAACATTCTGTCCTCAGCCAAGTGAGTGTGAAGACCACCTTACCTTACTGTCTTTTACATTTTTCTCTAATGTTATTGCAAAAGCTCACATTTGTTGTTGTTGTTTTTTTCTTTAACTAATGTTTAATGCATGGATTTCTCAGGTATTCATGCATCAACGAAATAAATAAGGGGGCCACTACTGACAACACAAAGACATTTGTGTACTTTATCACCAAACTTCCTCGAATTGAGGGTGGGACCTCCTTTGTTGGGTTCCAAGGCGGTTAGTCCTGCTGTCACACATGCAAACACAAGTAGTAAAATTGGTAAAATGGTCAAAAAATCAAATCTATCAAATCAAAAAAAGAGCAGACAATTTGACCAACAATTAAAACTTACATATTGTGTTTTCATTAATCTGACTTTTTTTTTTTTTTAAATGTATTAATTTATTTACTTTCAGGTCATTGGAGGTCTGTTCACATTGATGATCTCAGAAGATCGAAAGAGTTTGTGTCTGATGTTCATTCCCTGAAAAATCGACGCATAAGTGAACTTTTTGAAGATCCACCTGAGGGTAATTCATCATCTTTAGTTTTTTTATATATATATTTTAAATCAGTAGATACATTCCACCTGAGGGAAATGTATCAAAAATAATTTTTGATATCTATTTTAATTAAAGAATAAATTCCCCTCTAATTTTCTTTTTGTCCAAGCCATGGAAACAGACGACCACAATGGTGTGCCACAAAATGATGACACTGTAAGTGTAATTTATCACCTTTATTTATAAACCTGAAAGAACAAGATGATTCTGATAAAATAAAATTTCTGATTTTATTTTCTCCATGATCATGTAATAACCAACTGGGGAACCTTAAAGGAGAAGTCCAGTATTTTGCACTTTGAGCCCCATTCCTGGTTGTTCATGATGAAATAGAGTGGTTAAGACCAAAATCTTGACGATTGCTCCTTCTCCGAGAATTTGAGAGAATTTTTATGTGGGAACATCAACGAACACCACTGACCACTCGGTGAGTTTCATGGCTTTGAAAACGAATGTTTAAGGTGGTTTTAGGACAGATTTACACATGGCCATAGACAGCAAATGTTAAGCCAGGCAGGGGAAAGCCAAATTCTCTCAAATTCTCAGAGAAGGAGCAATCGTCAAGATTTTGGTCTTAACCACTCTATGTCATCATAAACAACCCAGGAATGGGGCTCAAAGTGCAAAATACTGGACTTCTCCTTTAACATTTGCCAGCAAATTTTGTCCAGCTTTGACAATGTCGTGAAGGCTAGTATTGTTTTCACCTTGTGAGCTCATGTGTCACCATGGCAAAATGTGATCCTGGTAGCCCCTATTGTCACAAGACCAACCACATAGGCCGTTTTGAGTACATTGCCACATTTTGTCACTGTGCAAGTGTCCCAACCATGCAAGATACAGTCACAAAAGTTTGCAGATGTGTAGTTGAGACCAAAATGAAGGCCAAGTTCGAAGATAGGTGTGGTCTGAGCAAGGTGGCTGGAAACGGGGGGATAGGAAGGGGCCATTGCCCTTCCCCACTTCATGGCCCCAGCCCAAATTTGTTTTAAGTTGTGAATTGCTATATTGTGGCTGGAGTGATCCCATTGCAGGATGGTCCCTAGTTTTCCCCCTGCTTTCATCTATTTGTGCAGTATTTTTAACTGGTGACACAGGACATACCCAGCATAACAAGTAATTTAACAGAGCTATGTCAGTAAAGTCTAAATCAAACACTGATACAGAATATATTATGCAGTTCAGATGAGATCAATGATGTAACCTGGTACCAATCAGGAAGGGCTCTGAGAGTCATTAAAAAGATCTCAAGCTGACCTCTGAAATATTCTAAAGTCTGTAAGTAACTGTCAGGAGGCATACTGACATGAACAATGGAAAGCATCCATCCACAGCTGAGACTGTTAAATGGTTTTGCATAAAAATCATGGCTTTACTATGATTTCACAGTTTGTCAGATTTTGCCATAATATAAAAAAAAGGTGCACCATCATCATCATGGCTTCTGAACTGTGCTGGAGGATTCACTTTCAGGGTATTTTTCTTTTCAGTGTGAGCTGAGCTACCATTGTTCGTTTATTTTTTAAATGTTTTCGCAGGTTTCGGGAGATTTGTTTGATACAGCAGATCTGATAAGGAGCTGTGTGCAGAGTGCAGTGAGCATGCTCAGAGATGCAGCAGACAGTGGAGAACTCAGCACTAACAGAGTTGAGAACCTGCTCACACTTCTGGATGAAAATCAGACACTGGGTAAAAAAACTGAGTTTCATTAGTTTCATCCTGGGTCATCTTTTGCTATCAGGCCATCGTTATACATGCCTGCTCTGTGTGCACTGAAAATGCATAAGGTCAAATGTTTTTCAAAATTTGTCTTACTGAAACAAAAGAGCTTTTGTAAATTAATTTTGTTTTTCAGGTCTGTTCACAAACATTGTGAGGATGCGGCTCCACTCACTGTTAGAGGACTATGAGGCCAACACCCCCAATCCAAATGGCTGGGTTCTTAAGGAGGCATCCAATGTCAGTGCTCTTCAAGAGGGGGGAACGTTCCTGTAGGTCCCTATTTTACATCCCTTACATTAGCATTTTTCTGTGGTATAAAATGCACTGCTGCAGACTTTAGCTAAACAACCTATTTAGCACTGCCAGCACTTTTCATCAATAATTTTTAATACATATGCAAATGTCAGGCTGAATTTAAGAAAGTCATTAATATTTCTCACAGACACACACTGTGGAGGAAAATCCAAGCAGTTGTGACTCCACTTCTAGCCAACTTGGTGTCAGTCATTGATCGAGATTGCAATTTGGACCTCCTGCTGAATGAGTGCGATGACATCAGGAACCTATGGCTTGAGATATTTGGGAGCAAAGAGATGCTCCATGTACCTTACGTAAGGGTGGAAAGCAAGTAAGTATCTCTTGGCTATATGATCATTGTATCTGTTCAGCACAAATGCTTCGATTTCAGATTAAATTACATCTTTGGTCTGATTGCTGAAAATAATCTTGACAATACATCCCCGATGTTGTTAGGTCTGTTTTTTTTTTTTCATATTTACTATAGTTTTTGAATGCCTCAGTGCCGGCAACAGCTGTGGCCAGAGGTATTATGTTGTCGGATTGTCCATATGCCAAACAATTCATCCATCTGTAAATACATCTGCCCTATTCCTATGAATGCAATATTTCAAGAATTGCTTGAGGGAATTTCTTTAAATCTGGCACAAATGTCCACTTGATGTATACATATTTTGATGGTCATAGTTCCAAGGCCAAGGTCAATGTAACCTTGTCTGTCTCATTCTTGTGAGCTTGATATCTCAAGTATACCTTGGAAACGATGAACTGATAAGACTTTGGTGCTCAAAGATCAAGATCACTGTGATCCCATTTGTTGCATTTCTCAAGAACACCTTGAGGGAATTTCTTTAAATTTAGCACAAACATTCACTTGAACTCAAGAATGAACTGATTATAATTTGGTGGTCAAAGGCCAAGGTCACTCTAACCTTGTCTGTCCCATTCTTGTGAACGTGATATCTATCTACCCTAAGGGAATTTCTTAAAGTATGGCACAAATGTCCACTTGGCGTGAAAGATAAACTGATGAGAATTTGGTCAAAAGATCAGGGTCATTGTGATCTTGCATTTGTCTCATACTTTTGAACACAATATCTCAAGAAGGCCCAAAATGGCACAAACGTCCACTTGGACTCAAGAATGCTATGATTAGAATTTGGTGGTCAAAGGTCAAGGTCACTGACCTCAAAAAACATATTTTTGGTCATAACTCAAGAATTCATGCACCAGTCATGACCAAATTTCACAGAACTGTCTAATAGGATAAAATGATGAAGTGAAGTGAAGTAAACTGCAAACACAACTTGCCAGCTGCTGGTTTTGAATGGTTTGCTTTCTGACTCAAGAAAATATGCAAGTAAATTCAAGTGAATTACAGCACCAGCTAGAAGTTATTCTGGCTAAAAAATAAATAATGTGATTCCTCTGTCTGGCAAAATCGCTTTCATAATATATGCCACCTACCTCTCTTACAGTTCTGGTGTCTTAATGGTACAAAGCCACAGCACAGGTGGCCACACCATGCGCTGTGTCATGCCCTTCAGCTGGTGGATCAAAGACTTCCTGGATGGGCTCATGATGCAAACATCCAGACATGAAAGTAAATATCTTCCTTTATAAATAACATCTGAATACTTTCTATCCTGTACATTTAAAGTGCCTTGTAACTGACGGATTGAACCCCAACTTATTAGTGAAATTCTTAACCCTTCTTTGCAGCTCATTCACCCCGTCATTTCCAGGAGGTGTTCTTGAACACTCCACTTGGCAGTTACATTGCTAAAAATGTGAATAAAAAAATGAAGAAAGAATTCTTCCAGAGGTACCTGCAGGATTTTGTTTCCATGACCATGAAAGTGGCATCAGATGAGGAATTGAAGGTGAGGGTAACAAAGTGTATGCATATTGTACACATTGCATTACAGCAATCAGATATTTTGCTCATTAATGCTGTGTTTGTTTTTTTTATGATAATTGGTTGATACTTACATACCATTTATTTTATTGCAAATTTCTCTCCCCCCACTACAGCCTTTCTTGTGGCTGTGGTAAATTTAATTTGTGTTATATTTATACCTGCTTTTCTGAGGCAGAAAATTGTAGCCTTAAAACAGACTGAAACAAATTGCACGACCTCAGTAAATTGGGTGGATTACACATACAATGCCTGTCAATATATCTCCTTTCATTATTTGTGCGGACCTCCCTTAAATGCATATGCAGTGAGGAGCAATGTGTCCTCGCAAGCACTTGTAGAAATAATACTCGAACTGCAAGTCTAACCTGGTGCTTTTTTGATAAATAATAAGCAAAAGCATTTGCAGATTTGGCTCTGTGAGCTAGATGTAAACTAATCACAAACAGGCAAAGCTACCAGTCATTACAATTGTGGTTAAATGCTATACATGGCTAGCAGTGGCAGAAAAACTTTTAACTCTTTTAACCCATGGAACAGAAACAAGCATTAACCATGTACCTAAATTTTCCTTTTTTGAATTTTGTGATACTTGCACTTCGGTTATCAGATAAGTTGATCTGACAAAGTCAAACTTACCATTAGCTGATTACTCATTAACGTTGATGTAGTTAAAAACAAATACCTTATGATTGATCTACTTGTGCATTTCCTCCTCAGCTCTTGTGTCAGGCCCTGACCAGCTGCGTGGATGGAGTACGGACGCGAAGAAGAGATGAAAACGAGCTGTCCCTGTCTGACATCCACATCGCCTACCATTTCTACCAAAGCCGTCTTCAGAACCTCTTACGGATGATATCTCTTCATCCGAGTGTTGTTTCTCCTTTGCGAAGAAACCAGCACATTAGAGATTGTCCAGAGATGGTAAACACATTTCCTGAGGAAACTTTCTCAGACTGCAAAAACAAAACAAATGTATATCCATCCTACAAACTTGAGGCCCGTGATGCTTATTTTTTCTTTTAATTTGTCGTTGAGTAATTCCAGTGCACATTCATGGATCATACTACAACTGATCAATGACATAGTATTACCCTAAATAAATCAGTCATGCAAAGTGTTTTGTTCTTCCTGTAGTGAACTGTCACAGTTATTATCTCAATGATTATCTGATAGTGTTTTTAGTATCGAACACAATGGTGGGAAGTAGACCCACTTCTAGAGTTCACTAGAGTTGTCAATATGGTGTTCTGATTCAGTAAATAAATGCTATAAGAACACCTCACAACTGTATTATTAACTATAAATACCAGACCAAAGAGGACCTTCCGTAAATGTTTTTTGTACATGAAACCCAATATTGACCACTCTCAAATTCTGTCATCTTTGAAAGGCTTTTATTTGGATGTTTGTATAATATTAGGCTTTAAAAAAAAAGGAAAAAAAAGAAAACACAAGTTAATGCTAGGATTGAAGTCTGGCTTTGAAGAGAGCATAGATAAGTTTCACTGTCAGTGAAACTTAAAATAGCCTCATAGTTTTTGTGGGTAAAATATTCCTTCAATTCCTGCAATTTTGAATCACTTCCAAACTGTGTTGCTGTCCCGTAGGTTTTGGATGTCCTTGCAGCCATGGCATGTGTTGAATCCCTGAAGTCTCCTACTTTAGACACAGATGCTCTCTGCCACCAGTGGCTGAAGCAGGTGAAGAGGCTGCAAGCCTCTTTGGATTTGATTTGCTCTCAACACAACACCAAACAATATGGAGAGCGATGCAAAGAAATACTCCCTGGTGTCAGGTAAGATGCTGCTCTGTACAGGATTGGGAGTAAAATACTAGATGATGTGTCTGCATGTGATTTGTCTGGATGCTCTGGTTTCCTCACACAGTCTGGTCTCAAACCGGTTACCTGACTTAGGAATTTTAAATTGCTCATAAATGTGAGTGTAGTTTTGTGTGTCTAGGTGTGTCTATTAGACCTTTGATAGACTGGTGACCTGTCCAGGGCTTGTTTCACATGGTAGTAAAATGTCAAAGTCAAACATGCATGATCATGTGCACTGTAAATAGAATAGATATATTAATTACTCATTCAACCCCCCCATCTTATTGCAATGCCCAAAATCTTTATTCACCACTACTATTACTAAAATAACTATTGGAGGCAACAAGTCGGGAAGTAAAGCAGAGAGTTTCCTCCCTAGATCCTCAAATGAGATGGAGGTAATCATTTAATCTTATTGAGGGCTTGTTGATTTCTTCTACAACGTGTCTATCAGACATCTCTCAGCAAAACCCTTAAAAATGGCAGTTTAGCAGAATGACAAAAGTAGGACTGAGGCAGACATTGTGACAGCTTTTATGGTAGAGGCAGCCATTTACACCTGAAATTAAGAACGCATATATTTAGAGCAGAAGAAATCATTACATTTTATAAAATACAATTTAAACTTTTAAGCTTCAGGGAAAACAAGCAGTGGTACTGTTTCACATTGCAAAGGCCACATATTTAATGATGAGGTAATTATTTAAACCATCATCTGGAGCTTAGCATCTCTACTCACCAATTTCCTGGGAAACCCTGCACAGATGTAAAATATATTGCCTTTGATTGTGGTGAATCTGCATATATTTCCACAACAAACTAACTGTGATTATGGTCTGTAATATTTTTATAGCAATGGCTGGAAGCGCATCCACATCCTCTCATTGTTTGTGGAGCACATGCTTCTGGGTTTCCATAATGATGAGAATCAGCTCAAGGCACTCGTCCTGGGTCACGTTCAGACCTTAAGCAAGGTGAGTAGATTTTTAATGACCAATGTATTCTACAAAAATAGACGCAAGCAGTGTGACTTATAACCCTCATGGTCTTTATGTAGTTGGTTATGGTTTTATTTATGACGTATGTTTTCCACCTATTTCTAAGGTTCTGGAGGGAAACTCAGATGTAAAATCAGTGAAGGCTTTTGAAGCTGTAATCAAAGTGCTGAAGTCCTGTAAGCAGGGGGCAAGTGATCAGATTTTCAGGTAAGAGTTTAATAATTAGACAGTTAAGTTTTTTTGAATAAAATAGTGACAAATGCTCTTTGGCAGCACTTCAGTTACACTAATTGGTGCTGGTTTCATTTTATATTTATTATTTTATTTAAGGTTTGGATTTCAGTGTGCAGTGTGCATGATGGAGCCTCAGGACCCTGTAGGGCTGCCATGCCATCACATCTTCTGCTCAATATGCATCAGGGAAAACATTGATGCAGGACTGACCTCCTGTCCCAGATGCAGGCAGCAGTTACCAGATAACTTTCAGCCACACGTCTCTGAGGATATCAGGTAAAAAAAAAAAAAAAAAGTATCATTTAACACATTAACACACGTAAAAAAAATGTTCAGGATCGGTTATGGAATAGCCATTACAGAGCTTGTAGGGTTCAACTGTTAATGTGACAGAAGCTATTAACTTGCACCACTGTTGTTATTAAGTGCACAGGGGCCTTTTTGCTCTGTACAGTGCTCAGCAGCTCCGTTTAATGAGCTGCCCATCATAAAAGACATTTGGAGATTTTCTAATAAACACTGATGAAATGCCATTGCTTTTGATCATTTTTTTATTTTTATGTTTGATTTTTGTGACTGCAGGGTTTCTGTCAGAAAAATTGCAGAATTCCGGCGGCGCTGCAATGGTTTCTTCATTGATTTGCTCTCCACTGTGTGCTTCAAGGACAACACGCCACCAGCCAGAGATGTCATCAACCACCTGCTGTCCTACCTGATGGTTGAGACAGGTACCGCTTGCTGTAGAGCTCCTCATCCACAAAAAAAATCAAACAAATTATCAGTGTTTCCTCTTTGTTATGTCTTTGTGCTAATAAACCTTGATTTGTCTTAAACTGCATGTGAAAGCTTTGGCCATTTTATACAACAACTTCTATTACTGGGGACCTTCAATACAGTTTTATTTTACATCAATGCAAGTTTGTTTTTAACAATAATAATTTATCTTTTTTAATTTCATGTATTATTACTAATATTTACTCTAAACTTTCTCCTGAACCAGAACAAAAACAGATTTACACCAAAGATCTGTCGCCTTTCGATGAGTCCCCAGATAAAAACCCAGTTGTACGATCTGTGATCCTCAAGCTGCTGCTGAAGTTCAGGTTAGTAAACTACATGTGTCACTGTTATGTTAAAATTCAACAAATGAATTTAAATAATCATAGATTTGTAGAGCTACATACAAATGTAAATGGCATCTCTGACAACAACACTGCAGAGGAGCTGGACAGCATTGCTGCTTTAATCCCATTAAAAGACTTGGTTGTGCCAAAATATCTGAATAGATTTAAGCTCCTCTTTTTCATTTTGCAAAGCTTTTCTCAGCTGTACCAAGTGTGTAACAATCTTAACTGTGTTTCAGCTTTGATAAAGTCCAGGAATATTTGCAGCAGCATTTGTCATCTGTTGAAGAAAGCAGATTTGTGGATGAGGGAGACAAAGAAGAGCTTTACGCCTTGTACATCAACTGTTTGGAGGTAAAACATCTTTTAAACAGAACTGTAACAGTACCGTTTTATTATGTTTAATAGAGGAGAAATGGACAAACAAAAGATTTCAAAACATTCAAAAGGCTTCACAAAGAAAATACTTAAAGGAAACCTTTGAAAACATTTCATGATTTATGAAGCAGCATTGAGACTGTGTTGCTCTGAGAGTCTACACAAAGTGTGACCTCCCAAGACCAAATTATTTCTATAGCAGGACACTACACATCCAATTTATTTCTGTTAGGTCTTTAATCTTTTTTACAGGGCATCTGAGTGCTTGACTCAAACTCTCTATTTGTGTGGTGATAACATGAATAGTGTGGCCAGATGTTGGCTGCTAAGTATGATTTCTGTCATTTTGACTGAGCCTTTCTGGGACTCAGTTTACACCGATGGTATCAGCATAGGGGCAGGGTTAATTTGTGTTGGGTTAAGTGCAAGTTTTAAGTTGAACGTAACTGGTGCTATGTCAAAATCTTGTCTTTGTAGGATTCCATGTGGGAGAAAATGCCTCAGGAGGGCGACAGGCCTGAACTGTTGAAGCCATTTTACAATGAGGAAACACAGTTCTTGCGCTTCTTTTTGGCTGAGGTTGCTGCTGTTCCAGCAGCAGTGTCTATTCAACATCTGCAGCACATTGCACGATTGCGTCTGTCCCTCACCATGGCTGCCCAGCTCATCAGCGACAATCTGTCCGGTAAGAAACATATTCACAACTGCTCTGACAGTTTGCATACGTTAGCAGTAAAAAAGAAATAAGAGTCTATGCATTACACTGCCATTACAGACCACAATGTCCCAGATGGAGCAGAAGATTTCCTGAACATGGTGATTAAGCTCTGTGAGGACAGTGGGAATGACTGGTACCGTGTTTACCTGATCCGTAAGCTCAGCGAACGGCAGGGTGTTGAGTTCGTCCAGACGCTGGTGAAACAACCAGAGTTCAGCTGGCTTTTCCCTGAAGAGATCCTCCAGCAGGTACACCACAAATCTACTACAAAAACAGCATGTAAATCCTGAACCAGGAAGCCAACAGGACATTTCAAAAATATCCCAAGACTTTGATATATTACATTAATATTGTTTTTGCTCCTCTAACTCCACTCATGGTGCGAACAGAATGAAGATGGAGGCCAGATGGACCAGTATCTTGTGTATGGAGAGGAATACAAGGCAGTGAGGGATGCAGTTGCCAAGGCAGTTGTGGATGGTGATGTTGAGCAGATAGAAGACGTCTGTGAGGTATTTAAATTTAATTTAAATATGTGCTGCCACAAGTAGACTTAATGTCTTTTAAAAATTCTTGTTCCTGAGATCTGTTTTATCATTATAGTTGATACTGGGACCAAATGCCCATTGAGTCTGAATATCAGCTGCTCATTAATTGATCTTTGTTTGTTTGCCATTGATTTAGAGATGCACTGCAGCACCAAGGAATCGAACAATGTTCATCCTCCTGGCGCTTTGCCGAGAGGTTACTACTCTGTACAGATCTGCAAATACAGGTCTCCATCCGACCCCTGAGGTACCCTCCCCCAAACGCTGATGCTGTGCTGTAGTGTTAATGTGTGTGTGGAATAATCCAAGAATTGTATGTTGGGTGAAAATGTTGCCACTAACAAATCCCTTTAGCTTTGCACAAGAAAGATGAACACATACCATACCATCTATCAAAAAAGACACTGATCTTAATGTGTAAAATCAGTTGACTTCAAATAGGTATGTGCACACACATAAAAACCACTGATTTTAAATAAAACGAATCGCTCACACACTCCAGGGTTCCAGCGTCCACTTAGAAATGTCACCACCCTCCTGCAACCTTAAGATAATATTTAACCGTCATATGCTTTAGAACAGTGGTTCCCAACTAGACCAGCCACAGGATCCAGATTTCTCCCCACACAGTTTAAAATATTAAACTTCAACTTCAACTTGTTTTGTCACGTGAGGGCAATTAGTTACTCAACAAGTAAAAATACACACAAAAAGACACAAGAGAACACATTAGAATATAAATACAGTGTATTGTGCTTGGCCATGCTGTCTCTGTTAAGTAGCTGTCTGTTAGTCTCTCACTCTACAGCAAGAAACGGCACTTCAAAATATTAGCTCTCAGCTGGAAATTCTCTGTACTTCAAAATAAAATGTTTTTTGTTACAGACTTGACATGTTTGTGAGTCACTCGTGGTCCATTCAGATTGGATCTGTGACCTACTTTTGGACCAGTATTGCCACTGTATAACATCTTACATCTTCCCTGCAGCGATGCCAAGCATTTGGAGATCTCATCCAGGGCTCAAGGTACCTACATCAGAGAGAAGTAAGGGATTTTGCCTCAGCCCTGGTTCACAACAGGTTGGGAGCCTTGTCCGTAAACCCTGGTCATACCATCCTGGACCACACTATCATTGAGACGACCATCCACCTGGCAGCTGTGCTGCTCACTGGGAATCACCTCCTCCTGATGCCACTCAAGCAACTTGGTCTGTTTCCTGAAAATATGCAGGTAAACATGTGTCATATCTGCCTCTCTTGATCATTGCAGCTCTGCAGTGTCAGATGACAGAGGGCCATCAGTTTTACAACCTTAAGGTGCCTCACATTAGTGTTGGGAGTGTTTTCAAACTTTAGTGGATGGGCATTTTTGGTCCAAGACAGATTACAATAACAGAACAGTTGTATGGAAAAATGATTTCTTCATGTTACTTTCATACTAACTTTTACATTTCCACTTGATTTTATCTAACAGGGGGCATTTATACCCACAATGCCTGATGACATGTTAGCTGTTGCTCAGGCAGCCATACAACAGAACTATCTGAACCTCACTTGGTATGGTAAGAATGATTCATTCATATATAAACCGCAATTTTGAATTATACTTTCTAGCAGCTTGGATAACTTCAGCTTGGTTTTCTGGGATAGTTTCTCAAATACACTATTTCCTATAACAGATGTCTGAAAATCATTAGATAATCTGCATTGTTCTGGTTTAGCATCATCACAGTGAATGCTAAAGGAGACACATAAACCCACCCACTAAGTCTAAATTTTGTTTATATTCTGTCTCAATAAACCAGGTTATATAAAACTATTTTATTTGTCATTTGTTTTCACAGTATGTCCAAATAATCATCCGTGCTTTGTTGATGAGGTAAGCTATTTTTACATAGCTCTACTTAATTTATTTGTGCAGTGATTACAGCCATGAGGTGCTAAAAACATACAGTGGATAAAGAGAATGATCTGTTTTGCTATGTTCCACTGCAGTGTGGCCTGCCCATGCAGAGAGGCAAATGTTTGGAGTGTGGCGAGGTGGTTGGAGGGGAGCATCATGTCGCCTTGCCTGGATTCAAACCAATTCAGCTGCAGCAGTAAGTGGCTAAGCTACAGTCATGCATTTAGTTGTCTCTTTAATATTAAAACTGAACTTTAAAAGTACTTTTTCTCCTAATTTAGTGAACTTACTATTATTTTGGGTGGAACAGTCTGGATCAGTCAAAAGTGTTGAGTATAGTTATTTTGTGGGTGTAAAAAAAGCAAGTCAAATGAACCGTTTTAGTCGACACAAGATAACTGACTAGTCCACAGCAAAGTAATATCAATCAGTATTTTTATATTTATGGTGTTTAAGTAGAAAAATACCTAATATATTGCCAGCTGCCTTTATTATTGTGATTTATAGGAACCACTTAAGTTTCAAGTTGTCCAATGTCATGTGATTACTGGAGATGCAAAAAAAACCTCCTGACTTAGATAGTAAGAACGTTGTTCTATATTGAACAAAATCAAATTGTTATCATTAAACTGAGATTAGCAACACTAGGAGAATAATTTGTGACATCCTTGTTTAAAGTTCCAGTGGGGGATGTATTGGTGGAAATGGAATATAATGTTCAATACAAGAATATTTGTGTTTTATTTGCTAAGAATGATCTTTTCATATCTACACAGGGAGTGTGTCCTCTTCCACAGAGTCTGCATCGTTGCACTCCCCCAGACCACTGACTGACTGATGCTGTAATTCAAGTCATGTCGAGTCAATTTTATTTATATAGCCCAATATCACAAATTTGCCTCAAGGGCATGGGGCGTCAAGGGGGGTCTGTAACTCCTGGAGGGTCCTGCCACTGCCAAATTATTGTTTGAGAATAGATTCAAAATATATATACAGTGGTGGAAAAACGTTTTCGGACACCCCATGCATTTGTGAAATGCTGCATTAAGAATCACTCTTAGGTCTTCAAGCGCAATTTCTTTAAGTACAGTCACAGCCAAATTACTAAATAAATCCTAAAAAAGCCATTAAAAACTTCAAATTGATTGGTTCCATAAAAATATATGAGAAATTTTGAGTATTGGGTCATTTTGGTACCAGTGATCCACTAATGAAGGTCATGCTTTTTATTAAAAGACACAATTTTTGTTGCCGTGCTTCGTGTCTATATAAAGCCAGCACATTTGAAAGTTCTTCAGAGACAAAAATGGCTAAAACAAGGAACCTAACGCAGGAAACACGCCTGAAGATACAGATTCTCAGCCAGGAAGGGTACAGCTGCCGCCAGATAGCCAGGAAGTGCAGATCCCCGGACATGAGCCCCATTGAAAATCTGTGGTGGATTGTCAAAAGGTCTGTTTCAAAGCGTAAACCAAAGAATTTAGAAGAATTAAAAGCAGTAATTCAAGAAGAATGGGACAAGATTACCCCTCAGCAGTGTGAAAGGCTCGTGGGGAACATGCCAGCCAGGATTAGAGCTCTACTGCGTGCTAATGGCAGGACTACTAAATATTAATTTGATGATGTGATGGTTTATTTATTTTTTGTTCAGTTTTGAACACATTCTCTGTTATTTGTTGACTTTGACACTGACAATGTTGAGAACTGACATATTGAAACTGTCAAGAATTTAGTTTTGTTAGTTTTTCTGCTAAACAATAAACCAAAAAAAATATCATTTGTATTTGTTTGTGTCTGTCTAATGCAGCCACACCTTTTGAAACACAAAAAAGATTTTTCCTCAAATATTTCATGATAATATTTGAGATTGTGTAAAATTTTAAGGTTTTTTCCACCACTGTATATATATATATTAAAATATGTCAGAAAATACACATTAACATGGCTCCAAAATATCAGGTCTAGCGATAAAAAATAAGGGAAAAAAAGACTCACAGTACAAATATTGATGAGAGGCTAACTGTCCCAGTCCCAGTTTAACATGCATGCAACTTAGTTTATACAATATATGCAGTTGGGGGTCCCTGCTCTGGCTCTCTTTAACCAAGGGGTCCTTGGCCTGAAAAATGTTGACCACCTCTCGGTCTGTTCACCCTCACTTTGGATAAGGAAAAACTCAATCTGTTGTTTTAGTGATCGCACAAGGCCTGGCCACATCCTGGGAGACCCTGAGCTGAGAAACAACCCAGACACCAAAAACATGTCTCTGGGTCCCTTCACTCTGGTCAGGCTGGTGACACATTTGGCCATGTTGCTGGGAGCCTCAGAGAAGTCTCAGGTGAGAAGATGAAGAGTTACCCTCAAAATGAGATATCAACTCTCTGAAACTGTACATCAGCAGTTACTGTAGCAGCAGTACAACACAGTAATAGCACTTTCAAAGTAACTCTGTGTAACTGTGCTGGATTTTAAGTGCAAGCATTGCTTCAGAGCTGACGTTGGGTGTAGCTGAGATGTAAACTGCTATCCAAATAATGATCTCTCTGCAAAATAGATCAAAATATCAAATAATTGTGCCTGTTCTTTTGATTCTGACTTCTCCCCTGTTCTTTGTTTCTTTAGTCCATTCAGACCATCATCCAGCCACCTGTGGAGGATGTTTGTTTGTTTCTCAGTCAACACACAGCAAAGGATCTGGATCAGCTGTCACAGGCACTGGGAGGAGGAGCTGACAACACTGTTACGACTGTCCACTTGGTGCTCAAATCTCTGCAGGAGCTAATGCCGGGCAGTCACTGTAAGCCCACCCACCACCAGTAATTTTCCATATTTTTTAGGAATAGCAAACGCAACAGTACATTATGTATTTACAATATACCTTCTATTTGACTTTGACCAGCTGACATTGATCCTCACCTAACAACCAAAGCATCCAGAAACACGTGGGAGACTACTGTGGCTGCAGACATTATGATGCCTCAGTTGAGGGTAACACCTTTTACCTTAAAGCTTTTTATATTCGTCTTTTCGTCTTATGAGGAATGATAAAGCTTTTATGACATTTGAAAATGAGCACTAACATAGATATACTGCATGGGTATCTACTTTTATTATGAGCTACTCTTCGTATAATTATCTAGGTTAATGTGAATAAGCTGCCTCTCTTCATATTCTCATATGTATTACCTGATATTTTCATGATTTTCTTTTACACAACACATGTTTTTCCATTGTTGCAGTAAACTCTCCCTCCACTCCGACCAATGTTTTGTGTCTAGGGTCTTGATCAGCTCCTGCATGAAGCAAAGGAAAGCATCAGGACCGATTCCCGTGTATCTTCCAACTTCATCATGAGGACGACCTTCGGAGATGATTGCACCTTCCTGACATCGCTGCCGCAGGGCTCTCAGGTCCACAGCTCACCGGTGTGGAGCTGCAGGGAGAGGCTTTCATTGCTCTGCCTCACACACACTGTGGAGCAGTATGACCAAAAGGAGGAGCTGCCTCTCCTCTGGAGGTTCCTGCAGAAGGTGAATGTCTGTGTACCTCACCATCCAACAGTTTCACCCAGAGCAGTACATCTTTCTTGACTACCTGCCAGATTGTTGTAAATTTTGTTGTAGAGATGAATTTTCAAAGGATGATTCAGAATTATTTTTGACCTCCTGACCTATGATCTGGTGGCACCAACAATTCAAAAAGTCCTCTACACAATACTGACCTGTGCACATTCAGAGGATGAACTCTTTGCATCTTGGACACTCCATGAGGGTTTCTTTTATGCAACCTTGAGACCAAATGTAAGTTATGCCCAAAAGATAACTTAGAATGAGTTGTAATTTCTTATAAATAATTAAGAGCTAAGACAAGAGAGACTTCACTGTCATTTATCTGTATCTAGTACAGTACAGTACATAGAGAAACCAAATTCTCTTTCCCTTGTTCCTGGTGCAAAACAGAGAATGAATGAACAAGATGCAAGAACAGGTACAGTGCATCCGGAAAGTATTCACAGCGCTTCACTTTTTCCACATTTTGTTATGTTACAGCCTTATTCCAAAATGGATTAAATTCATTTTTCCCCCTCAAAATTCTCCACACAACACTCCATAATGACAATGTGAAAAAAGTTTGAGATTTTTGCAAATTTATTAATAAAAATAAAAAACTGAGAAATCACATGTACATAAGTATTCACAGCCTTTGCTCAATACTTTGTTGATGCACCTTTGACAGCAATTACAGCCTCAAGTCTTTTTGAATATGATGCCACAAGCTTGGCACACCTATCTTTGGGCAGTTTCGCCCATTCCTCTTTGCAGCACCTCTCAAGCTCCATCAGGTTGGATGGGAAGCGTCGGTGCACAGCCATTTTCAGATCTCTCCAGAGATGGTCAATCTGCTGAAAAACATCCCCACAGCATGATGCTGCCACCACCATGCTTCACTGCAGGGATGGTATTGGCCTGGTGATGAGCGGTGCCTGGTTTCCTCCAAACTTGACGATGGCATTCACACCAAAGAGTTCAATCTTTGTCTCATCAGACCAGAAATTTTGTTTCTCATGGTCTGAGAGTCCTTCAGGTGCCTTTTGGCAAACTCCAGTCGGGCTGCCATGTGCCTTTTACTAAGGAGTGGCTTCCGTCTGGCCACTCTACCATACAGGCCTGATTGGTGGATTGCTGCAGAGATAGTTGTCCTTCTGGAAGGTTCTCCTCTCTTCACAGAGGAACTCTGGAGCTCTGACAGAGTGACCATCAGGTTCTTGGTCACCTCCCTGACTAAGGCCCTTCTCCCCAGATCACTCAGTTTAGATGGCCGGCCAGCTCTAGGAAGAGTCCTGGTGGTTCCGAACTTCTTCCACTTACGGATGATGGAGGCCACTGTGCTCATTGGGACCTTCAAAGCAGCAGAATTTTTTCTGCAACCTTCCCCAGATTTGTGCCTCGAGACAATCCTGTCTCGGAGGTCTACAGACAATTCCTTTGACTTCATGCTTGGTTTGTGCTCTGACATGCACTGTCAACTGTGGGACCTTATATAGACAGGTGTGTGCCTTTCCAAATCATGTCCAATCAACTGAATTTACCACAGGTGGACTCCAATTAAGCTGCAGAAACATCTCAAGGATGATCAGTGGAAACAGGATGCACCTGAGTTCAATTTTGAGCTTCATGGCAAAGGCTGTGAATACTTATGTACTTGTGATTTC
Source organism: Cephalopholis sonnerati (assembly GCA_019142605.1). NCBI lineage: Eukaryota > Metazoa > Chordata > Actinopteri > Perciformes > Serranidae > Cephalopholis > Cephalopholis sonnerati. The sequence continues at coordinate 26,569,579 of JAGQAX010000006.1, forward strand.
TTAGTTTTTTATTTTTAATGAATTTGCAAAAATCTCAAAAAAACTTTTTTCACGTTGTCATTATGGGGTGTTGTGTGTAGAATTTTGAGGAAAAAATGAATGTAATCCATTTTGGAATAAGGCTGTAACATAACAAAATGTGGAAAAAGTGAAGCACTGTGAATACTTTCCGGATGCACTGTACATAACAAGATACAATACAAGTAGCAAACATATAGTGAAAAACATGCAGCACAGTATTAGAAAAATATGGTAACAGGTAGTGTACGTAAATAGATATAAGCCAATGTAAGGTGTTGCAATGCAGGTAATACTTGTTATGTTGAGCTAAGAGACAGCAGTTTGTAAAGGAATCTGAAGGATCTCATCAGATGCTCCAGTACTATTTTCCTGATGGCAGCAGGGTGAAAAGTCTGTGTGAGGGGTGCGAGGAGTCTTTAATGATCTTGGAGGCCGTGTTTGTGCAGCGTTTTGTGTAAATGTCACGGATGGAGAGGAGAGAAAGATCCTAACTTTAATTCCCAAAACAATTTTGGGGAGTAATGAACAAGCATTTATATTCATTTTATCATCTGTTTAATTGAAATATGGGAGTAAAATATTGTTCTTAGTGTCCTAGTAATCGCTAAAAAAAATACATTGGAATAAAACCCTCCTTGAAGTTTCAATAAAATTAAGATATACTTTTTTTTTATCTTGACAGCAAGTTGACCAGTGGTGTATTATGGTCATTTATCTTAATGACTTTATATATGCTGCACATGGTTAAGGCTTGATTCTCATCTGTTTGATTTGTGTTATCATTTTTCAGGAGAGAGAATTTCGGCAGATTAGGCTCCTACCAGACATCCTAATCCTGCAGAAACGCTTGGTGAGAAAATTCCAGAACGCAACAGACCAGATAGTGGGCTCCATTGGAGAGTTCATTGAGAAGCAGACAGGTACAGCTGTGACATCGTTGAGCAGCGACTAGGCCTAAGACTTGTTTGTTATTAAAATATACTGACGAAAATCGAATGGACTGACACTTAACAAAAAGATGTCTGACATTTTACACACTCAGATTTTTCTTTGTCTCACTTCATTTATTGTAAAACAAACTAGGTAAATATCTTCAACATTTCTTCTTTCAGAAATAAGGGCATGGTATGAGAAACACATCGACATCTTCCTGAAAACGTGGAATCTGCTCAGAGTGTCTGTAACCAGCAGTAAGTAAAGCACCTCCTCTTTATCTCTTTAAAAGACAACAACTCAGTCTTGTTAAATTTGCTATATAGATAAAGTAGAGTTTAGTTTAAATTTACCTTCAATAATGCATTTGCAACCAAAGCAATGCAACTCTGAGACTGTGTCACATATCCTGTGAGTGCTTAAGCAGTGTTATGTTGTTTGCATTTATGAAGTAATCAGAGTACTTCTACTGTAACTCCAGTATTTGAGCTTTGATAGTCATTACTCACTTGAATTCCTCCAGTCAAGTGAACAGACGAGTTATTGAACATTCTCTGTCTTGACTCGGGCAGCGCATTGGTGCAGTGGTTGGCACTGTCACCTCACAGCAAGAGGGTTTCTGGTTCGAACACTTGTTTGTTCTCCCCATATTAGCATGGGTTGTCTCCAGGTACTCCTAGAGTCCAAATACATGCAAGTTACGTTTAATGGTGACTCTTGAAACAGCCCTCTCGCTCGCCCAATTTACCACAAACATGGGGCCATTTAGTACAGCGTTATAGGCTCCAGCCCCCTGTGACCCCTAACAGGATAAGCAGATATGGAAAATGAATGAGTGAATGCTGTGATTCTGCCCACACACCACAGACTGGATTCAAAGTGGTGTCTTTGGAAAAACAGTTGGTGGAAATTTAATTAAATATCGCATTATATAGATACACGTTGTTGTATTGGGAATAAGAAATCATTTCATTTCTTCTACCTTACAGGTGAGCTGAAGATCCCAGATGAATTTTGCAGCAACGATTTGGATCTGAACAGTGACCTGCAGTACCTCCTGCCCCGGCGTCAGGGTCCAGGCCTGTGCGCCACAGGGCTGGTCAGCTATCTGGTGGCTCTGCACAATGAGCTGGTGAATGCTGTGGATAAACACACTGGAGAGGACAGCAGGTACCAATCACACATGAAGCTACAAAACAAACAATAAAAAATAAATTCTTTATGGTCCAAGTCCCAAAAACTTTTTTTAGCAATGCTGCATTGTCATCATACCTTTAAGGATAGATTCACAGTCTTGTCTTTTTTTTTTACCGTGGCCGGAGGCATTATGTTGTCAGGTCATCCGTTCCATTATTGTGAACGCGCAAGAGGGCTTTGAGGAAATTTCTTTAAATTTAGTAAGTTGGTGACACTAATCTTGAAATTGATTGTATAGATCTTCTGTGCTGTTGGGCTGAAGATGTGTGTGAAGCATACACAGGTCATGTTTTGATACATTCAATAATTCTATTTGGTCTACCGTAAGGCATAACCTTATGTGATCCAAAACTTTTTTCTAAAATGGTTTACATTCCCAGATTGCATGTAGAAATGTTTCTGTTTCCGTCTGTTATTTCCAAAATAAATTATCAGTCAGTAGACCTATCCTGTACAACTTAGAAGGAATACAGTAAAACCTATGAATTAATTTATACTGAGTACTGTTTTCCAAAGTTTATCTGAGGTTAATGTGAGACTTTAGCAGTCTGACGGATCCTAGGCCTAACCTTGAGGAGGCCTTATGTAAATTTGGTCAAAGAACTACAGACTCAACACCAAAATGCACATGCAGACTTTTCAAACAACTTTAGTGAACAAGTTAAACATGCAAAAACACAGTAACGAATAAATGAATTTGGGGCATCACAAAGATAAATATATTATAAACAACTGATTTTAAATCATTTGCTGAAAACATGTTTTCTGTATTCTAAAGATCTATAACAACTTAAAAGTGTAGTAAGAGGCTCATAGTTTATTAGTTTGGAAAAATAAATGATATTACTGGAGTATAAGGTTCATATTTGGATTGTGATGTGTGCAGCAATTACAAGGTGAGTGTGGCGGAGCTAACGGAGCAGCATGTGATCCGCTATGAGCTGGAGAAGGACCTGCTTCCTCTGGTTTTATCCAACTGCCAGTACAGCTTGGAACGTGGCCATGAGACGATATCACAGTACGACCTGCCGAGGATCCAGCAGCAGATCCTCACCCGCTTCCTGCAGGGAAAACCCCTCATCACCCGCACAGTGAGTCCACACAGCCTGATTTAGTTAAAGCAAATGAGGAGAGCATTAATGGATACACACAAGCTTATCCATCTCTGTACAGTGTACTGTTGCCTGGTTGTGCACCATCTTGCTTACCAGTAGTTCAGCAACATTCCCGCCTTTTTGGAAACCAGGAAGTGAGACAGGGGTCCTCGTGATATAGTGAACTTTTTGTAGAAGTCTAATGGAGCTGACACAAATCTGGGACACATCTTTAAAGGACCAACATTTTCACGTAAAAATATATTTTAAAACAAAGATGATTATAGCAGTTCATATTTACACCAAAGTTATCAGTATGTTCTGTTAGTTTAAGATTTTTTTAATTGTTTGAAGTTGTGAATTCTTGTCTGGGACAAGGGTGTTTTCCAGCACAGGGCAAGTTTGGAAGTTAAAAAATGAGAGCAGATTAAAATATTTTATAAATCATATTTTTGTCATGCATATAAATCCTTTAAAAATTATGTTTCACTCCAAAAACAAAATTAGTGTGTAGATAAGTTATAATTTTAAGGTTTTTTTGGTAGGACAACAATTGTCCCAGTTCTCAAGATGGGTGATTGTATTATTTCCCTGCTTCACTAAACTCACTGTGTTTTATTTTAGGGGATTCCCACTCTGGTCAACACACAAGAAAGAGACTATGAAACCATTTTCAAAGCTGTCAAAGGAAAAGTACCTCAGGTAAATGACTGAATGCTGTACATTACTTTTGCACAGTGAGCAACATAATTATGATGTTTGACTACATATTAGATCTTACAAGATAAAATGTGTTTCATCTCACACCAACCCAGTTGAAAAGACAAATATGCATTTAAGGACGGATACTTATTCGGGCTGCAATTGAAGATTATTTTCATCAATAATTAATCTAGGTTATTTTATGTCTATAAAACATCAGAAAACACTGATATTGTCTCTCACATGTTACCAGAGCCGAGGGTTCTTTAAAGCTGCCGTTTCTTACTTTTATGAAATAACCTTTTTTGCTGAAATTGTCACTATGTTCTAAAAGAAGTACATGAGACAGACAGTCTGTGAAAAATATCATGTCTTTCCACCTCTTCCTACTGTTTCTAATCGCATTTGCCAGAATTGATTGCGGTGCAACGAAAACAACCAATCAGAGTGAAGGAGCCTCTAATGCAGCTGTCAATCAATCAACTGTCAAACTAGGCAGTGCTGATGAAATATGAATCAAGATTGTGTTACTGCCCATTCTGTTCCAGTTTCCTCAAAGTTTACAGACACATATTTTAGTGTACTGTTTGGCTGTAAAATTAGATAAATTGGGACCCGGCTGCCATGTTAGAGACAGTCAACCAACGCGCTAAGCACCACCCACTGGACAAACTTTCTCATTTCAGTCACGACCACTTTAGTCAAAGAAAACTTTATTTCCATTTCCAGTATCATATTATCATACTGTTCTGGGGCCTCTCTGCCTTTTCTCGGGCCTACGCAGAAAGCCTAAGGGAGAGAGAGCACACCTCTCTGCCCTTCCATGCGCCTACATGGCTAAGGCAGGGAGAACAGCAGCAAAGAGCCCCTGGTAACAGAACAGAGCAGCATCAATGACAAACAGAAATGACATTAATAAGTCAGACACAACATGGAAAGGAGGAGCTGGGGTGGAAGAAGGTTGCAAAGCGGTTTGCAGAGGAAGCAGCAACAGTAGGCAGGTCAGAGCAGTTTAAACAGGGGGCCATGAACAAGATTCGCCAATTGGTTGCATAGAAAGGAATCATGTGATCTATCAGCTGACTCTCTTCATCAGTCAGCTGCTCCATCAGTTGATTGGGCTGTTTGAGATCAGCTGATGTAGCTGTGAGGTGAGCTGAGCTAAAGATCGTGTCCTGCCTGAACTAACACTATGCTCAATTTAACAGCTAAACAATACACTAAAATAAGTTTCTGAAAACATTTGCAATGCAGTAACAGAATCTCGATTCATTTTTGATCAGCGCTTTGTCATAATCAAAAGTGTAAAAATCACTGAGTTTCACCTAAATGCTACGAACCTTTTTGTTACATTGGGGGTCAAGTTGAATGGCAGGTGTCCCATATCAAATGTAATTCACAATACTTAAACATTCAGTCAACTTTCACTCTGCAATTTGACATTTGTGATGTTTATATTAATATAGAAGTCACACATTTACAGGAGATTTCAGCTTCAAGCTTTACGCTTTGTTGTCCCCCTAGGCTGCTCTGTCCTCTCTGACCCGGAACGCCCTGTCCAGAGAGCTGGACTCCTACAGCGAGGTGTGTGAGGCACTCAAGATCGCAGAGCTGCTCCTGGGTTTCGTCTCGATGACTGGTGGTGATCCCATGATGTCGCTGGTCACTTACCTCCAGGACATCCTGAAGATGGCCGATCACATAGATCGTCACGTATTGCAGGTCGGTGCATATGCAGCCTCTGTCTGGAATCATCTCTAAGGTTTCCTATAACCTGCCTAAAAAGGGCAGAATGCATCCCTGGACACAGTCATGCAAAAGGCACCACCACCTTTTCTACATAGGATCAAGACACACAGACTTTATTGTTGTTTAGCCTCCGTGGTTTTGTGTGTCTTTGTGGACATTTAGTGTCTCTTTGCAGCTGTTTAGCACCTCTTAGTCATTTTATGTCCCTTGAAGTCGTTTCATGTTTCTTTGTGGTCATGTGTCTCTTCTTGGTCAGTACATGTCTTTTCAAGCAGCATTTTGCAGGTAAAGGCCAGATCCCAAAAATCTTAATTATATCCTCAACACTCCATAAACAAAAGAAAATAAAGTGTAGATAGAAATTTCTTTTCTAAATCCCTGTTGTGTGCTGTGTCTGCTGTGTTGTCTCTTCAGGCTCTGGGCAGATGTCACCTCAGACACTGTGTTTCTCTGTGGCAACTCCTCTCCTCCCTCAAATCTGAAAACATGCTGCGTCTCAGGAGGGTAAGTTTTGCTTATGCAGGATTTTTGGGGACTGGTTAAATGTAGGTGGCATGGTGGTGCAATGTGTAGCATTGGCATTAGCATCACTGCTTACACTACTCTTACGTCAGTCATTTCAAAATATTTTGTCATGTTTCTGTAAAAAGGAGCCCTTTTCGGGATATCCAGCTGAGTACCTGAAGCCGCTGACAGAGGAAGACAAGATTGAGCTGAGAGGCTTCGTGGGCAGGGGAAACGTGGACCAATGGCTGCTTGAGATGCACGAGTTCCTCCTGTTGAGTCTGGGCCGCCTGCGGGCCACCGACAACTACAACCCATCCTGGGGGTAAACATCTTAAAACAAAATCAGTTCTAATTAATGCAATTATTCCCACCATCTATGAAAAGAGATGTGTATTAACTCCCTAAACCTGACTGACTCCACCCAAATCCACAAGAGAGATTAAACCTAGAATTTTCTCAGCTGCAGTTTTGAATTGCTGCTCTCTTCTATGTGTGTAATCCCTTGTATTGTACTTACCAGTAGGTTGAAAAACAACTATTAAAGATGAGGGATCAATAACAAAAATCTCCTATCATGGTAAAAGCTGTAAAACAGTATATGTACTGTAGGCAAACATGGTCCTTACTGAAAAAGTAACATGTTCAATAATTAATTTCTCTCTTGTCAGTGTGAAAGAGTCAGTGGGTGCCTACATGGACCGCAAAGAAGTTGAGGTGCCTCGTTATGTGGAGGAGACGTTTCCTAAAAATCTGCAGCTGTCCCAGATTGTCGAGACCTGGAAATACACAGTCGCAGTCAGACACGACTGGATGATGGAGGGGTGAACCGGAGGAGTTTGGAGATTTGAGATTAGATTTGAGTTTTTCAGTTTAACTTTTGAACAACCAAAGACGTTACATTTTATTTTGTCTTTTACATGTTTCTGTTTTTATTTTTTCTGTGATTATTATGTATGAAAAATATAACTTTAAGGCTCTTTTAAAAGGAATGAAGCAGCCAGCTGTTTGTTTACTGCCTTTTGTCAATATATTACAAATAATTTTAAGAATTACTGTGTGAGCCTCACTCAAACAAAAAAATCTACTCAGGAAATGTATGACTTCGATCAGTATATATTGTGTAACTGTTTTATATTATCTGTTCCAGGATTACAGTTTTTTGCTTAAATATATTTTGCTGTTGACCACCACAATCTGATAATAAGGGTAATGAATCCGCACGGTGGTACTAGAAACAAGCACAGAAAAAATATGATACTTCACATTTTACATTTTATTTTTATAGTTTTTTCTCTTTTATCTTTATCTCTCACATGTTTAAGTAAAAATAGCTTACAGTATGTTTTGATTGGAGAGTATATGTTTGATGTCTTTGATATATCTGATTTATGTTTGTTCGGTGTGGTCATGTTAAAGGGTTACAGGCTCTAGAAAATGGTCGTAGGGTGTGACATCACCCATGAGTGACTACAGGGATGTTTGAAAGCCTGGACATGGGCGTGTGTCCTAGTTTCAGAAAATCTAAATCAGGAAATTGGGAGCAAAACTTTTTAAGTCTCATATTAAACAATTTTAATGTCAAATAATAAATAATGTGTGTTATAAGATTCCAGATACAAAATCTTCATATCTCTATCTTCTCTATCTCTATGAGTGATTCTTAAGTTTGGAAATTAATCAATGAATCATTTTATATATACATGTGCAGCCTGAGACATCAACAGTTGGACTGTTTTTAGTGTAAACTGATTTTCACTCAGAGAGGAAAAAGAACAGTCAGGTGCTGTCCTGTGAAATTCTTTTATCATATTTTATTATATTTTTTATCTTATATTATTGTTGGGTATTTTTATTCAGTTTTATTTTTATCATCTGACTTTATTTGCCTGATTGTCCTGAATTATTTTAATCTTGGTTCAACCCTCTTGTGACTTGTTTTTAAAAGTGCTAAATAAATAAAGTTTATGATTATCATGTGAAATCTTTTAAGTGAATATTGAACTGGTGAGACTGAAACTTTGCTAAAAAATGGGACATTGCATTTGGATTTTAACTTTTATTCTCATTATACAGCATATGGTCCACATGCACCTTTTCACTCATTTCAGTTCTACCTTTTAAAGTATTTAAAATCCTATCTGTAGCTACAGTAATTCTGGATATAAATCAAGAATTATATCTATATAAATTTAAAAAGACACACCTACTTTAAGGAAGGGAATACTGTAATTTGATTCAAGGCTGTTTAAAGGAATACTTCACTTACAAAATGACTGATTATAGATCATTTATTCAAGCTGTGTGACCTTGAATTTTGGGGAAAAAAACTTTATTTTCCTTGCATGCTGGCATTGAAAGAGAAATCCATAAACAGCAAACACTGTCAATTAATTAACTGCTAAGCCCCGCCCTTTTGTGATGGTCCGACAAGCTGTCGCAGTGAGCATGGAGCCCACACTGTGACTAACTGCACTCCCTGAAGAAACATTATCATATTTTTGGACAAATGAAACAGTGATTCCAGAGAGAAGCAGACAGAGGGGTCTACAGTCTGTGTTTGAAGGATATATCCAGGATGTCAAACTGACTCAGCAGCAACAACAGGTTAAAAAGACAAAGATAGTTAGAAGCTAAAGCCCAACTACAGGCTACAGATCACAGTGTAAAAGTGAACCACCACATCACTGCTGATAGACACAGAAGACAATGAATATAAAGGGAAACTTTGCTGATATTGAACCAGCTGTGTGTCATCACAGTGTGTGCAGATGAATGGTGCTACTGCCAGCAGCTGGACCTCTGCAGGGATGTTACGACCCCTTAGCTCGTGGTGGAAAAGGGAACGAACATAAACCAGATGTAATTGGTAAAATAAAGTTATTTATTAAAACAAAGGCTGATTAATTGACAAGTGATTCAAAAGAGAACAAAGATTCCTAGAGGAGACAGGGCCGATGGGTGCTGCTCAACACAAAGAAATAAATATAACAAAAAGAGGACTCACTAAAATGGAGCTAACCGCTATATGAACGGGTCTGATAAACACAAATACAACCAAACTCTATACACTATATGCTTAAAACATAACTACAAAGGAGTCAGCACCCCTGTGCCTAGTGTACTCTAATACAGAGCTTAATCTACCATGCGTGCAAAAACGGAATCAGTATTTGAAGCTCTTCCTAACCCCGCTCCTCTTAACACAACTACGGTGCCTCATATCAAAAGAGTCTACACAGATACAAGCTAAAGAGGCACATTCTACCAGCTGAGCGTCTAAGTGACAGCTAACCCGACTGGCACGCTCGGCGAGCTTTTATGACGTCGCCAGCATCCCTGCGATTGGTGGACGGATGATGGAGTAGGCCACGCCTCCCCTCCACAGGAGCCAACCACGAGATGGAGACGACACACTGCAATTAACATAAAGAAAACTACACGGGGAAAATGGTTAGACACGGGGGGAAAACGGCAGTGGCCGTAACACCCCTCCCCCTAAGACACAAAACAACAGTTATTGTCATCAAATAACTACAGCATTACTCACCACAACCTGGACAAGGCATCCGCCATCACATTGTCTGACCCCTTTTTATGACGGATTTCGAGGTTGTAATCCTGCACAATCAATGCCCACCGCATGAGTCTCTGGTTATGGTTATACATGCGGGACAGAAAAACGAGGGGGTTATGATCAGTCAGGATTACGACCGGCGAAGAACTGGAACCCACGTACACCTCAAAATGCTGGAGTGCTAACAACAAAGCAAGGGTCTCTTTTTCAATGGTGGAATAGTGAAGTTGGTGCTTGTGAAACTTACGGGAAAAGTAACAAACCGGATGGTCCACTCCATCACTATCTTCCTGTAAGAGTACGGCACCTGCACCCACAGCACTGGCGTCCACCTCCATTTTAAATGGCTTGGAGGGATCCGGAGCAGCGAGTACAGGGGCGTGGCTAAGGAGAGACTTCACACTTTCCAAGGCATGTTGGCATTCAGGTGTCCATAGAAAGTCTACTTTTGGGCTGAGCAGGTTTGTCAGCGGATGGACAACAGTGGAAAAGTTTCGGCAGAAACCCCTGTAGTAACCTGCCATGCCCAGGAACCTGCGGAGAGCTCGCCTAGTATGCGGGATCGGACACTCTACTATTGCGGATATCTTCGCCTCGACTGGACGCACTTGGCCTTGGCCTACCTGTCTCCCTAAATAGGTGACAGTGGCCTTGCCGAAGTCACATTTCGCCAGGTTCAACGTCAACGATGCCTCAGCGAGACGGGTGAACACCTGCTCTAGGATCTGAACATGCTCCTCCCATGTGGTGGTGTACACAATCAGATCATCTAAGTACGCATTACAGTTTGACAAGCCAGCTAGAACGGTGTTCACCAGTCGCTGAAACGTGGCTGGAGCGTTGCACATGCCGAAAGCCATGACAGTGTACTGTAAGAAGTAGTCTGGGGTCACAAACGCAGAAATTTGGGAGGCGCGGTCTGTTAATGGCACTTGCCAATAACCTTTGAGCAGGTCTAATTTGCTCACAAATTTGGCAGGTCCCAAATTATCAACACAGTCCTCCATTCGCGGGAGAGGGTATGAATCAGGGACTGTGGCGGCATTTACCTTGCGAAAGTCAGTAATGAACCGGGGTGACCCGTCAGATTTACCTTCTAACAGACACGGGGAACTCCATGGGCTGGAGCTGGGCGTGGCTAACCCGTTTTGCAGAAGGTACTCGGCCTCAGTTTTCATCAGTGCACGCTTATTGGGATTAACACGATAAGGATGTTGCTTAATCGGTTTCGCACCTTTAACATCAATATCATGTTTGATGACGTGTGTACGGCTCGGGACATCACCAAAGAGGCACGGGAAACGACTTATCAAATCTGTCACATCGCGCTGCTGCTCGTCTGACAAATGGACTAAATGAGACGGCAACACTTTCAACATTTGGGAATTTGGTAACCGAGCGCTTTGATGGGCTGAATGACGCATCACCAGGCCATCATTTTCATCGCAGATGTCTGACGTTTCTGCCACGATCAGCGCGGAGCTGCCAGATACGTCAGACAACGGGGGAGTGTCAACTTCACGGGGACCAGATTCAGGCACACTTTTGGAGTGATACAACTTTAACATATTGATATGGCACACACGAGTTTGTCGTCTTCTGTCAGGAGTGCCAATGACGTAATCAGTATCACTCAAACGATCACGAACTTCATACGGACCGGAAAACTTAGCAGAGAGCGACGAGCCGGGGATAGGCAGTAATGCCAAAACTTTGTCACCCCGCTCGAAGCATCGGGCAACAGCGGCGCGGTCGAATTGATGTTTCATCACCATCTGAGAGGAAGCCAGGGACTCTTTTGCCAGAGCATTAGCACGATGCAGACGCTCGCGGAAAGCACTTACGTAATCTAACACGTTCTTTCCAGGAGAGATTTCGGACGACAACAATTCATCTCTCAAGGATTTAAGCGGTCCGCGAGGAGTGTGGCCGAATACGAGCTCAGCGGGACTAAATCCTAAGGATTCTTGGACAGCTTCACGAGCGGCAAACAACACAAACGGGATCCCTTCATCCCAACTTTTCCCGGTTTCCAGACAATATTTTCGGAGCATGGCTTTTAATGTCTGATGCCACCGCTCTAGCGCGCCCTGGGATTCGGGGTGGTACGCGCTAGAGACGGCATGTTTTACTTTCAACGTCTCCAGGACTTGTTTGAAAAGTCTCGACTGGAAATTGGTGCCCTGATCAGTTTGAATTACTCGCGGGAGGCCGAATGTGGAGAAAAACTTTGTTAAAGCTTGGACCACAGATTTGGATGTAATTTTCCGCAAAGGAACGGCTTCGGGGAAACGAGTGGCAGCGCACATGATGGTGAGGAGGAACTGATTCCCATTTTTTGTGCGAGGCAGGGGGCCAACACAGTCCACTATTACTTTTTCAAATGGTTCGCCTATTGCAGGTATAGGATGCAGTGGAGCTGGCGGAATGGATTGATTTGGTTTCCCCGCAATTTGGCAAGTATGACAGCAGCGACAGTACTTTGACACATCAGTTTTCAAACCGGGCCAAAAGAAATGCTTGAGAATGCACTGATATGTTTTTGTCACACCTAGGTGTCCCGACCACTGACTTTCGTGCGCTACAGACAATATGTGCGGGCGAAACACAGTGGGGATCACTATCTGGTAAACGGAGTTCAAATCAGAATTATCGGTAGCAGGGGACCATTTACGCACCAAGACCTCTTTATCAAATAAGTAAGCCACCTTTTCGTCACTTGCTTTGTCAGCACTTACCACACTGGCGAGACACTTTTTCAGTGTAGGGTCAGCTCTTTGAGCGGCGCACAGACGTTCACGGGTTACTGGGAGCGTAATGCCATCAGAGGATGACATGTCTGGGCTGGCGGTGAGCACCGGCTCGGCGCTAACGTCGCGGGAAGACACCACATCAGTCTCCAACTCCTTCTCGGCTTTAGCTTTATCTGAAAAAGCTGACATAAGTACACTGTCAGACAAAGAGACATCGTCATCGTCATTTTTAATTTTGAGTGCTTGTGCGCGAGTGACTGCGCAAACAGGATACAAATCTGAGGGTGCATGTGTGTCATTACCAGTCTCGATGCGCTGTGGGGAATCACACACTTCCAGCGCAGGCGTTACTTTACCACCGGCTATGTCGTTACCCATTAACAGAGCAATCCCTTCAATTGGCAACGCAGGGCAAACAGCAATAGAAAAAAAATCCAGTAACCAACTTTGATTGCACATGGATGCGGTGTACGGGCCTGGGAATGTAACCCATCTCAATGCCACGTAACACAGCCCCATAGCCACAGGCAGATTGCTCGGTAAATGGTAAGGCAGAGGCCAGGATCACTGATTGTGAGCCACCGGTGTCTCTCAAAATACGCACCGGGCGCTGCTCAGCTGACTTACCTGTTAGCGACACTAAACCATCAAATACAAAGGGCTTGAAACAAGCATCAATGTTTTCATCGCTACCAAACGTATCGTTTACGCGCGGCTCTGCTTTAATTAACCCGATACCTTTTGGCTGCGGTGCGCTTGAAGATGGTGCCTGCTGCTCTTTGCGCTTAAGACTTCGGCAATTTGCAACAATGTGTCCAGGTTTGTGGCAGTAATAACATTCCCTATCAGTTTTTATGTTATCCTGTGCTTTAGGCTGACTAGTCTGAGCAGCCGGAGTACTTCGGGGCCTTTCAACAGGGACTGACGGGAAAGCAGTCCTGTGAGTCAGCACATACTCGTCGGCTAACACAGCAGCAGCAGAAAGTGACTTCACTTTTTGTTCATTTAAGTAGATCACAATACGGTCAGGCAAACATTTTTTGAACTCTTCTAACAATAACAGCTCTCTCAAAGAGTCAAAATCATCAGCCTTGCAACTCATGCTCCATTTATCAAAGAGAGTTCCCTTTTCCCTCGCGAACTCAACGTAAGTCTGACTCGGGGCTTTTCTGTGATTTCTGAATTTTTGTCTATAGGCTTCAGGAACCAATTCATATGCACGCAAAATGGCAGCTTTAACCAGATCGTAATCAAGACTGTCTTCTAAAGGGAGCGCTGCAATTGCTTCTTGGGCTTTCCCATGAACTTTGCACTGCAGCAACAGGGACCAAACGTCCACTGGCCACTGCAGGGCAGAAGCAATGCGCTCAAATGCACTAAAATAGGAATCCACTTCAGATTCGCGAAATGTGGGTACTAGAGCAATGTGCTTACTAACATCAAAAGCAGCTCTTGGTAAACTGGTGGAATCAAAAAACATACCTGAGGCGTCTGTGGATGCAGGCGGTGCATGAGTCTCCTTCTTAGCCTGCAGCTCTAGCTGGCGCAGCCGTATTGAGGTTTCAGCCTCGATTTCCAGCTTTCTTATTTCTAGCTGGTACTGCAGCTGTGCCTGTCTGTTTTTAACCTTTTCCTCAGATTCCATCTGGAGACGAGCGAGGCGCACTTTGAGCCTCGCATCACCTCTTGGATCTGAACCGGTTGGGGAGAGAGGCTCAAACCGTGGCAAGGTAACAGGCGTTCTAGGACGCCGGTCTGCCCCGCCTCCATCTCCCACAGCTGCTAGTGCTGCGTCAGGCACGCTCTCCAGCTTGTGGTCACCCTGCTCTTTGCTCAGAGTGTCATCCTCAAACACAGCTGACTCAGGTTGCACCGGGGCCTCAATCAGTTCCATTTCCACCAACCTACCAACAACTAGGGCTTTAAGTACCTTTTTTAACGCTTGCCTTGAATAAGCGATGCTGAAGTGATCTGCTATTTTAGCCAAATCATCTTTACGACAGGTGTCAATCTGATCAAGAGAAGGTGCTGCCAGAAACGAATCTAGGTCAAACATAATTGATTCAATCAACTCACCTGCCTCATTTTTGTTTGTGTTTTCTTTTTTTTTTTTTTCCACGCGGAGCAATTAACCAAATTTAGCAACAATAAACAACTTTAATCCAGGATCCTTTAATAAAATTTGGATATCCCGGACGAGCCCCCATTTATGTTACGACCCCTTAGCTCGTGGTGGAAAAGGGAACGAACATAAACCAGATGTAATTGGTAAAATAAAGTTATTTATTAAAACAAAGGCTGATTAATTGACAAGTGATTCAAAAGAGAACAAAGATTCCTAGAGGAGACAGGGCCGATGGGTGCTGCTCAACACAAAGAAATAAATATAACAAAAAGAGGACTCACTAAAATGGAGCTAACCGCTATATGAACGGGTCTGATAAACACAAATACAACCAAACTCTATACACTATATGCTTAAAACATAACTACAAAGGAGTCAGCACCCCTGTGCCTAGTGTACTCTAATACAGAGCTTAATCTACCATGCGTGCAAAAACGGAATCAGTATTTGAAGCTCTTCCTAACCCCGCTCCTCTTAACACAACTACGGTGCCTCATATCAAAAGAGTCTACACAGATACAAGCTAAAGAGGCACATTCTACCAGCTGAGCGTCTAAGTGACAGCTAACCCGACTGGCACGCTCGGCGAGCTTTTATGACGTCGCCAGCATCCCTGCGATTGGTGGACGGATGATGGAGTAGGCCACGCCTCCCCTCCACAGGAGCCAACCACGAGATGGAGACGACACACTGCAATTAACATAAAGAAAACTACACGGGGAAAATGGTTAGACACGGGGGGAAAACGGCAGTGGCCGTAACAAGGGATCAAACAACATTCATCTGCACACAATGTGATGCCACACAGCTGGTTGAATATCAGCAGTTTCCCTGCTTCCCTTCACTGGTTCCTGTACAGCAGGGTTGGTCTTTGTTTCACTGTTATAGTCATTAAAAAGCAAAAGCAGCATGTGTATACATTCAGTAGGCTATATCTTCAGTAGCTAGCTAGCTAACCCTACACTTTCCAGGGTCTGATTTGGGTTTTGGAACAGGGAAGAAACGTATATCTTTTTCCAACCTCTCCAGGTAACGAGTATCATTAATACACGACGTGCTCCAGGCACAACATTTAGCTCCAAATCCACAAACCCAGCCTGATAATGAAGGAAATCTGAAACAACTGCATTAGAGTCAATGGAGCACAGCTGTGTTGTTGTCGGACCCTGGTCTGAGCCGGCCAGATGCTACGTTATAATTGGCCAGGCTGCATCCGGGGGCGGGAATTAGCGAAGGTCAATTGAAGTAATTGGGGATCATGTTTAACAACAACAAAACTACCTCAAGTTGCCTTCAGCCCTATTTGAAAGGGACTAAAACAAGTTTCACTTTTAGTCTCTTTGATATATGAATGGTCATTTAGTGGGTGAAGCATTCCTCTAGCAGAACAAATAGCCAGCGACTGTAGCTAATTCATAACGCAAATGTTCTGTTTTAAATAAATACAACTGCTTTAACAAAAGTCTTTTTATTCTCATGTTCTCATGTAAATAATTTACAACATCGTCTTTTGTTACAAAAATAAAATGAAAACCAACCAAGATGACACATATTGGACGTATCCATTTCAGACTTAAGAATATGAGAATCTTTTTTTTTTCTTTCTGGAAATCTCACTGATCATGATGTGTCATCTTATAAATGCTTCAACATAAGTGTTAATTTTCGGGGACTGAATTTTCGCCCACCCGGCTGCCAGTCTACTTGTCCACCTGCCGTCATCTGACCATACGGCGGTGCAGCAGACAGACCACAAAACGTCATAAACAACACAAAAACAAAGAGCATTATAAAAATGTTCATGCAACAGAAGTTGGGGCTGAGGAGGTTCTCCACCATGAAAACTACACCTGAAGAGACAAAAAACGTAAAATAAAAACCTCAATCCAGTGTACCAACTGATGGAAAACATTTTTTGGATAATATAATGTGGTTTATGATGCAAAATGTTATTGCAAAGTTGTAATGATAAATATTGTTAATCTAGAAAAGGAGTCTGTCAGAAGTGACTGATACTCTGGTGTATGGTCATACTAAAAAATGTTAATACCGACTTACAGATGCTAAAAAAAACAAAACAAAACAAAACAAAATTCAGTGCAAAAGCACAGCTTCTCCTAATGTCTCCCAGTGTGATTTCTGCAATGGTCAGTTCTGATGAACATCACAGCAGAGGGAAACACCAGAGAGTTCATTTTATCTTCGTGTACTGAAGGAGAAATCGCTCTGAATAACAGGATGTGTTGTTGAAGGTGTGATGTTGTCCGTCAGTGCTGGTTCTTCATTCCCTGTGGTTTGCCTGGTTTCTTATCCTGCTGCTGCATCTGCTGCTGCTGACCGCGACCAGGACCCGACATTCCTCTGCCACGACCGCCAAACAGACCTACAGAGAGACATAAGAGAGAGCAAGAGAAAGATATGAGAAACGTTTTATTTTTTGTTAGCTGTGATAACTGCTGTTCAGAGAGATTTATATTTGCAATGTGTTCTCAGTTACAGCTTGACAGATTTGTTATTAAGAAAGTCATCTAATGCAAGACAGCTTCACCTTGAGTAAATAATGGGGATGAGCCAGTACACCATAATCTG
The DNA here is from genome assembly GCA_019142605.1 of Cephalopholis sonnerati. NCBI lineage: Eukaryota > Metazoa > Chordata > Actinopteri > Perciformes > Serranidae > Cephalopholis > Cephalopholis sonnerati. The sequence goes on from JAGQAX010000006.1 coordinate 26,586,823, forward strand.
TATCTGTTTAACCAACTAAATTATCTGTATCTGTACTCTGAGTGGGCGGAGTTTAAACTGAAAGTGGGGAGTGGCTTAAACTAGGCATGATTGGGATATACTTGTTGATTTTTTAATCTTGAAATTGGTATGGTTGATCAGCAGTTGCTATATTTACTATCTATTAGAAAACCATTTAAAGAACAGCCTTGAATTGAGCTTCAGATCTGTTTAGAAAACTATTTAACTACCTAAAGAGAGTACAAAGTACACAAGAGTACAGATATTGACACATTTTAATTGTGTGATACCTGAACGCATATAAAGTACATTATCTGCACCAGATATTTGTTTCATCTGAGTAATTGGCTCAACCCTAGTAATCTCAATGCTCATGTGAAAACAGGAGCTGAAATAGTGTCACTCAAAAACTCTTGAGCACTCTTACAAATGTTAAGGCAAAATGAATAGCTGAGGAATCTGAAAACAACCCAAAACTGACCTGCCAATATTCAGATTGTTACGGTACAATAAATGCCCCTGCAGTGGTCTGTCTGATCAGCAGAGAGTGTGTCCACTCACCTCTACCGGCTCCTCCTCTTCCTTTGCCCTGCTGTTTGTTCTGCTGGGCGCCTCCACGTCCTCGGCCCTTCGACACGACCTCCTCCTTCACCATGTCGATGATCTCATCAGGGATTCGCAGATACTTGATGGTGCTTCCTCTGATATAGCACTCAGGCATCCTCCAGAACTTATCTCCATCCTGTTAGAGTGGAGTGGAGGTGTCATTGCATCCTAGTCATGTTTTGACAACAAATTTGTGTTTTGTAAAAAAGGTGGGACTGACAAGCTTCATTCTACACGTTTTCGGTCTGTAGACCACGATCTTTATGCTAGGTTGTGTTGTTTTCTGGTGTACTGTTTTGTACTGTCATTGACATTTCTATTGTCTGTTTTTCTTTCTCATGTCCCAAATTGTTTGTGTAATTATTTACAGGACTAACACAAAAAGAAGAACAAATCTTAAATGTGTGTACTCTGGACAGCGTGTTAAAAGCGCATGTGGTTATTGGCTATAAACACTTTTCTTCTCACTTTCTTTGCCATTACATTTTCAGAGATGCACCTACATATCTACAGCGGACTCTGAAGACACTGACACCTACAGCTAAAGCTACATGTAAACACTGGACACAGAGAGGTCTACTTGTCCCTCCTTACAGAAAGAAGAACTGTCTACAGTTTAAGTGACAGCAAAGATGTGAGACCCAAGCTCAGCTTTACCCTCGAGGTGCAGATGACTTCTCTGAGGTTGATATTCATCCAGTTGTCACAGCTGACCAGGTGACCGTTGTACGTCTCTCCATTCTTCAGCTCCACCAGCTGACAAGAGAAAGACACAAAAAAACAGCCAGCTGCTTTAGAGTCTTGCCAACACAATACAGGGTGTATGACAGACGCTAGAGCACAAGTTTTCTTGTGGTACAACCCAAAAAACAGACACAGAAAATTGTAAACTGGATCGACACCAAGGTACAACAACACCAAAAACAAACAAACTGTACTTCAGTCAATTAAATTTGGAAGATCATTAGGCTGCCTGGATTAGAGGTCATTTATCAAGTTATATAACACAAATTTAACCTGATAATGACACAGCCAGAGCTGAAGCAGCAACAGCAGCGCACAGACACATAAGACACTTGCTGTATTTTTTAACTGCTTCCAGTTTGTATGGAATTTTTCAAAGATCACTTTATAATCTGATACACTGATATACACCCTACTTTTGGTGTAAATGATGTATACATAATCGACATTAAAATATATGCAGTTGCCACAGTGATAACAAAAGTTACATGACAGCAGAAAGAGCTCAGTGTGTCCTCACCATAGGATGGTTCTGGGCAGTCTTCAGCAGAGACAGTGGAAGCTGCAAAATGGCAGAAAACAAACAGGTCACACGTAGGAATCCACCTGCCATCAACACTGTTTAACTACCTAAGTAAACTTAACTATCAGGACTACAAATATTCACCTTCATAACAGAGACAAACGTAGCTAACGTCACTTTAAGTTGTCTGATACATTGAAGAACAAGTAATTCACCCAGCAGTGTGTCTATCAAATGTTGGGGGGGCAGTTGTTTGCAGCTTCTAGTGGCATGTATTTCTATGTGAAACCTATGTGTTCATAGCGTCACCTCACTATCCTAACTTGCCGCTTTGCAAGGCAACAACAAACTACAAAAGTTTAACGTTAAATAAGCTCATATCACCAATTCAGCATGACACGGAGGTTTCTTGTAGCTGCCTGTTGAATCGACAGGCATTTTAAAACAGACGCTTTGTGTCAATTATGTTTAATTTAGCTACAGTGGCTACACTAGCTTAACTTGGCTAGCATAACGAGCATCATTGTGACCCGGCGCTACAGTGCTGCTAACACAGTTAGCGTTAGCTTAGAAGCATGGGTGCTAATTAAAAATAAAACACTTAACCTGAATGCCACAATAAAACGCTTACCATTGTGATAGTATCTCTTTAGATTTAAGTTTCACTTGCTGTTTTGGACCTTCAGTAACACGATTTTCCAAGCTGCTCTTCTTCTTCTTCTGATAATGCGTTTCCGGTGCTGCGGTGCGTAATAATGGCTTTGTGAGATGCTGCCCTCTGCAGTCAGGAACAGGCACTGCCAGACATTTCCATATAATATATTCAGGTCGACAGGAGCCACAGGTGTATGAGAACAAGTTAGTGACACTTTCCCTTAGAAGTATTATAATAATATTTTATGGTTATCATAATAACGATGTCAAAGCTATAGTTAATTAGTAGTTAGGAGTCTTCTTACTGTGTAACTGTGTACTTGTAGGACAAGGCTGTTAAACAGAGTAAAGGCTCTGTGAACACAGCATGTGTTCAGGTCTTCCTACAGAGGGTAAGGCAGGTGCTAAGAAAACAACTCAGAGGTAGAAATAAGACCCATGCCATCAAAATGTATGCCCAACTAGTCATCAGATACCCTGCTGGAATACTGAGCTGACCACAAGAGGAAATGGATGCAGCTGATGTCAAGTCACGAAAACTTCTCACCATGCTTGGAGGGTTTCACCCAAAGTCCAGCACCCTGAGACTTTATGAGCAGCAAAAAGAGGGAGGGCAAGGATTAGTGAGTGTCTGAGCCACGATTCAGGATGAAACAAAGAGAATCAAATAATACATCAGGAAGATGCCCCGTGCCCTGGGTGACCTGCTCAGAGAGTGCCTCAGGCAGCAGAAGACAGAGGGTGATGAGGATGAAGAGGAAATGAGAAAGACCAAACCCCTTCATGGGATAAACCATCAGCAGATAGAGGAAGTGTCTGACATCAGGAAATCCTGTGGCTATAAAAGGCTGACCTGATGGGCAGCACAGAGGCCTTGGTCATGGCAGCACAAGAACAGGCCCTGAGCACCAGATCCATAGAGGCAGGGGTCTGCCATAGCAGACAGGACCCCCAGTGCAGGCTATGCTGTCAGCACATTGTAGCAGGATGTAAGATGCAAGTTGGGACAGCTTACACCAAGAGGCACAACCAAGTGGCAGGGATAGTGTACAGGGACATCTGTGCCGAGTACGGACTAGAAATCCCCAAGTCCCCCACCGAAAGTGATTGAGAACAACAGGGCTAAGATCCTGTGGGACTTCAGCTTCCAGACTGACAAGCAGCTGCTAGCTAACCAACCTAACCTGAGGTCTCTGTCCAGAGGAGTGCAGTCCTGGGAACAGCTAAAATACTGTGTAGAACTCTCAAACTCCCATAAATGTTTGAGGAATTCTATATATATATGAAGCGTTAAAAAACTATGGTAAATATAAAAAAAAAAACAGGAGTATATTATCAAGATTAATTTCAGCATTCAGACCAAAGATGTAATTTAATCTGAAATCAAAGCATCTGTGCTGAACAGTTACCATGATCAGAGGGTGGAACGCAAGTGAGGAAGTGAGTATCTCTTGGTACAGGAACATGTATCAATATATACATGTTTATATACATGTTTATGTATATACATATTTATGTATGTATGTATATATATATATATATATATATATACACACACACACACACACACACATATATATATATATATTTTTTTATATGTACCACCATATATGCGAAAGAAAAAAAATACACCACTTAAAATCAAGACTGTGTGAAAGCTTTCTGTTGTTGTCTCTCAGTAATTTTCTCATAGGCCTACGATAATAATAATTTATAATCTAACTAATTTATCATACATCATTATCAATTATTACTTTTTAAAATAATTTTAAGTATTTTATTTTTGTTATGTCCATGTGTCATTCGGTACACAGCTCGTTAGATGTAGTTATTTGTTGATTATTTTATTATTATGTATTGCACACTCTATTATTTGTTTATTACGTCACTTTTGAGCCCCCGTTTGGTCTGACGTCATCACGTCACGTCTCACGCATCGTGCAGCGAGGCGGACAGGTTTCATTTGTGTCTGGGAGACGGAGCCGTCAGCTGTGGAGGGTACTGACTGTCTCTCTCCGGTCCTGGTTTGAAATAAAGACCGAAAAAGGGCAACGGATCCTCAGTAACAGGACGGGAGATGGATAACAGTAAACGGACTGTGGTCGTTACAGGTTTGTCTTCGTCTTACAGCCATTGTTGTCGTCTCTGTGGTCAGACTGAACATCACGGTGAAGTGGGGAAAAGTTGTGGAGATGACAGCTGCTAACGTTAATGGCGTCAGGCTGTTACTGTTTCACTCCGCGGCAGTTACTGACAGTTTGAGGTCAGGTTTTGCTTACAGCTGTATTAATAACAACGTATCAGCGGTGTTCGGCTATTTTGGAGGCAGTATATATAATTAGTGCTACTGACAAGCTAGGTGAAATTATCTATTTGTCGTTGTTATTTCCTGTCGTACTAAAAAGGCCACATCAATGAATACAAGGTAACGTTAAACATGTAGGCTAAAGCTAAGCATGACTAGATATCTAACATCATTCAGTAGGAATTTAATGTTGGTTAAATCTCTAAAGAGCACGCAATGATAAAAATGTGGCCGCAATACATAGATAGAATCATACAATCAAAGTTAACTCAAACATTATTTATGGTCATTATTATTATTGTTGTTATTATTATCATGATATTAAAGCTATAATGTAGTTATTAACTCTCAGTTTAATACATGTTCCAGGAGTAATAAACTACAGACAGAGAAACCATAAATGAGTAATCTGTGGCTCAAATTATTGTTGATATTACCCATGTATTACCTTAACTTTTGTAGGACTCATATGGAGTATTTTAGGGAGGGTTTTTGTAGTGACAGTGAAAACATTTCCAGCTTTTCTAACAAAGGAGGAGTGCCTGACTGCTTCTTCTTCATGGCTTTCTATTGTGAGTTTCACAACAGTTGGACCTGCTCCCAGCATCAGGCCTCTGTCCAGACATTGTGTCATTATAAAGCTGGTGGTTAAAAGTAAATAATATTATTACAAATAACCAACCAATGATTGAGCTCCAGTATTGATATCCTACTGTACTGGTTTCTGTATGAAAGAACATCCATTTTTATTAAAACTAGTCACTTTGCTTTGCACTGCAAAGTCTGGCATACAACTGTTATTTTAAGCTGCGTCCCATCTGTCATAGAAGCTGCTCTGCATGTTTCATTTTAGGAAACACAGTTTGCATAACGAGTTATTGAAGAAGAAATCCCAAGCAATGATTGCAGTGATATGAATATAACAGTGAATATTAATGTATTATTAATGGTTATTTTCCTAAAATAATGGTTGCAAGTTTACTTCCAGCCACTTAAATCTAATATTTATAAGAGCACAAACTACAGTCTGAGTCTGTAGAGAAAAACAGAAGCAGTGACTTTTCAGACACAAAGGGGTGCAGAAGCTCGCAGTCCCAGCTGATACAAGACGTGTAGATTGCCTGGGAACAGCATCTTCACAATAGCAGGCCGGCTGGCAGCTGCCGGCCCCTCACTCTGCTCCTTTTCAGCAGCCTGTCAGACAGACTGATCCCCCCTCCACCCAACCCCCAGGGACTCACTGACCCTTGGAGGGGTGGTGGAAGGGGATCAGTTCATAGATCCCTACATAAATAAGCCTGAGTGAATATCCATAGGCTGCTGCTGTGATTTCATAGGTCATATGGAGTGATGTACAGAGGGACTTTTAGATATAATGATTGATTTTAGTTTGGTAATTTAAGGAAAGCAGCGTGCTGCAGCACTGTAGACTTTTAAAAATGTTATTTTTAAGCATTTATTCTATCTGAAAATCTAGTATTTTTGAAGGTCTACGTGTGTATATTGTTAACAGTTTATATTGCAGGTGCCATATTTAGCAAAGTAATCACAATACATTTTTGACAGTGTCTAGCAGACATATAATAAAATATTTAAAATTATCTCCTTTCAAGCCCTAGCAACAACAACACAGATGCTACAGTAAGACTAATGTACGATAGCTCATAGACTGTTGAAAGTTACACCACATTCATATGTCTGCTCCTGCAAAATTACATGTATTTGCATTTGTTTTGGTTTTTCTTATTTTAAGTTGTCTAAGTGACATCAAAAGAAGTGCTCTCTGTTCATTTTGGAAGGACAAAGAGTCTTTGGTTGCACTTCATTCTGTTTGTGATGGTGCAAATTTTAGTCATTTTGAGAAGAAACCAAACAGGCTTGTTAACATTATGTAAACGTACGTGTTTTGCAGGTTTTGGGCCATTTGGAGAGCACACAGTCAACGCCAGCTGGGTAGCAGTACAGGTGTGTTTTACCTTTTTATTGCTGTATTAATGCACATATTTATTTATTTTTTCTATGGTATTAAAATAAATCAAACAGAAATCAGTATAAGCAGGTCCTTGGATTAAAACGAGTCTGTTAAAATTAAAAACTATCACCACTGATCACATCTCAGATATGGCACACAACTGAATAAATCTCATCATGTTTGTAGACAAGAACGAGTGTGACTTTTTCAAAATGAACATCTAATGTTTAGCCTGTTTTTATGGTGGTTACATGATGCTCTGATAGTTACCGGCCGGCTTCATGGCGTGCAGCAGCGTAATGGAGGCTCTCTGTCCTGCTGGGGAAACTGCATGTGGGGGATGATGGTGGTTGTCAGGGTGTCTAGACGGACTTGATAAGGATATTAAAGGCAAACAAAAGGCCGCTTTGTGGCGGGGTCACAGACGTGGTCAAACAAGCCTCTTTTCAATACAAGTGGGGGTCAGTGTCCAGGGCTATTTGTCCTGCAGGGAGACAGGGGGAGGTGTCGGCCCACTGGCTGTGAACTGACACAGATTTATCTTACTTATAACATGTATGATTGCATCTTTTATTTCTTGATTTATTTTATACTATGTATGAAGACTGTTGAGTATTGCTGTTCAGTTTTTTTTGTAATAATGCAGATTTTTCAATTTAGTGCAAAATAAAAGTATTTGGAAAGGACAAGGCGAGTGAGAGACATCTGTCCTCTAAGAAAAAGCAAAAAAGGACTGAAATTTACCTGCTCAGTCTAGCATGTACCTAACATTTAACAGAAATATTGGGCCCTACATCATCATCATCATCATTGGCTCTGAATAGTGATGTTTTTTTGTTTGTTTATGTTTTTATTTAAGGAATCTGCCTTGTTTATAATGAAAAAGAAGCGCTGCAAAAGTCAAGGATCATACATCTAAAATAGAAATTTACAAAAAAAAATAAAAGTATATTTTAAAACATGTAAAATGTATGTATTTTTGAAATGAAAACAGCTGCACAATGTTATGTATAATTGATGTTGTAAAAGGAGAGGTATCTTCACAAGCCAGTTTTGGTTTCTAACCTCTCCTGCACAATGTTTTAACTTTTAATTTCTTTTTCTTGTATTTCCTATACATGTATGTGCAAATAAACTAAACTAAACTGTTAAAAACATAGAGGATGGAATGAGCAAATATTTACAATACTAAGAGTGCATGTAAAATCCAAGGGTTTGCATCAATGTAACAGGTCAAGTTCAAAGTGGAGGCTATACGATGATGTAATGTGTAGTGTCCATGGAGCAGGCCAAACAATATTTTCCAACAGCACCCTTATAACCTGACACTGGGAATATGTAAGGACATATTTTTGTGGAAAAATACCTGTCAGTGTGAGTGTTGAGGGAGTAGGCATAGCGAGAATAATGAGCAGTGTTTAATTGGGTTAATTTACTATACGAATACACAATTGGAGGCATGAAAGAGATAAATTAAAGAATCCATTCTGTTTGTCAAGATTATGGACTACAGTTTCATTATATGTGTGTCATCTAAACTCAAAGGTCCACCTTCTAGCTTTACTCATCGTCACCTTCATCACTGCAAGATGCTCAGTAAAAAACATGTATTTTAAAATGCAAGAAAGTGTTTCAGTTTTTATGTTTTTGATTGTCTGGACAGGAATTGAAGAAGCTCGGACTGGGCAGTGAAGTGGACTTGCATGTATCTGAGGTTCCCGTAGAGTACCAGACAGTCCAGAGTTTGGTTCCTTCATTATGGAAGAAGTATCGTCCACTGGTAAGAGAAGAACACAGTGTGACCGCTCCACATTAATCCACTTTTAAAGGTGCATTACAGATACTCATGTCTGCCTCAGTTACAGGTTTGGTCTGATTTTACTGCCACAGGTTTCAGGTCTTGTGTAAAGGCATATTTAAGGTATAAGTGGATATGCGAGGCCCTGAGAACAATCAGATAATAATGAATGTGCGCAACACACGCTGAGCTGAATTAAATTACATGCAATTATCAAATTATGCAACAAATTACTGGCTTGAGCGTAGCTCTGACGCAAGCTCTCTATGAGGGTGTTTGAAATGTGAAAATTGATACTTGGGTTTCATTTCAGGTCTGGTTTAGGAGTTCTTGGGTTCAGATGTTTTGTGTTTAATGAAAGCATTTCTGCTCGATTTAGTCACCTCAGGTTCAAACAAGCAGTGAGGTCAAAGAAAGTTGCCACAGACATACTGTGATTAATCTGTGCTTTGGGCCAGTTTCCTTAACTCTGACTTGTGTTCAATTTCTTCCTGTGTTTGCCAGTTGGTAGTTCATGTTGGAGTCTCAGGTATGGCCACCACCGTCACACTGGAGAAGTGTGGCAGAAATCATGGCTATAAGGGCCTGGACAACAGCAGCTTCTGTCCTGATTCACAGTGTTGCATTGTGGGAGGCCCGGACTGTATCAACTCAGTTATTGACATGGAATCAGTCTGTAAGAGAGTGAGTGCCTCGGGGCTGGGAGTAGCTGTGTCTGTCTCCAAAGACGCTGGAAGGTAATTGTTTACACTTATTTGTTACAGTTAGAATCAGCCATTTGTTCTGCCAGTCGCCTCTTGGCCACGTGCTCCAGCTCCTGGGGAATAAAACAAATTGACATCACTTTGTTAAATGCACAAATCAGCCGTACACAGTGTTAACTGTCTGCAATATGAGGTGTTTTAGTTTGAAAGATAGCTCAAGTGAAACTGTGCAACAATGTGTATAGTAAAAGCAGGATGCACTGTTGCTTAATAATAACTCAGATCAATTCTTTCTATGTAAATCCAATAGAACAGAAGAGTAAAAGAAGCAAATTAGCATATAAAATCAGTAATCCAACGTATTAAATAATAGAGTGATAGTTCACAAAGAGATTCTGAGATGATCATTGTGGAGGCTGCAGTTGGTGATGCTGTTGAGCTGTATTACATAATACAGACAGGTTCAATTCAATCATCTTTATTGTCCCTTGAGGGCAATTCTGGTGCAGCTTAACAAACAACAACAAAAAGACATGGGTAGAATGTTCTGGCCACAGCATGAATACTATCAACTACAAGTAATGGCAATGTCAAGTTTGCAAAGCGCAATGAGTAATAAAGTGCAAGTAGCAGAATGTACAAAGTGTATCAAAAATGTTCATGGCAGCATTTACCTTAAAAATGAAGGAGCCTTGAGTTCTGGAGCTCCTGAGCTTAGGGACATTATACCTCCGCCCAGAGGGCAGCAGGTGGGACCCTGATGCAAGGGATGGGATGGGTCAGCCAGGATGGAGGTGGTCTCTCTGACTAGGTGTATGTTATACAGAGTGCAGAGACTGAGCTGGGACACCCCCCTAATCTTAGAGGAGGTGTTCACCACTCTCTGTAGCTTTGTCATACTCCTGACTTTAGGACTGGACAAAACGAAAGAGGTGTTTCTGTCATAGAGGTTACCATCATTGATATAAATGAGTTGGACAAAATGTCAGAAAAATATGTAAGTAAAACACAATATAATTTAACAGCTCCACAAACTGCATCCTCCAAAAAGGACACACAGTTTCTGAGTTCCAAACAAACACAAACAAAAACTAAATATTCTAACCTACATGAAAGTAGAATTTATTGCAGGACTGTTGTATAAGATGACTGCTCAGTTTTAGCTAGGTTTGCTAAAATGTTTTGTTTCTTACCAGCTGACAATTGTGTAGATATATAATCTGTAAAAAGATAAAATCAGCCATGTTGAGATAGTATTTTGAAACCACATCCTCATTTTCCCATGTTTTTCTGTCTAATTGACAAATAGGAACAACAATTTTTGAAGCTGGTAGAGGATTGAGCGAGAGCTCTGCAGATTGCAGCGCCGAAACAGGCTGCAGTTTAACCACTCAGGGCATGTTCACACAGTCATAAAGTCCACTTAAAGTGCATCTTGTTGCCACTGACAGGCTCAAATTATTTTTTAGTGTCTGGCAGTTCATGGAAAGGATCCCTTTAAAGAGTAAAATTTTTTTTGTAACTGGAAACAGCTCCAAAATAGCTATTGCCAAAGCCACAAGACTCCATTTTTACATCATAAAACACACGTATTCAAACTCACAAAAGCTGTATTGGTTTACCTTTCTGCTGCTCTAACAACCAAGTCTGGTTTAGTTAAAATAAACCCATAATCCTCCAGTTAGCTGTGAGAATATGCTGGATCCATACGTGCTATATTCACTTTACTTAAATGGAATCTGGTGGATCTTACTCTGTAACAAAAAGGTCTTTATCTATAGAGATCCTTTCCATAATGTTGGCAGACACTTAAAATAATAATCTGAGCCTGTCAGAGGCAAAAACAAGCACTTTCAGTAGATGTACATTGACGTTACACACATGCTCTGAGTGGTTACATTGCAGCCTGCTTTGCCATCGTGCTCATACTGGACCAGTTTTAAAAATGTTTGTCTCCATTTGTCACTTAGACACAAAAACATGTGAAGATAGTGTTCAGGTTGAAAAGTACCAAACTTACCCTTTAAGTATGCTAGCTGATGTTGTGATCTGGCCGATGAGGGCGTACTGTACACCCGTGAGTATGGCTAATCTACGGTGTAGGTATGCAGACGCTTACAGTTGCTTCTAATAATGCCATAAAGATGTTGTTTTTAATCACATTTCAGGCAGGCATGGGGAACCTTAAAAATAAATGCGTAAGCACATTGGAAAACTTGGAGAACACTGTAATTTGTGTATTGATGAAATGTGTTAAGAAATGAATCAGTAAAGCACTTAAATCCAGTATATAGTCTGTATTTTGTCTTCCATTTAACGTTACCCGGACCTTCATTCATTTGATGCTGTGCTCTCCTCTCTAACAGGTATCTCTGTGATTTCACCTACTACACGTCTCTGTACCTGAGCCACGGTCGCTCTGCCTTCGTTCATGTGCCTCCTCTTGGAAAGCCTTACAGCGGGGAGGACCTGGGCCGTGCACTGCAGTCCATCATCCAGGAGATGCTGGAGCTTCTGGACCAGGCCGAAGAGAAGATCCACTGCCAGCAGCACCACTTCCACTAAGTGACCTCCAGATGCCAACCAGCCTCCCCACCCCTCACCACACAAAAGAAATTGCACTTAACCACAAGTAGCCAAACTTCTTCTTCTTTTTTAAATTGTTGTCTGTACTTGGACAAAATGAAAACTTTAGTGTAAGGTCTGTTTCTCTTATGTTTTTGCTTCATGTTTTCTAGGCCCCATTCAGTCATTTGAATGTCACCCAGTGGTGAGAATATAAGATGGGAGGCAAGACTACCCTCTGTCACGTTGTAACATCGGTTTTCGCCCCACTGCGAACGTAAACATAAAATAGTCTGACTTTGGGGTTTAAAATATGTGGAAGAAGTTCACGAAGAAAACACAGAAGCAACATGCGCTGATATTTGTTTATATGCAGTCACAGCAGATGTGCAGAAGCTCTGTAACCTCAAATGTGACCTCTATGAATGCACCTTATAGGGTTAGGGGTATTGAAATGGTTATAGAGGTCACATTTGTGGAAACAGTTGAATGTGCTCTACAGTATTTGACCTTTAAAATGCTTCATCCTCAAATTTTTAATTTCACTCAATATGTTCCAGTCAACAGATGTTGTCTCTAAATTTTTAATGTACCTGATACATGGTTTAAATAGAAATGTGTAGCAGTAAACTGTGTTGCTAATTTCAGCCTCTTTCAGATAGCTTTTCCCAGCTGCTCTAAAGCCTAGCTGTGCTGTTTCACACTTGATGTTGAATTGTTTCTTGAGTCCTTTTTTCTTTATAAGAAGTTGTAATTTTGCCTTCTTTTACAAAGGTTATTTAAATCAGGGAACGGGTTGGTTCCAGCTCATATTCCCCCAGTTTATTGGCCCAATTCTGACAGAAACCCCCCACCCCAAATCCACCCTGCTGAGATCTGGCCCCCAGGATGTGCAATGTTACTTTACAGATCTCAAGTTCAGTCTTTTAGGTTTATCAGAATTGTATTATGGCTGCAAAGTTACTGACAGTATATTCAATTATCAAATTGAGTTACACAAAGTTTACTCTGAGCAAACTGTGTTTTTAACTTGTGAAATTTTGGTGTACAATCTAAATTGTATATCCATTATTATTACTTTTAAGTAACTGAACAAATAGTAGATCTTGTCTCTTTTTTCCTTTGATATAATAAGTTATTATTCATCTTAAACTGTGCAAAAAAACATTCAGTTTGTTTCTTACAGCAGCATTTCAAGACCAAAATCCTGCATTTTTATTCTGCAACTGAGCAGCCCTGATTTTTATTCCTCGATGAAAGCTTTCTGTCGTTCCCTTCATTGAATCAGATATAGCTGCTTATTTTACCTGAGGATTTGATTTGATGAAGTTGGACTCTCGGTTGAGTCAGAGTTGGGCCTGCAATTTTATTTCTGTAGCACTTTCCTTTTTTTGGTTCCATTTTTACTTAATCTGGATTACGGACAGCAGTTTTCGCTATGTGTATGCTTGCATTTTGCATTTTTATTTTCAGTCACTTTAACGTGAAATATGTAGCTTTCCAGACATACACGCATCTTTTTTTTCTTTTGTCCCCCAGTGATTATAATTATGCATGTGAGGTATGCTTTATAGGTGATTTTTGCTTTATTTTCCTGAGCTTTGGTTTGCTCTGACCTGTTAAACAAACTGTGATGGTGCATCTCTCAAGTGTAAATGTTTAAATGTTCTGTTTTTTTGATGGTCACCAAACCCCGCTTCAGTTTGATGTGTTTTAGTAGAAATGTAAAGCGTTGAATGGTCTGCGTTCTGCTTCAGCACCATGTGTATCCCCAGAAAAAATGTCTGTGGGAAACAAAGCTATAGTTGAACTGACATAGCTAGTCTTAGAAAACTAACACAGTGCTTGGCATTGCAGCAGAAATGGTCTCATGTGCTGTCATTTAGTTTTTAATTTTTTTTTTTTCCATCAGCAAGTTGGTGCCAGTGAGTTTAAGTAAATTGGCGTTATTTTTAGCAGTGTGTGTCATTTTAATTACCAGTCCGCACCATGGTTTGTACCACAGAGTAGCATCCTAGAGCACTGAACTTATTCTCAGACCTACATTTGTATCTTTTACATTTTGGTTGTTTGGTTTAAAAAAACTCTTCTGACAGGCAGGTTTTAGTTCTGAGTTTGTAGGTGCTGATATTTTACCATGTGGCTTTGTGAGTGCTGAGAAGTTAAAGGGATGTGGAGTAGACGCCCCTAAATGTTTGCTCACAAAAGTGAAAGCCTCGAGTTTACATATGAGGTGACCTCTGACCCCAACTCTTTCCTGTGCCTTGCTGTTGTTTATGTGTGTTATGAAAAGGCCTTAAAATACCCAGCGGGTCAGTTCAAAGATATATTACTGATGCTGTCCAGTCAGATGTGTGGCTACCTCAAAAATACTTTTGTATCTCGGTGTGTGCTCTGTTGTACAATAACATTAAGGCTCTGTGATTTATTGTGAGTTAAGGGAGAATCCTCTGAAAGGTGTCTTCTTCTGCTTCTGACATTAACAAAGCACTGTTACAATACGTAATCTTGGCTTTGTAAAAAGAAAGGCTTTGAAATAAAGAGAATTAAAGGATCACAAGTAACATTTATGTGTCCATTTTTTTATTAGTTATACCAATTAAAAGCATGTAAATGACTTGTTATTGTGTTAATATAAAGCTGGTAGAGTTAGCAGAAAAGGCCTGTCAAAGATCATAGATGTTAAAATGAAGTTCCACTTTGTTGCAAATAGTTGACCTGCACTCTTGGTTTAACTTGAGCATTTTTGCATCACCAAACACAGAAAAAAGCATTGTCTGTTGATTAACAGTATGCGGTTTGGCCAAAATGAGTATACAGTAAGCTTACTGTTTGTAAGCAATGTAAGTAATATAAAACCAGTATCATATAGGTTAAAAATGTCAGCTCCCAGTTTCACATTTAAAAACCTCTTAACAACAGCTTCTTTACACTCTTTTTTTTTAACTCATTTTTAATTTCAACTTCAGCATGCTATACAAGAAAAACAGCTTGTGTATAGCTTACATACTACACAGTATTTTGATCACTGTACAAAGTTTTCAGCTGCTGTAACATCTATCCAGGTTTAAGACAACAGTGAAGTGTTCAAGTGCGGTTAGTTGTACCTGAGATTCAAACTTGCTAGGAAAAAGAAAGGAAATGAGATACCAATAATAATGATAAGTAAATAAATGTGTATATGTGTGTATACAAACATACCTGTTTGACTACACGTACACTCATGAGTAAGGCAAGAGAAGAGAAAAAATGTAAATAAAAAGATAATAATAATAAAACATGGAGGGGAATAGAAGGGGGATGTGGGGTTTAGAGTCCCCTTACTGCATGTGTGATTTGTTCCATCTCATACAGTTCCCGTATTTTTTAATCCAGATGTTGTAAGTTGGAGGTTCAGGATTCAACCGTCTTATTGTGATACATTTAATCGCAGCCCCCAAAAGGATTTGTAATAGGTAGATCTCAAACCATTAGGGGACTGCTCCGAGGAGAATCACCCTTGGATCTTTGGGGATATTTTGATGGAACACTGCTCCCTGGGCGGTTCACACTCTTTTCAACACGTCTTTTTTCAATTGAGAATTGTTACAATGTTAGCAATAAACACTCCGACTTGGGAGAGTTTAGTATGAACGCCATTTTAAAGTTATGTTTATGCATTTTGGCAAATTTCCAGTGTAATAAATAATGGCTGGATCAACCTGCTGCAGGGTCCTGGGCAAAAGCAAAATATTGCTTGGTTGGTAATTCAACCCTGTGATAAATACATATTGAAAACATAGAATAGAACAGAAAGAACTTTATTCATGCGCAAAGGGAAATTCAGCTGTCCAGCAGCTCATAAAAGACAGTAAACAACAACCACATTTCCCCTCATCAACAACAACACAGTGGTATTAAAATAGACATAAAATAAGTGCATAAATACCAATCAAAAAAATCAAATTAAAATTAAAATGAAATTGCCCATACCACAGTCCAGTTATATTTATGTCAGTGTGGGTATTTGGAAGTAATACTCAGATCTTTCCACTCAAGTAAAAGTAGCAATACCACAGTGTAGAAATACAAGTAAAAGTCCTGCGTTCAAAGTTTTATTTCAGTAAAAGTATTGGAATCAAAAGTAGCTCTAAGTAGCCTACCAAAAGTAAAAGAACAGTATGCAGAAGGGCCCATTTCAGAATAGTATTACAATGATTCAGTAAAGGTCCAGTGTGTAGGAATTAGGATTGGCAGAAATGGTGCATAATATTCAACTATATTTTAATTGGTTGATAATCACCTGAAAATAAGAATTGTTGTGTGTTTGTTACCATAGAATGAGCCTCTCATATGTATCGTGTCCTCTTCCACTGAGTTGTTTCTACAGTGGCCCAAAGTGAAAAAAACACTGTAAACTCAAATAAATGCTGTGGTGAGAAAAGGAGGCAACAATGTTAGTCTACAAAATGTAGTGGAGTAGAATTATAAAGCAACATAACATAAAAATATTCATGTAAAGTACGTCAAAATTGTACTTAAGTAGGCTAGAGTACTTGAGTAAAATGTACTTATTTTTTCTGGTATTATATTATACTGGTAGTTCCCGACTTGTCCTGCAGAGGTCCACTGTTCTGTTTTGACACCCGGAAATAGGATCAGAGTGAGAGCTCTGTCTCCGTTGATGATCGGTCTCCACAGCCGACAGTGTGAACGTCACACGTTGAGCGGCGCAGGGAGTTCGTCACCGTCGCTGTTGGACCTGCTGGAGCTTTCGAGGTTCTGATCGGTTCCATTTTTGTTTGGGTTCAAATCCAGACCCCGAGCCTCGGCCTCTAAACCAGTTTTCGATAAACAAACACCGTGAGGATTTTGTTCATCTTCAGACGAACACCGGAAACCGCTCAGCAAAGCGAAAGTTGAGTCGAGATGAGTGTGGAGGCGTACGGGCCGAGCTCCCAGACCCTCACCTTCCTAGACACCGAGGAAGCGGAGTTGCTCGGAGCGGACACCCAGGGCTCCGAGTACGACTTCACCGACTTTACCCTTCCCAGCCAGACGCAAACTCAAGGCCAGACTCAGAGCCAGCTGGACAGCCAGGTCTGGGGCTTTCATTTTTATCAGAAGGCACAATTTAAGCGCGGTTTACTGACGTTAGCGGCACTTAGCTAGGTTAGCTCACACAGCGCTGCATGCTAGCCTGCTATTATTGGATCCAGCGTTAACTAGCTTCATGTTAGCTAGCCGTTACCGCTAGCTCGCTGCTAGCTAGCCCATTAACTAAACTCCCAAAGTAACATTAGGTGTCTTGACATGTTTGTTTTGAACTGTTTGCAGCAAACCAGATACGCAGGGGTAACTTAAATGACCAAAAATAAGAGTTAAGGGCATTGACATTTAGTCAACAACTTAAAATTACGTGCCTTTTCCGCGCAGCGTCTCCTAGCCGCTAGCTGCTAACCGTTAGCATTCAGTTTGTTTGGTAAAGCTTGTGTTGTGCTACAGGTAAATGGTCCTGATGAGGGTCTTCACAACGGTGGAGTGGATGACTCTGTGGCCAAAGCCAGCCAGCTGTTGGCCGAGCTCAACTTTGAGGAGGATGAAGAAGACACGTATTACACCAAAGACCTGCCTGTGCACGCATGCAGGTAGGCTGACAGGAGCCACATCATGACAGGATGTCAGATTACTGTAGATCACTGAGGAAGTGATTACAGTCCATCAGTGTTGTTTTTCTCCTTGATGATGACCCAGTACTGTATTTATAGTGTTAACTGTTGTGTAGTTTTCCGGGATCTTACACACCACCTGCAGAGCATACCAAACTCATCAGTGTGCATTATATTCACAATCAGCTACATCTTTGCTGATAAGCTGTCAGAGTTTACAACTGTTACCTTTTTAAGACTTGCAGATATCACTAATGAAACACAACACACCAGCCAGCTGTAGTGACAGGTTTCAGATCATTACTGATGGTCCAACACTGGCTCTCTTTCTATTTAACTCAGCAGAAAATGATCCACAACTTCATTATGTTCTTGTATGTATACTCAATATAAAATTAACTTGGAAAATTGTTTTAGCTTTAGAAGCTATTGAGAGATCTGCAGTGTAAGGTATTACTGTAGAAAATGGAGAGTGAATATTATTATTGTAGTTGAAATGTGATTGACTCCCAGCTTTGCAACAGTTAGTTTGAATTGATTTCCTAAACACTTCAAGGTTAGGAGTGTTATTGTTGAAGGTAATACACATTTATTTTAATTTTAAAGAGGAGCACCACCTAAATTAAGATTTTCAACAGTTATTTTCATGGTCTAGGAGATATCAGTATTTGCGAACTTGAGCTACTCTGTCTCAGAGCCAGAAACCAGACAAAAATGTCCCAAACTTGTGATGTTGTCAAGCATAAAATCTGGAGCTGCTCCATAAACAATGAATAGGAGTCTGATTTTGTGGACCCACAGAATGTTTGTTTTCTTTTTTATACCTAAATGAGCTTTATTACATTGTAGTGCTCTCAGTTCTGAAACTGAAATATAACCTTTATATCATCTAGAACATCTTTCCCAATTCATTGTCTATGGAGCAGCTCTAGATTTTATACTCAATGACATCACAAATTTGAGTTTTAGCACTCTTGTTTTTGGATTTGGGAGAGAATTGTTAATGTTTACTGATATTTTTGGACTGTCTAAGGCCATAGGAATAACATGCATGAATAAGAAAAATGTGCGTAGTTTCCTTTTAAATTGCTAAACATTGAAAACTTGAAGTTTTCGACGAACACTTTGGAGTTTAACTGGAGTGTGTAAGTGTCCTGTATATATGGAGAGGGCATGATACCAAAAAATTTGCAAGTGAAAACATGTTTACTGTTGAATTATTCAAAAACACATATTACATATTAGATAGAACCTGCTAACCCCTCTGACACTCAATAAGATTTGTGTACTTCCTCTGTAATTCATCCTGTTAATTCAGTTTGGCATGCCTTGCTTTTGGGTTAGCAAGGCCCTATACTCATGTAGTATTTTGCCTTAATAAATACTGCAGTAATTCAGATGCTGTCTTGATGCATTGTTGTTTTTCAGCTACTGTGGTATCCATGATCCAGCATGTGTTGTATACTGTAATACAAGCAAGAAGTGGTTCTGTAATGGACGTGGCAACACATCTGGCAGGTATGTAGTCCACTCAACTTTACCTTTATTGCCCCACATATAAGCAGTACAAAGTACAAAGCTGCAGAGGTAGAACAAAAATGTAAACATCCCTTTAAACATGATATAATAATCAATATAATAAACACTGCAATAAATGTGGGTTATTCTAGTCATACATGTTTTTATTACAACAGTCATTTAACATAGTTATCACCATCAGCCAGACTGTTTCCACACAGAAAGTGGTGATTATGTGTAAAGAGAGATCTGTATGATGTAGTTTCTTCAGAACTTGTAATTGCTGTAACATTGGTAGGAAACAGTGTGGGTCCAAGTTTACGCCCCTTTAGCTGTGTGACATCAGCAAGCAGTGGTTTAGGGAATAAACCACAGGACCCATTCTTTGATGTGTTTTGAAACTGAGAAGTCATCTATTTTATCTGTCCTGTTTTTATACTGAGGTTAACTGTATTGTTCTGCAAACTATCAATAGATTTCTGCAGCACTGCCCTGCTACCAGGAGATCAAAGTGTTATCTGATTATTTTGTCAGTCGTTTGACTCTCCCTCTCTGACTTCCAGTCACATCGTGAACCACTTGGTGAGAGCCAAATGCAAAGAGGTCACGCTGCATAAAGATGGGCCACTTGGAGAGACGGTGCTGGAGTGTTACAACTGCGGCTGCCGCAATGTCTTCCTCTTGGGTTTCATCCCTGCCAAGGCTGATTCTGTGGTGGTGCTACTCTGCAGGTAACAACCGGTGGGGTGGCTGGCTTGTAAACAGGCAGATCTTACAGCAACAAGTGCTTACAAATGTCATGTGTTCTGTCAAGCGTGTCCCTGGGGGACAGCATTGTCAATAACTGACAGTCATTATATGACACTCTAGAGGAACTCATAGCTAGTAATGCAAATTCTTGCTTTGAAACAGGAAGTTTGTTGTGAGTTGTCATGTACCCTGTGGCTAAGGAAACAGATGCAAAATCTCTGAAGTGCTTCAGTAGTCAGCCAGATGTGAAAAAAGCATCACTGTTTCTAATAACCTCAAACATATCTTTGACATCTTGCTAGTGCTGATTAATATCAGATTTATTTAACCACGTGTTAGATTTCCCCAAAATGGGACTTGACTGGCAGACAGAAGTGAGTAATTGGCTATTAAGTCTGTAGCTGTTGCTTGGTGAACTCCATGCTTATGTCCACAGACCTTTGTATGTCGTGCTTCCTGCCCCGTGGCAGTTGATTTAACGCTTTCTGTGGGCTCATATGGCAAAAAGTACTGAAATGCACTTAAGACAGGAAGACAAACTGCATTTCTACATTTGCTACAATAGTTAAACAACTGTAAAAACCCCAAAATAAGCTAAGTTTTGTCTGTGTGAAACTTAAATCTCCATGCAGGCAGCCCTGTGCCAGTCAGAGTAGCCTGAAGGACATCAACTGGGACAGCTCACAGTGGCAACCACTGATCCAGGACCGCTGTTTTCTGTCCTGGCTGGTTAAGATCCCATCGGAGCAGGAGCAGCTTCGGGCCCGTCAGATCACCGCCCAGCAGATCAACAAGTTGGAGGAGCTCTGGAAGGTATACAGCTGACAGGCTGGGAGGCTTTTCTCCAGTGTGACATCTTCAGAGCAATGTTTTGACCAGAAGGTTGTAAACTTTAAGTTGCAAGCACAGGTTAAAGTTTTGTAAGGGACAGCTGCAGTTTGTGTTAGTTTGTGTGATGTTCTTTGAATTGACTGTTTCTTGACTCTGTCTCCTCTCAGGACAACCCTACTGCCACCTTGGAAGACCTGGAGAAACCTGGAGTGGACGAGGAGCCCCAGCATGTGCTGCTGCGCTATGAGGACGCTTACCAGTACCAAAACATCTTTGGCCCTTTGGTCAAACTGGAGGCGGACTACGACAAGAAGCTTAAGGAGTCCCAGGTATCTGAACTTGTCTTTTTAGTGACAAACTCACTCAGAGAACGGTGTTTTTCTTCAGTAAATGTCCATGGTTGTAATAATTAAGGGCAGTTTTGTCTGACATGAAAACTTCTTTAGTAATCCATTACACAGTTTCAAATATACATTGAGGATTTTATTCTTGTGCTGTGATCACAATGAATGTCCATAAAGAGAAGCAATGTGAATCCAGACCACATTAAGATGTATTAAGCTCTGTTTTGTCTCTAGGTTTACAGAAATAATGCCACAGTGATGTGACCTTTGACCTTGTTATTACTAGTTGATTTTATATTTATGTATTTTTTGTTTTCCTTTTGCAGACCCAAGACAATATTACAGTCAGGTGGGACCTGGGGCTGAATAAAAAGCGGATTGCCTATTTCACACTGCCCAAGACGGATTCAGGTGGTAATTCTCTGAGTTTGACATCCTCCCTGTGGTTCTGTGGTACAGATAGAGCCCCTCCCCATCCCCCTTCAGTCCTGAGAATTGCACGCAACCTCCCCCAACCCTGCATCTTTTGGTGGCATGTGTGCTTGGTTTTATTTTTGTCCTGTGTTCTGTAGTGGGTTTTTGTTGCTTGCACGGTACTGTATCATTTGAACATAGCCCGTCCTTCTTAGTTTATTTGTTGGTTATTTTGAGCATGGAGGAGTGTCTAACTGGTGTCCTTGTATCAATCCCAGATATGCGGCTGATGCAAGGTGACGAGATCTGCTTGCGGTACAAGGGAGACCTGGCCCCGCTGTGGAAAGGCATCGGCCATGTCATCAAAGTCCCTGACAGTATCCTTTACACCGTTAGCAGTTGCATACATATCATTATTGCATTACAGTGTCTTTAAGTCTGGCTCATTACAGGGACACTTATCCCGGATTGAAGTGTATGGTCTTAATGAGTAGGTTAACCACAGTTTAATTGTTCAGTTCAATTTATGGAAACCATGAGCCAAACTATGATTCATTTAGATATACTAACATGATAACATAAATAAGGGAGACCAGTCCTTAAAAGTCCCTTGAACAAAAGAATTAAAAATGTTTTTCCATAAAAAATTTATCCAAGTTGTGAATATTGCCATGTGAAGATGCTAACTGTATGCTAACTCCGTTCGTCAAATGGGCCACAGTTCTTATAACATATTTTCTCATCTTCCTGCACTGTGTTGTTGGGTATGCTTGTTTTTGTTACATTGTTGGCTACCTTGTTGTAATACACAGTACACAGTAAAGCTTGGGGACCAAGCTATGTTTTGCTCAGGGACAGCCCCTGGAGAGCAGCATGCACTCCCAGTTTAGAGGGCCAGTAAGCTCTGTCATATATCTTTGTGGTCAGCGTGCTACAAACTTTACAGGCCTTTTTTCTCATAATCATGGCTCGGTGACAGTTATTACGTAATGTGATGTATTTTGGTTAATATTTAGTGTACAAAAACAATACTGGTATAAATAGAAAGATAAGAATCTCTTCTCTGTAATTCTGCCCGGGATGGAGAGGGTTGGCTGGTTAACAAGGGGGATGCATGTTGTGCATTTTGACTAACGCAGGGGGATGCATCACCCCTCAAATCCTCATTGGTCCAAACTTAAAATTAAACTCGTATAGACAGCGTGTTTACTTCCTTAACAGCCTGTGTTTTAAGACTATGGGGATGAAATTGCCATTGAGTTGAGGAGCAGTGTTGGAGCACCTGTGGAAATCCCCCACAACTTCCAGGTGGACTTTGTGTGGAAGTCCACGTCATTTGACAGGTAGGCTGGAATTTTATATCCTCAAATCCCTAATGTAATGAAAACATTTAATTTTACTACTCTCAATTCACAGTGTTACTCCACATTGCAGTATGTTATTTCTTCTTTTTCCCCTCTGTGTAAATCTGCCATGTCTAACATTTGTAAAGATGTCAGCCCAAATTCACCTACTTGGAAAGTACAGATGTTCAGTGATGATTCAAACAAGTGATAATGACTCACATTGGTGTTGCTGCAGGATGCAGAGTGCCCTGAAGACGTTTGCCGTGGACGAGACCTCCGTGTCTGGCTACATTTACCACAAACTGCTGGGCCACGAGGTGGAGGATGTCACCATCAAGTGCCAGCTGCCAAAGCGCTTCACTGCCCAGGGTCTGCCTGACCTCAATCATTCACAGGTCAGCTCTGACCAAACACTGAATCCCTGCTATTTCTCTGTGACATGACAGCAGGAAAAAGCACGAGTCGAGTTGTCTTGTTTACTGTGATTTATCACGTACAGCAGTGTGTCGATACAGGTCATCTGGTTCAAATAGTTTTGAAAAACAAGAGAAACGTCTGACTTAGTAGGGCAAACCTTTATTAAAGCAGGCAAAACATGTTATGTGTTTTGGTTTAAATGAGGTATTTGGGTCTCACATCATCATTATTGCTTGTAGATGTGGAGATGAAGTGGAGTGCGTTCTTTCTTAGAGTAAATGTTTATTTAAATGTAAATGCGCTGAATCCTCTTTTTTTTGTGTTACTGTTATGTCCAGGTGTATGCTGTGAAGACAGTGCTGCAGAGGCCCCTCAGTCTGATCCAGGGTCCTCCTGGCACTGGGAAGACTGTCACATCTGCCACTATCGTCTACCACCTGTCCCGACAAGGCAACGGGTAAAACACCAAGAGTTTTATAGTTCGATAGAATTCTGTTAATTTTTATATTCCACCAACTGTATTTCACAAAACTGTTTGCGTCGTAACTCTCTCTATGGTGTGCTTGTGTGTGTGTGTGTGTTTGCAGACCAGTTCTGGTGTGTGCTCCCAGTAACATTGCTGTGGATCAGTTGACTGAGAAGATTGACAAGACTGGACTTAAGGTCGTCCGGCTGTGTGCCAAGAGCCGAGAGGCCATCGAGTCACCAGTGTCCTTCCTGGCTTTGCACAACCAGATCAGCAACATGGACAGGTCAGTAGGGTTTAGGGAAATTGATTCTGGACTCAAAAGTTACTGATACTTGATGCTGCTTTGTACAAACACCCATTTCATAACTAGTCAGCCAGGCACCATCTGGTTGGCACTTTATTGCTTTTTTTTTTTTTTTTTTTTTAATTAAAGCTCCATATTCATCCTTTTTCTGTCACTTTGACCTCAAAATGCACCAGTGTTTCTTAATCATACTTACTCTGGTCATTGACTGCAGTATTCCACAACTGAGGAAATCAAGTCAAACAAATCAAGTCAGCCAATCAACCATCACATGATGCAGACATTTCCCTAGTCCCTAGATCAGAAGTTTTCAAACTGTGAGGGAAAAATGAAGCTCAAGTTGTAGCCTGCAGCTAATTAACTGACTTCATGGCAGCATTATTCTTCCTGTTTACAAGTTATGGGAACTGTAGTTCTGAAAGGGGCAAGGGTGGGTTTTTTTTTTAACTCTCCTGCCCTAGATCACAGATTAGTTTAACAGTGTGTAACTCTAGTGTGTGTTCTCTGTAGTCACCTTGATGTGTCTTCGATTCCCTAGTATGCCGGAGCTTCAGAAGCTACAGCAGCTGAAGGATGAGACGGGCGAGCTGTCGTCTGCTGATGAGAAACGCTACAGGGCTTTGAAACGCACAGCTGAGAGGGAGCTGCTCATGGTGAGGAGGAGCCTCAAAGCGTTGAACCAAAATAGTTCAAGGTTGAAACTCGGCTTACAAAGAGGCCCCCTACTGCTTTTCAGGCACTGCTAATGCAACAAGTAGTTTCTGCTGAGCTGTTACAAACTCATTCTGACTGTTCTAAGTCTGTATGTACAGGTGTTGTGATAAACAGGAAGATTGTTGCTAATCTTGTTTTTGTTTTCTTTTGGTCTTGTTCTCGTCCGTACAAAGAAACTATACAGGCCTGCGTTATTAATCTCAATATAGAAACAATTCCACCTGACAGGATGATAACTATTCATCATTATTGCAGTAAAAGACCCCCTTGTGTTTCACCAACTTATCCTGGCTCCCACTTCTGTTTGAGGATTGTAAATTATCTTCCTCCTTGTTGTCCAGAATGCTGATGTTATCTGTTGCACCTGCGTCGGTGCTGGAGACCCTCGCCTGGCCAAGATGCAGTTCCGCTCCATCCTGATTGATGAGAGCACCCAGGCCACTGAGCCAGAGTGTATGGTACCCGTGGTGCTTGGAGCCAAGCAGGTAAACACACACCCACACAGCTAAAGAACAAGTAATAGATAACAACTAACAACTGGATAAATGTAGTAAAACAATGTTGGCCAGCACTGCCCACTCATGTTTTATTTATTTGTCATTGTTTTTACAATAACAGTGAATGAAAAAACATTTTACATTAAAAGAGCTGCACTGAAGCAGCGAGTGACGGTTAGGAATAACAACATGTTAATAAGAAGCTGCTACTGACAGCATTTACAATAATTTTTAATCATTATGTCAAATAAACAGTTCGTCTGTATGTCCTTAAAAAGTCCTAACATGTCTTAAATTCCATTTTATATATTTTGGGCCTTAAATGTCATCAAATAGTCCTGACTTTGAATTTGTGAGGTCTTAAGTGCCACAAACATTTTATCAACATTTGATTTTTTTTTTTTTTTCATTTATCCATATTTTTAAATATCTTTTATCAAAGTTTTTTTCATGAAAGTTTCAGATGTAAAACCTACCTTTGCATTGGACTATATATATACTTACTTACCTCTAGAGTTGCAACAATTAGTCGATTAGTTGTCAGCTGTTAAATTAATCAACAACTGATTTTGATAATAAGTTAATCCGTTTGAGTAATATTTTTGTAATATTTGTAGAAAAAAAATCAATTTTCTGATCCTAGCTTCTTAAATATGAATATATTCTGGTGTCTTTACTTCCTAATGGCAGTAAACTGAATATCTTCAGGTTGTGGATGAAACAAGACATTTGAGGATGTCATCTTTGGCTTTTGGAAACACTGATCAACATTTTTCACCATTTGAGTTAATTAATGAATCAAAAAATAATTCACAGTTTAATGGACACTGAAGATCATTAGCTATAGCCCCTCTTACCTTTATACTTACCTGCAGTGCTTGACTAAGAAAACAATGATTTGTACAAAAATTAGTCTTAAATATGGTTAAATAATCTTGAAATGGTCTTCAAAAATCACTAAATCTAAGTCTGATAACTGTAGACAACTCCAGTAAATTATATGGCTAACAATATGAATTATATATGTTGAGTTAAGCAAAATGATTTGTCCTAAATAACCAGAAAAGCTTCTTTCATTGCTGTTACATATATGTTATATTATATTAACCCAATTGTCACACTTGTGTGGCTCCCCTTCCTCCTCCCAGCTCATTCTGGTTGGTGATCACTGCCAGCTGGGGCCTGTGGTGATGTGTAAGAAGGCAGCCAAAGCAGGTCTGTCCCAGTCCCTGTTTGAACGCTTGGTGGTTCTGGGGATCCGGCCAATCCGCCTGCAGGTCCAGTACCGCATGCACCCGGCTCTCAGTGCCTTCCCCTCCAACATCTTCTATGAGGGCTCCCTGCAGAATGGCGTCACTGCAGGTTAGTCAAGATTCAGCTGTTCATTATCTGGTTTGATGGAGGGGCAAATTAATTGCCACTGTGGCTGTAGTAGCTCGTAAAAATATCTACAGACTCTTTTAAGATTAAAAATGTAATTAAATTTATGATCTCCTCAGCTGACCGCATCAAGAAGGGCTTTGACTTCCAGTGGCCGCAGCCGGACAAGCCCATGTTCTTCTACGTGACTCAGGGTCAGGAGGAGATTGCCAGCTCTGGAACTTCGTACCTTAACAGGTAACATCACACATTTACTTTGTGTAATTTACAAGAAAACTCTAAATAATTCGCAATATTAAAGATGCATTAGGCGGTTGGAAAAGGGCAAGCTGAAAGCACGCAGTAGGGGGTGCTCTTGTACAGCTTTACATCAAAACCAGTATGGCAGGCTGAAATAGTTGCAAACCTTCATGGTGGGGAAAGCGCTCCCTGTCAATCATGATCAACAGGATTGTGTGGCTCACCTCCGCTGAACACTGAAAGGAGATTTCCTTGAAATAAGGATACAAATCTACTTATTTTCTTTCACTGAACTAAAACAGTGCATTGTGTCAACATCACCAGCACAAACTGGTGTTCATTTATTTGCAGTTTAAGCAGGTTAATTAATCCTCGTCCTCATTTTGCAGGGTGCACAAAGTTGAGGCTCCATAGACATAATTTGCATTTTTAAGCTATCATTAGTCTACTACCATTAACTTCAGGTGTCATTTTCCAAGGGCTGAGCAGTACAGTATTTAACTGACGCTGATGTTTTTAAGGACGGAGGCTGCCAACGTAGAGAAGATCACCACCAGGCTGCTGAAGGCTGGAGCCAAACCCGACCAGATCGGCATCATCACCCCATACGAGGGTCAGCGCTCCTACCTGGTCCAGTACATGCAGTTCAGCGGCTCCCTGCACACCAAACTCTATCAGGTACCACACATGGCTGAGACACAGTCCTGATTGGATGTATTTTATCTTTATCCTTCATATTTACCTGAACTGAGAATTATTTTAAATTGATGTTAAACTTAAAGTTTGATTAGTGAGGTCACTCTGTGTTGCTGGACACAATCTCTTCCTCTGTTTGTGCTGTGCAGCCTTCCTCTCATCCTCCTCTTGTCCTGTCCCATTATAGCAAGTGGAAATTGCCAGTGTGGACGCCTTCCAGGGCAGAGAGAAGGACTTCATCATCCTGTCTTGTGTTCGTGCCAATGAGCACCAAGGCATTGGCTTCCTGAATGACCCACGTCGTCTAAACGTGGCGCTGACCAGAGCCAAGTAAGAACCTTCACAGTGGATAATTATGGCTTAGCACACAGCCAGCTTGTTAGTTATGATGAGCTATTTAGATTTTCCTCTAGAAGCTAATTAGGAATTGTGCAAATCAGATACTATTGACAGCTAGACTTCATCTTTTGAAGTTTTTAGGGTGACTTGTTGCAACATGAACACATATTGTGTCCACTTTGTAACAATCTTGACTATTTAAATAAGACATGCTCAGTATTCATTGTGTGTAGTTGTGTGTATTATAGGAATAATCGGACCACTGGAATTTCCACACACAAAACCTTGTGCGAGAATAATTTAAGAGATGTAATCATTGCAAAAGATTCTACACAAAGTTACGTTCAACACTGAGCAGTTGTCTTGTGTGTGTTGTGAATAAGGTACGGTGTGATTATCGTGGGAAACCCCAAAGCCCTGTCCAAGCAGCCACTATGGAACAACCTGCTGAACAACTACAAGGAGCAGAAAGTCCTCGTGGAGGGACCGCTCAACAACCTGAGGGAGAGCCTCATGCAGTTCAGCAAGCCTCGCAAACTGGTCAACACCATCAACCCTGTGAGTAGAACAAACCACTGTCTGAATCAGATTTGGCCATTTAATGCGAATATTTGACTAATCTTTTTTTTCCCTCTCCATATAAAGTTGTAAAGTTTGAAGGGGTTGTGGGGCATTCAATGTGACAGCGGCACTTGTGATAAAGTAAACAGCTAACTGCGCTAACGACAGTTTGGAAATGCACAACAACATTTTTTGCTGCTACGAGATACAAAACAAAAGCCATAAATCAAATCACTACTTCTCAACAGAAGATGGAAAAGGATAATGTTACCTCAAAGCATTTCAGTTCAAAGCCTCTCCTCCTCCTCCAGGCTGCTGCCTGTGTCCACACCTCTCTGTATCAAAGAGTAGTGTGAAAATTATGAGTGCTCACTCCGCAGTAAAACTGGGAAACCAGACGTCCCCAGAAGTACACTGCACAGCACACTGACTGGCAAAAAAAAAACGACCACTTCGACTTGCAGCAATCTCAGCAGACTGAGGGGTCTCAGACTTTGAGGGGGCCGACCTACTTATCATATGACAAAACAAACTATTTGAAGACATTTATGAGAGGGTCAGGAAAATTATGATACACATTTTTTGTCACATGGATGTTTTTTTCATTCGTGAAAATTATTGAGAGTTGCAGCTCTAAATCTGTGAATTATGCAACTTAACAAAATGGCGATTGTCTTTTTCCCAGGGGGGACGTTTTATGAGCACTGCGATGTATGATGCCCGTGAAGCCCTCATCCCCGGCTCTGCATATGACCGCAGCAATGCAGGTATTTATTTTATGGTTTGATTCAAGACAATAAGTTTTTTATCAACAGGCTCCATAGCAGTCCAGCAGGACCAGACTTGCCTGGTCTTGTTTTCTTCATAAAAATGGCCAAGAGTCTCACTCTGCGTGCTTTCTTTCAGCCGGACGTCCGTCCAACATGTACTTTCAAACTCACGACCAGATCGGGATGATCGGGGCAGGCCCCGGTCACATGGCCGCGATGAATCTTCCCATACCCTTCAACCTGGTGATGCCACCAATGCCTCCGCCCAGTTACCTGGGTCAGACCAACGGCCCGGCTGCAGGTACAATACAGAGATGAGATGGTCCACTGAACCATTACATGAACTTTGGTCCAGTTTCTTGTAAGGAAAGTTAATCACACTACAGGAGAATACTTCATGATGCAAGGTTGATTGGGGTATGGACACAAGTGTTAACCAGCACTTTCTCCAACTACAGTCTGTTACGTCTTCATGTAGTGTTGTGTGCTATGAACTCTTGACGATCACACCCTGTCTTTATTGTCCTCCAACAATAATACCCTGTAAATCCCAAGCCTCACTTACCAATGATTCTTCCTCCACCTAGTGTAAATAACGTTGTGATCGTGGCACAGCAGTTAATCCTGATCTACTTTTCCCATCAAGGTCGTGGAGCTATGAAGGGTAAGCCTGGGCGTGGCGGGCGACAGAGAGTCCGTGGATCGGCTCACCAGGGTGCCAGTCAGGGTAACGGACCAAACAGCCAGGCTAGCCAGGACGGGGCCTCCCAGCCCTTCTCCCAGGGGCCGCTGACGCAGGGCTACATCTCCATGAGCCAGCCCTCTCAGATGAGCCAGCCCGGCCTCTCCCAGCCAGAGCTGTCTCAGGTAACACATCACTCTCACTTTGTGAATGAAGAGTTATTGTTTACAATATGTTCAAATGTCTATTTTGAACTTCTAAAATCCCCTTTTGTTTTGTTTGATATTTAGTTCATATATTAATTAAAGTAAAGTTGGGATGATATAATAGGTTTGCACTTAAGAGATTTTGAGGTTTTGGTGTAGATCTCACTGATGAAGACCAAAAATGTATTTACAATTATGTTCCTGTCCTCCTGTTCTACAGGACAGCTACCTGGGGGATGAGTTCAAGTCCCAAATCGACGTGGCTTTGTCCCAGGACTCGACTTACCAGGGTGAACGTGCATACCAGCATGGTGGGGTGACTGGACTGTCACAGTACTAGAGTGTAAGTACATAAAATGTACTCACATTTCATTTTACAGACTAAACCTTATGAAACATTTAAATGTGTCCAGCCTTTTTGAGAATTCACACATCCTAAATTTCCTGCTCTTAGCTCGATAGACACTATATTGACTTTTGATGAGTTGGTGGTAATAGTTGGTGTCACTGTAGTGTGATGTATCCCACCTGCACTTTTTGATGTCCATCTGTCCTACAACTAATGTGAAATCCTGTCTTTGATGAACGTGACTGTGACTTTGTGACTGTGTCTTCAAAGACAAAAGTTTAGCAGATGTTTATGAGCTTATTTTGTGTCTTACAGGTCACTTAAAGAAGGGAGCTAGGCTTGAGCTGAGCTTAGTTCATCAGCTTTTTAATCTGGGAAATAATAAAAACATAAAATGGATACCTGTTTTCCTCTGCTACAACCGAAGCACCACTGAGTGAAAGCGACGGGATAGCGAAACCAAACCAATGACCAGCGAGAGAAATAAGAGGGTAGAAGAAGAAGAGAGCACGAACAGACGGGCAGGGAGATGGCAAGAGAGGCCGAGTGAACAAGCGAGCGGCAGGGACCGATGCCCGTGCATAGTGAAGGAGGGAAGTCGAGAAGATGGCAGCGTGTGGTAGAGCTGCTGAGGGAAACAAAGGGGAGATCTCAACGGTCTCTAGTGGGAATCCAAATGAGGCTCAACTCCCAACAAAATAATCCAGCCAGCCCCTTCAACCCACAGCCTCCAGGAGAGGAAGGAACGCTATCTTATCCTCAGATGAGGATCGAAGCCTTCCAGCTGAATTTGAAGAACTTGTTCTCCAAACTTGCAGGGGGCATGAATACAGAAAGCCATCAAACAGGAAACTCAAAATCCCCATGCTAAAATGACGGTTGGTTTCTCAACCTGGATCTCTTAAATTTGGTTTATCGTGGGAGGAGAGCGGCACCAACAATCACGTAGTGGGCCCATAAACCTCAGCAGCCTCTGAAGGAAGCAGCAGTCGACACACCCTCTCGGAGAGGAAATAAAAACACGGTTTCTGTGCTTGAGTCTGAGATTAAAGAGCCTTGAATTGAAATACCTTTCATTTGCCTTGAGAACCACTGGCTCACTCACGAGGTCTTTAACAGGGTGGTTTCGACCACACGTCAGTGGTGGAGTGGCACGGGGATTTCAGACTGTTTTTTCAAGACATGACGCGCGAATCCCACTGATATCGCGATCATCATGGGACAGTTTTTTCTTCTCTGAAGTACCTTTCTTATCACAGAGCACAAAATTGCAAAAAAGTCATTGAAACTATCAAACACGACCAGCATTGAACTTTCAACTCAATGTCATTTGATGTTTCAGCGAAGGCTTTTCCTTATTTTATTCTTTTTGAAAAGCAGGGGTTGTTGATGTCCTGCTGTGCTTCATGACCAGATGTCTTTTTGACAACACTCTGTATACGCTTAGATTGGCAAATGCTTGAATGCTTTGCATCGATTGAGTCCTCAGGGGATTGTGGACTGTACACACTCATCACACAAATCCCTGCTGGAGGTGAAAGAAACCAAACAGGAGGGAGTCGGGGGCGGGGGGGGGGAGGATGATAGTTGTCGAGGCTTACAGGCGGTCGTGGCAATCAATCCACCACAGGTAAGGAGTAGAAAAGGAAGGTGGCTGAGGAGAACATGAGAGTTTCCACATCTGGAAAACGAGTTCAGGTAATTACTGGGGTTAAACATGTCGAGGAAAATGTTGCTTCAGGACTGTCCCAAAAGATGACCACACATTAGATGTAGTTACAAAACCCAGTGTCATTTCACACAGCGTTTTGAGTTTGTGAATTGTATTCACGACGAGCAATATAGCCAGGCTGACGGCCATATTGCCCAGCCACAAAAAACTAAAGATAATCAGGGGTTGAATAATTAAATATGTGTAGAATCTCAACATAACCCTATAGTTTAAAAATCACCACAATCTGTGTGGATGAATATATTTTGAAACTTTACTAAACCCCAGTTATACACAGTGGAAACGCCATCAGTACCGATTAGACAAATGGCAAGGAGACAAAGAAAAGTGAACGAGAAACCTGAATCAGTGCCTATAACCAATCACCTTCAAACAAACAGCTGCAGCACAAGCATGAATGTAGTTAAAATCAAACTACCAGCATTTAAAAAAAACCTTCCAGACACCAGAGGGCTCAAGAAACTCACAGAAAAGGACTTGTTGTATTTTATTTTTTTAATAATAAAATCAGGCCAGGTAAACACGAGGTCAGTGAGTTTAGCAGCTGGGTCGTTTCTCAAAGGATGGGCGGATGAAAAAGCCACCTTCCTTCTCTGTGGAGTTAAACAAAATGAAGACTGGTAGAATTTCTTTTTCCTTCTGTGGACTTTTGATTTGTGCAAAGCTGTTTTGCCTGCATTATGTATTCCTTGTAGAGTTCCTCTTGAGATTTATGTGGATCCTGAACCCTCTTCCTGGAGAACTGTGTGAACCTGAACCTTGAGTTGATCCAAACTTTGCTTTTGTCAGAGGATTCGCTGCTTTGTGTGTCACGTTTCGTTCAGTTGGGTGTTATTTAGCCATTTTGTGTAGTTTTACTAAATAAATCCGTTTTTGTAGCAACTTGCTGACAACAGGAATGAGGCGGACACCGTTTTCCTTCATTAGTTTTGTATCTTTTCCTCAAACTGTCTGAGGGATTGTAGTTTTTTAAACTCTTCCAGGAAAGATGTTTTCTGAACACAGTAAGAATGTACTCCACTGTTTCTTCTCACCTGCTTCTCATTTCAGCAGACATGTGACAATCATGTTGCAAGTAGACGTTGCCATGTTTAATTGACTTAGAAATAGTTGTTTTGTTGAATGAATTAGTTTCACACATCGACCCGTTCCACTGAACTCCTAACATGTTATAGCTTTAAAAACCTGCTGCCGTAATATTATTGCTTTGATGTTTTTCCATCCTCTGAGCCACAATGAATTGCAACATGTGCAGTGAAGAAGTGATTCAGTTGTAAATTAGTTGTTGAAACATTTGCATCCAAACCCTTGATTCTCTACGTCAACAGGCAGAGATTGAGAGCTCAATGTGATGTAAATACCTATTTGAAACGTCTTTGCAGTGAAGTTTCATCACAACATGGTGGTTCCTTGTTAAACTGAATCAATAAAGGCTGTCAATTTGAGGCGATGTTTTGATGGCATGAAGTTCAGAAAATTTCAAATTTATTTGCTCACACATATGAAAACATTATATATTGTACAGTCATAAATCGTTGAGTATATACATGGGTCACAGCAGTTTTCACGCTGTTGCCTGTGCCGCCTTTTTCTTTTTCATCTGTTTTCTCTTCATCAGTTTCTTTTTCAGCTGTCCATGTTTCTGTTTCTGAATGCTCTCCTCGATTTTCTGTTTGAACTTCTTCTTCTTGCTCCGGATCTTCTCCAGCTCGGCCTTCCTCTTAGCCTCCAGGTCTGGATCCTGAAACAGTTTGATCACAAATCAGCAGGCTAATTTAAATTAACAGCTGGTTTGAAATTAGAAACCACTTTTGTTTGTAGCAAGTGTTTTTTTCCACACTGGGTACTTTGACATGTTGTTTTGGAATGGGTTTATCTTAAAAGTGAATAATTGAACCTGCATTACAGGAACTTAGCCTGATAATCACACTTGATTATCATGTTGTGTCACTTTATTACATTTTCTATTTATGCTGCTCACTTTGGCATCAGAAGAGGCAGTCCTGGAAAAACCCAGGGTGTTTGGTACTAATTGTCTGGAAATACACAAAGCCCTCACTTGGGTGGAGTTTGTAAGAAACTGTTGAATTCCAGAGGAATTTCTTTTAAAAAACTTCTCCATTTGTTATTAAAATAGTATTAGAAACAAGTGTGTAGGATTTAGGGGGCTATATTTGCAGAAATGGAAAATAAGTGTTTTTTTTTTTTTTAAATGTATAATCACCTGAAAATAAGAATTGTGTTTTTGTTACCTTAGAATGAACCTTTATACCTACTCACAGTGTTTCTCAAAGTCAAGGAAGGATCCTTAAATGGCTAAATTTTAAGGATGCTACATCATTAAATCCCACCTGAGGACTGTTCATATATCAAGGATCCTTCAAATTCTACTGAGGAGAGAGTCCTTCCTTTAGAGAACTTTAAAGGATGCATGTATGGATCCTCAGCGAGTATAAAGTGCACACAATTTACTGGAATTGAAGGTGGGGCCTTCAATGAAACCTGCGCAGGAGTTTTTATCATACAAGCATGAAAAATATTGACAGAAACCTCATAATTTACACTCTGCAGTGTGCCTACTGCCAAACAATTAGATTCTTAAAATACTGTGATTAAAATAAAACAAGTTTTTTAATTACTTACAGCAGTGATAGAGCACTGAGTGCCACAAAAGTTTCACTTAGGCTATCTTTTTTTTTTTAAAGTATAATCCAGACATATATTCTCCCTACAAGTTATGTGACTTTGAAAATACTGCAGTTAAAGTTACTACAGTTTAAATCACCTGCTCCGTTTGTTTTTGGAAATAGAGAGACCTCTGTGGCTAATTTGGCACCTGTTTAAAACCTCGACAATGAATACTAAAGGACTTCTAACCTGGAGAAGTTTCAGCTGGTTGAAATCTGCAGTCCTTACTGCTAGATGCCACTAAATCTCCTCTATTCTCCTGATATTACACACTGCTCCTTTGGATTACCATGTGTTGAAGTTTCCTGTAAGTGTCACTTTTTGCATTTTCAGCTGAAGTAGTTACTAAATTAACACACTCTTCATTTTACCCATGATGACCACCACATGCTGTACAAAACCTTGACATAAATTTACAGTAACATAATCATTAATTTCTTGGAAATAATAGGACCTAACATCAACGTTTTGTTGCTTTATCTTGGTGGTGTTGAAACATTAAACCTGACGTTGCTAAAACGTGCCAGCTGTGATATAACTAAAGCAACAAAGAAAGAAAACTTACCTTCCCCTCTAAGATCAGCTGTTTCCTCTTGTTAATCTCCTTTTTCTCGTCAAAGTCTGTCGACTCAAGTTTCTACGATGCAGAAAAGAGTTTATCGTCAAAACATTACAAGTCGTTTTAGTGACAAAATCCACGTCTGATACAAATATAAACAGTCATGACTGAAGACTTCGACAGACATGTTTTTCAGGTACTGGTCAACACAAACTCACACACTAAACTACCATGAATATAAAGAAAAGAAGCATTCGTACTATTTCACACTCCCGTCTGGTCACGTTGACCTGGGTGAGGATCTTCAGGACTTCTTTCTCCTCCACAGGATATTCCTTCAGCTTTGTCTCTGGAGATACATCACACACATGTACACACACTGGAGGCTTACAACACACACTGGGACCTGGTACAGCTTCTTTGTGTAACTGGTTAACACTGAAACTATTCTTAGCACTGTCTACACTGTTGCTATGGGTTTCCTTTTCAGTGTTTTAATTGAGATCTACTATAGACTATTAAAAATGTAAATAAGAGGAGCTACTAGCAATATTGATGCTTTGGAAGTGAACTTGTTGACGTTGTAGCTCACAATCAGAAAAAGCAATGAGAAATTAAGAGGAACATCAGTATAAAAAGTCACCTTGCTGGCAAGTGCTAGCAATCATACTATGTGACCATAAGGATTTCTATCCTGTGTGACTGAACACTGGATTTGATACAAGCTTCATTTAAAGCAGAAATGGTCAAGACAGAGCTTCCAAAACGCACTCAAAGGAAAAGGTTTTTCACCAGGCTGTAGTTCAGTCTTTATAATCAAGTAACTTACGAGTCTGTCCTTCAATGGAGTGCACCAGGTGGATGTCGTACTGTGTCACCAGTGTGATGGACACTCCGTTTCTCCCTGCAGGGGAGGAAAGCCTTGTTATGTATGAGCTGCATTTATTTCAGATGTGTAATGAATCCAGAGTAAGTCACTGATGGGTGACACATGGGTGATGTTGGTGTTTCTGATCACATTATTTAAATAGGAACATTAAAAGTTTTCAAGAAAGTTGTCCAAGGTTACCTGCTCTTGCTGTTCGTCCGACTCTGTGGATGTAGATCTTGGGAAGGCCGGGGGTGTTGTGGTTGATGACGACCTGGACAGTTGGAATATCTAAACCTCTGTGAGTCAGACAGAACAGGACGGATGTCAAAAGGAGGTGATTCCATACTGTCTACAGCCGAATCTCTAAGTCTGAAACTGTGTGCCAACTCAAGGAAGAATTTACAAATGTTAAACTTCTAAAAGGTGTAAAAATGGCCACCATTGTCCCTGAGACATGCAGCAGCTCAGCGGAGCTTCTTACCTGGCAGCCACGTCTGTCGCAATCAGGATTTTGAAGACGCTGGCCTTGAACTTGGCGAGGTTTGCAAATCGTTGTTTCTGGGGAAGATAAAGAGCAGTCGTTCATTCAGCAGGCCCCTTTCACTTCCTTTAATCTGCTTTAATCCCTTACACTGACAGTTTCTACATGATCACAACGGCTTTAATGAGACGAATGTAATTTCCACATCCAACATTAGCTTGTCGAAGAGCTCTGGGGACGGGCGATAAGAGAAACAACACCATGCTGGGGGAAAGACAGAGTCTCACCTTTTTGTCACTTGAAGCATTAAAATTCTTTGTATGTGCAAACTAAATGGACCAGTACGACAGACTCTGATACAGCGTCCCTTTGAAACCTAAAAACATCCTTGAGCAGGCGTCCCTGAACTGAAACTCGCACAGATGCTGTTTTCTCAGTGATGGACTCAGTTCAGAGCTGAAAAATAGAGTTTGTGATTTCTCACCTGTTTCATCATGGAGTGCAGGGAGATGGTCGGAAAGTTAAATTCTCGCAGCATCATGGTGAGGATCTGACAGTTCCTGAGAAAGAAAAACAAACTTATTTTACACAATAAATACACTTTTTCATATGAACCACACCACAACAGTAACAGTTACATACTCAGAGACCCTGGACACTGACTGCACTCAGGCTCAAGATTCATAAACAAGAAAAAAAAAATCACCTTTAAAACTGAATATCTGTCCACCCAAGGCACAAAATTAAAGATATACTATGGAGGATTTTCCTAAAAAATTATGTATAGACTCATCCCTCTCAATCATCTCTTTATGTGTATTGGTGTATTTTCCTGCAGCGACTCTGCCCTCTGCCTGTGTTTTCTTATGTTCTGTGTTCAGGATGTTTATGGACATGTACCCCATCTGCGCTCATGTGAGGTCAGGACTTTATAAAAAGGTAGCGACCAGGTGTCAGACAGCAAGCAGCAGGCTCCAAGGATAATGGCGCAGAAAAAATGCAAATATAACGAGGCCAAACGAGAGTGAGTCTTGGTTTATTTTACTTTCACTTTTGCTGTTGAGAGTGTTTATAAGCAGCAACCGACAATCATGCATAGTATACCTTTAACTTTTTTGTCCACTGGCCAAACAGCTAGTCGATGTTCAAAGTTTACCAGCAACCCAACAGATTACCACAAATTTGGCTGGTGAGTGAAGCACTTGTTGAGCACTTGCATACTTTACCAGCATTTGGCTGATAGACGGTGCAAATATTGTATCCCACATCTACCTATTTACTAATCATTACTTCATTCATGTCCGTGACCGCTTATCCTGTTGGGGGTCGCAGGGGGGCTGGAGCCTATCCCAGCTGACACTGGGCGAGAGGCAGGGTACACCCTGGACAGGTCGCCAGACTATCACAGGGTTGACACATAGAGACAGACAACCATTCACACTCACATTCACACCTAAGGACAATTTAGAGTCACCAGTTAACCTGCATGTCTTTGGACTGTGGGAGGAAGCTGGAGTACCCGGAAAAAACCAACACTGACACGGAGAACATGCAAACTCCACACAAAAGGGCTCCCCCACCATGGGTTCAAATCCCCGATCCCAGGTTCAAACCACAAACCCTCTTGCTGTGAGGCAACGATGTTAGCCACTGCCCCCCAGTGTCTTAAAGGGACAACAAACGTATGCCATTAGCTAAAACCCAATTCACCAAAACACATCCTCAAAAATCACCATGGAATTGAATCAACACCTACATTGAATCAAGGCTACAAGGTTTCTTTGAGAGGACCCTGCATCACATTAGGATTTGGACTGTATCAGGCATGTAAGGCGTTGTAATTAATTCTGGGCCTCTTACTTGCACGTGTTGGTGAAGATAATGATGGACCAGTCGTCATGCTCGTCAGTAAACTTCTGGATCAGGTGGACGAGGTAAGCGTCCTTCACCTTCTCTGGAGTGAGGATGTACCTCTGGTCCAGCTCTTCCACTGTTCGTGTCCTGTTAACGACAGTGAGATATTTATAGTTATTTACAGTAAATATATAGTTTGATAGCCACAGACAGATTATCATGTTCATTCTACAGAACAGTTACAGTGGAGCTGGTATGGATTCAAGCCAGGATTCACAATAATTTTGTGCAAGAAGAATTTAAATGTTATCGTTACGATCAAATCAGAATGCTTTCATATTCAGCTGCAGAGAATGAGAGAAAATCTGCTCGACAGCACAGCATTAAAAACCCTGAGTGCTGCAGTCGTGCTCAGCCTGAAGAAAATTAGACGCAACTCATTTTTCTGCCCACATCATAGCTGAGAACAATGAAGTCAAGCAGTGATAATGTTTTGTTCTGCACCCACTCTGAGTCTGCCGTCACTGGTGTTACACTTTCTGTTTCATGCTGAACACACCTGCATGAGTTTGTAGCCTCTCCCTGCACATATCTGAGCATCAGTAAATCTAGCAGAATGCTCATTCAGCCACACTTAACTCCCATTATTTGCACGACTCTGCCTTGCATCCAAAGGCATTTGTGGGAGAGATACACTTCAGTGATTAGGTGCACATCAGATCAGATGACAAGCAAACTAATCTTCCAGGCTGGTGCTCCTGTTTTATAAATAACACACAAGATTTCTTGCACAGAATGCATCTGAAATGAGGCACAGAAGGTAAAGCAACTGTGACCCTCAGTGCTGTCTTTTTTTTTTTTTTTTAAATGAAAGGACCTGAAATAATGGTAGTTAATTACCTAGAGGTTTACGTCTGCAAACAAAGTTTTAAACAAAAGCTTTCCCTCTTCTCCTCAACTGTGGATTTTTCTAAATATTCCTACAAACAGCCTTTAAACTGCAGCAGGTTACTCACTCTGACATGCTCTCCCAGAAGAAAGGTTTGTTCATTGCGATGTTCTTCAGCTCGTGCAGAGTGTCAGTGAGCGTGGCGCTGAACAGCAGCGTCTGACGTTTAGCCGGTAAAATCCCCAGGATCGTCTCCAGGTCTTTGGTGAAGTCCGTACAGCCCTGCTCCAACAGCCGGTCCGCCTCGTCCATAATCTGACAAACACACAGAGATGATGCCATGTGAAGACGTGTCTTCAAATGTCCAAACTTGAGCTAATTATTCTTTAACCTTCACTATACTTAGTTAGTCTCCTCATTTACAGATCTAACATTTCAAGGATTAATAATATTGATTTTGACACAGGACTTCATAACTATTTTTCAAGACTCTTAAGAGATTTTCAAGGACCTGCACAAATCCTGTCAAATGAGCACATTTATGTTCATTAGCTGTTTTTAAAGACGACAATAAAAGATGATAATGTGGGGCTCCACAGGGAGCAACAGGAGTGACGACATAGAAGCTAAGCAACGTACTGCTGTGGACGGGGGTCAGCAGTGTAAAGGTAAACGTATTTTAGCCACCTAAAAAATCTATATCAGTTTTATTAAGAGTATTTTCTCAGATGCACCTGTCCATCAGACAGCCTGTTCTGACAGGGATGCCGTTAACATTTTCAGTTCCCCATCTATGCTCTTGTCAAAGCCACCAGGCTCCACTGAGAAAAACAGTAATTTTGGCTCACTGAACACAGGAGCTGCTGGTCTACTGCTGCCTCGATCAGTTAGTTAGTTTGTGTTGTTGGGTGACTTTGGTGAATCCAAACTAGCCCTCTTAAACAACAAAGTCACACAATAACACAAACAAACTAAATGATCAAGGCAGCAGTAGCCCAGCAGCTCCCATATTTTGCGAGCCAAAATTACTGTGGTTTTCAATGGAGTCTGGCTTTGAAGAGACCAACACAAGTTCTGATCCGTGTTTGAAATAGCTGTCTGTCGATAAGGTATAGCAGTGAAAACTGTCTAAATATACAGTAGACTTAAAAAATACTCATTTTTTAGGTGGCTAAAATTTGTTTTGCTTTCTCCCCCACCCACAGCAGTTGGTGTCAGTACTCCTGTCTCCATCTCCAAACTGGGTGTGTGCTGACTGGCATTCACTGCATGTTGTATTGACTGTGGGGAAGTACCTCATACAACCCCTCTT
Source organism: Cephalopholis sonnerati (assembly GCA_019142605.1). Classification (NCBI taxonomy): domain Eukaryota; kingdom Metazoa; phylum Chordata; class Actinopteri; order Perciformes; family Serranidae; genus Cephalopholis; species Cephalopholis sonnerati. The sequence goes on from JAGQAX010000006.1 coordinate 26,627,555, forward strand.
CAAGAGATCCAAACCATCCCTTTAAGAATATGAGAGCTGCAGCAGAGACAAGGTGTTAAAACCTTGTCCAAGTCTCAGTCTGTGGTCCCTCCTGAACTCACCAGAAACTGGATGTTGCTCATGCTGAAGGTGTTGGAGCTGCGGATGTGATCAGCCAGCCGGCCCGGCGTCGCTACGACCACATGTGGTTGGTTGGACAGCTCCAGGGCCTGGCTCACCATGTCTGTTAGTAACAACACAGCAGTGACGATGTCAGCACAGAGGAGAGGCTCAGACAGAATTAAACAGCAACTGGCAGCAGTGTTTCACTTCAGTTCCTGCAGCAACAATGCAACACTACAGCTTTAAAACTCCGGCAGACTTTCATTATAATATAATAATTACCCATTCCACCGACGATGATGCAGTCTTTTAGACCCAGTGGCTTCCCCAGGACTCGGAACTGCTCTGCAATCTGATAGGCGAGCTCCCTGCATGACATCACATGTACAATATCATCAGCTGGAAATATGGGAACATATTTCATACAATGCTTTTAATCTTAGCTTACCATGACTGATGTGACAGAAACAGATTTATTTGAAAAATGTTTTCAACTCTGTTTGTCCTGGTGAGCTAAAATGGCAACCCCTTGAGTTGAAATCCTGATTTTCGACTGATAGACTTTAAAGGATACAGGAAACTAAAAAACAATAAATTGCTTGATGCTTAATGTGTGTTTCCTTATCATCAACTCTTAGAAATGTTGCCAGTTGCTTCTATTTTGTTTCTTAACCTAAATTTGATTGCCCTTTCTCAACATGTTAGATAGATAGATGAAATACAATATCTATACCAGGGGTGTCAAACGCATTGTAGTTTGTGGGCCATATTCAGCCGTATTTCATCTCAAGTGGGCTGGACCAGTAAAGCAACTGTAGAATAATCTCAAAATAATATCCACCTTTACATTTGTTTATTTTCTTTTAGTGTAAAGAAGTACAAGTACATTAAAACATTTATCTGCTTAATAACAGCTGACAAACAGCCTGAGATATCTTAAGAAAAAAAGTGCATTTTCAACAATATGTCTCAGTTTTCCCACATTCAATCTATGACTCACTGTCATTACATTTTTCCATACATTTCCACTCTCTTGCCGTAATGCTGGCATCACCACACCACAAACCATTTCCATAAATAAAGTTTTGGTTGACCTTAGCTGCAGGTTTCCACCAAAAGTATTTTAAAACAGAAGGCTGATACAGGTTCTTTTGTACTGAAGCTGCTGGTTGACAATATTTTGCACAATGTTTAATACCTTTAAACATGGTCACAGTAAGTATTCATTGTTGTATCAGAGAACTGTATTCTGGTCAGTGTGGAAAAGCCTCTGAAGCAGCATTTCACATTAAGGACACTCATTTAACTTGCTCCTGAAAGCTGTACCTTATAGCCTTTACAAGTGCCTCAGTATTAAGATAAGATAAGATAAGATAAGCTATCCTTTATTAGTCCCACAGTGGGGAAATTTCCAGTGCTACAGCAGCAAAGTGGACAGCAAAGATAGGGAACAACAGTACAGAGACAATAAATAGTAGCAATATAAACAGTATATAAAAAGTATGAAAAATTAAAAGAGGCACACGTGAAGTATAAAATATAGAAATAATACACAATATATACACAATATATACAGTCTAAGCAAATGTGCATTATAGTGCAGTCTGTTGGTGTGTATGTATGTGTGTGTGTGGTCTACTGGGAGCACTGCTGGTTGTAGAGTCTGATAGCTGCAGGAAGGAAGGACCTAGGTGTGCAAAGTCATTACATACAGAAATAAAAAACAACACTGTAATTAGTTTTTACAAGGTCCTTATTTTGAAAGACTATTCGCAGCCATTTCTTCAAAGCTTGCTTAAAATTTCTCTCTGCCTTAGTCAGTTTCAGAGATACTGGAAGCTTATCCTATATATAAAAAGATGAACTTTTGAATCTAAGAAGAATACAATCTGTCAGGCTGCATCTTGCTGCATATGAAGCAATTAAAGTAGCTGGACAGATATTTAGCACCGACCTGGTAGGAGTGAGCACCAAGCAGAAGATGCCATATGGATCCTCTGACAGCTTCTGCAGCACTGGCAGCACAAAAGCTGCTGTCTTTCCACTTCCAGTCTTAGCACAGCCCATACAGTCTCGACCTGTGGGGAAAAACACGAAACACCTTCATTCACCTGCTCTGAACTCTAATTAACTGACTTAACCATGAGGTGACTTTGGAGGATCCCTCTTACAGTATTATGATACTTTCCTCATCATGGGTCCCATCCTAATCTCCATGAAATAAATCAGACAATTTATTGTATCCTTGCTTTTCTACAAATTCGCCCAGCTTCAGGGTCACTGTTTTAATATTTTCTGATCTAAAGCTTATTCTGGAAAATTCGGCAGCAGTCAGATGGGACATTTTTTTGTTGACAACCAAGAATGTGTATTTTGAGGGAGAGACATGGGGGAAAGTAGCCTTGTCCCAGACCTCTGACTCTATAAAAACATGGCAAACAGTTCTAAAAAAAATAATAATTTAACTGATCGGCACATTTAATATAAATACAGAAAACAACACTGATACTAATTTATAGTATTTGCCTTTTTCCAGGTGTTCACCTTGCTTGATGAACACTCAATTTTCATTGGAGGTCTGTACTATACCTGTACATAGACTGCTCATTCGGCCGTTCAAAGAAAGTAAAGAAGATGTTAACATTACAGGTAAATAGCCCGGTAATGTGTTTCTAACCTGAGGACTGAACAGAGGCTGTCTTACCTTCTAGTATAGCTGGCATACAGTTTTCCTGCACAGGAGTTGGTTTGTTGATGCCCAGCTGTTTACACTGTTTAACCAGCCAGTCTGAGAGACCCAGAGAAGAAAAGTCCGCCATGTTTGATTTATCTCGTCCTCTGGGAATGGATGAGAAGCTCTTTGTTCCTTATCTGACAAAATAATCACCGATATACTCTATTTTAACTCTAAGTAAAACATCCTCGTGTGTCACATCGTTGGTCGCTGTATGATTACGTAACACTGTGACGTGTCTTCTTCTCCAAGTTGTGGCAGAGTGAAGGTAGCGCATGCGCGTTGCTGCCCTCTGCTGGTCAGATGTTTTTGGAGCTGGAGAAATTTAAAACCACAGTTTTACTTTGGTCACACAGGCTTTGTGTTTAGAGCTTTATCCCCATTCTTTTAACTGTTTTAGGTGTTTTAATAAGGTCATGCTGACATTGGTGGTGGATAAAATACTCAGGGGCCAGTTGCACAAGACACCTTAAGGCAACTCACTTTAGATCATTGACCACATTCAGCCCAGTTTGATCTCAAATGGGCTACACCAATAAAACCATCGCTAACATCTGCTCCAACATTTGTGTGAAGAATTACGTTATGTAGACATCCATCCTTTTACAAAACAGATGAACAGCCTAAGATGTCTTAAGAAAACAATATGTCCCAGTTTTTCCACATTCAGTCAGTCTGCTACTCACTGTCATTACATGTGCATTTATCCATACATTTCCTGATAGAGATTCTTTTGAACTGAAGCTGCTGGTTGATAATATTTTGCACAATGTTCAATATCTTTAAACATGGTCACAGTATGTATTCATTGTTGTATCAGAGAACACTCTGGTCTGGGTCGAAAAGCCTCTGAAGCAGAATTTAACATGAAGTCAGCATTGTTTAACGTGCTCCTGAAACCTGGCACCTCTTTGTCTTGTCATATAGTGGTCCAGATTTGACTCTTTGGCGGGTCTGTTCTGGCCCACAGGCTGTGCTTGACATCACTGTCTTAAGGGGTTCATGTTGAGGCTTTCTTAAAATAAAATCAGTTGCACAAATACATCTTCTCCTTCAGGTTTCCTTAAAATATTAACTTATGTGTTTAGGTCCTCTCCTTATTTTGGGCCTATACTCAAGGAATTCCTTAAACTTGTTTAAACTATTGCACAAAAAATGTAAGGTATCACAAACTTGAGCACATGCAAACAAATGGTTATCATGGAGACTGTGGTATTTTACCACTGTTAAATTTTTCAATGCAGTAAATGCCTTAACATTTTCACTTGACTAAGGAAACCATCTCAGGGAATCTGTGCAGCATCCTCAAGTAAGTCCCTCAGCTTGTGTCATACTTAAGGTGTTTTGTGCATCTGGCTCTTTAACTTGGGCAAAAAAACAATACCACAGTGTAGAAATACTGCTACAAGCAAAAGTCCTGCGTTATAATTGTATTCAAGTTACGGTACAAAGTATTAGCATCAAATATATTCTTATATTCTTCTTCTTCTTATATCATTGATGTATTAATATATACATTACTTTAATGATGCAGCTGTTAAAGGCGGAGCTATTTTTTACGATGTATACTGTCAGGTAGTTTGTGAATTTCACAAAGAGATCAATTAAGTGTTATTCTCGGTAGGCTAATACATCATGATTTATTTTTGAATGTTTTGTATTAATAATCTGAATCTGCAAAGATCCCCCCCCCCAACATTTGTATATGGGGCCCATGTGTGTAGTAAATGGGCTGAAAAATGGGTTCCATAATGGCCCTGTGCCAGTTGCTCATATAGGTGAGTGTACCTGTGGGCCCCAGATAAGATGCCTATTTTGGGCCCATACCCACCTGGTACTCAGGTAGCCCTAGCACAACCCATGTGGGGCCCACTTGGTTAACTCATTCATGTGGCCAACCGGCATGCATGGGGCCATTATGGAACCTGTGGTCAGTAACATATAGGGCCCATTTTTCAGTCAAATCACTACCCTCATGGGCCCCACATACAAATGTCTGTTGGGCCCTTGTGTTTATTTGTTATTTTAAATGTAATTTATTTCAAACATTTTATCGTTTACTGTTGTAATGTGTAGTTATTTACTTGTTAACTTTTTCTGTGCTATTTCTGTGCTGTCTGAAATGTAGTGGAGTAAAAGTGTTAAGCAGGAGAAAATGGAAGTGAAGTACTTCAAAGTTGTACTTGAGTAAATACGCTTACTTACTTTCCACCACTTGTCCTAAACTAGTTTTTTTTTGTCAGTGATTTTTATTCAGTGATTATCAGATGGTGGCTGATGTGTGTTGTGGTGCGTTTACAGCCTCTACAGCTCTAGCTGGCCTGAGTGGATATTAACCTTGAACTATCACCTTAATAAGTCTTAACTGGCTCTCTGTGCTTTCCTGCTGATCACACTGACGTGTTCCTCTGACTGACTGACCTGAAATAATTGGACCTGAATCACCCTCTGATGTTCATGAAGCTGGTTTTTATGTGTTGGTCTGACATTCAGAGTTAAGAGGATTGCATGTACGAGCTATGAAACCTCAGCAGGAGATCATCAATACACAAAGAAAAAATATTGTGCTTCTCTTCAACTGCCCACTTACAACTTGGATGTCAGAGCTTCCAACAGGCGTGTGATGAATGATTTAGCTACATATGAAGACAAAATCACTCGGTGCTGTGGAAATTTGCATAATCTTTTGACTGAAAACATCTTCTTGCATAAAAAATTAAAGTCAGACAATCACATTAATTGCAAAACAGCCTCTTTAAAATTTAATCATTGGCTGTCTAGGCTTTATTTCCAGTGCTGATGATGCCTTGTTTGCCGCATCAAACTGGTGTTTGTCTTCCTGTCCCTCCTGCCACAGTGAGCGTGGAGAAGACACTATGAGTTTGATTCAGCTGCTGCTTGACCTGAAAAAGGAGAGAAATCTTCTCCAAGAAGACCCATCTGTGTGTGCACGCTGGCGCTGCCAGAGGTGATTAATACCCTTTGTGTTAAAGGCAGAGGCCTGGAGGTTCAGCTCCATCCTGCCCAGTCCGTCCAGCTGTGCTGCAAACTGCCTCGGACCGGCTGAAAAGTGTCTTTCTAAATGAACACCAGGGTTGTTTGCATGTAAGACAGAGATCTGATGTTCCCTGCTGCCTCCCTGCAGCACAGAGCAGCAGTCAGCTGCATCGCTGTAACAGGCCACTGAGCAGCACGATTAGTGCACAGGAGCCGCTCCCATCGCTCTTCCACTACATTTGATCATGCCCTGCTCTCCTATGTTCACCTCATATTCATGCAAATATGGCTTCTTTTAAGTCAGTGGTGACTCAAAACCAAGGCCTGTATGAAATAATGAGGTGAAGTGCAGCTCTTACGTGACGCAACAGTGATTTTCACCAGTTTTATGAGGGAAGTTGTGAAGCTTTAATATAAAGAAGTAAGTGGTTGAAATACTCTCCAGCTTTCTTGTCTTCTTTTTGCCAATTAGCAAAGTTTCACATTCACAAAACTGCTCTTTGAAACCGCCAAAACCTTATAATTATTAACATTTTATATCATCTTGTGGGTGAATACTATATTCCATCCAATGTCTAAAATGTTTATGATTTCATATGTGTATGTGTGTTTCTGACTCTAGCATGTCAGATCAATTTAAAAGAACTTTAAAATAGGAATTCCTCCTCAGTTGCTCCTCCTGAGCTTTCCTCCATTGTTTAAATAGGTTTTTTGGGGGGAGTTTTTCTTCATTGGCTGTGAGGGTCCGAGGAAAGAGGGGTGTCCTATGTTGTAAAACCCTGTGAGGCAGCTTGTGATGTGTAATGTTGGGCTATATAAGCAAAATTAAATTAAACTGAGCAGTGTTTATTACTTTTATTGTGTGTTTTTTTTCTGTTGTGTTTTTTATGTGGATTAATGTTCTGTGTGAGATTTAAAGGGTCATATCTGTGCAGTATTAGTCAGGTTTTCCACAGTTCTGTTTAAACAAATACCATTGAAACCCCTGATATGATGTGACTCTCTGAGATGAACACAGTCATTTGATTACATAATCACTGCTATGAAACAGCTCCTCTCCCTAATGAATAGAACCGTTTTACTAATGCATAATATTCCTGTAGGGACTCAATGTAAATGTAGCACAGCGAGTTAAGGGAGCTTTGAGGTATTCTCACAACCGGATTATATGTTTTTCCCTGTCCCATGAACAGCAAAATACTTACTTGATTTATTGGATTTCATCCGTCAGTGTTTTATATGCTTACCATATAGCTCTTTATAAACAGCTTTATGTCTAATATCATGTGATTTATGGTGAGATCAACAGAGTCAGTGGATGCAGGATTGTACATCTGAGTGATTATTTGGGGAAGCTTTTTTAGTAAACAGCCATTTGGCTTCTGTTCTTCCACCAGTATTTTCAGATGCTTCTTGTTTTTATTACGCTGCATCTCATAAATACACACTGAGGGGGGCTTTTAAGATTGTCCGCAGGCTATTTCCACATGTAGTATTTCACATTCTGACATTTAAGTGGAAAGTGGGGCTGAGGAGGATGTGGGAGAGGAGGGGGTAGGGGGTTGTAGTTTGCACTATGGCCATCAGGCGGCGCTTTGGAGGCTCCACGGTCCCACAGATAGAGTTGAATGGGATCCCAGTGATCTGCCACAGAGGCGGGAGGGGAGTGCTGCACAAGTCCTGGACGAGGTTTGAGCCAAAAGCCCTGTGCCGCCTGACTTTTATCGGCATTCCTCCGCCTGTCCGACCCGCAGGACGGAGCCTAACGGGTCACGGTGCGTAATTACGCACGGGGACGACAGATCCGCGGTGTTGTTGGCGGTGGAAACCCGCGGACAAAGGCAGGCAGACACATTGGAGTACAACAACTGACTTGAGAGGAGAGGAGTACTGTTGGAGGGGAAACGGGGGGAATCTGGAGTCGGAAGTGATTTGTCTTTTTTTTTTTTTGGGAAATGTAAGTTTCGTCAGGATTTCAGGGAAGAAGTGAATCCGTTTGGAAACCGAAGAGAAAAGGACAAAAAGTGGGGTGGTGTGTGGAATCAGTCCTCTAAACAGCATCTAGATCCTCGGAGCATGGGGTAAGTTAGACATTTGTGTCTGAAATGTACAGTTGGCGCACTCCTGCTGTCTGGAAGTGATTTGTTCAAATGGCGAAATGTTCACAAAGTGAAGTTTGTGGTGACTTGTGGGAATTTTCTGAGCTCGTGCCTGTTTGGTCCGACCAAAGCCTTTCGGTCAGATCAACATCAGTCCACACTGCATTGTTTTCTTTGTTTACATTCTGGTGGACATTACCGAGAGAGGAGTCCTTTATGTGTGAACCGCAGAGCTCCAGATCCAGTCTGATGTTCGTTTACACCGTAAGGACACGTGTGACCGTAAAAAGGTCAAATTCACATGTTGACCGATCATAGCTGCGTTACATGAAACTGTGTGTCTGACACACACACGGTTTTAATAAAATGTCATCACATTTTTATGGTCATATGACAGAACAAACAGATTACTCACGCATCCTGCAGCTAACAGAGTTACTGTGATTTCCTGTTCTCTATTCCTCTGCTATTTGCACACACACACACACACACACACACACGTTCTCTGGACCACATCCAGGTCGATTGTTGTGCAGGGGATCCTGGGTGGGTTTGCTTTGGGAAGCCCCTGGTATCAAACTGTGGTCATTCTCATTAGCTGCATATGTGTGTGTGTGTGTGTGTGTTGAATTATACATGCAGGCCCTTAGCTTTGTTCAGACACACCTGAACCCTCCTCACATTACCAGTCCATGCTGTCAGCGGGTTTAGTGACACTTGAGTTGAGTTGCTCCTCAGATGACTGAGTGAGATCAGTATTAGAGTGTCCTCATAGCTCTGGTATCTCTATTAGGCTTTGTCTGATGTGCTTTTGGAAGAACATTATTATACGCTTTTGCAGTGTAGCTATTTTCCCTTTTTAGTGACAATAAAAAATACATTGCAGGCCAGTCTAACATGTTAAAATACACACTATTAGAGAAGGTTTCAGGCATAAATTGCTTCAAAATACTGTTTCATTATCGAGTTATGATCCATTTACTTTTAACTTTAACTATGAATGAAGGTGTCATTGGGATGTCCAAATTGCAGCATAATGTCAGTGCCTGTTTGTACCGGTTGAGAACTGGTTCTAAATTGGAATGCATACCTCCAAATTATCATTTCCTTTTACTGATGCCGGCATGTTTTTCTGATTCTTACACAATGCAAAACAGTGGTATCAAACCCAGGCGTCTGCACTTCTGGAAATTTGTAAGAGGGTCTGAAGTGTGGCTTCAGAAAGATGACAGCAGAGCTGCTATAATGTCTGTAAAATGATCATTTCAAGTAAGAGTGGAAACACAAATTCCAGGAAAGACACTTTACTTACGAGTGTCGCTGCTTCCCAATCAAGCAGTGTCCATGATCAAGGTTAAATATCATGTTATAGTAACATTAACATCAACACATGCCTTTTTTCCCCTAGTCTGTTTACACACTGTGTCCGAACACAGGTTCATAAAACAGTTCCATTGACACTGAAAATGTGTAGGCCTACTTTTTTCCACACATGTAATTGATAAGGAATCAATAAAGACTCTGGCTCATAAGCAGAATCAATAACTGGCATTGGTATCAATAAAATCTCATCAGTTCCTATCCGGACCTGTTAGTTGCCCAAACTGCAACAATAGCTTCCGTCGCTGCTTCCCCCCAAAGACTAGAAAGTGTGTCCTTTGAATGTCCTTAAGACCAGACTGAAGACGTGTCTCCTCCTCAAATGAGTCACACAGAAACTAATGGTGCATTCAGGCGGTCCTCAACAATTCGTTAAGTCAAATTTCCAAGTGCACCACCTGGATGTTGCTCTCAAATAGCCAAGAAAATGGTAAATACCTGAGTTTAGATGTCCCACTTCAACCCTGGTGAGTAATTGGCGACACTGTATCAGGTTAATGAGAAATGTCTCTCAGTCTAGTTCCATATTCTGCATGTACAGAGACTGAAGCACTTTAAGACAAGTGATCTGAGTTGACTACACATAGCTCTTCAGCACCTGAGCACACAACTCTCCGTGGTCACACTTTTTAAAGAACAGCTCTCTGAGCGGCCTCTAACTTCACCCAGAGATCAGTGTTTACATATGTAATCTTCCAGCTGCCATCCATTGTTCCCAGTTATGATGAAGACGATATACTTTATTAATCCCAGAGGGGAAATTGCATTAAATGGAGCAGTTTGTGGTTCAGTACCTTGCTCAAGGGCACCTCGGCAGTGCCCAGGAGGCAAACTGGCACCTCTCCAGCTACCAGTCCACACTGCACACTTGGTCCGTACAGGGACATGAGCCGGCAACCTTCCTGTTCCCAAGCCATGTCCATATGCACTGAGCTACTGCCGCCCCAGTTATGCATTGTTGTGTATATGGATGTGTAAATGAAGTTGTATCCGCAGCACACACTGCCACTGTGCTACAGAAAGCTTCAGGTTGACTGTGCCCTTTCAAGTGGAGTCATTGGCACACCAGCACCCATACAGACCTGCTGTTTAACATCTGCATCCAAGTGGGAATGCTGTTACTTTGACAGACATCTGGTCTGATGGCTTGTGTCTGATGCTTTTACACCGTCAGAGCTTAGACCAGACATCAGCTCGGCATCATCCCTCTGTGGTGACTACATGCAGCTGAGTTCAATCACCTGGTCCAAATGAAAGTCATGAAGGACCTGTGGGCCACCGTGCGCACTCAGACAGAAATCTGAACAACTCTTGACAGATGGAGACAGCACGCAGCCGCTCTGCCCTCTTGACAGAGGCGAGCGCCAGGAGGAGAGTCTTGATTAACAACCACTTCAGGTCCATAAACAAAATGAGTGTTGAGTGCACAGGTGCTCTCGTGCTGTGTGCAGCTTGTCTTAAGGTACTTATTAAACATATCACCTGACCCATGAAGGTCCTGGTGCAAATACAATATGTCATTTGATGGAGAGAGAGTCTTGATTTAATAGAGATACTATATTTTTCTGTAACAGGTTGCTGTCAGCTTCCATTATTTACAACCTGCAGCAGTTTTTTAATCCATCCAGTTTAATTATACATATATCAGAAGCTGATGACCACATGAAAGTAAATACCTGGTAAACACAAAGTGGCCATGTCATATATTCTGAATCAACCTATTCGGATTCCCTCTACATTCCAATGGACATAACTTCTAGGATGTCTAGATCTCTTATTAGTTTCATCTGACTCCACCCAGGTGCACAGGATTAATTATTTGGATGCCTATAAGCCAATCACAGAATTAAATATTATCTAAAATGGACTGCAGTAGAGCCACATCCCCTTTCTTAACAAGCATGGCTGACTGTGAGGCAAGGCATGTTTCAGTCTATTAATCATATTGTTAAGGTACATTATTTGTGTTTAAACTGTGTTTAAAGTAAACGTTATATTACTTATACATACATACAAAAATCATATGAAAGGCTGAACTTTTACTAAATACAATACAAAACTTATATGCAATGTGTTTTAAAGCTTCACTTTTTTCATTAATGTCAGTTAAACATTCATGAAAAATAAATAAAGTCATATTTTTGTTGAAAAAATGAACTGTTAAGACCATGTGTGATCATTTTTACTGTTAGGTGGTTTCTGCGTTAAGATTCTCCAAAAAAATAAACACATAATTAAGTATCCTATTTAAAAAATACTAATGATTTATGAGTGTATTAGAGTAGAAATCCACCATAGCAATATTTTGTGTGTGTGTTTGGAACATATTGTTTCTTAATGGGTGAAAGAGGACCGCCTGAACGCACCGAATGAATGCTGCAATTGATTAAGGAATGCTAAAGGCAGTGAATGATTCACCAGAGGTCTGCTCCAAATTTGTGCCTAAAAGAGCTGTATTTCCTGGTCACATTTAATAATAATAATAATAATGATAATAACAAAAATAATGATGCATTTTATTTATGGGTACCTTCAGAGCACTCAAGGACACCTTACAAGACACAGTTTAAAAAAAAAACAAGCAGCAATGTATCCATAGATGATCAAATCAAACAATTCTGAATCTGCACTAGAAGTTTGATCCTCTGGACTCAGACTTAGTGACACATTACTTCATTCTTTTGTTGAAGTGTATTAATGGTTGGTGTTTTTATGGTTGAAAGGGCTTTGTATGACATTTGTGTAGTTTGTGTATTTTTAGGGATGCACAATAATATCGACACGTCATTGGTTTTGGCCCATATTGATCTTAAAATGAACAGAATCGACCAACATGCTTTTTCTTATTTTGCACAATGAGTGAATATTACATACATTGAAAAGTATTGTTTGTCATGTCTCCATCTGCTGGTGGGCCATCATGATAAGAGTATGGATGCATAATATGATGTTAATTCCACTACAGAAGAGACTTGATGATCACAATGTTATCTGTTGAAAAAAGTGGACATATCAATATGGGTACGGCCAAATAAGTTGTTACATATCGGCATATTGGATATTGGCAAAAAAATCCAAAATTGTGCATCCCTATTTATTTTCTTAGTGAAAATCAGGTGCTTTTCTCTTAATTGATCATTGCCATTTAAGCACATTTCACTTTAATTGAATTATAGTTTCCACCCTCAGTGTGCTGGAGGTATGAGGTGTAGCTGCACTGTGTAGAAAAATGTCATTATTGGATTAGCATTCGGTGTCAGCAGCTACTTCACTGGGACATCACCACACAATGTCTGACAAGCTCCACAGGTTATTATTTTCACTGTGTAACTTGGATGCTCTTCCCTCTTGTTCTGCTGCAGAGGAGTTGTCTCCGAGCTGTAAAATGTTCCCGCTACATCGAGAGAGGTACAAACCCACGTTGTGTCTTTGTTGTGGCTCTGCATGGCAGGGATGGGTGACAAACTAAAGTTGAGTTTTTGATCTCCTCCCAGATGATACTGAGAATCAGATGACTGTTATTGATACCCTCCACCAGCAAAAGCTGCTTAACCGTCAGCCCAGACGGGAGTATTTATTCATAATTTATTACCTTGTCTGAATATAGATGTTATTTGGCAAAAAACAAGGAAATTTGCTAAATGGTAAAAAAAAAGAAACCCTGGTAAAATTTCAGGGTAAGGCAGCTTTTGATGGAAAAGTCAACATTACATAATGAAATTGAGAAGAAGCTCTTTGGCTCTGTTTGATATTCAAGAATACAACATCAGGATCTGTACTATTGATACTTTGGGGATCAATCCGCCCATCCCTACTTCATCAAACATTTATTTGCCTTTGAAAGAAATCCACCCTCTTCACATCCTCATAATGTTTATCCTCCCCTCAGTATACTGTTAACTGTAAGATCTGGTTCACCCAGTGGAGGTTTCATGCTTGTCATGATGTGCAGATGTTGTCAGCACGCTCTCCTCCTCTTGTCTGGTGTCTCTTTCATCATATCGTCCCTTTGTCAGTTGCTCCATTGCAGCTCCACTGCTCCATATACCGTTGGATTGTGTAAACCCTTAAACAGTGCATCGTATTCTGTGAGTTGTATGTTGTGCATGTTGTGAACTGTCAAAGATAGGTGTGAACAAATACAGTGTTTTCCTTTGGCTTGCAGTGGAATGAAAGTATTTTTATTTATACTCATATACATTTACTATATGGCTGATGCTTGAAGTGCGTTCAACCATGACGGTACAACGACAGAAACTGTAAGAATCATGCCAGTACATCAGCTTCAGTAAATATGCTGAACTGCTTCAAGACAATAAGAGATTTTATTTTATTTTATGGGCCAAGGTGCAGTGTGAACAGAGAGTTTTCAGTCTGCGACAGAAGATTTGTAGAGTTTCTGTTGTCCTGATGGCAGCGGGGACCTCGTTCCACCGCTGTGGAGCCTGGACAGCTTTGCAGAGAGGTAGCCAGGCCTTGGTAGAGAGGGAGTCGTGGGCCAGTTGGCAGTGTTCTGGATTTAGGATGAGCCTGAGCCCTTTACAGCACAATAGGCAAGTACCAGTGTCTTGAATCGGATTCAAGCAGCTGCTGGTAGCCAGTGCAGGGTGGCAGGGCTCCAGACTTACTTTTTACATTGGTAGCACTCGTGTGCCGAATGTTTTTCACTTAGGTGCACCAGCGCATTATTTAGGACCACCCAAAATCTTTTACCGCACCTGTTGGCACCACAATAATACACTTGAACTTGACCATTTTTTATCAGTTCCCATACACATTGGTAATTTCTCAACACATGTTTATGACTCTAAACGTCAAAGATGTTGGGTCAGGATAAGGCATCTTACAGGGGAGACAGGTGGAGTGGTTACCTCCACGTAGAGTTGCAGCGATACGCTGGTTTCAAGGCATACCGTGATATAAAAGTTGACAGTTATCATACCATGTGAATTTGCTTATCTACAATATAAAAAAAAATGCAACTGGACAGATGATCTCCCCTTTTCACACATACTTCCATTAACAAAATGGTTTCAAGTTTCAAATTTAGTAATAAAACGTTTGTTAAACCAAAAATGACCCTTCCATTTTCATGCCTTTAAGGCTCATTCTGACTGATAATAATATACATTTTGTAACACTGTAATACTGCGAAAACGCAATCTTTTTTAAGACGGTTATTGTACCATGAAAATCCATACCCTTGCAACTCTGCCTCCACTGATAGTGTTGGGTCGTGGGCGGGTGTAAGAGGCACCACCACTCTCTTCATTTTTAATGACTGGTATGTTTTAAGGTTGTGATGACGCTCGAGGAGAAGCCCAGGACACGCTTTCACACAAAGACACACATTCCTTACTTTTTTTCCCAACCGCAATCAGTGAAGAAGAATGTCAGGGTCAGAGCCAATCAGAGGCAGAGTAGGGGCGGAGATGGAGAAGCGGCGCAGTGTGGGAGAACTTTGGTAGGTTGAAGACCTTTTTGGATGCACCGATGTCTCACCTAGCACAAATCCAAGCCACCCACAGCCACTGTGCGCTGTAAAGTGCATTTTATAGACACTTTTTCAGTGTTTGATACACAAAATATGGAATATCACATCAACTTAAACTTAAGTTCAATGTTTCGATGAGAAGTGTTAGATAAGAAGATCGATACCGCTCTCAAGAGATGTATCGATCTTCCTACCTAACTTGCAAGAAAAGATAACCCAAAATGTTAAAGTATTCCCTCAACTCTGAACCACATTATAGCTGCAGCACAACCACTTGTCAGAACTGTTTGAAAGCAGTATATATATTCAGCATGTGGAAAGGTGGGTCAGAGTATGAACATCTATCTATATAATAACAGAGGAGTTTTATCACCTCATTCACTGTTGAAATCTCTCTTAGTGTCACCATGCAGCCTCTCTGTGCAGCGCAGAGGACGTCTAAACTTTGGTTTCAGCGGGAACATATTCAGTTAATCTGCAGCAATAACACCATAAAAGCTGCTCAGCGTCTGCGTCCTCCCACTGGCCAAGGAGAAACCAGCTGCTCTGTGGGGAGAGGAGCTTCTTAATTGCTGTTTTGAAGACATCTGCAACTGCATGGATAAACCCATCTTAGCTCAGTCTCTTTGTCCACTTTTTCTCTCCGAATTTTATTGTCATGAAAGTAATAACGGTGCCACGGCGGGGTCGTGGCGAAAGATCATCTCTTTTTCTGCGTCTGTCCCTCTGACCCTCATATCCTGGCCACAGAAAACCTCTTTGTGTCACCTTCACAGTGTGAGACAGCAGTAAGTTACCAAGCAGAGGAGCTGACCTTGAGATGAGTGCTGTGTTGTCTTTAAACACAAGCAGAGCTCACGTTTCTGGTGTTTTTTTAAGTCGTGTAGTTCAAAAAGGTGCTTTGTGAGTTGGTCAACATTTTTTTTTTTGAAAAATTGACCACCATAAACTTTGTACTGCAAATCTTTCCAGTGTAAAAACATTGGCAGAGGATATGTTGTGCTGCAGATATGGTGACTTGTTGATCTGCTACAGCATGAGTTAGCGTTTCCTCTCGCTGTGCTATTTTGGTATGTAGTTGTAGCGTGTCATGTTGCCGGACTGGACAAGACACTTTCGCTGGCTCAGGCATGTGGACACGAAGTGGCTTACTCTCTGAGGTCAGAGGAAACAGACCCTTAAAGGAGAAATTGAGCTTTGAGAGGAACAAAGAGAATCAGCCAAAAATAAACCAAAAACAAAAAAAAACACTGAAGTCCCCAGGGCTGTAAAACCAGAGCAGAGTTCCAGTTTTGTGTTGTCTTAATGCACAGATGGTGAAAAATGATGCTCTGCTGAAGCACTCAGCTGAAGCTCTCATTTAGACTGAATTCAACTCTTTTTTTCAGGCTTATGGGTCAACACGTGTTATTCAGCCTGACGGGCTGAACACGGGTCTCTGTAAATAATTTAATATTTCTATACAACTGTTATAAGATTTCTATAGATAACACAGTCTCACCCTCTCATCTATACAGCTTTGCTCTTTTCAATTGGACAACTTGAATCTGAGGAATATAATGTGAGTTGTTGCATCAAATTTTCATGAAGTGATTAAAAAAACAAATGCAATCCAATAATGTTGTGCAAGACCATCTGCAGTCTTCACAGTGTTACACCTCCAGTGTAACAGCGATACTGCAACACTAACAGCTCACACAAAGGATAGATTCATGTATTTTAAGTCTGTCTTAAAGCAGCAATCACATGTCCATACATACAGTAAAACATAAAGAGATCCCTTCCTAAAGAGATTTTGATGTGAGTACACACAACCCCAGTTCTGTGTGTTTAAGCTGAACTGATGCGGGGCTTCAGCATTCTGACTAAGACAAGTATGGTTGAATATTGTTTAAAGACAGACTTGAAAACTGTGAACCTAAGTTTTCCTTATCAGAATCGATGCTGTACAGGTTTTAAAGCCCTTAAAGCCCATTATTGTTAGATGATTTAGTTTAGGGCACGGTGGTGCAGTGGTTAGCACTGTTGCTTCACACTAAGAGGATTCGTGGTTTGAACACAGGATCGGGGAGCCCTCTGTGTGGAGTTTGCATGTTCTCAGCGTGGGTTTTCTCCAGATACTCTGCGTTCCTCCCACAGTCCAAAGACATGCAGGTTAATTGGTGACTCTAAATTGTCCGTAGGTGTGAATCTGAGTGTGAATGGTTATCTGTCTCTATGTGTCAGCCTTGTGGTAGTCTGACAGCCTGACCAGGGTGTCCCCCGCCTCTCGCCCACTGTCATATGGGATAGGCTCCAACCCCTAACAGGATAAGTGGTTACAGAAAACGAATGAACGAAGGAATGAATGTAGTTTAAGATTTATTTATTTTTAATTAAAATGTCAGAAAATACACATTAATATAAATCAACGTATTATTAGCAAACATAAACCAGCCTATTTATCAAAAAATACCCGATTTAATTTACAGTACACTAAATTAATGATAGGTTAGCTGTTACCCATGAATCCTTGTGCAATCATGCGAGCTAGCTAACCTTAAATCACTGTGTGGCACCTGTCAATAACAGCGAGGTGAACTAGTTTAGGTACAGTCACGCCAATTATCTGTGGTATTATTTCAAGTGTGTGAACCATCTTGTGAGCCTCAGTGCAGTGAATTGTTTCATAACTTTTAAATTAAGACACTGACACACCGTCCACCCCAGAAACCAGCGGTGAAAGTGCAGAGGTTGAAGGCTAATGCACCTGGCCAAGCTGTAACTGCTGCAGACTGAGCAGCTACAGGCAAGTTCAAACAAGAGAAGAGCTGAAAATCTTCAGAGACTTAACTGAAGTGCAACTCAGTTTTATCCAATTTATGCAGTAGGGAGTATCTGCTCTGTCTCTCTTTCAGCTGAGGGGTCCTTGGCCTTAAAAAATGTTGAAGACCCCCAGGCTATGGAAGTAGAATTGTGGTATAATGTCATATAATCTGATAAAATGGCCTATAATTTCTTTAAATTAATATGTGAATGGTTTAGTCTTGAAAATGTTGAGAACGAATGAAAAATGTCTATCACAAGTCCCCAGAGCATGGATGATATTGTATTTACAGTGATATGAAAAATATATTCAGAATCAGAGCATGACGTCCTGATGTCCACAGAATAATCAGCCAGTCACAGTCAGTCATTATTTTTGTGTCCTCTTTCTCTAAACATGCTCATGGGTGTAAATCTGTGGTTACACAATGCAGTAAAAATCACAGATCAGGTGATACAGCAACAATACTGCATGACCATTCTACACAGTTATCATTACTAATAATTTTCATGAAACTTACTTATTAACCTCTCGTCCATCTCCCCCTCCATCAGATCTCCTGCAGGATTTCAGATTTTCTATTTCAAGTGTGAACATTCAGCTTTTAAATACAACCAATAGGATTTTTGGCAAGCAGGTTTTGCAGCTTCGCCCTCCCCCCAGGCTATTTACAGCCCACAGAGCTTATAGAGCTCCATTATTGGCAGTTTGAGAAGTATTTTCTCAACTACAGAAGCGACTGGTTGGGTCTGACTGCGGGGCCAGACAGGAGGGAGCAGCTTCTGTTTCACAGATCAGAGATTCAGGGCGGTGAAGGGGTCCTGAAGTTAAGAGGAGAGATGAAGAGAGCAGCGAGAGAGGATTAGAAAAGGATGACTTGGGGCGAAGGCACACAGCACAAGCATGGTGTGTGCATGATTTTGTGTGTGTGTGGTGGAAATAAGAAATACAGTGAGCATTTTCTTAATTCAGCTATAAACTTAAACTCGGAGGCACTCAGATTTTTATATATTACATTTCATCCCATTAAAAGTGGCTTACTAATGATACTCTTTTAGTGGTATTGTTTATTTTGTATGCAGATATATGTGTAGTGTTGGAGCTGAGGGCATTGTGTGTTGCTCAGGAGCACCTCAGCATTTTACGACTCCAATGTGAAGTCGCTAAGCGTTTGAGGCCTCTGACTTTGAGCCCTTTATGCTCAGGGTGGGGGAAAAATTTGATACAGTATAGTGTCACAATGTTTTTGCATGGCAATATTGTATCTATGTAACCGGAAGTGTTGTCTGCGTTGTGTTGATTTGAAGTGGCCCAGACCGTGGATATCTTTGGAGGCTATCTCCGTTTATTTCTGACAACTCTGACAGCAAGAGGTAAAAACAAAATCCTCCGTCAATTACAGTTATATTCCTTGAGCCCCTCTTCCATCGAGTACAACAGTTCAGTACAATAAAACACAGAAAACAAACCTGACAGCATGAGGTTAAAAACAAAATCCTCTGTCAATAGCAACCATATAACTCGAGCCCCCTCACAAATTAAGTGACACAGGAATATGTTAGCATATTATACAATAAGTCTGGCTGAAAAATGAACTCAAACACAGCTTAACAGCGCTAAAACACGGAAATTACTACAAGAGCAATGTGGCTTACCTCTCCCATGGAATACAACAGCAAAAGGTGAGAGTTAAGGCGGGAGACACCTCTTTATGGGTGGGGTACCCCCAAAGGTGAGCATAGGGGTACAGAAACTGGGTATCAAACGTTCCACATATTAACTGTGGAGGTCTAAGCGTGTCAGGTAATAACAACTGAAACTAATTGTGTGTAATTGTAATACCTAATATGACAAATGTACATTTGACTTTGTTACACATATTACTGCTGTATAGTTGACCCTGTTACATCTATACATGGATGCCAAGTATCATTTTTATAAATATTACAAATGCAAATTAAACCCTTGGTAAAATTAATTGCTCTGTCAGTTCAACAGATATAATTTGCTGTAATTAGATTAAACAGGTGGAAAGTTTTCATATGGGGACATAATTTACAGTTTGAAGGGTAATAAATTGCAGTATATTGCAATGTATGTTATCACAATACTCAGAATATCGCATTAATTCACAATAATTTTGTATAGTGACGTAAGTATCGCGATAATATTGTATCGTGAGGCCTCTGGTGATCCCCACTCCTATGTCTTTCTGTGAGTCCATAACTCTGCAAACTTTGCTTATGAGAAAAAGTGACAGTAGTGTTTTGACATTAAAACAACAATAAAGTTGAAGCTCTTTATTCCTATAGCAGAGTTTTAAAACAACCAGCGATCGACCAAAGGGCTTTGCACTGTAAGAAGGAAAATATACAGGAATTGAAAAAATAGCAAAAAAGCAATTACAAAAACACACTGACACACCAAAAACACATAAAAAGATGGATGGATTTTTAAACATTTGTTGTTGGGGCCTGATCAAACAGGTAGAGCGAGGCAGTTCCACCACTTGAGCAGACCACAGAAAAATCACAGTCTATTTGACGATAACTGCACATCAGAAAGAAAAATAATTAAAATCTGGAAAAAGCTGGCACTGCTTTGTCTCATGATGATCACTCAACTTTTGATTTGACTCAACAGAACAGTTTCACTCCTCAGGAAGTGAAAACGAAACACTACATACAGCCTCAAACTTCACCGCTCACAGAAACGTCTCTGTCTGTCCAGGTAAAGCGATTTCACCAAGTGCCATCCCATTTGTTACACAGAGTTAAGACACTCTCCTGCACTCAGACACCCACAGTGATGGTGTGCTGTTCGGAGTCTGTAGCTCAGTGATTAGTCCTCTGTGGAGGACATTGGTTCTGGGCTTAACTGTGTGCCCACAGAGCTGCTCCACTTCTCGGTTGTTGTCTTGTTGTTTTCCAGGAATGAGCAGTAACCTTCACATGCTGTGTGGTCATAACAGCCTTGAGCTATTTATTTTAGTTATGAACCTCTGTACACTCAAAAACAGTTTCACTTGGTTCCCCTGCATTCCCTGCGTCAGTACTTCGCCAGCAGACGTCTACAGAAAGACACAAAACCTTTCTATTTAGATTTGTGATACAACCTCAGCAAACATGTCTGCATGTTTCCACCTGGCCTGACTTGGTTCCAAATTATATTTAGTCTAATCAGGTCAGAACGGGTCCTGTTGTGATGCCAAGCAGACTTGCTATCAGGACTGGTAACGTGGTGTGTCATAATTATCGAGGAGAAATGTGTTATTCTGCGGCAGACAGAGAGTGTGAACTGTGATCTGCTGAGAAAAATTACACTTTATGACCACAGTTGTTTGGTAGCAAATCACACAGTGATGGTGCTTTCTCTCTGTGTGGGTCTGCTTTGGCTGACCACGTTTTGGATCAGCTCTAATTTGATTAGGTCTGACTGTCCTCATGTACCTGTCGGATTGGGACCTTGTTTTCTTTTAAAAAATAACTAAAGATTTATGTTTGGGTCAGGTAGGTTTGCAGGGGCCCCATTTTAGGGCAGGTCCAAAATTTTGAAACCCTTGAAGACTAGACCTACAACAGTTAGTTGACAGAAAATGAATTGGCCAATATTTTTCATAACTGATTAAGTTCCAGCTTCTGACTGTGCTTCTCCTCTGTTTTATATAACAGTATATTTAATATTTTGGGGGTTTTGGGACAGTTGATCAGATAAGAAAAGTCATTTGAAGATGAAATCTGATGGGCAAAGTTCATGATTAACCAATTAATCAAGAAAGAAATCATCACATTTATATATAATGACAATAACTGATAAGCCCTCTTCACACGGGACAAAGTATTACTCAGGAGCCTCTAGTGATTTGCAATAATTGTGAAAGTTGTCTGTGATCTTAATCCCGTGCATATCTGCCCTGTCCATAATTTGTCAAGCAAAATATTCCACCACAAATGACCTACCATATTTCACAGAGCACAGAGATCATGTGATATATTAGTCTGGTGATGATCGTCATCTCTGTGATTTAGGGTCATATTTAGGCTTTTTTATTCCTCCGTGCCTCTTTCCTCTCTGCCTCTTTCCTGGTCGAGAATTTTGGAGGCTGTGTTGGCAATCATAAATGAAAGTTTCAGCAGCATAATAGAGGCAGGAGGCTCATCTCGCTACTAAATAATACAGGGCTCCAGGTAATACTAGTCCTGTTATAATAGGGCTTTAGTTGCAGCCCTTTTGATGACCTGTAGTTTAGAGGATGTCATCAAATGTCAAATTTTCAAGCTGTGTTTCCCACTTTGTTGGCCCATTCATGTGTACTCCACTCTTCAGTCTGATATTCTTAACTTGAGTTGAAGGCAGCACACAGATCTTTCTGTTGATGCAAAAGTAAAGGGAATATAATAAAACACTGGCATCCTCTCCATGTGTACAGTGGCATGCAAAGTTTGGGCACCTATGATCGAAATTTACATTACTGAGAATAGTTGAGTGAATGGATGATAAACTGATCTCCAAAAGGCATTGAGTAAAAAATGGAACATGCCTTTTAAGCAATATTGGTGTATTATTTTTGTTTTGTACAATTTTAGAGTGAAGAGAAGGAAAGAGGCTCCATGCAAAAGGTCTCAGACCTTAATTAGCTTGTTAGGGCTATGGCTTGTTCACAGTCATTGTTAGGAAAAGCCAGAAGATGCAAATTTCAAAGCTTAATAAATAGTCTGACTCCTGGAACCTTTCCCCAACAATCAGCAGCCATGGGCTCCTCTAAAAAGCTGCCTAGCACTCTGAAAGCTAAATTAATTGATGCCCACAAAGGAGGAGAAGGTTAAAGGAAGATAGCAAAGTGTTTTCAGGTAGCTGTTTCCTCAGTTTGTAATGTAATCAGGACATGGCAGTAAACAGGAGCTGTTCAGGTCAAGCTGAGGTCTGGAAGACCAAGAAAACTTTCTGAGAGAGCTGCTTGTGGGATTGCTAGAAAGGCAAATCAAATCCCCCGTTTGACTGCAAAAGACCTGCAGAAAGATTTTAGAGATTTTGGAGTGGTGGTGCGCTGTTCTACTGTGCAATAACAGCTGTATAAATAAGATCATTATGGAAAAGTCATCACAAGAAAACCTGTGTCCTCACAACAAAATTCAGCATCAGAAGTTTGCAAAGAAACAACTAAACAAGTCTGATGCTTTTTGGAAATAAGTCCTGTGGACAGATTAAGTTAAAATAGAACGTTTTGGACTCAATGAGCAAAGGTATGTTTGGAGAAATTTCATGACAAGAACACCTGTCCAACTGTTTAACACAGAGGTAGATCAATCATGCTTTTGGGCTTGTGTTGCAGCCAGTGGCACGGGGAACATTTCACAGGTAGAGGGGAAAATGGATTCAATTAAATTCCAGCAAATTCTGGAAGCAAACATCACACCATCTGTAAAAAAAGCTGAGGCTGAAGAGAGGATGGCCTCTACAACAGGACAATTATCTTAAATGCACCTCAAAATCCACACTGTTCTACCTCGTGGGGCACAAGCTGAAGGTTTGGTCATGGCTCTCGCAGTTCCCCGACCTAAACATCATTAAAAATCTGTGGATAGACCTCAAAAGAGCAGTGCATGTAAGACGGCCCAAGAATCTCACAGAATTTGAAGCCTTTTGCAGGAAGAATGGGTGAAAGTCCCCCAAACAAGAACTGAACGAGTCTTAGCTGGTTACAAAAAGTGTTAAGTAGCTGTGATACTGCAGGGTGCCGAAACGTTTGTGTTAAGATTGAAATAAAAAAGTAATCTTGCTTAAATATTGAGGAAATTTGTCATCTTTAACTTTATGCCTTTTGGAGATGAGGTCATCTTTTACTTGCTTAGCAATAGACAGTAAACAACATGACATGACCATTCGTGCCCAAACTTTTGCATGCAACTGTAGTTTCAAACTTGGTTTAGTTGAACTCAGCACGTGTCTTTCCTTCATCACTGTCAGTTAATATTTGTATGAGATGTGATTTCTATTCCAGAGGAGGTAATGAACCGTTATCAGACATGTCCGAGCAGTAATTTGAAACTGAGCACACAGTGAATGCAGCCTCGTGGGTCAGAGGAAGTGTATTAAAGCCTCCTTGTTCTCTGATGGCTCCCTGCAGAAAGCTCAGCCCTCGTACTGTCCGTCTTCCAGCTCGTCCAGATGGAGCTATCATGGAAGTCCCTCAGTTTATGGCCTTTGCTGCAGGCAGCAGCCAAATACCGTTGTACTTGTAATATTTTCCTGTCCCTGAGAGGAATGATTTCATCTGTATGGATGTGAAGCGGAGAAAGAGCCTGCGTGCATCAGCAGAAGCCTTTCCAGGAGGGCTGTTTGTTTGGCTCAGTCCAACATTTCATCAGATCTCTCATGCTGTATGTAACCTCGAAATTCATCTGAATGCTTCATGCCAATTAATATATCATGATGGTGGAGTGGAGCTGACGGCCTCAGGGCTGCGTGCCTCCGCCTCTATCTGGTGTCACTGCTGTGTTTTTTAAAGGGAAATGTAGAGGACAGTTATGGATAAAAAAAAAACTCCAGCCATCAGCTCAGACTCAGCTGCTTTACTTTCCCATTCTCTGACAATGGCAGAATATCAAAGGAAGTTATTTTTTAAGGCAAACTTTTAGAAGTTTCTTGAGGGAAAATGTAGTTTTAAATCCGTCATTTGGCACAACATCAAAATCATCAGATGGTCCCGCGGTGACAGAACGCTGCAGACTTGTGTGGTATGAACGCAGAGACGCAGAGACGTGCAGAAGTGAAGATAAAATGTCCCAGAGAGGCATGAAAAGTGGTTTTGCCCATAGAGGATTGAGCCACACTTGAGGATTCAGTCCTGCCTGCCTGGGCTCAGATCCCAGCAGAGCTTTCTGTCCGGTGTCTTCCATGTTTTACCACTCGGTCTTTTTCTCTCTCCTCCACCCTGACCCTGAAAACAACAGAAAGAAAAAAAAATCTCAAGGAGTTTGGGTCGTTCTCCGTCAATGAAAAAGTGACTCAAGAATTTCCCTAAAAACCCAGCTCTCAAAAGCTTTTCAGGTAACTCACATTGGTTTTTAAACATCGCTAGTTTAGACACAATTATCACTAATAAGGAAGACGGATATTTTAAAAATATTTTTTCATTTGAGCAGGTTTGGAGAAGAAGTAGAAATAAGCAGGGGTGCGAATCTCTTGGCATCTCATGATTCTGAGTCAGAGGGCTATGATACGACTATAAAACACTTCTGCATATGAGTAGCGCGCCTGGACAAGCGTGTGTGTGTAAACTCTGCTTGTGCATTCCATCGAGCAGAGTTAAAATGCACACGCTTGCCCAGGCGCGCTACTTGTCCATGTCTGAAACTGTTTATGTGGAAGTGTTAAATAGTAAGATTTTAGTGAAGAAGCACGTGTTTAGGAAGTACTGAGGATACGACTGGATAAATGAGACTTGGCTTATGGTGCATGAGTTGTGTGAGAGTATGTAAACAGATGTTTGATATAGTTGTTGCTGTCGTTAAACATGGACCCCTATTACTTCAGTTCATCAAGAATTATCTCAGTTTTTGGATTTGTAATTCACTGTTGAGGCCAGCGAGAAAAACAAAATTTTCATCACGAATTCAATGTAACACAGTGCGAGTTATTAATATACAAATGAATATTTTGTGGGTGGAGTATCCCTTTAATCTAAAACTCTGTCAGCCTCCCCAAAGGAGCCTGCCCACTTGGAGGCTTTAGTAGGACACTGTGAGACAAATAAAGATATTTGTAATTTCTCAATCTTGAAAAAAAAAAGTCATTTCAAGGCAATTGTATTTATATGGCCCAGTATCACAAGTCCCAATTTAAGCTTCACAATCTGTACAGCATACGACACCCTGTGTTCTCTGATCCTCGCAGCGGCTGAAGATAAACTCCCCCAGTAGATGTCTTGTGCACAGAACAGACCAACATTATGAAATTACAATGTAGAAAATCCTTGCCAATCCTGACAAAATGACACATGGAATCTAAACATGTACGAAGAACAATAGATGTGGGAGGATGTCAAGCAGCTTCCAGGTGTCGCCAGATATATTGAGACTGAACCACACGACCTCCTGCTAACCATGTCACCTGGAAAGAGGAGAAACTACACAAACACACAAGAGGCAAAACTGAAGCACATCATTTCTACTGACAGGAGAATAAAACTGAAAGAGAGAGAAAGAGACAAGGAGAACAATGTGATGTCAGTTCACACCTCAGATAACACGTTGTCATGTTATTGACCCCTTTAATTACTGAGCTGTAATCTGAACACAGCTCTTCCTCCACCCACACATAGATGTGCAGCAGTGAGTGTGTACAGTATGACGGGGGGAAGTAGGAGGGGTTGGATGATGTATATGTGACCTGGAATAGATTGACAATAATCGATCCAGATGACCCCTCACTGGTTTGAGGCCTCTGGCTCACAGCAGGAGGTGGAAATGCCCTCAGCACAGCATCTGCTGTATAAATGCTGCTTTACATTTACACTCCATTTCAGAGTGCACTATAGGGGAACTCAGGGAGCTGAGATCCAGCGCCCTATATCTCCCAATGTTAATGAAAGTGAAAAATACTTTATTGCTGCTGCTACTGCTATTACTATATTGTATTTGCCCCGTGATTCTGATCTACTGTAAAATGTAATGGGGTCTTGTTGGCCCACGCTACACCCTTCAAGCACGTTTCATGACAATAGGGCGAGGAGTTTTTCCATAATCCTGCTGACAAGCAGACAAACCAAACCGAAAGCATAATGCCCTTGACGGAGGTAAATGTATTTCTTACACTGCCACATTGGCAGTTAAGGATTTCACACAAAAAGTATGATCAACTCGTAAAATATGATGCATTGTCTTCTTTTAAACCAACAGTATATAAAGTAGCTCCACTTCAACCAGCTACAACATTTTAAAGAAGTATTTCACCCCTGGAGAGATGGCCTTTTAATAAAACTAGGAAGATGCAAATACTTCTGAAAATAGTGCTACAGAACCAGAGAAAACAGAAAAAGGGTGCTTTTGCTCAAGAGGGAGAAAACCTACAACTCCCAGAATGCACTGTGCAGCAACGGACCAATAAACGCACCCGCTGGTGGGAGACGTAATGCGAACATGTCCTGTTGAAACAATGGCGGCCAGCTGGCAGGAAACAATCTTGTATTACAGTTAAACAGGTTCTGAAAACATTTTAAGTGATAAATAGGCAACTCAATAACAGAATCTTGGTCCAAGTTTGAGACAGAGAGAGAGGGGAGGTTCTGTCTTTTGATCTGCCTCTATGCTCTTTATGGTGGCGGCATGGGTGACGGGCATTATGACAATGCGGAAATATAGCCTGTAGTTCGTGCAGCAGCACGAGGGCCAGCAAAACTCTGCTGGCTGCTGGATGATGTAAATTACATCATCCAGCAG
Organism: Cephalopholis sonnerati; assembly: GCA_019142605.1. Classification (NCBI taxonomy): domain Eukaryota; kingdom Metazoa; phylum Chordata; class Actinopteri; order Perciformes; family Serranidae; genus Cephalopholis; species Cephalopholis sonnerati. The sequence continues at coordinate 26,654,607 of JAGQAX010000006.1, forward strand.
AGTTTTGTTGGGGGTCAGGGGTGAAGAGGGACATGTTGGCACCGGTTAGATGGAGGGCAGTTTACCACACTTAATTTACACATACTACCCACATTGTTTTAATGCAAAGCTTGTTGAAAATCAGCCAAGTATCCCTTTAATTCTGTGTACGTCAGAGTTGGGGCACTTGAGTCATAGGACTTGACTCAAGTCAGACTCGATTTGCAAATTTGAGGACTTTCGACTTGCTTGACTAACACTGATAAGAGAACTTGACTTTGACTTAGTATTCGTAACTTGAGACTTGACTTAGACTTGAGATAGATGACTAGAGTAGACTTCACTTTGTTTAATTGAATGTTTGCTTTTTTTGTAGAGGAAGTTGTGTTTTGTTTTTAAAACGTGATTGGGTGATTTCCAGTGTAGTGGATTCAAGGATTATGTTGTCAGTGATGGTAGTAAAAAGAGAACAGTGGTCTGCAGCTCAAAAATTTGTCTTTTTAGCCAAGTTATCCGCTAACTGGCTTTTCAAACATCAGCTCTCAATCATCACACTTTCCTACTTGACTTGTGACTTGCTTGACCTGAGCAATAACTTGACTTGTCTTGCTTGACTTACAGCAGGGACTTGAACTGACTTACTTGATACTCACCATAGTAACTTGTGACTTATGCTGCATTCAAATGGAACTCTTGAACTCATGTTTACGGCATTTGAAGTAATGTCCACAAGGTCAACGCGACCCAATTTGAATGCAGCATTACTCCCACCCTCCCTTTAGACTCTTACATCCATACATTTTGCTGCAAATATGTCTTTACTTTAACTTATATAAAATGTCGAGTGCAGGACTAAAGTTGTAGTCGAGCATTTTTGTCATGGTTGTGTTGCTACTGCACCACCAGTTGAGTTATTCAGATCACATCCTGCTCTCTTATCAGACATGAATCTGGTGACTTGCCTTCCCGTGGGGTTAAATACATTGGACTGATTTATAGTTCAAGCTTTATGACAGCTCCTCAGGGTGCCAGATATGAGGAGCTGTCTCCTTCTACTCAGTCACGCAGGGTTTTACTCTCACAACACCTGATTTGATTAAACGCTACACAGTTTCTTGTTAATTGGATCAGGTGTGTGTAAATCAGACTACACTCCTCTCTCCTGCTCTGCATTAAGTGAGACAAGGCCTCTGTGGCTGTCAAGCTGCTGTTTGCTCTCCTTCACCTCAGGAGGGATTTAATCCAGTTTTAATCTGCTCATATCATCAAACCTCGACGTGATGCATCCTGTCTGAGCTGATTAGCGTGACGGGCTTTTCACAGAGCGACGTCAAATGAATGACGGGACATTAATCTCTGTGTGATCCGCTGTGACGGCTGGGAGCTGATGAGCAGTCACTCATCTTTTCTCATTAAGATGAGAATATGATAGAATGGAAATCCTCCAACAGAGGCTCCTTTACTTTGATGTTAATTCTTATTTATTTTTTGGCTTATTGGCTCATTTCCTTTAACGTCCTGGTTTTCAGTTACCCGGCCAGATGATTAGTTTTATTCTGCATAATTACGTACTTTGATGGTGCTGTTAATTTGCACAATTTGAGTAAGATGTTCTGGGCAGGATTTTACCTCCTGACAGTGAAATCAATGTTGAGGTTAACCACAAACCTCAGACCAAACTGTCCCACCTGAAAAGCTTTGAGAGCTGAGTATTTTACCCCTGTCTTTGAGTGTCAGAAAAATGGCCCCTTCCCCTCAGTGTCTTTACTGTTATCCACGTTTCACTTGATAAATTGTCGCCAAAATGGCCTTGCTCAAGGGCAATTGAACAGTGGCTGTTAAAGGTGATAGAGATGATAACTCATAGACTAATATGCTCACGCTGGAAAAATCTGATGCAGTAATTGAACACTTGGAAGCAACATTTACGGTGCCCTACAGATGCCCTGTCTGTAACAGTGTTAGGTTATTGTCTTTGTCCGGAAGCAGACTGAACCCTTATGAAGATTTTTTGTGGGCATAATTGCACAAATGCAAATTCAAACATGAGCTTGCAGATTTGTCTGGTTTCCAGGCGCGGTTAATTGAGGTTACATGCTGGAATAATCTGGGCGGCTTTTTTTTTTTTTTTTTTTTGAGCGCCAAAAAAAAAAAAAAAAAAAAAAATCTGGCCAAGTGATGCGCTGTTGCAAACATTGTTGCTGTGGTGGCAGAGGTTAACAAATGAAGAGTGAAATGATCAAGTTGCCCTTTGTGTTATTTGTGATAAAACAGAATAATAAGAGTTGTTAACAGAGTCAATCTTATTTCAGCTGGAAGGCCAGAGCCTTTACACTTAGTGTCCTCTGTAGGTCTGACAAAGAAAAACAGATTCAGTCACATAACATAACTAAGACTAAGAGGAGGGAGAGCAAAAGGGAGGCCTCCGGTTTACTGATAACTTCTATGAGAGCAGCAATCTCTCTCATACACAGATGAAAAGTGTTCAAGGACACAGTAAAACAGAACTTGCACATAAGAGGCCAGCAGCATACTCTCTAAACTGCAGGATACTACAGGTCTATATGATGATGATGATGATAAATTTTGTTCCTACAGTTGCTAAATTAGTGATTTTAAATCTCCTTTAATTTTATTTCTTAGAAGTGAATGACAGCCCTTCTACTGCGACAACATTTTCTATAAACAACAAATGCGTAAGTTGCCTTCCAAAGCATTTCGCCACATGTTTGTGTACGCTTAATGTCATCACTTTTCAGCACTTTTCTGGTACCTGACACTGACATGTAAACTACAGTCCAAACACTTATCGGTGCAATCATGAAGCAAGTTAAACATGCAGTAAAAATAAAAATATTACATACAGTGTTCTAAGATTGACTCAAACAAGACGCACAACTGTTTGGTTCCCTGCTATCATGGTAACAATTGTTTTACAACAGCAGGACGTTAATTGCAGCACCATTAATATTTGAAAGAACAGCTTGGTGAGAGTCAGCACTGAACACCTCCCTGTTGATAGTTGGGATAGTTGCTTATCTTTTCAGTCTTTTTATTGGCAGATATTTTGGCTTGTTATTGAGATAAAAGCCTGGGTATAAATAAAAACATTATTGGCCTCTTTTTATTAAGTGTCCCATTAAGTGAATAGCATCCATTATTAATGTTAGTGATTGCACCATTCCCTCTAAACACGTCAAATGTCAATGGGATATGCTCACATGGCTCAATGCACCTTTTAAAGCAACAAGTAACTTTCTTGTTAAACAGTTTGCAGCACTGAACCTATCAGGCTGATGCCCAGTGATGATGGACCAGGCTGAATACAGTCAAAGACATAACAATCCAGGCTAGTTAGCTACCAACAAGATCATTAAAGAGATACTCTGCCAATCACAACAATGTGCGTAGTGTGTATAAATGAACTGTGGTGAACTTCCCTCCATCTTACCAGCACCCAGATTTCCCTTCTCATCTCACAGCTCAAATCAGCTGACTCAAGGCTGTTGCTCAGACTACAAGTTGCACTTCTGCATTTTCGTATGCTCGACACTACGGACACAAACAGTGTGGGAGGAGATCGTGAGAAAGAGTTCACTCCTCTTTCTTTCCAAACCAAACTCAATTCAAACTGTAAAACTCAGCAGCACTGATCAAATATAAACCGAGATTCTGTTTCTATATTGCCTATTTCTCACCTACAATGTCTTCGCAAACATATTTTAGTGCACTGTTTGGCTGTAATATGAGATACTGTATCCCGTATTGGAAAAATCTGAGATCAAACAGTAAAACTAAGCAGTGCTGATCAAACAGAAACCAAGGTTCTGTTACTATATTGCCTATTTCTCAACTAAAATGTCCTCGGAAACGTATATTTAGTGCAATGTTTGGCTGTAATATGATACTGGTATTGGAAAAATCTGAGGTCAGACAGTAAAACCAAGCAGTGCTGATCGAATATGAACCAAGCTCCTGTTACTGTGTTGTCTATTTCTCATATCAAACGTTTTCAGAAACTTATCTTAACTTATTGTTTGACCATACTTTGAGATCGTTTGTTATCAGTCGGCTGCCATTTTGCTTCCCATGTTAAAATGGACAAGCTTGCATTATGTCACCCTCCAGTGAGACCATTTTTTGGTCCAGTGACGTGCAGTGCACAGGCCCTTTCTTCTGTTTTCTCAGGTTATGTAGCATCAATTTCAAAAGTATTGATGGCCTTTTATTGAGACTATCTCAGTGCACCTGTGTAATAATGATACTGTTTAATCAGCGTCGTGATATGTCACACTTGTCAGGTGGGTGGATTATGGGTGCCCACTGACATGGATTTTGACAAATTTGTGACCAAAATTTTAGAGAAAAATATCTGTTGAGTGCATAAAAAAAGTCCCGGATCTTTAACTTAAACATGGGGAAAAGGGAGTGCATTCAAATTTTGTTCAGTGTTCTATGCTTCACATTGACCAGAGGTTGCTGTCCTAGTGGTGGAGCTTCTGCCACCAGGGTAGTGCGCAGGTGTGTTGCATACTGCCAAAGATTAGACTGAGATTGGTTACTTTTACCTGCTTGCCTTATGTATGCTCTGATGAAGGTCAAATAGACAGAAAGCACAACAATAAGGTGAAACACTGCATAGATGTAAGTGTGCGGAAATCTTTTTCTACCAAATGATGTGCACCCAAAAACTCCATCCATTAAGGTTAAGATAAGAAGAAAACGTTATTTATCCTGAGGTAAATTGCTGTGCAGCAGTTGCAATACAAAGTGGAAAGAAAATATATACAATATATATAAAGCCAAAATGTGGTTAAGAGTATAGATCATAAAAATTTGAAGAGGTCAAGGATCGGTTTCAGTCTAATATTTTATATTATAAAATGAATTATTGTGTGCACTGATTGAACTTAAAACCCCCATAAAAATCAAACCTCATGCTTCCTGTTTTGAAGCCTTTGACATCTATCATAGAAATCCTGTATATGTGGCAGCAGCCACTCATCAGTCTTCTCTAACTCCTGTGAGAAATCGAAAGTGGATTTATCAAGATGTTTGAATCAAAACAAAACCAATACATCAAATCCTGAGAGCAAAGTGTATCACAAGAGACTCAGTAGTGCTCTTCATGTCTGTCACTTTTGTCCAGTGACTCCATGTTGTTCCGTCATCATAGACCCATGTTTGGATCATCTATCAGTGATACGTATTGCATCTTGAGCTTCTGCTATCCTGGACCTGACTGACACCTAAAATCTGCATTCTTGGCTGTGCTGCAATTGTCTATTGTCAGTTGTAGCTCCAGTAATCTGTGTTGAAACAATAACGACTATTGTTTGTATGCAAATGTACAGTAATTCCAGCCAAACCCAGTGGGAACAATGCTTCATATAGCCAGTGCTGCTGACCTATATAAATGGTTGTTTCTCTTGCTTAGACAAAGAACAGAGCCTCTTCTCCGCGTGCATTATCCTCATTAATGTCAGTGTATAATTGACTCGCAATGGGAACGGCTCATTGCATACGTTAACATTATGCAAACTCTATTAGCTGTGTAATGTTGCATGAATTCACCAAAGTGCCCACATAGTCCCTCATTGTCCTGCGTGCCTCTATCCACTTTTAGTGCCCACAGCGAGCGTGTGGTTCTTCAAAGGGACCAGGATGGCTAATTGGACTGCTAGCGGTTAGCAAATCTTAAGCTTCATTTGCACAAATAGCCTCATTACACCAGGAGAACATCAATGACCTCGAGGTTGCTGAAAAACACAATCACATTCGGAAATTAGTGGTATTTTTGTCCCTATTTATAGCTTTATTCTCCATCGCCCTACGCTCAGTGGGAGAGCGGGGTCCCCAAAGCGCCAAACAAGTCGATAGTTTGCGCTCAGATGAACAAGATGATAATGATGTTCAGATAATTTTAATGATGGGTACAGATGTTTCAGCCTTTTGGCTTTGATCAGTGTACTAATGAAGGTTTCCTGTGTGTGGTATTTCCATTTTCAATTATTGCATAACTCATAAGGATACATTTTTATCACTGTTGGCTTAATTTTTTGATAAACAAGCACACGAGAGCTCGTTAAGTGAATGAGTCTTTTTCCGAATAATGATGCCAACCAAAAGGATACTTACAGTTAGTATATTCATATACATGCTGTAAATAAAATGAGCACAGCAAACATTATGGGAGGACCTGAGAGAGCACAAAACAAATCCTGAACGCTGCATAAATCCACTTGGAGCATGAAATCATGTGCACACTTGTTTCTGAGTTGCTCGCAGTGGAGCGCTTGAACAGTACACTTAAACAGTTTATATGTAACAAACCTGATATCTGCATCTGCATGCTTATGTTTTGTCTGCGCTTGATATGAGTCCAATTTGATATTGAGGAGTCCTGAAACTTCAGAAACATAAAAAGCGTTAAGTAGTTTTTCAGTTCAATTCGTTTTTTTTTTTTTTAACTTTGGTGTCACAACACACCATGAAAGCTGTTTTTCTACCTGAGATTGTTTTCTGACACAACCCTAACAAAATGTAGATGAATTGAAGTGATGGTGATCAGAGCAGTGAAAAGTACATATCGTAAGTCCCAGTAATTCAGGATTATCAACAAATTTGCTTTGAACAGTTTTTTAGTTCTTTAATCTTATGCTCGGGCGGCACAGTGGATCAGTGGTTAGCATTGTCACCTCACAGCAAGAGGGTTCCTGGTTCGAATGGGGTTCAAACCCTGGGATGAGGGAGCCCCTCTGTGTGGAGTTTGCATGCTCTCCCCGTGTCAGCTTGGGTTTTCTTCGGGTGCTCCGGCTTCCTCCCACAGTCCAAAGACATGCAGCTTAGGTTAATGTAAATGTGAGTGTGAATGGTTGTCTGTCTCTATGTGTCAGCCCTGTGATAGTCTGGTGACCTGTCCAGGGTGTACCCCGCCTCTCACCCAATGTCAGCTGGGATAGGCTCCAGCCCCCCCGTGACCCCCAACAGATAAGCGATTACAGAAAATGAATGAATGAATAAGCTTATGCTGAGAATAAAAAGTCACATTATATAATGAATTATTATAAAAGAGGGGAAAAAGTGTGGCATTATATGTTGAAAGAAATGTTGAGTTTCAAAAGTCTCTTTTTCGAATTCTGCTCTTTGAGCACCACAAACAGATTTGCATCCACTTGTGTTGTTTAAGTGTGAGATCATAAAGAAAGTTTGAGTGACAGTAAAGTTTGTTCAAGCAGAGGTAAAAGAAAATATGTTATTTTGTAGTTTAAACTAACTCTCGGATCAGTGTCTACTACAGATGGATAGAGTTTGCATTAGACTTGGAATGACAGTCTGCTCGCTCATCTTTATCTTTGGAGCCCCTGAGGTGAGTTTCTCCACAGATAAACTGGCTCAGTGACGAGTGTCACTTGCAGGCAGATTTATGCCTCTTAAATGTTGGGTGTGCAACACTCGACCTAAGGCTCACAGATTGTGATAGAGCTGAGTGACAAATGAAGAGTTCAGGAGGGAAAAAAGAGATTTATATGCCTTCTTTAAAAAGGTGACACCTGCTGTTACAAAATGATCAACAGCACGACGTTAAAACAAATTCAGTGCTTTCCAAGAAGTTTGTTCGTAACGCTTACACTCATAATCATTTTGTTTTCTTTATTTTCTGTTTGCATAATTCTATTATACATCAAATCTGGTCTTCTTACTGGTAAATTATTCTTGCCATGAAAAAACAACCATGTCTTTTCTCTTTTTTAAGCCTAATTGAAAAACATAAAACATCTTTTTTTTGTTTTTGCAGAGGAGTTCAGTTATTTTTGTTTTTCACTTTAAAATAAAGGAAGAAATTAGCTTCTGAAACAGTCACTAAAACGAGAATTTAAGTTATTTTTATAGACACATCTTCAGCTGGGAGAATACTACTGCACGGATGCCAGGTGGTGCTCATGGGACAATAACAGCATAAACTAATGGAAAACAATACAATGATAAGATAAAATAAAGAAATACAACATGGAAAAAGCCTGATGTTTTCTTGCTTAATGGCTTGTCCAAAAACAGACAATTGATGCCATGCCACGTCGATAACCATACCCATGAACATGTTACATAAACAAGTATTTACAGGTCAGAGACCGCAGGGTTACAAAACAGCCCATTCTGGATAACCTGCCATCATAAATGGATTTGTGTGGATGTTTATCAGAGTGATAAATTGAATGTTCATACAGCATCTGTATGTTTGTCTATGCATTACCATGTGGTTTGATGCTATTCATACATACAGAGTGCAGGGAGGGCAGGGGTCTGGATACTGTACATTATCTACTCCACTTATGCAAATTTAATAAGGCAATGTTAATATTGCAGAGAAACCAGCTAACACTATACTAAGCACACACGTGTGAGTGCTGTAAACAGTCGCAGCTTTATACAACAGAAACCCCTCTTCTACAGAGAGAAAGGTCTTCTTTGAAAACATGGTGACTTAATGGCAGGGGGGTGGGACCTGCCTCCATATATTCAGTAATGTTTTTAAACTAATGTGACATTAAATCTCCCGTGACATTAACTTAATATGTTCTGTATTTTTTTTGCTGTGTGTTTTTAAGGGAGCAGCCCATCTTCAGCGCCAGAGCCCATGTCTTCCAGATCGACCCGGCCACCAAGCGCAACTGGCTGCCGGCCAGCAAACATGCCGTCACCGTGTCCTTCTTTTATGATGCCAGCCGTAGCGTCTACCGCATCATCAGCGTGGGCGGGACGAAGGTGGGAGCCCTCTACACATATGTCTAGGTCATAGGTTCACATCACACATATGGTTATCAGGTTAAGACAAATAGTTCTGCTAAGATTCTTTCAAGAGGGAAACGTTAAGAAGATAATTCATCACAGCACTGACTGATTCTACAGTGGTCTGTCTAAAAAACAAAGGCGACAGCTGGAAGCATTATGTATTCAGGTTGTCTGTATGTCCGTCTGTACATCTGTCTCATTCTCAAGAACACCTTGAGGCAATTCTGTCCACATGGACTCATCTATACACTGATCTCATCTACACACTCATCTATACACTGATTAGATTTAGGTGGTCATAGGACAAGAGGGAGGGAGTTCAAGTATCTCAGGGCCTTGTTCACGAGTAAAGTAGAATCTGCAGTGATGCAGGCGCTGCGCCGGTCCATCATGGTAAAGAGGGAGCTGAGCTGGAAGGTGAAGCTTTCGATTTACTGGTCCATCTACGTCCCAACCCTCACCTATGGTCATGAGCTCTGGGTAGTGACCGAAAGAATGAGATTGTGGATACAAGCAGCCGAAATGAGTTTCCTCAGAAGGGTGGCTGGGCTTAGTCTTAGAGATAATGGAAGGAGCTTCTTTGTGTTGAAAGGGGTCAGTTGAGGTGGTTCGGCATCTGATCAGGACGCCTCCTGGGCGCCTCCCGCTTGAGGTGTTTTTGGGACGTCCCACTGGTAAGAGGCCCCAGGGGCAGACCCAGAACATGCTGGAGGGATTACATGACTCATCTGGCCTGGGAAATCCTTGGGGTCCCCCAGGAGGAACTGGAAAGCATTGCTGTGGAGAGGGATGTCTGGGGTGCTTTGTTCTGCCCACTTCCCCCACGATCCGGCCCCGGATAAGCAGATGAAAATGGATGAATGGCTAGGACAAAAGGTCAGGGACACTGTTACCTGGTACATCTCATTGTTGTGAATGCAACAGTTAATGAACACCTTCAGGGAGTTCCTTCAAATTTAGCACAAACGTCCACTTGGACTCAACAGTGAACTGATTCCATTTTGGTGGTCAAAGGTCAAGGTCAGTAGGACCTTGGATTGTCTTATTGTCATAAATGCGATGTCTTAACCTCTCAAATTTGGCACAAACGTCCACTTTGACCTGAAGATAAACTAATTAGAATTTGGTGGTCGAAGGTCAAGATCACTGTGACCTCACAAAACATGTTTGTGGCCGTAGGTCAAGAATTTATATGCTTATTATGACAACATTTCACACAAATTTCTAATAGGATAAAATGATGAAGTGATGAAATTTTATATCCAAAAGGTCAAAGGTCAGCTTCACTGTGACATCATTATGTTTCAGGAACAGAAGGGGAGACGTTTGGTCAGACACTGAACTCTTGACACGAATCTTGAGTGTTGATCTTGACACTGATCATATAGATTTTCTGTGCTGATGTGTCTGAAGCATCCATGTTTTAGAGTTTGTAGCTTCTTTGCAGCAACATCCCTAATTAAGGAATGTCAACTGTCATGGCCACATATGAGTCTGGACAGACGTATGATGTAAACTGTAACTGCAACTTGACTGGTTCACGGAGGTAAACAACTGCGAGGCAGTAATTCTAGTTTTTATTGATTGTAGTGTTTCTGCCAAATAAAGCCAGCATGAGATTCAGCACGAAATATCAAATTAAGCTTTCATTGAGTCCATTATTTCTGAAGTAACATGCTGCAGCTTGTCGCACTCAGCAGTTAGTTAATAGCATTTTCCTCATATTATTATATTTCTTGTATTATTAGTATATTAATGTAACAACTCATCATTTGTATTGTATCATATCTCACTGGCTTGCATTTTATTTAGCCCCCTCTGTGCACCCTATCTTGAGATTCGTCAAGTAAAGGGAAATAAATCTGTTTTCCATTTGGTTGTGGCTGTTACGGGTGGGGATGCATTAGTTGAAGTTGCACATTGTCAGCAGAATATTTATAACACACCCACAGCGATAATACGGCATCCACAAGCACAGTAAAGCACCTGGGAGTCCCAACTCTGACAGCGTATCTCGTTAGCACCTAAATGAAAACTCTTTGTAGTTATCACCCAGTTGTGCCAATATAGCGCCCTGAGACTTGAGGCTTTTGGAGAGGAGACCAAAGAAATCTACATTTGGCAACAAATCCACCTCATCAGACTGTTCACTCAAGAGTATTTCTGAACAGATCATCACACACCACAACAAGCTTTTTCACTTAGCTCTTTTTCTGGCCCTAGCTGTTGGATATCTTTATTTGCACGCACACCTCTCCAGTCGACCTCCATCATAGTTTTTTTTTTACTGTAAGTTAAACAACTGCAGATTTGGATGACATTATAATCTAAGTGTTACAGTTGGATTAATGTTGCTGTGTTATTTACTGTTGCCACTGATCCCAAAGAAAACCAGAGAACTCAAAGCAGTCACCAGCCTGTTTACTGTAATCAGCTGCTGCACAGTGAAGCGTTGGCCTCTTGATAATCAGATGAAAATCAGCATATTTGCCAGTCAAGTACATGCAGAAGAAAAAAATAACAATGAGCTGTAATGAAATTGGCATTTAAAGGTGACATGAATTATGAATGTTCTTGTTGATTCTAGATATGCTGAATTCTTTCTCCTTAAAAATGACATTTTCTTTAAAAAAAAAACAGGCTTTTTAAGCATCCAACTCTCAGAGATTGCAAAAATATAAACCAAAGTTACCAGACAGATGTTTTAGATGTGGTATAGAGGAAGGCTTGTTTCTGTATTGCTCCTGGTCATGTACAAAGCTCAATACATTTTGGCACTAGTGAAGTCATGACAAAACTTGTATGATTTGCTTTTCCAGTGGACCCACAAATGTTCCTACTGGGGAAATTTACAACATTACTGCTTATTTACTGAACTTCCAAAAGAGGTTTTTGGAAATAGCTTTGAGCATTACCAGGAAGTGCATAGCGGTGACATGGAAGTCCAATTCCCATCTCATAGCCAGGTGGTTTTCGGAAATGAACAGCTTCATTCCACTTGAGAGTACCACGTATACTCTAAGAAACAAACCTCTATCAGATTTGTTATAGAAAGGATACCAGATTTGTACACCATTGGTCCTCTGATCAAGCCAAGATTATTTATATTGCCTTTTACTTCATTTTGTATAAATTTATTTTTATTTTTAATGTTATTTATTTATTTTTAGTATTATAAATTTATTTTGAGTCAGGTCATGGGCATGGGGCATAAATGGGATTTGGAGCTTTGTCTTTGTGTGTGTGTTCTGTATGTTTTGGTAAATTGAAAATTTGAAAACAAAATATATAAAAAAAAATCCAAGTGCAGCACACCAGCAGAATTTGAGTCAGCGCAGCTACATCACAGCTACTGTAGTAGTGGATTTACGTAGTAAAATCAAATCCTGAGGAAATGTGTGAAATGAAAACAAGGTTGTTAACAGTCCTGAAGGAAATATAACAGTTTTATTTAAAGGAAATCACACTAACATTAAATCAGAATGCAAAACATGAATAATAAATGTGCTGCAGTGAACAAATGAGTTTGTCTTTATAGCAAATGTATAAAATATAAATCATAAAAAGAAATACAATAATTCCCTTCTTTCTGTATCTTGGATTTATGTTAGGGTTGATCCCTTATAGATTCTGGCTGAACACCTCCCAGTGTGCATATTCGACACAACATGTTTCACATCCCTCTCTGTTCTCACTTTGCTTTTAAATATATCCTGGGTTTCTGTTCAGGATCATGTTATTTATCAAAAAAACGTTCCATTTTTCCTACTGGGACCATTTATCTTATTTTTTTGTTCATGTTATTTATTACTTCTTCTTTCCCCTGTAATGTCAGGCCATCATCAACAGCACCATTACCCCCAACATGACCTTCACCAAAACCTCCCAGAAGTTTGGCCAGTGGGCAGACAGCCGGGCCAACACCGTCTACGGCCTGGGCTTCTCCACAGAGCAACAGCTGCAGCAGGTTAACACCGCCCACACACACACCTCAGGAACATTTAAACAAAATACTTCAAATAGTTTTTTGTTTATTAGATATTACACAGAGAGGATGACGTGTAGATTAAGAGACAATGATGTGACGGCCTCATCTTCTCCCATATTTAATTCATATTAACACATCTTTTATTCAATCAGTGTCTGACACAGCTGGATTATATTTACACATAAACATCTCCAGTGTATTTTCCTCGCCACGATGCAGGTTTTTGTACACTTCCTCTCATTTTGTTTGTTTATCTCCAAGATTTTAATTTTGCTGAGAGACATGACCTTCAGAGAACATCTGTCACAAACATTGTATTTATTTATTTATTTATTTATTTTTGTACATTCAATTAAAGGAACATCCCAAAATCAAAATACATATCTTTAATCTTACCTGTAGTGCTATTTGTCAGTGTAGGCTGTTTTAGTGTGAACTGTCGAGTGTTGGTGATTTCGGCCATAGAGATGTTTGCCTTTTCTTGCAATTTATTGGAACTAGATGGCACTCAAAGCGCCAAAAACACATTTTGGACAGCAATGTATTTTTCCAGAAATCATGATCTGGCTACTCAAGATAATCCACAGACCTTGGCGTGAACAGTTTCATGTAGGAACTATTTTCTTTCTACCAAAGTACACCCACCAAAGATCACTATGCAGAAAGAGCCGTTCGTCTACTGCTAGCTCACCTAGCACCACTGAGCTAGCCAACGTTACAGCTCAGCCAAGCAGGACCATGAGCCTCTCGTCCATGGGGAGATGCACAGTGATACGGTTGGCTGGTGTAGTTTGGTAGACAGAAAATAGATCCTACGTGAAACAGCTCACAACAAGGTCTGTGGATTATCTGGAGTGACCGGGTCATGATTTCAGGAAACAGATGTTGCTGTTGAGTTTTTTTAAACGTATTTATCTTCACTTTTATTTATTTATATTTATTTGGCACTTTGAGCACCTCAAGGCAAGTGCCATTTAATTACATTGGAGAGAAGGCAGACGTCTCTACAGCGATATCTCCAACACTTCAACTCACAGCAAAACAGTCTAGCTTGATAAATAGCACTACAGGTAAGAGGAAAAATATGGATTTGTGATTTGGGGGTGAAATGTCCCTTTAAACTGTCATCAAACATGAGTGCAAAATATGCTTAAATTACTAATTGATAAATTGATACTGGGGAACAAAAAAGGGGTCAAAGGTCACAGGACCTGGACAATAAATGGAACAAATAACCGTGTTGTCCCAGAGTGAAGCCAAGAAGTCAAGTTAGG